>CM069910.1:129494241-130094241 GCA_036172215.1 Camellia granthamiana
AACTAACAATGGCATACTCAATGCACATGATACTATATGTCATACACAATGCACATGTGAAGACTATCATATACAATGAAGTGAACAAGGCATGCGCAATGCAATGATCAAACATGCGACAACGCGGCATACTCAATGCCACGAACTACAATGGCATACTCGATGCAAAATGGACTTAAACCAAAATGAATGGGCCTCAGCCACACCCAAATCAGTGGCCATACATGATGAAAATGAGGCAACAAAACACATGCAAACATGCAAGATACAAGGGCCCAAAGCCTAGGGCACAAGATACAACTGTATGAAAGCATTGAAATGACTAAACATGGAGTACAATGGCATATATTCCAGCTCTGAAATGGCATACAAAATGGTCCCGAATCATGAAAACAACTCATGTTATGCATGTTGAATGGCTCAAATACCGAAACTAGTTAATTGCATTACTCTAGAGGTATGCAAAGCAATGCCCAAATGAACAAACCAACCCCAAACAGTCCCTATGCAGGCCCAAAACAGTGGCAAAATGGACTAAGATGATGGCTTGAAATGCACAAAAATAAAGCTCATGCAATGGCCCATAAATGAGGTATACAAGCACAACTCTCAAACGCATTTAAAGAGTGGAAAACATGGGAACATGGCACAAGTATAGGCTCTAAAATAACATGCTCAATGATGCCAAGATATGGAAACACCTCAAGTTAAACATGCAAGGGGCTCCAAAACTCAAGGCTAGGCAAGAATATTACACTACAAGTATGCATGGAAAGCATCATTCGACCAAGAGGCCTCAAAATAGAGCTAAGGCAACCCAAAATATGAACAAAATCAGTTTGGAACATGGCTAAAATATGCTAGCATGGAGGCCAAAACAACATGCATTGTGAGCTAGTGAACATAAGTTACACTACAAGCATATGAAGCATGTGAAGGACTGCCAAACCAAGCAAAAATAGAGTCATGGCATGCCAAAAGATGGCCAAAAACCCACTGAAACAAGATCAATACATGCAAGAATGACATGCTCCTTTGATAAGCTATGAAAGGGATTACTCTACACATGCAAGAAGCAAGCAAAAAGGGACCAAACCAGCCATGGTCAGAGCCTAGGCAGATCCTAGAAATCACCAAAAAGTGCCTGAACCAGGCCTCCTAATGGTATAAACATATGCTCCTTTAATAGGCCAAAAATGCTAGTAAACAAGACAACAAGAGAGAGGGTCACCCCTCTCTGATTTTGACCCTCAAAGCCACATTCTCACCACTGAAAATCCACTAGATTTCAGTGGTAGGAAGGCCAAGCAAAGATTAAATCAAAGGCTTTATGGCAAGGCACAAAACAAGGCTATTTAAAGCATGCAAAAGGGTAGATGACCTCCAACAGGAAAATGGCCTTAAACAAACATGAATAATGCTTAAAAATAAAGCTTTTTTCAGTTGACTACAAACCTCAAATAAGCATGCAAATAAGGCTAAGAGAATGATCAAAATAATGCTTAAAAATGGAGAAAATGAGTTACCCTTGAAGCTCAACAAAGACAGCAACTTCTGGACCAAAAACCTAGCTCCTTAACCTCTGAAAATGACCTCCAAGAACCTTGGGTTGATGGTGGAAGTGTTAGGCTATGAGGTGTGGTGCAAAAGGGTCAAGAACAATGCACTTTTGAACCCAAAATGTAGAGATATAGAGAGGGATATATATTTTGCCTTAAACCAATTTTTTTGGAACCTGGTATAAGGAGAGGGAGGCCCTCTCTTATAGAGGAGCAAAGGTTCAAGCTTCCTCAAAAAGGTAGAGCAAGGGTTCAAGCTTCCTCAAGAAGCTAAAGCAAGGGTGCAAATCCTCCATACACGTGTATAGAGGATACAGTCTGTGCCTTCCAGCTGGCACAGCTGGCATGCACTCAGACAGACAAAGCAGGAGGAACCCAGCCAACCAGAAAATGTGGTCGGCCAACCACTTGACCTGGTCGGTCGACCAGGTCAAGTGGTCTCCCAAAAAAAAGGTGGTCGGCAGCTCCATTTGGTGGTCTTCACTTTGAAAGCAAGCTAGTGGTGTGGTGGGAGACCAACAAATGTGGCCCAAAGACCAAGAAAACCAGCTTCCCGACAAGAAAATTGGCTGGCGGGGAAAAGTGGTCTCCAAGGAGAAAAGGTGGTCTCCCACCTTGTACCACCTCCCAAACAAGGAGAACAAGGTTCATGCCAAAAATGAACCAACACGGATGCAAAACGAGGGTTCGGAGGGCAAAACGCACGGCCGGGTGCCCCGAAAACAGGCTGTTAAGCACCAAAAGTGGCGCGCGACCACAAAGGTGGTCTCCCAGGCCGCAGTGTCCCTCTAGACAGAGGAAACAAGGTGTGTACCAAAAACCATGCCAAACGGAGAATGTTAAGCGGTCCCAAATCGAGGCGCGCGGCCAACGGCTCCGAAAATCGGAAACTAATCTCCAAACGGGAACAGTGGCCTACAACCACGAAAAGTAGCCTACGACCACTAAGAGATGGTCTACAAGACCCCTCCCTCCCACCGGGAAGAGAAAACAAGACTTGGTCCGCGGACCGAGTCAAAGCACAAAGAGTTCCGAGGTCCGGAGGCAAGGCTCCCAGCCAAGAACTCCGAAACCTCGAAACGAGCACAACATGCGCAATCACCGAACGCTCAATCGACGACGTCTGAGTCTTAAGGTCGGTCAAAAATGGGGTGTCTACACATGTATTTGGCATTTGGGATTTAATGGAAATGGATGTATGGAATAGTTAGCTATATATATGTGTTTGTCTATCAGGTGGGTTTTGTAGCATAAATAGATATACCCTGCCCAATTTTTGGGGCCTTACACATAGTGAGTTTGTCATTCAATTTGGATAAGTTAAGAGATTTTTATACAACTTTTCATAAGCTTGCTGAAGCTCTTCATCATCACTCATTGAGGATTCATCATCAGTGTCATTCTCAATTGGTCTCTTCGGATACTCTGATCGTCCTTCAGTTTCGAAAGCCGCCATAAAAGTAAGGAATTGTTCATGCCCCTCTTCACCTTGTGCTTCGTTGTCACTTTCATCTTTATCAGACTCTAATTCATCATCCTAAGTGATAGCGAAGGCTTTCTTCTTCTTCAAACGAGTAGGGCATTCTTGAGCAAAGTGGCCAAATCCTTAGCATTCGTAGCATTGGACTCTTTTAGAATTCCCTTGTATTTTTCCTTTCTTCTTCTAGGTTATAGAATTAATTTTGAATTTATCTTTGCCTTTGGATTTATGAGTTGATTCCAAAAGATTAGGATTCTTTTTCATAAAAGACTTTTTAAATTTTTTTACGAAAGCATCTGTAATCTTTGAATCAATCTCACAATCCTCATCAAAATCATTTCCAACTGTATGAGCACTACTAAAAGTAATATTATCTTTTTGTTTCTTTTTGAAATTTCTATGTGCCTCATAAGTTTGGAGATTTCCAACCAAATGATCCAGCTTGAGGTTATCAACATCTTGAGCCTCCTTAATAGCCGTAACTTTTGGTTGGAACCGATCGGGTAAAGATCTCAAAATTTTTCCCACAACCTTGGATTTCGGTATGTTTTCACCTAAATTGAAGCTAGAATTTACAATGTCACTTAACTTTGCATAAAATTCATCAAAGGTCTCACTATTTTTCATTGAAAAGTTTTCGAAACTAGACGTGAGCCTTTGAAGTTTTGAGCGTTTAACAGAAGAAGTGCCCTCATGAATGGTTTCTAAGATATCCCAAGCCTCTTTTGCGACTTCACAATTGTAAATACGACTAAACTCTTCAGGTGTGACGGCGTAAAAGAGAGAATTGATAGCTTTACTATTCCAGCTACTATTTTGGTAATCAATTATGTTCCACTAATCAATTAGTTTGGGAAAGGTTACTCCATTAACGGTAATCGTCGGTTCGGTCCACCCATACATGACAGATTGCCAAACTTTTTCATCAATAGATTTTAAAAACAATCTAATATGAGCTTTCCAAAAAGAATAATTGGATCCGTCAAGTAGGGATGATCGAACCATAGAATTTCCTTCACGAATTGAATCCATTATCACAAATCAAACAAGATCTAGCTCTAATATTTTTTTTTTTTTAAATAAAAATAAAAATAGAGCGACCTACTTTGATACCAATTGAAAAATCTAGAAATCCCTTAGAATTATTGATTTATGATTATGTATCAATTTTAATCAGTAAATAGCAATCCCAATCAAACAATCAAGACAAATCGACACAACAATTTTAACGTGGAAAAACCACAATTGGAGTGCCTCTAATTGTGATAAAAAAAAAATCAAGGGCAAAAGTCACAAAACAATCCACTAAGAAGACAAAAGGAATTACACAAGTGCACTCTCAATTACCTCGCGAATCTACGCCCAAATTGAACTGACCCCTATATGCCTTTTTCACCACGGTCTTCATATCGGAACCGTCTTGCCCAACGTTGAATCCACAATGCTGATGTCGAATTCACAACGATGAGTCACTCTAGAATCCACCAAAGTTTTAGGCCCAAATTCCATGGAATCCACCGAAGAGCAACACTCTCTTTTGTATTGAATGAAACAAACAATCATTTGATGTATACTTTTCAAACCAGATTTAAACTCAAAGAAATTAGCAAAGAAGCTCTAGATATAAACCTTAATATCCAAGAAGAAGATCTAGAAGCCGTCAACCTAAAATTGGACTGAAACACATATTTATAGAAAACAGGGCCGCGATGGTCGCTCGAACGAAGGATTTCTCGCTCGAGTGAGGAGACTAAAACGCGTGTTTTTTCCAAGAGTCTTCGCTCGAGCCACCAAAGTGTCACTAGAGAGAGAAATGCAACTTCTCAGTATTTTTACAGTCAGTGAAAACTTCTGGGATCAAGGATTCTTCGCTCGAGCGCACATTCCTTCGCTCGAGTAAACAAACAACTTCAACTGCATTTTTGCTTTTTGGCTTCTGGGGTGCTTCCCCTTTACCCCGCCTGGGTGCTGCCATGGACCCGCCAAGAGACGCTGCCCCCTAGACCCCCATGAGCTGACCGGGCAGCTCGATTCCCGACATAGTTAGCGAAGTGGCAAACATGATAGGACTTCGGATCACAAACTTCTCTGCAAGGGCACAATTTGGGTTGGATTCGCATCTAAAACTCATAGCCTCACTAAAATAAAAGTTGAACAAAATTACAATTGAAAAGAGTTTTGTCAAACGGGATTGCCAAGAATAAAAACTTAACAATCTCCATTAGCCATTTTTCCAAGATCTCTAATGACCTTATGCTGTTTTTTTTTAGCCATCACTCCAAATTAGACAAGTCCTACTGAGCGTACCAAAATATTTTAGCAAAAATCTGGTTTAAGTCAAATCGACAAGAGTGGATTCGATAGAGAAACAAATTTTCACAAACAAAAAAACTGATAAGGCAATATGGTTAGTGTCCTATACCTTGACAGATTCAATGACTTCTTTGGAGGTTGTAATGTGAAGAAATAAAGATGAACAAACTGGAAATGTGATTACTAACACTCTAACTTGTCACTTAATTACAAGTTTCATAGCATTATAATCGACAGGTCCAAATTCAGTTATAAGCATTGAAATTACTGTTAATTCACTCCTAATTTACATAACTACTCCTAGATAAGTTACACTACTCCTAGATTTCACAAATGTTGTGAATTTGATTGAAGGTCCTCTTCTTTTCGAATTCCCAGCTCTTATATGTTTTCATTGGCCATGTCATGCTGTCACGTGTCCATTTGTTGGTTACTTCTACTTGCACATGATCTGCAACTGCTGTAACTACCTTCAACTTCATTTTCTATTGGACGTGCCACATGCCTTGTCTTTAGTCCTTGCTTTCAGACCACTATCTTCATGCCCATGATTTTTGGATCCTTATTGATTACGCCCATGCTCCTGTCAACAGATGATTTAAATTTTGGTGCCAATAGCATCCTTGAAAATGATATATCATATGCACTTCTAATTATGTCAAATTTTTTTTTTAGTTATGACTGATGGGTTTTTTTAATTTTATTTTATTATATCTCATTTTATGTTTAGTTGTAATATTTTCTTTAATTATGACTTAAAATGTATGAAGTTATGTTATTTTATTTTTTAGTTAAGTAATGTTAGAGATCCCAAAAGTTATACCAAGTTTTTACCAAATGTCTTATATATGTGTGTGACTCACACCTATGTGAGACATTTGATAGAAATTTCGATAGAATCTTGGAGATTTCTAATATTTTTGTTTTTAGTTAAGGTAGATTTGTTTCCTACTTAAAAAAATGGATAAATTACAAACACACCTCTAAGGTTTATTTAAATTACAAATTAGTTCTTGTGATTTTAGAAATTACATTATGCTTCCTAAAGTTTTTAATTTCATAACAAATAGGTTCTTTTATTAATAAATTATCAAGTTAATTAATAGTTTTTAATAATATTAAAATTTTATTTCAATTAATAATTCAAATAATTTTATTATTATATAGGTGTTCAGTTAGAAATTTCACATTTTCAATTTATTTTGTTAAATAAAAAATTTTAACATAGAGATATTTGTAATTTTTTAAATCATAATGGACAATTCATATTTTAAACAAAACCTCAAAAAAGTATATTTATAATTTACCCTCAAACTAATAATGATAATAATAACAATAATAATAAAATAATCGATGTAGTTCAACTCTAGGGTTTAATCGGGGGATAGAGTCTCTCAGCAGTTATTACACCCAGCAACCCCTAACCATGCTGTAAATCGAGAACTCGATCACGCTCCATGAACTACTACTACGACGACGACGACGACGACGACGACTACTATTCATCACATCACCTCTAAAATCATGGAAGACAACCCTCCTTCCTCCCCAAAACAACCAGACCCCAAAAAACTCAAAATGTCCACCACCACCACGGACGACGACGACGACGGCGACACCACCTCGGCCACCACCACAGATAAAAAACAACGATACAAGCGCCGCAAAATCGCCATCTTCTTCGCCTACTGCGGCGTCGGCTACCAAGGCATGCAAAAAAACCCAGGCGCCAAAACCATCGAAGGCGACCTCGAAGAAGCCCTCTTCCTCTCCTCCGCCATTCCCGAACCCGACCGCGGTCTCCCCAAGCGCTTCGACTGGGCCCGCTCCGCTCGAACCGACAAGGGGGTCAGCGCCGTCGGCCAGGTCGTCTCCGGCCGGTTCTACATCGACCCGCCCGGTCTAGTCGATCGCCTTAACTCCAACCTCTCTCCCCAGATTCGGATTTTCGGGTATAAGCGTGTTACGGCGTCGTTTAATGCCAAGAAGTTTTGTGATCGTCGTAGGTATGTTTATCTTCTACCTGTTTTTGCCCTTGATCCTTGTTCGCATCGTGATAGAGAGAGTGTGTTGAATAGTTTGGGGTCTGAGAATGAGCTTGTCAAGTGTTCGGAGTGTTCGGAGAGAGGTCGAAAAGTCGCTGGTGTAATGGGTAAACGAAGCTTCGAACCCAATTCAGGCATTTCGTCGAACAATGGAGCTGCATTATCGAACTCTCAAGTTGAAGAGGCAATTGGGGTGGTTCCTTTGGAAAAATGTACTAATGATAATTCAAACTCTGATGATCATAAAGAGGAAATGGGGGTTTCTTTGGAAAAATGTAATAATGAGAATTCAAATTGTGACAATGTTGTTGTTGATGACAATGAGGGCGCTAATTTGGGTTCTGAAGTGGTGGTTGAAGAGAAGAAAATGGAGGGTGAATCAGGTTTGTGTGGCAATGTGGAGGAGAAACCGGAAAAACTTAATGGGTTTTGTTATGGTGAGAAGGAGAGCGAAAGGTTTAATCGAATTTTGAAGCGTTACGAGGGAACGCACAACTTCCATAACTTTACAACCAGAACTAAAGCTGAAGATCCCGCAGCGAAACGATTCATTATTTCCTTCGATGCGAACACTGTAGTTTCTGTTCAAGGAATTGATTTTGTTAAGTGTGAGGTTGTGGGGCAGAGCTTCATGCTTCATCAAATTCGGAAGATGGTTGGTCTTGCGGTTGCAATAATGAGGAATTGTGCTCCCGAGTCGTTGCTCGAAACCGCTCTACAACAGTAAGCGCTTCCTTTTCTTTTGTTTTGACTGCATCATAGTTTGAAACTTGAAAAATGTTTTTTTTTTTTTTAAGGGTCTAATTGTTGCTTTTAAAAATTTTAGGGATGTTAACATTAACGTGCCCACGGCTCCTGAGGTTGGGTTATATTTGGATGAATGTTTCTTTGCATCCTATAACCAGAAATGGAAAGATAGTCATGAAGAGCTATCTATGAAAGACTATGCAGAGGAGGCAGAGGACTTTAAAATGAATCATATTTACTCTCATATAGCATCAACAGAACATAAAGAAGGAGTTGCTGGTCTCTGGTTGCATTCGCTGAACTATCGCAATTATCCTGATTTACGCACTGTGAGCAATGGAGGGACCTCTGACACAAAATCTTCTCAGGTAGATGATGTCATGCCTGAGTGAGTTGTCTTGCGGGCAATGGGTTTTTAACACTTCTATCGGTTTTGTGTGCCTCTCACTTGTGTTATTTATATGCTTGCCGTTCACTTATATAAATTTTTGTTGTTTTGATTGTATAGCAGAAAATAGTTGTCTGCTTACAAATTCTTGCATTTAATGCTTATAAAACTCTAATTCTTGAATTAGTCTGGAAGTTTTCCCCATTAAAAATATATATATATATATAAATTGTACTTTAACTCTGATTTATGGGCAACTGTTGAATGTCGTGTTTGAAAATGTGCCTTAGGCTGGATGATGTTCGTTTATGGCATGCGGATCTTAATGCTTATGAGTTGTTGCTTCATTTTCTAGTAGGCTTAGGCTGGTTTACTATGCTGCTAGCTGACACTTCAGTAAAAATATTTATTTTTTGTTTTTATTTGAGGAAATTATGAATGTAACTTGTACTTTACACTGCGTGGAGATCCTAATTTACTTGAATCCTCTTCATTACTGTTATTCACCAATTTGGATGTTAGATAATGAAATAAGATTCATTAGTATTTGCTATGTTCGACCATTTGGTATTTATGCAATTTTACTTCAAACTTTGGGAAGATGTGGTGATTCATGATTAGTGGCCTGGTGGTGTGGTTACTATGTTCAACACATGTAGGTTTCCTTTGGAGTTAGCTATAAAAAGCTAGCTTATTAGATAAAATAAGCCTATAAAAAACTAAAGCAAAAAAAAAAACTCATTTGTTTGGTATTATTTTTCTAATGGCTTTTTTAGAGTAGCTAAATTGGGATTTTTGGCGGGTTTTCCACTTTGTACACTATGCCAAAGGTTAGGTGTGTACCCAATCTTTCCCCTCCTGAACACACATTAATATGTACTAATTGGGCGTTGGTTTTTTAGCAAAATGAGCATGTTTAGCTATAAACTGACTTTTAAGCCTCTGCCAAATGAAAGCCTTGGTCAATTCAGTCTTAGAAAAAAGAGATCAAGGTGTATTTTTCTCAAGAAATTATGTTAGGGTTTGGTTTACAGTAGGTAGAAGGGAAATAGGAGACTAAGGATTGACCTGGTGGCTGAGGTGATCTTTTACCGGGTGGGTTTAAAACAAGTGGATTTCCTTCAAACACAATAATGGATGGAATAAGGAAATGAAGGGGTTAAGTTAGCAATGTTTAATGAAGAATCAATTGTATTAAGCAAAGGAGCAGAAGCTCTCTGATGGTTTGAGTGTTTTGAACTTGAAACGCAATTAGTATGTACCTGCCTGGTGATGAGACTGATTGAGTTGATACAGATTGAAAGTGCGGGTTGTGAACAGGTAGGCATTGCCTAATTTATCAAAGAAAAAAAAGAGAAAGAAAAAAAAAAGGCAGGCATTGCCTATATATGTATGTGTGTGTCTGTATCTTCTTTGTGAACATGCCTTCAATTTTAAAAGATTTTCCCTGCCCTATTTCTGAGCATGACACGTATGTAAGCAATGCCGACTTGCTGTGAGGCTTGTTAAGCAAGGTATTTGCATGTTAAATTCAAGAAGATTCTTATATCTAGATTTCATGATGTTACATACCTTCTAGTGTAGAATCTATTACTCTGATATGGCATTCTTTGTTATTATGCTAAAATGCTGAACAATAAGAAGTTTTTTTTTTCTGGTTTGACACTTTTTTAACTGTCTTGGTTATGTTTGACTTTGTCATGGTAGTTGGTTTGGTCGTCTTCTGATTTGACAAGCATGCTATCTTTGTGATGGGTTTGAATGTTGTATGAAGAATTTTTACATTTTTTTTTGTAGACAACATGGATTCTACTTACCTGATGAACTAGTTTTCTTTTTCTTTTTCTTTTTCTTTATAACGATCTGATTGACTAGTTGAGAGGCATGATTTATAATTGAGAGATATCAAATGTGCTAGTATACTAGTATTAAACTGTGAACCCTGGCTTAGAATAATGGGTATTATGAAAAAGAAGGTATAGAATGAAAAGAAGGATTCCGGTTAGGGTGATAATTTTTAACCTATTGTGTAGCAGCTCTCAGCAGCTAGAAGTGTTGGAGCATACATTTGTATTTTATTTATCTAGATGTTTGGGTGTTTTGCTTTGGGTATTTTAAAGCATACATTTGTATTTAAAACATGAATGACATGATAATATAAATGTATCTTTGTTGATCCCAGTTGATATGATTTTCAACTCCGTGTGAAGTGTGTGAACATCATACTTGCAGAAGTTGCTTACACAATGCATCTGCTGTTCAATTTCTCTTTGAGAATGAATGTGATGTAGTAATTGAAATTTCCTTTTCTCCTTCTGATCATGTAATGTCAGCAAAAAGATAGCAAAGTATGGTGAGGGAAGGATGAGAAGAACAGAGTAAGAATAGAAACTCTTAGAGGTTTTTTCATCAAGCACTTTTTGCCTTCTTCAATGCCCTTGAAAGGTACTATTTTGTATCAAGTATAAGATTCACTAAAAATTGCCTAAGAAGAACCAGATAAGGTTTAAAACCTAGTTGAGAAAATTAAGCTAAATAATGCACATGGATTGTTTTTTACCAAAAAAAATAAAAATAAATAAATAAATCAAACAAATTAAATTTTAATAAAAATATATCTAAACATTCCACCTTACAAAAAAAAGTAATAATAATAATTAAACCAATTATAGCACTCCGGTATATAATAAAAAAAACATCCATAGGCCTTTAGGTTCCGTTTGATTAGAAAGAAATAAATTATGTAAAGTAAAAATGGTAAAAAGTAAAGTGAAAGAAAAGAAAAGAAAAATAAAATATCTTTCTTGTATGAATTTGATTAGGATGAAAATTTTGTAAGAAAATAAGAATTTTAATTACAACTACTTTTATAATAAATTTAAATTTTCTTGTATTTTCCTGTGTTTTTTTGCAAGAAATTAGAATTTTAGTTACTACATTATTATGAGTTGTAAAAAAAAAAAATTTCTTGTAACTTTTACGCTTTTATACTAAACAAATTTCTTTTTTTTTTTTTTTTTTTTTTTTTTTTGTTGTACTTTTGACCATTTTCGTCCTAATTAAACTGAGCCTTATTGTTGTATAGTTTGCCAAAAGATTTGAATCACTGCACACCTTAGAGGCTTCAAACTTCATATATTTTTTACCAACAAGGGTTGGTTTAGTTGGTAAGGATCGTCCTCTTCGCTCATTTAGCTTAGATTCGAGTCCCGCTGCCGGCCATCCTTTATTGGTGGAGCGATATTGCGTAACGCTTTCCCTGACCCTGGAATAGGGTAGCCTCCCCTCCTCCTAAACTTTTTTTTTGAATAAAAAAAAAAAAAAACTTCATATATTTTTTAATATATTATTTTTGGGCCAGGCGGGGTTGGGCCACACACTTCAATCTTATGTTCAATTTATTTATTAGACGAGTCTAAAATATTGACCTAATCAACTCTACTCTTTGAGGATTCTATTTTAACTTAAAAAATTATTAAGTATTTTTAATTTTTAAATATACTTTATTTAATTATTTAAAATTTTATTTTATTCTCATTACACTCTATTATTTTTTTTAAATTACCCTTAAGGTAAACCTAAATAATAAATAATAAACAATCTAAAAAAATTAAATTATTTCAAAAACTTTTCAATACAGAAAATAATTCTCAAATATAGGGGGGGGGAAAAAAACCAAACTTATAAGCACATAAGCATTATAAATATAGAAAAATCAAACTTTTACATAAGTATTATAAAATTTTTCAATATAGGGAAAAAAAAAAACTTTTACATTATAAATTATCTACAAGAATGTTTGTGGAAAATTAAAACCAAACTTATGATTCAGACTCTAACAAAAAAGAGTAGTTCTCAAATAATGTACTATTTAAATGACAAAATAAGAACAACTCTAATAATATGTTATTGTTAATCTAACTATTGCGTCTTTTAATTTTTGTCAAAAAAACGATATAGAAAATAATTGATGATACTCTACAAAAATTGTGAAACTCCCTTATATGAATACTTTCTTTTTGATGGATTGTTTCAAAAAACTATTTTGATTATTACTCTCATTCGCTATTTGATTTTGTTCAAGCTTTTTTCTAGGGTTTAAGGTTTCAAAATATAAAAAAAAATGATGTTGATGATGACGATGATGAGTTTTGATAGGGTGGATTCGAGTTTTGGAGGAAGGATGAGGAAGAATAAGAACAAGAACAAAAAGAAAAAATAACTTTGATCTCTTGGGAAAGAAGATACAGAGATTTGAATAGGAATAACTGATTAAGGTGTACCATCAGAAAAAAAAAATATATTTTAAGGTTTAATATGTGCTGTTGTTATTAATAAATTCATATTAAGATATAATAAAAATTAAAATTTATAAATTTAAATTAGGTGTGTTGAGACATATTTTGACTTTAAATAGAGTCCCTACTCTATGGACCAAAGTATCTGTCCCAAGCTCTACGAAAATAAGGTTGGGTTGAACGGTCTACGTGGGCCAATGCCCAGCCCTAAAAAACGCCTTTTGAAAGTCTGATGTTAGGTATCAATTTGTGATTGATATTGGAAATAGAAAAATGTTTGGACCCTAATTTTGTGGCTCAAAAATAGCTCAAATGACCAAAACGACGTCGTTTTAGCTATTTGAATGTTGTTTTGTACTCAAAATGACGTCGTTTTGGCCATTTGAACCACTTTTGAGTTACAAAATTTGGGCCCCCTACCATTGTTGTTGGAAATACATTAGCTACTAAATGACAAAAGTGGCTAATTTAGCCACAAACGGACAAAAGAAAGTTGGGAGCATGGCTGCAACAACTTGACAAGTTAATTTATCATACTACCCCACATGAAAGAGGGGTGGCGTCAGCCCACAGAAAGTATAAAAAAAAAAAAAAAAAATCAAATCAGGCCTTTTACCAGGAAAGACAAAGAAAGTTGAAAAAAAAAATAAAAACATTTTTTTTGTTTTTTGTTAAAATATTTTATGAAAATAAATGTAAACTATATTTGATAAAAATATTTTTAAATAATTTTTTTTTTTGTTATTTATTTGGTTATGATTTGAGTGTAAAGTTGTGAAAGTAGTATGGAATTTCGAGTTATGTGTTTGGTTATGAGTTACCTCAATAATTTATTAATTGAGTTTCATTTTATGTGTTTGGTTATGACTTGAGTGTAGAGTTGTTTTTAAATTTAAAATATTAACATTTTAAATTATTTAAATTTGGAGTTATGTGTTTCGTTATGAGTTACCTCAATAATTTATTAATTGAGTTTCATTTTATGTGTTTGGTTACGACTTGAGTGTAGAGTTGTTTTTAAATTTAAATATTAACATTTTAAATTATTTAAATTTTTTGAATATTTAATTTATTTAAATTTTGTTGTTAAAATAATTTTTTTATTATTTAAATTGATTAAATTTTTACGATTTACATATTTTTTGAATATTTAATTTAAATTTTTGCGCATTAAATTTTTTTGATTATTTACATTATTTAAATATTAAAAATAAAAATACAATTAAAATTAAAATTAAATTTATAAAAAAATTCAAACTCTATTTTATAAAAATATTTTTAAATATTTTAATTTTTTTGTTATGTATTTGGTTATGATTTGATTGTAGAGTTATAAAAATAGTATGGAGTTTCGAATTATGTGTTTGGTTATGAGTTTTCAAAATAATTTCTTAATTAAGTTTTGTTTTACGTGTGTAGTTACGATTTGAGTGTAGAGTTGTTTTTAAATTTAAAATATTAACATTTTAAATTATTTAAATTTAAAACAAAATATT
Source organism: Camellia granthamiana (assembly GCA_036172215.1). NCBI lineage: Eukaryota > Viridiplantae > Streptophyta > Magnoliopsida > Ericales > Theaceae > Camellia > Camellia granthamiana. The sequence goes on from CM069910.1 coordinate 129,508,568, forward strand.
TAAAAAAATTTAATTTTTTTGTTAAAATAATTTTTTGAATATTTATTTTAAATTTTTTACTTATTCAATTTTTTAGATTATTTACATTATTTAAATATTTAAAATTAAAATTAAAATTAAAAGTAAAATTAAAAGTAAAATTAAAATTAAAATTAAAATTTGAATAAAAATAAAAATTATATTAAATATTTAAAAATAAATTAAAATTAAATAAAAATAAAAATAAAATACGCAGGACAATATAATAAATATTTTATGTGTTTGGTTACGATTTGAGTGTAGAGTTGTTTTCAAATTGAAAATATTAATATTTTAAATTATTTAAATTGAATATTATTTAAATTATCCAATATTAACATTATTTAATATTAACATTATTTAAATTATTTAAAATTAAAAAAAAAATTATCCAAATTCGGTCCTCCACGGAGGCTGACGTGGAGGACCACTTTCATTGCCACAGGTACAAGTTGAACATAAGGGGCAGTTTGGTAATTGAATAGTAAGACACATCACCAAAAAGTCAAAAAATCAAAAAGTCAAAAAGCCAACCCACTTCCCAAACGAAAGCTGAATCTTCTCTTCTGTTGTTGGACAGGGACGTCCAAGGGTTTTAAAGTCTTGAAATTTTAACCTTAATTTGCGGGATTTACTTCTTCTTAGCACTCATATTTTCAATAGTGTATTAGATCTAATTTTGAATCGATTTTGCTAGAATGAAGCGATGCAAACAAAACCCATTTACTTAAAATCCATGTACACAACTTACATAGTTTAGATAGTTACAGAAAATTTTAAGAATATTAAAAAGATAAGCATATTAAGAGTATAATAATAATATTAAGAAAAACTTAATAGATAATTAACCTAAAATTCAATATTGCAATAAAAAGCCTACATCATTGAACGGAACATGTACCGGACTCTTAAAAAAATTCTCATAATTTAATTCACAATGATATGACATGATATGTACCAATTATGGATTGAAGAACAAAGAGAGACACCGAAGAGAAATGAATGAACACAAAGAAAGAATTTTCAGGGAACAAAAATAAGCTAAGAAAATTTGGCTATTATTACTTAAGCAAGTTGACCAACTTTGGAAAGGAAACATGTTATACAGGTTTGTGTGTTGTAAGAATCTATAAACCATGTAAATGTAATAATGTTTTTTAAGAATCTGTTTGGCAATATACTTGAGTAGATGTTTCTGATTTATGAATTTCTTCTCTCGAACTATAGAAGAGTCATAAATAGCAAAAACATGAGTTTTGCACATCACATGGCTAAGGGTGTAACTCTAGCCTGTCCTGATTTATGTCGGATCTTGCGGGCTTCTACTAAAATTCTAACCAGACCAGTCCACATGTAAAAAATTAAGCCCAGGCTCAAGCTTAAGCCCAGGGATATTCGGGCCTTGGATGGGCTGGTGGGTCGGGCCTCGGGCCAGCTCAATAGGCTTAGGCCTGGCCTCGGTCTTGAAGCGGGCTTGGGCAGACCTAACCATTTTTTTTTTTGTTTTTTTTAATTTTTTCTACCAAAATTTTATTATTTTTCATTAAAAAATACACTGGGCCTCGGGTTGGGCGGACCGAACTTCAGACCGGGCCTTAAGCGGACCGATGAGCTAAGCCACGGACCAGGCCCTAAGTGGACCTTAATATTTTTCATAGTTTCACAGTTTCTGATGAGATTTTGAGATTTGTCCTCTAAATTTATTATTTCTTAAATTTTGTATTATATGGGTCTCGCACATTACGTGGCCATGTGTTTGTCCAATGAGATTTTGGGATTTGTCCACCAAATTACTTGTTTTTCAAATCAAGTAAATATTTAAGGGTTGTTTGGAATGTTCTAAATAAGTACACTTTTTGACTTTTTATAAAATATGAGTTGTGTTTGAAGTGATATGATAGAGAGGTGATATGATTTAAATAAGATGATGTCAATGTGAGTTAAATAGGATAGTGATTTTTTGAATTTTTAATTTTTTTAGAGGATACCAAACCTAGCCTTAGTCTTCTGTTATTAAACAGGCACTGTCAATAAAAAAATCTCATAATGCAGGGTAGTTACTCTATACATAGACATCTTCATGGTTACTCCTTTTTGTAAATCACACTCTTAGACAGCACCCTTGTTTTTTATTCCTCAAAATTTGGAAGCTGTTACCAATTTTTAAGAAACGATAACAAATTCTCACCGATTTTTGTTTCAAGTTTTCAAAATTTTTAAAGAGGAAAACATTATCATGCCCGGGTTATTTTGCTCTAGATTTATTTAAGTTTATGAAACTGTGAAAAAGACTGGTTTAGTTTGGTGTGGTTTGGTTTGAGATCCAAGCAAAAAATTGGGGGGTGGTGGTGGTGGTGAAGAAATAAAGGAATAAAGGTTGCGTGTGATAAAGTTTTAGAAATATGTTTTGAGGATATAGTTGTATTTGAGTTTGTGAATTTTAAAATCATAATTTGAGTGTAGAAAATTTGTTTTGTTATGAGTTTTGAAAAGAGTATTGAATTGAGTTTTGAGTTGAGTGCTGAATTGAGTTTTGAAAATTTGATGTGACATGAAATAAGAAAATTTGTTTAGTCATGAGTTTTGCAAAGAATTTTCAAAACTTAATTCAAAAAGTTATAACTCATAATCAAACACACAACTCCATACTATTAAAATTTCTGATCAACAGTCATAACCAAACTCTTTTTAAAATTCAATTAAAAAAATTAATTATTAACAAAAAATAACAGCCATAACCAAACTCTTTTTTAATTCAATTCAAAAAATTAATTATTAACAAAAATTTTCAATTAAAACTTTTTTTATTGAAAATATTATAAACAAAATAATTTGAAGGTTACAATAAATATTCAATTACTGATGATACCGAACTTATAAATGTATATTTGATACGAATTATGTTTTTTTAATATTTTTCAGTTAAAATATTTTTATATTTTTAATAATTAGGCCTCGTTTAGCAAGTGGCTATTTTAGCCAAAAAGCTAAAAAGTCACTAAAAAAACTAAAAAGCCAATAACTCATACCAAAAAGTTAAAGATTCCCTTTTATCTCTACTTTTTGCACATCTTTTCATAAAAAACCAAAAAGTCATCCTAAACATGCTAGTTTTTTTTACATCACATTTTAACCAAAAATTCAAAAAGTTATTAAAAAAGCATGTTCCCAAACGAGGCCTATCACAAATCATTTGCTAATTATTATATTGTTATGTTCAAATAAATGGCCACAAAATTTATCAGTATTATATATATTGGGAGTCAAACAAAAATTAGAATTTCATTTCATTAGTATCTACACAATTTACCACACATAATTCAATATTGTTAGAATTTTTTCATTTGCTACATTTCATCAATTTCGTGGGAAACTGTAAACCTATTTCCATTGCGGAAAACCCGTGAACCCTATGTACCTTTAGTAGGTATATTATTGTGCCTGATGATTGAACCAAACCCATGAACACTTTTAACCAAACCCTATGTACCTATGTACTTACAAACCTGTCCTGCACAGCCATGACCCCTCCTGCGAGTCATCTTTAGCGCCTCAATTCTGATAAAAGCAAAAAAAACAAAACATGATGCTACAGTACGCCCTCTGATTCGAGAAAAGGCTTCACAACTTTGACCTACGACAAACACATTTCAAAAGTAAGCATAGAATTAATCAATTGCAGAACCCATATATATTTTTGTATAGAAATTTATGAACACTATATCTCTTTGTTGTCGTTGTTTCGTTACTTGGAGGGTGAATCGACCACAACGCACAAACTGACCATCACTTGATTTGTGGGAGCTCGTCGATGCCAATTTATGGGTGGGAATAAATCGGTTCGCAGGCATTGTTTGGATTTGAAGGTCAGAGATTCATTCAAAGAGAGGAGGAAGTAATTTTAGAGCTGCAGCTCACCCGTGAAGCATCAGCTTTGCTCTTCTTTGGCACATGAATTTTCAAAATGGAGAAGACGAATTTGAGCGTATGTATGACCGGGTGAGAGTTTTAGCTTGCAAACTATTGCCAAACATGAAACAGAAATGTATTTTAAAAATTGTGATGGAATTAATTTTTGAACACTCTATCCAAACAAAGGGTTCAGGAAAAGGGGTAGAATCATGTTTCAGAAGCTTGTCCAAACAAAGCCAAGAGTTGGAAACTTTAGTCCCACATTGACCAAGATAGAAAAGAGAGACGGTATAGGTGATCCAAATGAGTAGAGAGTGAAAGTGTTAAATTTATCTTTGCGCTTTGGGGCAATGACATAGCTAGTGAGGTTCTGACCGAGGCACGTCAATTGCTGGTTGAAAACTATTTCCAAACCTCCTCTTAGGCCTGGGTTCAGCCCTGGCCTTTGAGAATTTCTGGAAGGGCTCCCTCTAATCCAGGGTAACAGCCCTACAATTCTTAGTCTTCAATAGTTTCTCTTGGGGCCATGGCTATGCTTGTTTGATTGATTTTTAAGTTTCTTTTTTTTTTTTTTTTTGGTAATTAGTTTCTCTGTTTTTTCTTGAAAAGAAAGTTGTTTTCAAATTTTAATTTCAAGAATAGGTTTCGCAAATAATTGCTCAAACAAGTTTTGGCTGTTGGTCCGGGAGTAGGGAGTAGAGTACCTTGTTTTCTTTTCTGAGATATCTTTTGCTTTTTTTTGGTTGTTCCAGGGTTTTATTGGGTAATCTGTTGAATCTGCCATGTTTCTGGGGGTCCAAAAGGGCTGTTTGGTTGAGTTTTTTGAATTTTTTTTAAAAATTAGTTTGGTAAAATAAATGAAAAAATAAATAAATGAAAACCTCATTATTTGGAACAAATAATTTTTGAAAATTCAAATTATATTTTATGGGGTTTATTTTTGTGAAATTGCAGTGTGGCGTTTGAAATGTGCAAGTGTTTCATACAACTAGGTCGACCTCTTGTAAAATCTACTAGTTTCATTCTGCTGCATAGAATATTTCCTTCTAATTCTATAAAGAAAAAAGGTTATTATTTTTCATTGGACATTGAATGCCACAAATGAAAAAGTTCCGAGTAATATTTTGTCAAACAATTATGTCAATATATTGTCGGAATTTTATATAAACAACGAACATGAAAAGCCTATCTAACTTGCCTCTGACACCAGGGATCTTTGCCCACATATGTAGGAAAAATTGGCTATCAGGAATAGGATGCAACATCTTGAGGTGAAGTGAACATTGGTTTTTAGGCAATTTTGTTGAGACCGTGAAAGAAACCGTGTTTTCTCCTCCTCCTTGAATGTCTTTGAGAAGTCCTAGACATGACGTAGGGAACAAATTGCACCTGCATCATAATATATCCATTGTAGAAATATAAAAACTAAATGACTTATAAATGACTCGGGAAGGGAATTTCATTGAGCTTGTTTCGTTTGATTTTTAATTAGAAAGACATAATAACCCAAATGAGGAAAAGAAAGATTAAAATGTTAAATTTTGTTTGATTATAAAACATGGAAATAGAGGACACGTAAGACAAAATATCCACCATTCTTAAAGCAACACAAGCCTAAGGATTTGCTACAATTGATGGCATAGAAGTATTTTATTTTCTGTATTTTCTCCGTGTTTGTATTCTAATTTTTTTCAAAATCATCGGGTCTCATGTCTGTATCCATGTGCCTGTGCACATGAATATTAGATGAAGACTCAGTTTCAGCTTTCCTTTCCATCATTGATATGATTGGCCTATGTTGAAGTGGTGCCATTAGTGGTGAACGGTTTCTAACATGGAATGATTTAGAAAATTTAAAACCGTCATTCAATTTTTTGGGAATGTTCAAATTTGTATTTGAGAGAATCCTAATGGAATCTGCATAATGCATTGTGCTTAAAGCATCGTCCATATAAAAATAATGATCTCTACCGAACAAATAAAAGAGCTCGTGGTCAGATGGCAGGAAAGAACTCATAAGTAATATAACTTCGTGAAAGTGAGAAAGCATAGAACCCATACCTGAGAATTGTTACGAATGCCATAATCCTGAAGGGCAGAGTTGTCATCAAGTAACTTCTCATTATGGTAGGAGAGACAAAAGTTTGCCCAAACATGCTTCCTGTAAATTCAAAAATAAGTGATCTATAACTAGCATAACCAAGAGATGCAGTATTAGAAATGAAATTCAAGATCGAGCTTTATTATAATAAGTACAAATAATTAGAAAAAGAATAAAAAACTTTAAAATTAGTTTACATGTTAGGAATTCTGCAATGTATGGAAAATTCTAAATACCAATTTCAATTTTTTTTTTTCTCGGAAATCAAGAGTAGCTCTCAATGACTAATTTGCATAATTTTTTTTTGCTTTTTAAACATTAATTTGCATACATGAAAATCAGTTTAAATTCATGTGAAGCAAAAGATAAATATTGGCAGTCATAAATGGATTGTTGTCTTCTTGATTCACCAGTTCAAACAGCAACTAGATCATGTCCAGAAAAATTGTTGCCATCTTACAAGCACAATCTCATAAGCTGAATACATCTACAGTATGTACTGTTCAATGAACCAAAATGTTAGTAGTTAGCACAAGATAAGCTATAGAAAGTTCTCATATGTCAACTAAAGAAAATTGCAAAGGTGGTCTCATAGTGATTCTGTATTACTATTAAATTTAACCAAAGTTTTAAAGGACTTTACTGAGATTCACTTCGATGCTCTCCTCGAGGTGAGGCTAAGGCAAAAAGCATCGAAGCTTCAATTTTTGGGTGATACTCTCCAAAGGCTCGTACATCACACAGTCTGAGGCATGAGCTTCAAGAGAGCCTTGTACGCCTTTTGCGCAAAAACGTATGATGAGTACGCATATAAATAGCCTATCTATCTTGGGCTTTAGTTAAAATTAGTCTAGTAGATGATTTAATCATAAAAAGACAAAAAATAAAAATAAAAAATAATAAAAAAAAAAACTCTTTGCAACTATATTCCATAAGAAAAATCAAATAAATGACCAATGAAGAAAACACAAAACAAAACAAATTAAGGCTCAAGTGAAAAGCTCAATAATCCAAGCTAAGACCGTTGATTCACTTTCAATGAGGGCAAGCTTCCTTCTTTGCATTGAAATGTTTGAAGCATTGAGGAGAAAAGTATTTACACCTTCATAATCATTTTTAAAATTTTTTTTGCTATTTAAAAATATTTAATTTATTTACGAAATATAAAAATTCAAAATTCGAATGCTTATGCCTCAAAGTCTCAAGGCTTACGCCCTATGTTACATGGACTCGGGTACGAGTATCGAGTGCAGGTGTGTATTTAAGTATCAGACCTTCATAAATTTAAATCTTAGGATATTGGGATACGTATCCAAAATTAGATATGTATAGAGATACATGATATGCACATATATATTGCATATTATATAATATTCTCGGATGAGATGCTATAAATTACGTAGAAATATACTAGAAATTAAATAAGATTTAGGAAAAATATGAAATTTCTATATCTAATTTATGTGAGAAGCTAAAAATATTGCTTTACTAACAAATGTGAGCTTCTTCTTCTTCATGTATTGTCACAAATTAAAGGATCTTGTGTCTAAATTGGATATGGGTGTCGAACACATATCTCACACCCTTGCCTATGTCATATTCGGTGGATACGGGCAATATGAGGGAAATAGAAGAGTCCATGTAACACAGCTTACACCTCATCTCACGAAGAATTAAACGCCTCGCATTATGCATTTACCTTTAAAAACTTTGATTTGAACATTGACATCCAAAATTATATATAAATAGACATACCAAGAAATGTGACGATGACCCATCTTGGACTGCTCCATGTCATTAGTTTTCCTCTTTATTGCCATTTTCAAATCCTTCACATTCGTAGAATTCATCACCACCACATCTTCATCAAATGGAAATCCAACCGATTGAAAATCATTAGTACACACGTAAGTTACATGTTTGTCAAAATGACTGAGAGAGAGAGAGAGAGAGTGCATGTGTGTGTGTGTGTGTGCACGTGTGTTTGTTTGAAGTACCGAGGGAAGTGCCGTCTAATTTAAGGATGGAAATGCGCATGGCGCTGCCAAGCTCCAAACTGATGAGATTGTCGACATCCGATAGTGTTGGTTTCTTTGGTACGTCTGTGAGGATAGGATCATTTAGGAGGGCGGCCATTGTTGACTGCAATCTTGCCTTCTTGACGTTGTTGCTGCTGTACCCTGTTGCCACGTTGTTGTTTTTGTTGTCCTCCTTCTTGCCCCCAGTCACAGATGCCTCCATCTCTCCAACAAGCTATGTACTTAGATGAATTTTTACATTGCCAACTGAAATTTCAATTGAGTAAATGCTAGTACACCTTATAAGTCATTCATTCAACTTCAACTGTTGCATCGATAATAAGTGCTGTATTTGCATTCTATATAGGGGCGGAGCCACATGAGGACCAAGTGTCCCCCTCAATTTTTTTTAAATTACACTTTCACCTCTAGTAAAAAAAATTCTTAATTTTTATTTGTTTCTTTGAAAATTCTCCTAATTTTTTTTACCTCCTCTTTCCTTTACTTTTTCTTTTCAACAACATACCTACAATTTGTCACTTTAAATGTTTAATTATACTAAATATTCTCCTATAAATTTTACATTATTTCTTCACCTTTTTCTCCCATTTCTTTCTTTATCCCTCTATATCTCTTTGTGTGTGTAGATACAATTTTGTTCTCGTATTTTACGGAGATATGTGATTGCTTTTTAAACTATAATGATCATCACACAAACAATCAAATTAATAACAAAAAAAGAAAAGAAAAGTGATCAGTTGCCATCAAGTAAAAATAGGGTTCAATTGGTTTGTATTTTTCCAAAGATTTCAACTCAATGCGGTTCTGCTACTAAGTAAAGTTTTTGGAGGCCTCAAACAAAACATCAAAATCAGGCCTTATATCTAACTAAGTTTTTGAAAAGTTAAAATCTTTTTTAGAATCTCCGTTTGGTTGGAGGCAAATACTTTGTAAAATGTTTTCACTGAAAAGTTTTTACAAGAAAATAATTTTCCCACCTCCTATTTTGGGTTTTTCTGATACAATTAAGAAGTAATTTCCAGTCAAGCATTTTATCAAACAAGAGATGCGCATAATATACACCAGTTAATTAATACCAGAAATTGTAGAAACAAACTGGGTGGTCGAAGGGCTGAAAACTTGCCGATTTGAAGAAGATGAAATGAGCCCACCGCCGCCACAAAGACAATATGACTGCCCTCTTCCTTACAGGTTTAATCTCACCATGTTGTTCCACTCACTGATTTGATTTGGAAGCAGCTTATGCTTAGCTTAACACCCCTTGGATTGGGTGATTTGAAAAACAAAGGGTAAATTGTTACAAATACCAATTATTACCCCTCACATTTGCAAAATTATACTCCACCTCTCAAGGTTTTAAATCACATTACAATTGTCCCCTTTTGTTAATCCTATGTTAAGTCAACTAACAGATTCTGATGATATAAGCAACAATTTTTCTCAAAATACCAAATTTACCATTAAACTATCAAACCCAGTTCTCTCTTTTACAGCCATGATCTCTTCAAATGGGAACAAGTATCAACAATAAGGACAAATCCAACAATATTTGGAAGAGTAATTGATGTGTTTGGTTTCAGTTTTTTAAAAAAGTTTTTCATTTTTCATATCTTTTTATTTTTAGTGAATATTTTTAATATTTTAAGTAAATTTTTTACTTTTTTAAATGTACCTTATTTAGATATTGTTGGCTTTTTGGCTTTCGAAGGGTATTTTTGTAAATGCGAGCGTGCCAGCAAGGATCAATCAGTCCTTACAGAAATGTTAATTGCCAACCAATTATCAGACGATTGTGTTTTAGTTCTTTCAGCCTCAATGAAGAGAACTTTTACTGGTGGCTTGACTTAGGAGAAATTAAGCAAAATAACAGTTAAATGAAGAGCAATTGAAATATTTCATTAGAATGAAAACTTACAATGATCCAAACTCAGCCTCATAGAGGTTTACAGCAACGATCTACTTGAAACTACTCCTATGAATGAAGTGCAGTGCAGGAATTTAAAGTACAAGAATGTAAAGAATAAGAATTTAAAGAACAGGAAATGTAAAAACTGGAAAAGAAAATATGTAAAGTAAGATTGGTTTGTATGATCTGAGTCTGGGGGTTTTTTCTGGGGTCTTCTCCGCTATTTATACTTCTCAAGGATGACCATCGAACTGCATTTCAAACCGTCGAACTGCTCCTCCATGATCGCTGATCATGCTGCCTTATAAGTAGTTCCACTACGCCATCACTTGCAGTTAGGCTTCCCTCCTATATTTGAATTTGAATCTGAGTAACCGTTGAAGCCACGTCACCTTGCACCTCTTTATTGATCCAATGCTACTCAGATCACGTGAGAACCAATACTAACTGCCACGTGTACGATCAGGATCGAAGACTTGAATAGTCTTCCTATATTACCCTTATTCTGCCACGTGTTGAATTGTAACTGGCTTGTACAAAATATGAAGCCAACATTACCCCCCGCACTAATATACCCAATACTTGGTGATATTAGTGGATCAAAGCCCTTTTCCCCGCGTTTTTTAGAACGTGTCTGGGGTCTATATTCTGGAAACACAACCGCCATTTATTGATGATCATTTGCATTAATTCTCTTTCAATCTTTTGAACACCCCAATACCTTAGCACTCGTACAGACTGATACTTTTTCTATGGCCGAATCAACTTTCTCCTCCACTGATCGAGCACACGAAGAGTCATATGATGATGCTGTTCCTCCTCGAAAGAATTTTCATGCATTAATTAGCCACCTTTATCCACCTTTCCATATTCAAGTCATGGATGCCTTTGCAAATTATCGACCTTTGGATTACGAACACATTGCCCTTAATCTTTCGATTCAGAAACTTGCGAATATAGATACAAGAAGTTCTTCCTCTGACTCACCCTTGTGCTTCGAACAAACTGCTCCCAAATCTTTGATTCGGAAAGTTGCAAATATGGACTTAGGAAACTCTTCTTCACAACCTTCTGCATGGGATAAGGCTGCAACTTCTTCCTCTTCTGGGGCTCTGACTGGACTAACTGGTCAAAACCTGAGGAATGTGATTTAAGGGAGCGAATCAACCATCACTTTGTTGAGTTTACTGACCCTTTAGAATTCCCTTCCTATGCGCGAAGCTCGGTGGTCTATCCTTATGTGCGCATTGACCACCGACGCAGTTTAGAGGAGAATCTGCTTGTGGCATGGTACACATCTTCCATGCCTACAAAGATGGTGCTGTCGCCCGACGTTTAGAAGAGGCACAAGGGTACAATCCATCATTCTTAGCCCAGAAGGCGAAGATTTGTTCCTCTGATTGGCTCGATTATATCAATGCCCTTGTTCCATCTCCTGAGATAGAAGCATCCACACCTTCTCTTCTGCCAAATCTTTGCTGGATAGAGAAACTGAGGCTTGCCCTCTCCGCGGATAAGGTCTTTCCATCGTACAAACCTCCACCTTCCCCTACTTCAGCCGAGCAGAAACAAGCTCAACTTCTGCTCGCGGCTTTTTCCCACTTGCCCTTCAATGTTCTTGAGGACGAAATCCCTTTTAAGAACTTTCGATGGGCTTGTGATATTTTGACTCGGGGTCACGTCCTCAACCTCTTTGCCCAAGCAGAGCTTCACATGTTTTTGGACCAACTTCCGTTGCTCCTCCACTGGCATCGAACCTCCATGGCCAGCACACAATCTTTAGACCAACTCTCGTCCCTTCGAATTCATGTCCAGTACGAAGCAGAGAACTTCATTGAAGAATTTGATGATTTCAAGAATAAAGATTCTGCGTACTGGGATGACTTGGATATAGACGAATTGGAACAAAGAATGAGAGAAGTGGCTTTCGAAATAAAGGCTGAAGAGCTCTACTACGAAGTGAGAGCACATCAACTCATGCAGCCAATGTTAGAAGAAATAGAGGATAGAATAAAGAAAGAACAGAAATTCATTGATCATAGTTGGACTAAATTTCATGATCTTGTTATTTATTCCATTCCCTATTTTTATGAGCTTGAGTTTGTACCCAAATAGGGCCATTCGATGTAATTCCTTTTGCTTTAATACAACTAAAACTTTTCCTTTGTTTGGCATTATCTCTGTTTGTCTTTTAAAAGCAAATTCAGGACTTCGAACTGAACAATCTCATCCTTGGAACCTGGACTCAATTGTTTTAAATGAAACACTACAAAGAACCAATTATGAACTTTTCCAATTTATGGACTAAAGTTGACAATTTTGGCTGTTTTTCAATTAGAATCAGTGCTTCGAATCTAGCAATCTCATACTTACAGCTTGTTTCAACCATAACCAACATCTGATCATGGTTAGTATGATCAATTAGTTTTAAATTGACCATCTTTTGCCTCGAACAACAGTTCATGCTGTTTTAGTTCAACAGAAAACCCCCCCTCTTTTTTTTTTATATAAACCAACCATTGGTTTTGATGTTTCGAACTCCAATTCCCATCCTTAAGGGGTCTCAAGTCTTGCCTCGAAGGACATTACTTTCATTAAGAAACCTAAAATAGGTCTTTAAATCCTTTGAAGTAAAACAAATACTTGAGTATTCTTCCATTTTTAAGTACGGAAATGTGCTTCGAAGTCGACTTCTTCGTTTCGAAGCCATTGTTTTTTGGCTTTTGGTGCCAAAATCTGGTTTCGAAGCCAAATATTTTACTTCGAAGCTAGCCTCAGCATCTGGGATGTGTTTTTCCCTCCAAATACTATCAATATTTGAAGGAAACTCTTCGTATTCGTACTTTTAGTGTTTAACGAACCAAGCGTTTATATATCCCCCAAACACAAAGGCTTTTGAAACCCTTTTATTTCGTGTTCTGAAATCATTTGCTCGCTCAACACACAAACCCTTTTACCTCTGCTGATCTTCCACTTCTCTTTACTTCCTTTCTCAGCTTCACCTTCTGGAAACGCGTACTATCAATGGCTTCTTCCTCGGTGCCAGTCGTAGAGCGTGCGAGCCCATCTGTAACCCTGAAGAGGATCATTGATGCAGAATGTGAGAAGTACAAAGCTGGGGAGAAAAGCGCTATTGATGGACGAATCTTCGTCCCTCGTCGCCATGTGCAGCAAGACTACATGCTTGGGCCCATATTCAAGGAGATCCTTACTGAGCTCCCAGTCCTATATCCTCGTTTGGAAAACCAATGTCTTCTTTACAAAGGTGGTCTTGACTGGAGGAACTGGAGGATAAACCGCCCCCACCGATGCTGGCCCACGGTGAGACCGGAGTGGCAAGAATGGTATAACCGGGTTGTCCCTGCTAGAACTCTGGACCTTCAAGAGCTCTACCTTCTCGATGCTCTCCGACTATCCAGGGTAACTATCTCAGAGGACCCTTTCCTAATTCCTGCTGCCTTGTGTTTTTGGAATCTTATCTTTAATTTCTTTCAATTTAGATGTGGGATGATGGCCCCTACTGTTCTTGACATGTGCCATCTACTAGGATTATCCCCCATTGGTACCCCATTTGGGCCAGATTACCCTGACTCAGCAGTCCATTTCTCCCTCCCCTCTCTTAACTCATCCTATAGTGATTTTCGCTAAGGCTGAGAATAACAGAGAGGGCTTTGTGACTGATAGGGAATTCCTTTCTTTCTTATTGTATTGGCTTTGCAAATTCCTCTTCTGTTCCTCCTCTCAGAAAATCATGCCTGAATTTGCCCCTCTTGCCAAAGCCTTCGTTTTACAGAAAAGGGTGGCCTTAGCCCCATATGTTCTAGGCCATGTATATAGAGTCTGTTCCCTCTTCTGTGAGAAACCCTTAGATGCTAACCAAGGGGGGCCATTCTGGATCCTTCAGCTTTGGCTTTTTGCCTATTTCACCGAGTTACAATCCAAATGCCTTAAATTTTCTGGGCGAAACCCTCTTACTCATGGCATAAGGCTGGCCAATGCTTCACTTTATCCCTCCACTTTTGCTTTTTACTTCTCTTTCTTCCACCAACTTCCAGCTTCCCTTCCTACTTTCCGTTTCCATCCATTCGAAACCACCATTGGTCCATCTTAGTTGAGGAATTTCCTAAGTGACAGGTCCTACGCCTCACCTGCTCACAGAGATATATAGGCTTCCATTCTGATTCCTAGAGAGTATTTATTGGGACCTTGAACCCCAGAGCCTACAAATGCATAGCTGAGCCGTATTGTCCTGCTCAATTCGCTAGACAATTTGGCTTCACACAAGGGGTCCCAATACCTTTCTGCAGCAATACCAATCTAAGTCTCACTAAGAGGGATCTGAAAGTTCGGAGGTCTAGGCTAGAAGAGGCAACTTCCAACTTTATAGATGACTTGGTCAATTTCGAGTATACCCCTTTCCTTCCTCAGGGTACCTTGTTGAAGAGGTACCAGAACTGGTGGGTGACCAACATGGAAGTATACTTGGCCATTCCTCTTCAGAACCTGCTAATGGTATTGGATCTGCCCAAGCCCAAAGGAGCTGGAACTGTTACTTCTTCCACTGTTTCAGTTGCAGTGCCGGCATCCACTCCTGCTGCCTCAACTCCTCCTAGAGTCACTCGGGCTGCTTCGAAGAAAGGTATATACCTTTGTTTCTTTTCCTTTGGCCTTCTCTATAATGGTTGTAGTCTTATCCTTAGTTCTTCTTTTGTGAAGGTAGCCCACAACAAAAGAAAAGGAGACTGCTTGAGCTTGAAAAGAAAACAGCTGAGGTGTAAGCAGAAGAAGAAGAAGAAACAGATCAAGAGCATGAGTCGCCCTTAATAAGAAAGAAAAGAGTGATCGTCCTTACTTCTGACTTAGTCCAAGATGAGACAACTGCCAGAGAGATAGAAGAGGAGCTCATCTCTACAGAATCTAGATCCCAGATTGAAGAAGTTGAGAAGGAAATTGAGAAGGAGCAGACAATACCAATACAGAGAAGAAAGAAAAGAAAGATGACTGTCTCTCCTTCTGATTTCACAGAAGACTCCGATTCCGAGACAATTGCCTAGGCAATAGAAAAGAGAAAGAAAGTGACTGCTTCTGCTACTAACTTGGTTGAAGATACCATCCATGAGGCAGCTGCCAAGGCCGTAGAACAAGAACATTCTAAGGCCATAATCGTCTTCGAGAGGGCTGAGAAGAGACGGCAACAACAATTCCTGAGAGATGAAGCTGCTGCTGTTGATGCATTACAAAGGGAAGCTTCAAGAAGGCAACAAACTGCCAAACACTACTCCCTTCGTAGCTCTCCCATCACTGCCAACATTTCTGAAACAAGTAATTTCTTTCATGCTTCTACTGTTTTTCCTTATCAAATTTTGACATTGAAGCTTGACATTACGTTTCTTCCTTTTTGCAGCAACAACTACTGAGGCTATACTTCTAATGAGGACTCCTCAATTTCAGTTGAAGTTGATCAGATGCAGAATGTGAAAGCCATTCAGATAATGCTCCCACTTCCCAGGCCTACATTCCATGTACCCCCTTTGAGTCCTAGCATTCCTGTAACTCTTTCTTTTGGTCTAACTCCATATCTTCCCTATCTGACCTTTGACCTGTCTCAATTTACTTCTCATTCGGGCCCTGCTCTTCCTTCTCCTTCTAAGGAAATTTCAACCATTACCACTTCTTCGAAGGTATCTGATTCCCTAATTGAGGATGCTGGTAGTTTTCCAACTCATAATTCATTACCTTTGCCTACTTCCAGCCCCTCTTCACTTGATTCATTGGTGGCTAAGACTATAGAGACTGCCAAAGATGCTCCATCCATTTCTCCTATCCCTATGCAGCCCTTTATGCCTTCTACCACAACTCTCTCTGCACCCCTCATGTCTACGGATAAGGTAGACATCTTCGAAGCTAGGCTAGCCAGTCTCTTCGATATGCCCTTTACCTCTCCAATGACCAATTTTGAAACTAAGCCATTAGTTTTGGCTGACTCCTTGCTACAAATTCTTGAAAGCTCTCCTTCCTCCAGCAGCAAGCCTTCTGCACCTCTGATGGGCTTAGACACCTGCCTGGAACTGTTAATCTCCTTTTCGAGGCTCCCCTTCGAGGCTTTGCAAAGGCCTATAATAAGAGATGGGTTCCTCCAATGCTGCAAAGTTGCTGAACAGTCAGGCATGGATGTCTCAAGTCACTTGTCCCAGGCAGCAGCTACTATCGACTTCTACTTCAACATTTGCCAAGCTGCCAAAGCTGCGGAGGAGAAATTGGCTAGAGACCAGAGTTTTGTTTCCTAAGTACATACTGAAGTCTCAGAGCTCAAGGAACAACACTCCTCTGCCTCTCACTTTCGAGTTCAGCTGCTGGAGAAGAAAGCTCAACTTGAAGAGGAGCTATCTGCAGTAAACCAGGCCTTAGTCCAAACTGATACCAAACTGCAAATCACCAACCAAGGACTGGCCGATTGGAAAGAAGAAATGGCTGCAGCTATTCAACTATTTTCATCACTTAGCAATAGGAAATCTGTTGTAAAAGAATAATTAAGACATTGTAATGATTTTTGAGCCAATTTGTGGCAAAATGTACTTAACCCTTTATGAAAAACAAATCCTTATCTATCATCTGAGTAGTCTTGTGTTCTTATACTTGGTGTTTATTTTATTCCTTGTGTTTCCCAAATGGTTGGAAAATAAGGCTTCAAATATCTACCATTGATCTTTTTGGGATGTATGTATCCATTCAAATTTCTCAAATGGTATGCCTCAAAAGGCAGGACTCTATGAATTTGATATGGTCCTTCCCGGTTAGGTGACCATTTACCAAACTTATGGCTTTTAATTCCTATTGGGAGTATTGTCTTCCATACCAAATTACCTTCATCAAAGCCAATGTATTTGACCTTCTTATTATAATTTTTGGCTGCTTTCTTATTTTGCAAGAGAATGCTGTTCAATGCCAGAATTCTGGCTTCATCTATACCTTCTAATTCCAAGCACATACTCTGAAGGTATTGCTCAGGATTTAGCTGGTCTTGGTATCTTACCCTCAAAGATTTAACATTAATTTCCACAAGTAACACTGCATCATGCCCATACACTAAGGCATAAGGAGTAACTCCTATGCTTGACCTTGGGGAAGTTCTGTAAGCCCACAACACATCCAACAATAAGTTATGCCAATCCCTGGGATTGTCTTCCACAGTCTTTTGTATTCTTTTTTTCAAGGATTTATTGGATGATTCAGCTTGACCATTGGCTTGTGCATAATATGGGGTGGAATTAACGAGACTAATTCCAAATTCTGCCACAAAGGACTTCACCATCTTCCCATCGAACACAGTCCCATTATCCACAGTTATAGTTTATGGGATGCCAAATCTATGGATTAGATCCTTAATAAATCCAATAATCTCAGTCTGGTCCACAGCCTTGTATGGCTTAGCTTCGACCCACTTAGTGAAGTAATCAGTGGCCACTAGAATGAAACAATGATGTTTCGAAGAAGGTGGGTGTATTTTTCCCATCATATCCATGGCCCATCCTCTGAATAGCCAAGGCTTCACTACTGTATGTAGGTCAGTTATGGGCACATGCCTTATTGTGCCATGCTTTTGGCATGCCTGGCAACCCTTTGCATACTCTATGCAGTCTTTAAGGATAGTTGGGCAATAGTAGGAATGCCTTCGAAGCAACCATCTCATCTTCACACCAGGCTGATGAGCACCACAGATGCCTTCATGAACCTCAGCCATAGCTGTTAATGCTTATTTTGGACCTAAACACTCCAGCAATAAGCCGTCTCCTCCTTTTTGTAGAGAGCATTACCATATATCATATATTGCATAGACTGCAATTTAATTTTCCTGCTGGCCTTCGAAGATAGACCAGCCAAGTACTGCATTATTGGATGCCTCCAATCTTGTTCTTGTAAGTCATTATGATTGACTTACAAGACCACATTCATTTTATTCAAAGGTGGTATCAATTTCTGATATGTTGTTTGGCTTATGTTCCTTTGGGCATTATCCCTTCTCTTGAAGTTCGAAGCTTTCTGAGCTACATTATTAGCTCTATTATTCAAGAATCTTAGAACATGAGTTACATTTGCTATTTGAAATTGAGAAAGTAGATGTAATGCAACAACATAGTATGGCAAAATGCTTATACTTTGACACTTGAAAATCCCTTTCACTTGGTTAACCACCAATTGAGAATCTCCAAATATGTCAACTGCATGAACTTGTAATCCAATAAGAATTTCTAGTCCCACTATTAGGGCTTCATATTTAGCTTGGTTATTAGAACAGGTAGCTTCATCTACTCTGAAACCATGCGTGGTCTCTACCCCTTGTGGAGACCTAATTACAATACCAATTCCAGTTAAGCCATTGGCTTTCGACCCATCAAACCACATCTGCCATGGCTCAACACTAGCCATACCAAGTTCCATTATCTCTTGGCTCTCTGTTTGAGATGGATGGTCTGCCAGAAAATTGGCTAAAACTTGCCCTTTTACTGCCCTTTGAGGGACGTATTCTAGATGAAATTCTGATAAGGCTAGTATCCACTTGCTAATTCTTCCCGTCAACATAGGTCTAGATAACATATACTTAACCAAATTTGTGGTTGCAATTACCAAGACAGTTGTAGGTAAAAGATAGTATCTTAATTTCATTGCAACAAAATACAAAGCAAGACACAGCTTTTCAACAGCTGAATATTTACATTCACAAGAATTTAAAAACCTACTAAGGTAATAAACAGCTTGCTCCTTGCCTTCTTCATTATCTTGGGCCAAGAAAGCTCCCAATGAATCTTCTGCTGCAGCTATGTACAACTTCAAGGGCATATCACCCTTTGGTGGCATCAGCACTGGAGGGTTGGCCAAGTAGGCTTTGATACCTTCGAAAGCAATTTGATGCTCTGCTGTCCACACAAATTCCTCTTCATCTTTCAGCCTTAACAAGGAAGAAAATACTTTAGTTTTCCCTGCAGTGTTAGAAATGAACCTTCGAAGAAAGTTAACCTGTCCAAGGAACCTTTGTAATTCTTTCTTACTTGATGGAGGCCTGGCTTCAATGATGGCTTTAGCTTTATTCTGATCAATCTGTATTCCTTTCTTGTGCACTACATAACCCAAGAAGTTTGTAGATGACACACCAAAAGCACACTTGAGGGGATTGAGTTTTAACTTGAACCTCCTCATTCTTTCAAAAACTGCTTCTAAATGAAACAGATGCTCCTCCATGGACTGGGATTTCACTACAATGTCATCAATATAACACTCTAAATACCCTCCAATGAGGTCATGAAAGATAGTGTTCATAGCCCTCTGATATGTAGCTCCAGCATTCTTCAGGCCAAATGGCATTTTAACCCATTCGAAAGTGCCAATATTTCTAGGACATCTGAATGCTGTCTTGTGGACATCCTCTTCTGCAATGCAGATCTGGTTATAACCAGAGTGCCCATCCATCATTGATAAAACTTGATGCCCTGCTGAACTGTCTACCAACAGATCCACTATAAGCATAGGGTACTCATCTTTTGGAGTTGCTAAATTCAAGTTTCTGAAATCAATGCATACCCTCATTTTCCCGTTCTTCTTAACCACATGCACAATATTAGATAGCCATTCCACATACCTGGCTGTCCTTATAAAGCCTGCTTTGAATAGTCTAAGAATCTCCCTCCTTGACTTTCTGAATTACTTCTGGACTTATTCTTCTTGGTTTTTGCTTGTATGGCTTGAAGTTAAGTTTCATAGGGAGCCTATGTTCCACTAATGACCTATCCAATCCTGGTAGTTAATTATAAGACCATGCAAAGCAATCTTTATATTTCTTTAGAACAACCAATAATTGGTCCCTGTCTAGAACATTCAGACAAGCACTTATGTAGGTGGGCTGCTGTATAAAATCTTCTCCTAAATTTACTTCTTCTAAGGGGTCTTGTGTCTGAGAACTTACTGAAACTTTTTCTTTGATTTCTTCTATCTTCGAAGCAATCTCCCTGCCTTGTTCTGCTCCCAGGTTCTTTAATTCAACATCTTTACCCTCCTCCTCATAGACAAAGTCTGTCCACAAGGCTTCATTTTCCTGTATCTCTTAGACTTTTGTTTCAATGTCCAATGCACAGTATTTATCAAAGGTCAAAACTTTGACCTGTTGCTGTTTCTGCTTGCAGCCAATTATCATGGCTTGTCTTTCTTGCTCTTGTACTTTCTGGACTATTGATTTTACATCCAATATTGAGAATTTAATTAGAGCCAAAGACTTGGCTTCTTGTGTTTCATTTCTTTGCCTACAACCAGGCATTATTGTCATCCTTAATGACAACCTCCTCATCAGCACTCTCCTGGACTAAGTGCTTCAGGTGTGTCACTTCCTCATCAGCCGTCACTTCGGCTGAGCCATCAGGTTTCCTCAGTATACTGAGTGGTGTCACTCCCTCAATATACAGTTTGGCCTTTGCGAAGTCTGCACAGGCTATGAAAGGTTGAGGATCTGCATCAATTTCCTTTGTCTCTCCATTGCCTAAGGCCATCATAATTTTCTGATGTAAAGAGGAAGGCACACATTTGTTAGTGTGAATCCAATCTCTCCCAAGTAAAGCATTGTATTTAGCATTACTGTCGATTACGAAGAATGCTGTCATGCAGTCCCTAGTTCCCACACTCAGGTTGATGGGTAGAATTCCCTGAGCCATCTGTTTGTCTCCAGCAAAGCCAGCGATGGTTGTGCTGGTTGGGATTAACCTAGGATTCTTTTTCCCTAGTTTCTTCAAAGAAGATTTCGGTAGTAAATTCACTGCTGCCCCATTATCTATCAGGACTCGGTTCAATTGTATCCCATCGAAGAAAGCCTTGATGCACAAAGGCTTGACATGTTGTGTCATAGAATTCGAGGGATACTCAAAAGGATATGAGAGGTTAATGCTCACCTCTTCTTCACTCTCATATTCAGTTTCCATTGGGGTAGCCATTCCAGAATCGTCTTGTACCATACTCACTTGTGAGTCTTCACTAGAGACAGGAATGGGATCAATTTCTTGACCATCTTGGTCCTCATCTCCAGCTTGGAACTCATGAGGCAGTATGTGTACCATATTGACTGATACTGGAGGAAATGAGCCAAATTGGATGGCTGGCTGTACCTGTTTCCCCTCTTGGCCACCTTGTTCAGTTACTTCAGAAGTATCCTCCATGCTGCACTCTGGCACTTCGTTGTTAACTGATTCCTTCGAAGGATCTTTCTCAACTGATTTTTCAACCAAAAATGTTTGCTCAGCCATGAAGGCTTCGAACATTTCTTCCTCCACCATTTCTTTCTTTTGGCTTATGCCAATTTCTTCTTCTGTCTCGCTACCACTCTCCATCAGAGCTTTCTTCAATCCTGCTAAGCTAGATTTCTCTCTGGCTTTTAGTTCAGAATGAACCTTGGCCAATTGTTCTCTGCTGTAACCCATCTTGCTTTGTAGAGTTATCTTTGGAGTATGGTTTGACTTTGGAGTCTTCTTTCCTTCTGTCTGGACCAATGAAGAGCTCTTTCTATTTTTTTTCATATCTTTCTGGTACTGAGTGTACCTGCGCTGAATCTTTCTTCTTTGTGATCTCAAAATGACTGGGACCATATCTGGTTCCTTCGTCTTTGGGTGTTTAAGCAATACCCAATTGTTCGGAGCCACCAAAGGAGGTTTAACCATCCTTCCTTGGTTTCCAACATCTCTCTGAGTAGGCACTTCCCTAGGTTTGTTCTGCATCACAAACCAATCTGGAACTCCAGGTACCCATGAACTTACTGACTCAGATGTTGAACTGCTTCTTTCTACCTTCGAAGCCATCTTTGAAGCTGGCTGTGAGGGCAATTGTTTGGTCCTGACCTCATGTTTCAAGCCTGATTCAGGCCTTCGATGAAGGTGGCCACTTTCTGTCCTGCGTGAGGTTGGTCTAGAGGGCCAATCTCTGGCTTTGATCCCATAACCTGAACTCTTCTCCAGTCTTCTTTCAGAATGACTGCTCTCCATTCTGTAATAATTAGGTGGCCTGAACTCATACAAAGGCCTCTTGCTTTTAGCATGCATTCTATCGACTGCTGGTTCAATTACCAATGGCTGCTGCCTAACACTAGCCGGATACGGCCTTTTGTTATAAGCATTGGTTGGCTTAGGGCGTCTCTGCACATCCCTGTAGTATTGCTTCCCATCAATTGGAAGCCCCTTTAACCATTTATAACTCAGTCTGCACCTGGGACACATCCTTTGCATTACTGCTGCCTCTGAGGAATCATCATCCAGTGATTCTTCATCAGAGTGTTCCCTCTGGTGTGAGAAACCTTGTCCAATAACTGGCAGATTTCTGGTGTCCTTTTTGATGGTTGTCTGGTTAGCAACATGCATCTGCACATTGACTTCTTCCAATTCTGTCAAGGACAAGTTCTGGAAGTCTGACATAATGACATTGGCTGCCACCTCTCCAACTTCTGGAAATGGATTACTATCGATCCCCATGGCCTTTTCTGTTTTGGCTGGAAATTTCAAACTTCCTTTTCAAATTTGTTCTTGGATCCTGTCTCGAAAAATAATGCAGTTCTTAGCCGAGTGAGACCAAGAGTTATGCCATTTACAATAGACTTTTCCCTTAAGTTTATCTGGAGATGACAGTTTTACTCCTTTAGGTAACTTAAGGAAGTTGGCCACAAGCAAATGATAAAAAATGTCATCTGCCTTTGTTAAATCAAAAGAGTACTTTCTGTGAAGGTCTTTCTTTTTAAACTGCTGGTCAATTGTTGTATCCTTATGAATTAATGCCTCACAGATCACAGGTTCTTTGCCCACAATCTCTGCTGCATCGATCTCATAATTAGGATCCCTATAATATGTCTTGTACGATGCATTATTTCGATCTTGTTCCTCCTCTAGTCATGCTTCATACCTAGACATCTTATAGGTTAGTTCCACCAAATCTCTGAATTCAGTTGAGTCAAACTTCTTTCGAAGCCTGAACTCTAAACCATTTTGAGCCAATCTTACGAATTCTAGCTCTGGCAGGATAACTCTACATTTATTTCGAGCCCTTTTAAATCTAGCAATAAACTGAGTAGCCTTTTCTTCAGGCCTTTGACTCAATATTGCCAAGTCTACCATGGAAACCTCTGGCTCCGATTGGAAGAATTGGGCATGAAATGCCTCTTCCATTTGTTGCCAAGTTTGAATGGAGCCAGGTGTAAGGTTGATGTACCATACAAATGCTCCTTCAGTTAGAGAATTTGGGAATAATCTTAGTTTCATATAGTTATGGTTAGTAAATTTACCGTATTGAGCAGCAAACCTAGCAATATGCTCTTCTATTGATTGGTTTCCACTCCTATAGAAAAGGGTAAAATCTGGTATCTTGAACCCCCTTGGGTATTCATGTACCCTATCTACCCATTCTGGGTATGGTTTTCTGTATACAGGAGTCTGGACCCCCCGAGCCATCGGTCCACACATCTCCCTAACAATATCAGTAATTTGGTCCCTAGGGACTATATTTTGTGCCTGCTGAACCACTGCTGGAGGGACAAACACAGGATTTGGTGGACAAACTTGTGCTTGTGGTCCTCTTGGTCCATAAGGTGGTACATTTGGGACTAGTTGTCCCTGTGGTGCAAGTTGCAGTTGGGGGTGTGGGGAACCCCTTTGAGCCTGTCCTGCGAAAGGACCTGCGAAAGGTGTTGGAACAGGTGTTGTGTCTCTTCTATTTGCAGGCAAACCTTCCAACCCCCCGGGTATAAATTCGAATAAGGGATTAGTGAACCCCCTTGTACTAGGTATGGCTTCAAACATGGGATTTGTGACCATTCTTATGCCAGTTTCTTGTACTGGGCCAGATCCACCAATTTGCATGGCTTCATTGTTGAGTACTGAGGCATTTTGACCTGCTATAGGCCTCGAAATGGGTTCATACCAAAACTGAGGTGATGGTCTTTCATAGTTCTGATTACTAGTTTGACCATTAGAATGTCCATTAATTTGTATAGGCTGTTTATCTCTAGCCAATCTTTGTTGAGGGACATTTAAAACTTCCTCGACGTGTCTCGTGTTTGTTAGTTGGTGGTTATTCATTCGATCCAAAAAGGATGTTGCCGACCTTTCCATTGTGTTCATTAATTGCTGTCCCATGGCATCTACTAGGCCACCCCATGGATTTATTGGATGAGTAGATGGAACAGTGGATGGTCAAATTCCTTGGTTTCGTCCAATACTATGAACATGTGGTTCTTGTCCTGAAGTACTGGTCTGTTCAACCATAGGTTCTGATAATATGAGAGTTTCCACAGGATGTGTCACCACATTATCCTCTGGATTAGGTATTCCTACATCTCCTTCTACGCCTTCTTCCAAGCGTTCATTTTCTCTTTGTCTTCTTCGTCTAGCCATTTCAATTGGTCCCACTGGGCGTGCCAAAAATATATGTTGGCTTTTTGGCTTTCGAAGGGTATTTTTGTAAATGCGAGCGTGCCAGCAAGGATCAATCAGTCCTTACAGAAATGTTAATTGCCAACCAATTATCAGACGATTGTGTTTTAGTTCTTTCAGCCTCAATGAAGAGGACTTTTACTGGTGGCTTGACTTAGGAGAAATTAAGCAAAATAACAGTTAAATGAAGAGCAATTGAAATATTTCATTAGAATGAAAACTTACAATGATCCAAACTCAGCCTCATAGAGGTTTACAGCAACGATCTACTTGAAACTACTCCTATAAATGAAGTGCAGTGCAGGAATTTAAAGTACAAGAATGTAAAGAATAAGAATTTAAAGAACAGGAAATGTAAAAACTGAAAATGTAAAACTGGAAAAGAAAATATGTAAAGTAAGATTGGTTTGTATGATCTGAGTCTGGGGGTTTTTTCTGGGGTCTTCTCCGCTATTTATACTTCTCAAGGATGACCATCGAACTGCATTTCAAACCGTCGAACTGCTCCTCCATGATCGCTGATCATGCTACCTTATAAGTAGTTCCACTACGCCATCACTTGCAGTTAGGCTTCTCTCCTATATTTGAATTTGAATCTGAGTAACCGTTGAAGCCACGTCACCTTGCACCTCTTTATTAATCCAATGCTACTCAGATCACGTGAGAATCAATACTAACTGCCACGTGTACGATCAGGATCGAAGACTTGAATAGTTTTCCTATATTACCCTTATTCTGCCACGTGTTGAATTATAACTGGCTTGTACAAAATATGAAGCCAACATATATATCTAAATAGTAAAATATTTATAAAAAAAATATTTTAAAAAATTAATAAATAGGACAAATTCATGATCCCTAATATTGTTCTATTTGAAATGAAAGACATCTTTGACAAATTCAACAAAGTTTTAAATAGGATAAATTTAGGAGTGTAAAAATGGCCCGTGGGAAGCCCGATACGTTTAGGTTCGGGTCCAAGCCCAACCTGAGATCCTAAGCCAAGGCTTGGGCCATTGTATTGATATAGCGATCCCGGTATTCCCTTTACTGTACAGTTGTATTCCGGACTCGATTTCGTGGAGTTGGTAGTTGTATCTACCTTGTTGTCATCCTTTAATGTCACTTGTTTGAATTTTAGGATGTGTTGGACTTGTCTCGAGGGGGTGGTTTGAGTCCTGGTTTAATTTCCTCTGTTTTGGTATTTTGGTCTTTCCGCTCGAGCGGGCCTTTGAGCGCTCGAGCGGAGATTGCATACTTCCAGTATCTCATGCCCTTGCAAAACTTCTGCAGGTGTGATTTCTGCGCTCGAGCGGGTTTTCTGCGCCTGAGCGGGTAGCGCTCGAGCGAGATTGTTAGCGCTCGAACGGACAGTACATTTCTGGTAAAAGTTCTGGGAGGGGGAGATTCACGCTCGACGGACTGGATTTCACGCTCGAGCGGGCGAACTTTATTTTTGTGTCTTAGCGCTTGAGCGGGACTCTTTGCGCTCGAGCGGACCATGTTTTCTGTGTCTTTACGCTCGAGCGGTGTGTTCTCCGCTCGAGCAGACCTGTCGTATAACTGAGAGTGGCTGGGCATTTTAAATCACTTTTTCACTTTCTCTTCTCTCTCCTACTTTTCCAAAAACACCATTGTTGAGCTTCTCACTCTAGAACTCTACCTTCTCTCTAGGTATTGATCTAGTAGGAGTGGTTTGCTCACCTTTGGCCTTTACAAAAGAGTTGTTGATCGTCGAGGGCTATCTTTTAATCTGAAAATTTCGGGATTTGGAGCATTTTGATTTTGGTCTTTATCTCCGTTGGAGCTCATCTTTTGAGGTAGGGATATCCTACTCCTCTCTATGGATCTTGTCTTTAAATTTTGGCATTTTGATATGTTGGGAGATGTTGGGTAATTTTGAGAACTTTGGGGCTTTTGTGTAATTTTAACAAAAGTTGGGGTTTAGCTTATGATAAACCTATTTGCATGTTTAGCATAGAAAAGTGGGGATTAATGTGGAAACATTGATGAAAATGGAACCTAAGGGTTGAAATGGTAACTTTGGGAGAATGCCCTAATTACATCGTTTAATTAATTTGTGAAATTAATTTGGGAAGTGGGAAATTGGAATGGGAAGAATGAAATTGGAGATGTATGGGAATAAAGGGTGTTGTTGGATTAATTATCACTCACCTAATTGAAATGTTGATTTAATATCCATTTGTGCATTTATTTTCTGTTTAGAAATAACTGCTTTGGGCTATCGGTGGAGGATAGTCTTGATTGTTGTAGACAATGCATGATGATTAGGCAAACTGAAACTAATCACTAGAATGTGTCATTGAGTATGACAGTTGAAGGAATACATTAAATTTATGTATTGATTGATGTGTATAATAATTGTTTATATGCATTGTGTGTTGTGTTGGAGGAGATAGGGGATGTACTCCACGGTTTAGGGGATGATAGGGGATGGACCTCTAAACCAGATGTTGTTTGGGAGAAGATAGGGGATGGACTCCGTAGATAGAGCTCATATGCTTATCTAGAAATGTGTTGACAGAGCTCATATGCTTGTCTTGGAAGTGTGATATAGCTAGTATGCTTATCTGTGAAAGTAATGATATAACTAATACGTTTATCTGTGATGAAATTGAAAGTGGTTAATATGAGTTATTATCTCATATGAGTTGTTTGGCCCGGTTCTGAGCCATGGATTTTGAGTTGAGAATTGAAAGAAAATGGAAAATGAAATGAACATAGACTTGAAGGTCTTGGAATTGTAATGTGTTATGAAAGAGTGTAAAAGTGTTGACCATCTATCAACTGTTAACTTTTTAGTCATTATTCATAACTGGTTTAGTATATTTCTACTGGGCTGTGGCTCACCCTTTATGGGAATATCATTTTCAGGTACAGGTAGCATGCCACCTCCAAGGACATAGCTTGGGAGGCTAGTGGCGGGCAGACTTTTGATGTTTACTTTCTTTTGAGATATTACATGTATATTCAAGCCAAGGGCTAAATGTGTAAATGAGTTAGTACTCTTTTGTTTGTAACCAAGTGTTAACTTGGAAAGCTGTAAACCCGTAGGGCGTTTTGCTTTTGTTGTTAACATGTAATGTTTTGATATGAAATACTCTGATGAATAGAAGAAAGTAACTTTGTGGTATTAATGCACGTATTTGTTTGATGGGTTTAATGTTGTTATTTTGAGGGCGTTACATTTGAAGTCTTGATGTGCCTGTTGCTCGATTTATCGGCCCACTTAGGGCCTGGCCTGAGGCCCATTGTCTTTTTTAGTGAAAAATAATAAATTTTGGTAGAAAAAATATTAAAAAACAAAAAAAATTTGTTTAGGCTCGCCCCAAGCTGGAGCCTAGACCTGAGACCTGGTCCACCGGCCCGCCTAAGGCCCAAATACCCATGAGCCTAGGCCTAATTTTTTGGCTCGTGGGTCGGGCCGGGCCGGTCTGAATTTTGGAGGGAGCTCGCGAAGCCCGACATAGGCCAGCTCGGGCCTGGGCCCTGGTGGGCCGAGCAAAATTTACACCTCTAAATAAATTTAGTGCCTTTTGATGAATACCACCAACCAAGAAGATCTCAAACCCCACGTAACAAGACCCATGTCCAACAAGAGTAATGTTAAGGACCTCAAATGTTTTATTAAATGTTCTACCAAATGTCTCATATAAGTGTAGGACCCACATTATGTAAGTCACATGTGGTATTACACCCATATAAGATATTTGGTAAAATAATTTGTAAAATATTTGGGATCCCTAATATTTTTCGTCCAACAAATCCATTATCTTCGTCCAAAGTTATCTACATGTACCCAAAAAAACAAAAAATAAAAAAATATATATATCTGACAAAGGGTTTAGTGTAATTTTCAAAAGATGAAGTGGGAATTTGTATTAATCATAAATCTCAAGGGATGTAGATATAATTTATCCTACAAGAAAAAAAGAAGTAAAAATCAACTTGTTTGGTTTGAGTTTTCTAATTCACTTTTTGTTTTTTGTGTTTTTTTGTTTTCACTGATTTTTTTAATATTTTAAATTTTTTTTTAATTTTTAAATATACTTAACATAAATATACTTAAAAAGTATAATATTTGTGAAATGAATCTTTAAAAAATTTACTAATTACCAAAAATACAAAAAAAATATAAAAATTCAGTACATTTTTCGTATTCTTGTATATTTATTAATTTTTTTAAATATTTTTTTTATAAATATTTTAAGTAAGGTACATATAAAAAAATTGCTTAAAATTACTTAAAATTTTAAAATTATCCATTAAAAATAAAAAATATGAAAAATAAAAAACTCAAATTTTAAAAAATTAAATCTAAAAAATTAAAATCACACACTGTAAATATATTTTACTTCGTTCCCCTCCTAAAGAAGAGGAAAATGGAAAGTATTTTTTTTAAATGATTGCGCATCCTCTGTGATTTAGACAGTAGGGTGTTGCGTGGGTTCAGGAGGCCCATTGCTTATCGAAAAGAGGCCGTTGCTTGTCTCATTTCGATGATTTTAATATTACATTTTATAAAATATTTTGGGTATATTACATACTTTTAAATTAGGTTAATTCGATATTTGTCATTAAAAAAAATAAATGATATATTTTTCAAAATATACTTGTTGTCTTTTTTATTTTTTTTAGATAAACATTATAAGTTAAATATGTTTTAATTATCAGGTTGACTTACTTTTATATAGATGATATACATGAAAATTTACAAAATAAATAATTTAAATCATCAAAACATAATTTATGACGGGTTTCATAGGCCCAAATATTACCCTTCAATCCATATCATGGATCGGAAGAAAATATAACTCTCATTTTGAATCTCCATATTGAGAAAAAAAATAGACCGATTAATTATTTTCTTATAATTCCAAAACTGTCATTTAGATATAGAAGATATTATAAAAAATAAAAAAAAAACCCCCACTTATGAAAGGTTATTTTAATATATAGCATGAAATAATTTATCTGTTTAATTTTATTTTTTTTTTAAATTTAACCAAACAAAATAGAGAAATAATGAATTTTTTTTTTAAATTTTATTTTTAGAGAGAAGTCAGAATTTTTTCTCTTCTTCTCTTTTATCTCCTTATTTAATCATTTATTTTCTTTCCTAAGTTCCCTGGCGCTTTGAATTAAACGTTTTACAAAACATCATTCCGTTTGAAAGGTTTTAGTGAGAACAAAAAAAAAAAAAAGAATTAGAAGTAAACAAATTTCATCGCTTGATTGAGAAGGTGAAAATTTGAGACGAAAAAAAAATGAAAATGAGAAATTAAGAGAAAAAAAAATATTCTTAAAATTCATATTTTTTTTCATGACAAAAAAACTCATGTTTTGTTTTTTTTAGTTGGGAAATTAATGTTTTGTTTATTAGTAAAATTAATAAAGTTTGCTTAGAAACGAAAATTGTTGTATATAAATTTTTTTATAATACTTAAATGTCAATCCAAATATAAATATAGAACAAGTAAAATAAAGATACATGTATTTTCTTTTAATTCTTGTTTATTTAAATAAAATGATGAGAGACTAATATTTTCTTTTCTCAGTTAAGTGAAACCATAATCTTTATTTTATTTTTATTTTTTTTAAAGCCTACTTCACCAAATGAAAAAAATAAACAGAAAAATTATAATCCATATAACTTGAATTATGCAACCATTATTTTTAATTTTCGTTTTTACAAAAAAACATGTTTAATGTTTTATGTAAACAAAAATCAATAAATTGTAAATGTACTTAGCAACACCTTTTATGTTAGATTCTACTAACAAATGTCCTAACTTACCCGTTATCCTTGGAGAGATTCCACCCAAATAATAATAAATAATAAAAAGAGAAAATTTGTGGTAAATACAATTTAAGAAAAGTATAAGGTATTAGATTCAGCAGATATCTTTTTATTGGTAATAGGTCCACCATTTGTGAAATAGTTTAGTGAAAAATCTTTTTGTTGGTTTTGGAAGACATTTTATTTTCAATTTTGTCTTGATTTATCTGTTGACCTTTTTTTATCTGTTTGACTTTTTTGACTACCTGTTTAAATTTATATCTATCTGTTCAAATTTTTTTCTGTGTTCAAAACTTTTAATTATTTGTTCAAATTTATATCTATCTGTTAATTATTTTTTTTCTCGTCTATTCATTTTTTCATATATATTCAAAATATAACTCTATCTGTTCAAATTTTTTGACTATCTATTCAATATATCCTATTATTTGTTCAAATTCTATTATCTGTTCAAAATTTGAACAAATCTATTCATGATTTGTTCTATCTGTTGCAATCATCATCAACATCAACAACAACAACAAACAAAACAAACAAACAAACAAAAAAAGAGAGGAAGCTTTGGCCTCTGCCTGGTTTTGATTTCACAAGAAGCTTAGGGTTCATCTTCAAAAGCAATAGACAAAAAGACCATATTTATATATATATATATATAGAGAGAGAGAGAGAGAGAAGCCTTTTATGAGTTTTTTAGGCGTTAACATTGTTTATAATTAGCACAACTTGATCGTCGATGGTGCAATTAAAAAGTAACATTTCTTCCGATGATGATTCAATCTTACAGTCGCCGAAGCTACAACTAACATCAAAGCATTGTCGTAGATCTGAGATCGGAGAGAGAAAGAGCGAGTGATATGAGATCAGAGACCGACACGACAGCGATGGGAGTGGGAACGACGAGCCTGGTGCCGCAATGGATATCCGTGGTGCCAATGAGTGAGGAGTAGATGAAAAACAACATCGACGCTGCCAGATCAGGAGGAATCGAAGCTGGTGCTACGATAGATGTTGTTGATAGCAGTGGTGGTGGTAGAGTGCGATTCGCAAGATCTGTTGATCGATAGAGCTACGACAGTGATCGATTGAGAAAGATGGCAATAGAGTTGCGTGGCGACAATCGTAAAGAGATCGTACAGCGAGAAAGTAACAGTGGCGGCGGCGATGGTAGTGGGTGAGGAGAAGTGGAGAGAGAGAGAGTAGAAAGCTGTGGAGCTGGAGAAAGAGAAACGAGAGAGAGAGAATAGTTTGGTTAGGGTTTGATTTGTGAACGATGTATATATATACATGGGTATTTTTGTCATTTCATAAAAGCTTGTCCTTATGGACATAATAAAATAGCATGTGGACTTTTGAGCATAGAAAAAACAGGATTGGATTTTTCACCCGAGTGACCTAATAAAAATAGTATAAAATACATAACCTTGTTATAAGGCTAACATTTCATGGGCAAATCATGTCATCAACCTCAACAATTCTCATTTATTTTTGCATCGTTCCAAAGAGGGGAGAGAGAGCACTGCTGCTAAGATCTCAATGTACAATCAGCCAGAACAGGTTGTCGAATTAGACGGAAGCCTGTCTGACGTCACTGCAGGCATGTATCGGACATTCATGTAAAGAGGCAACATACGGTATTCAATGTCAAGTTCCCGGAACACTTTGATCATCTTCTCAACCAGTAAAGCTCTCCTAACCCACCTCTCATCCATATGCTGAAAGTTCATTCTGTGTTTAACCCACACCACCATCTTTACTCTGTTCATGTCCTCCACATCTGTTATCAGTACAGTTGGAGCCTCGTGCCAGTGATCACTCCTTTCATCAATGTAACTGATAAATCATGCATGCCCACAGCAAGAAGTCAATGACAAAAAAGAAGGGGAAAAAATGAAAAAAGAAAAAGAAAAAGAAAAAGGTGAGTATCAATTTCAGAATTTTCAGTTTATCAAGCATTTTGATGGAAAAAAGAAGGTTAGCCAACTTCAATTTATTATGGCACAAATGCTGGAATTGCCATCCAATGTAATAGAAATAGCAAGTAAATAGGCTTCAAAGAAAACATCTTAATCAAATGAAGAGATACAAGTGTCTAATTAATGGTAAGCAACTGCCTATCCTAAAGTCCACGAAATAAAAATTACTTAATTAAAAGTATATTTTTTCCTGGATAACTATAAAATCAAAATTATTTTATGGAATTTATCATATTATTAAAAAATCATACAACAATTAGAAATTAAACAAGTTGGATGGTTACAGGGTGGTAAATTGGCAAGACATGCCCCCAAAAAGTTTTAAGTCCATTTTTATCAGGTGAATTAGAATACAGAAAGATGACGATTAAGAAAACATCCCAATCTGAACAGGTCTACTTCAAATCATTTTTTTCTTCTTTCTTCACTCATGTAGTTATGTTTATGGAGAAACAAAATTAAATGTAAACTTAAAATTACACTGGAAATTTGATTGTAGGAGGAATTTCAAATTTTGAAGTCTCTCTAAGAATTGTATATAGTCATTGATGAGAGTTATTTGTATAGTTCTAAAAACATGAGCAGAATGACGCATTCATTGAATTATTTCAGAATGCTGAAGTTCAATCAGTTTGTTCCTAAAATGTATAATGTTGCCGGAAATGTAAGAACAAACCTTCAACATTCCAAAGATTAAGCCACACACAAGATGGAAAGAAGACAACGTAAAATAATGGTAAAGAATTAAGATTTCGAAAGATACCTTATTATGCTTTTCCTCATACTGGCGATCTTTTCCATTGGAGTCGAGATGTGAATAGAGAATTCAACTGAATCTAACATGTCTGGACTACGGAAGTAATTACTTATGGGCTTTGTAGCTAGAACACTATTCGGGTATATAATCATCCGATTATCGTATCTTAGAAACACTGTAGTTAATATGTTCATCTCTTCAACTACCATCTGAAATCCAAAGAAATAAAAGTTAGACTCCTTAACATAAAATAGAAAAGCATGCAATAAAAAGAAGAAAAATGTCTCACAAAATAAACAAAATTAGTAATTGTTTACCTGCACTCCATCAACTTCACAACGGTCACCCACATCAAATGGGTGCATCACAAATAAGAATGTAATTGCCTCAAATATTCTCTTGCACGTGTCCCCAAAGATGAACACTGCCAAAAGAAGCTGGGAGCCAACCAGCACAAGAAAATGGGATATGGCAATATCAAATATGAAAAGCCAGATTATCACAATGATGATGGTTACAATGACATTCAATATGTTGTGAAGTTCATCCACTGCTGTTTTTGTATCATCTAGAGACAATGCAAGAGACCTCCTTTCTTTAAATGCATCAACCTTTCAAGGGAAGAGAAAATAAATAAATAAATAAGAGAAAAGAAAATAAACATAATTATATCATTTTTAGAAGAGCATAACATAAAAAAATATAAAACCTTAAGAAGTACGAACACTTCTAAGAAGGTGTTGTGTCTGTGTTGAACATGTATCTTACATCTACAATATGTTACACTCTACCATGCGTCGAATACATGTCTAAATGTGTCTTATTATTTTTTTTAAATTTAACGGGGATTAAATTGGGTGTACTTTTTAAACCCCGAGGGGTAAACCTGGTGGCAAGGCATTGGGTCTTGGAGGTGTGCTCCCTCCAAGGTTCAGGGATCGAAACCTCTTGCGTGCTAACCTATGAAGCACGGGTACGGGTACAATACTCATACTAGTACGGGTAATACTTGTACTAGTACGATACGGATACGTCGATACAGTAAAATCCAAAAAAAATAGGGTACGGATACGGCTTGGTACCCTTGTACAAAAATATTTATTTTTAATTTAGAGTAATACAAAAATTAATTAAATGGTTTAAATTGTTAAGATCCAACCTACAATTAACATTTAATGCCAAAAGTAAAGGTATAAATCAAAATTAAATATCAATATATTAAATAACTTATAAACCATAATTTAATTTAAAAAACATGCTAAGCATAAAACTAAAAAAAAAAAAAAAAAAGTCTAATGAAAGGAGTTTTATCTCTGTAGTAGAAGAAAATATTGTTTCAACTGAAGTACGGTACAACTTGGATAAATAGTAAGCACGTCTGGGTTTGCCAAAAATTAAGAAGAAAAAATTTATATACGTGTTTCGTGTACCCGGTACATATGCAGAAGTACCATATAAAGTACCGTATGCCGGCAGGTATCCAGTACGGGTACGGCTTGTTTTTTTTGAAGTACCCATGCTTTATAGGTGCTAACAATTCCTTGGGGCCATCGGACTGGGGGGAAAACCCTTGAATTAACCACGGTGCACTTGCCGAGGGCCTGTGTATCCCTGAGAATTAGTTGGATTTTGATCCGAACACCGCAGTGCCATTAAAAAGAATTGGGTGTACTGTTTATGAACCAAACACATTTCAAACACTAGGTGGATATGGGATACACATATCCATTACTTATACACATAAAACTCAATCATGAGTTTCAACAAAATAACTTAGGAGCCAATGATTAAAATCAAAATAATGTGAATGTAATAATTATTTCTCTAAGAAGCATGGATACAGACAAAGTTTTCAAAAGCTTTATTGCGGCTCACCTTGATGCTCGCCTCACCTTGAGACTAAGGTAAAATGCATCAAGGCATTAATTTTAGGCTATACTCCCCAAAGGCTTGCGCATCACAATCTGAGGCATGCGTCTTAGGTGCGCTTTGTATGCCTTTTGCATACGCATATGAAGAGATTGCCTTAGACTATTGTTAAACTGGGATTGTTTGGGATGTGCTATATAAGTGCACTTTTTGACTTTTTAGCTAAAAAAATAGAGAATGTATATTTGGGATAACTTTTTGACTTTTTACGAAAAAATATATAATAAAATATTGTAGCAAATATCAAAATTATTGTTTTACCCTTCTTGACACATGTAGCAACACTATTTTCATTTCGTGCATTTAAATTTTTTTTTTTTAAATGGGAATTCATGGCTTACATTGTGCTACGTCATCGCATTTGAGGAAATGTAGATGCAAAGTAATCTGCAGCACTGAGTTGCACTGTTGGGCTGCTTAGATTTCCCCCACACGCTTCCCCCAAATAGTAGGGACTTTTTAACTTTTTTAGTAATTTTTTGGGTTTTTGTACTATCGTCGATTATGCCAAACAAGGCCTAAGTCTACTAGATAGTTTAAACGTGGGCAAATTGCACTAGTAGTCCTTATTACATTTCACCCAATGTGTCATTTTGGTCCCTATACTTTCAATTGACTCAATTTTGATCCTTAATTTTAGATTTTGTGTCAATTTGGTCCAATCAATAAAATCGTTAGGGTTTTTGATGAAAATGATCATTGAGTTGGTTGAGATTAACTTACCAAGTTGAGAAAAATTATAATTTCACCCTCAAAAGCATGTCGCATGCCACTTATTTGAGTATTTTTCATAAGAAAATGCTAAAAATTTTAATCAAGTGGACCAAATTGAGATAAAATCATAAATTCAAGGTCAAAATTGAGCCAATTAGAATTACAGGGACTAAAATGATACAAGGACCAAAGCATAGGGACTATCGGCATAATTTGCCCTTTAAACATTGAAAAGCAAAAAATACAAAAGAACCTCTTTTATGACTATATTTTATGGAAAAAATTAAGTAAATGACCAATAAATAATACAAAGTTAATGCTCAAATGAGAAGCTCAATCACTAAAGCTAAGAATGTCAATTTCACTTTCAATGAAAGCAACCTTCACTCTCTGCAGTGAAATGTTCAATGCCTTAATGAGAAAAGTAATTTTACACCTTTATATTTAATTATTTATTTATTTTTTCACTATTTTAAAATATTTAATTTATTTACTAAATATTAAAATTTTAAAATTCAAAATGCTTACGCCTCACCTCATGAGGGGTAAAACATCTCGATTTACGCATGTGCCTTTAAAACCTTTGGACATGTGACAGAACACACAAATTTTCAAAAAATGTAGGGGATGACATGTGAGGGACACGTGCAAAATATATAATTTTATATTTCTATAATATATCATATATAAGGATAAATAATTATAATGTCATATATAAATATGTAAGTCAAAGATAATAATTTTCAAATTTAAAGAAAGAGAATAAGTATAAATTTACACTTTTTGTTTTATTATTGGATTTCAAGTTATTCCATTCAAACTTGTAATGTGCTTCATGTGTATTCAAGTAATAGACACATGCTCCACAAATGTCTAAAGAGTATCCAAGTCCAGAAAAATGTTAAAAATAGTAGGATGTGTTTGGACATATGTCCGATAGGTGTTTGAAAATGTGACAAATGTCATGTCATGTCATGTCAGAGTCGAACATGACACTCTACTTTCTTAGAAGTGTATGTGCTTCAGATTATTCTACCCTCCTCTAGACTTTTGTAATTTAGAAATTCTAAAGCCAAGATATATTAATTTGTTTATGAATAAAACATCTAAAATAGATATTTAGATTTTTTGTTCAAACTTCCTTTTATAATATATAATATGTGAAAAATATAAAATATAAATGTATTTGTAATGCGAAAAATGAAGAAAATATTACTCCTTCCGTCCCAAAATATTAGTCCCTTTTAGGGAATCCAACTTTTCTTGGTAGTACAATTATTACATTTCAAAAATATTAACTTTTCAAAATAACCCTTGGACTTTTTTTTGCGAACATCAATTGTCACAATTAATGAACTTAAAAGAAGCACAAAATAGGAAATTCATGTTATTTTAGTCCTTGTTTTTTGAAAATGGACTAATATTTTGGACAATAAAAAATGGAACAAGGGACTAATATTTTGGGACGGCAGAAGGATTACTTTCACGAATATATATATTTGTTATCATATCCCTGTCTAGTTTTTTAAAATTGTTATGCAAACATTCATATCGACTCTTATCTGCGTCTTGTGTCTATATCTATGTTTCTTAAGAAAAAAAATCCATGCCAAAGAGCTAATTTAAGTGTTGATCGCTCAACCTCTGAACCTCACTCTGCAAAGTACAACTCGTATGGGGCAAGTTTACTCAGGGTTGATCTTGGGGGTAGGCAAGCAAGACCCCCAAACTTTAACAAAATTTAAGATCCCCAAATAAGTTTAGTTGTATAGTATTAGTAGGTTGAAAGATGAGGGAAATCCAACTTATTCAAGTCCACAATCTTATAATCTTATCTTTGATCAGCCATGTAATTAGAAAGATTTAATGCATTAGCTATATTATCTATTGAAAAGGATATAGTACACAAACTAGGTTATGCAAGCCTAATTAGTAATTTTGTAGCTAAACAGACTAAAAGAATAATGTTTAAGGGATACATTGTTGTAGTTGATTTAATTTTTATTTGGTATTATAGTTTTAGATTGCATTTGTTTTTTTCTTCTTGTAATCTGAATTTTTTTCTTAAATTAAAAGCAACAAGACCAAATTTTTATTTTTTGAGTTCTTGTAATGTTTTCTTCATATCTTAATCTATATATATATATATATATATTTTTTTTAATATATAAATCTACTGATTTTACATGCAAGCAGACTTTAAAAAATAATAATTGTGAGTAATTATCATTTTATCCACAATTATTTACTTATTTATTTATTTATTTATTTATTTGTGATTATGTATAAAGGGTCCCATTTTAGAAGTTCGCCTAGAGCCTAAAAAATCTCAGCCTGAGTTTACTTATCATGCGCAAAAGGAGAGTTCTTAAAAAGCCTTTCAGGCTGATAGAGTGAATGCAAAAACTAAAAACATAAAATTTACCATCCATTTAGTGAGAGATTCCAGGTTGATTCCCTTGTTTTCATTTGATCCTTTAAAAAGATCCATGGTCTTCAAAGCTTGATCTTTACTCATGAAGCGCATCAAATCGTCTAGGTAGATGTATCTTTTACACACAAAGAGAAACTGATAAGGGATATGATGCCAAATGAAAGCAAATCAACAAGATCCACCATGTATCAATACTGAGAAGACATCTGAAGCCAAAACTTTTCATTCCACATTGAAAAGGATTAGATAATAACCCCCATCCATAAAAAAAAATAATAATAATAATAAAATCTTCCCACATATTTAAATTCCAGCAAGTTTATATGATCTATAACACCAACACATATACATCTCCATCTACAATAGGACATAAATTCATATCTAAAGAAAGAGAGCAAGCTTTGTCATATGATCTTATAACGATGACTAAGGATACTGGTTGCTGCTTTTTTCGGCTAAAAATGGTGCACATGAATTATATAAAGTTCTTAAAATATGATCAGAAACCGTCATATATATATATATATATATTTAGTCCCCTTCATCAATTTAGACAGAAGTCTTTGGGGGCCTAAAAAATTGTTAGCAGCCAAATAAGGGTAGGCCTCAAGGGCAACAGACAGTCAAAGAAAAAGGGGATTGTTGGGGACATCTTGAGGTGTTTATAAGGTGCATAGATTTCAAATTTTATATCCTTTTCTTTTGGAGTGGTGGTGGGGGATTGTTTACAAGGTTAATGAAGGAGTAATGCTAAACCTTTAGGATCTTGTGTCTGATCTGTAATATTAATATTGAGTACATTAATCAATTATGCATGAAAGCGGCCAATGATTTTAAAATCCAGTCCTTCAAAGTGTTGTCAAATTTTTTTCCTTTTTTTTTTTGGATTTTATATCGGCAATCCCACAATCAACTCTTTTCAGAGTGCAAAAATAAATGGATCGGTGCAGTGTATTGGCTTCCCATCTAAGTAGGACGCCAAATCTATAAATAAAATAACCCGTTATAGATGGGAGTGTAACATAACACACATCAACAAAATAAAACAAGCAGAGTTTCACTATCATGAAGATGAGATTAAAGTTGGTCCAGTTCAAAAATAAGGGCAAAGAGAAAAAGACTCACTTCGACCTTGCGTCTACCACATTCCGGAATATCTTCTTGGCTGCAGCTTTTGCAGATTTTTCATCTTTAATTCGTAGCGAAGCCTCATCCTCGTCAGTTGATGAAGGTAATTCTTCATCCAAAGTAGACAGACTCCCATTTTGCACTACTCTCATCAACCTCTTCATCCTCAAAGGCGAAACATTCTTCTGACACATCTTCTCTAGGTGTTGTTCAATGGTGATCTTCTTATCTTGTCTCTTAGACACCCTCCTTGATAACTTGGGATTCTTCGTCTCGGGTTCACTCTGTTCTTGAGCTAGTGGAGACCCAGAGAGCTTCTTAATCACATATTGCTTGAACAAAGAGCACCAAATTTGATTGAAGAACGCAGTCACATGAAACGACGACGCAAGGACCTTAACAACCAGGGTTTTGAAGAGCCATATCAATGCACCAACCCAAAGACAGACCAAAATCTTGGTTACATACCGCGCAACGCCATGTTTGGTCACCCTCCCAATCTCTTCAGCCAAAATGAAATGCCAAACCGACAACACCTGACCCAACCACAAGAAATTCTGAATCGACTTTCTCAACCCATACACGAAATACAAAACCCTAATCTTCAAGATAAAATTGCGCTCAATAAGGAACACGAGAGCTCGAATCATCCAACCAGAGACCAAATGGCCACAAATTAGCACCAGAATCAAAATTTCCCAATTCCATAGATAAAGTTCCCACAGCTTTCGACTCTTCAAGTGAGAAATTGTAAGTGTACAAGCCAATGTAACCAAAATTAACAAGAGGCTTACCCACTGAACGATTGTTAAAGCGTCTTTCCAGTCGAATTCTCCGAATATATCTTCGGCTTCTTCTAAGAAGAGGTCATCGTCTTTGCAATCCTTGTCAGTTGTCGACAGTCTTTTATATCTACAGTGTCGATCTTCAAGCCTCGATTTGGTCCGAGACATGAACATCCTTGGCTTTCCAGGAACCGAATCATCATCGTCGTCTTCATCATCATCAGCATCATCATCATCATCATCATCATCTTGAATTTCGGAAAATTTTATGGTCCGTCTTGGAATTGGATCATCAGTTTGCTTCAGCAAATGGAAATTGTCTCCAGATTCATCGGCAATGTTTAGCGCCACATCATCGTGGTCGATTGAATCTGGGAATTGTTGAGCCATGTAATCGTCTCTGTTGCTCTAACGAACTTGCCATTGTTGTTGATGACATTTATAGAATTCAAGAAAGATATCAACAACACTGTGTTGATAAACATTGCAAGAACTGGGATCGAATCTATTAAAAGCGAGAGAGAAGAAATTGTCGGAATCAGGTTCAAACCCAGCATAACCACTAATTTAAAGACACTTTTTTTTTTTTTTATAAGAACATTATTCGAAACTGTGAATGATGACTGTAGATGATATGATAGATCAGTGGTTTAGGTTAGCAAATTGTGGAAAAGAAAGATGCATTTGATATTCGGATGGTCCAGGACGAGCGAAGACGGAGGACTACTTGGTTGAAGATGCCAATATTGGGGGTTTAGGGTTTTGGTTGCTTGTCTCCAGCCGGAGAAATTTTTCAAAAATGCCATGCAATCCATAATTTATTCAGAATATATTTGTGTTGAGTGGAGAGAAATTGATCAAGTATATGATTCATGAGTAAAATTTTATCAAATTTAAATTTAATGAAAAGTTGATGAAAACGGTACTCTACTTGTTTCGTTAGCTTGGTATTAAATTAAGGATGTTTGGAGTCTTTCATCAAATTACTGTAGATAGTTGTTAGTATAAAAACACCAAACGGCAGGCTGATTGTGCCCCGAACATTTACTTCTTTGCAATGGACAATTTACACTAGTCGGTTGACTGGCCGGACATCCTCCCAATCGTCCTCTTCATTGATCGGTGATTTGATGAAAATTCAAAATTCTTTATTAAAACGCTCAATATCAAATCAAGTTTTTACTCAAATTTGATAATAAAAATAGTAAATGTTGGAGATGCTTTAATTTGCATTTGAAACGTTGATTCCTTTTCGGGTAAATTTTGGGTTTATAAATCTATTAGGAGTGAGCATAGTTCGGATTGATTCAATTTAGCGATAAGCCAAAATTAATCCATTAATTATGGTTCCAACAAATTTGGAACTAAACTAAGCCGTGAAATTTTTTGAATCAATCCAAATCCAACCACTTAACCATAGTTTGGTTTGGTTTGAAATTGTGAATTTTTAAATATTATCATTTGATGATACAGTTCGTTCACCGTAGATGGACTGGACTGATCCAAGCTCCTCAAGCCCACGTCCAAGTGACGAAACCCACTGGTAGACCTGCAAACAAGTTCAGCGGGGAACTGGGTAGTCTCCCAGTGAACCCTCCGGCGTGTAAATTAGAGATGGAAGTAGTGGATATAGATAGAGTAAGAGAGCGAGAGAGAGTTGGAGGAATAGAAAATGCTTAACATTCTTCTTGCCTTCCATGCTTGCTTATATTCCTTGGTAATCATTTCACTGTCCCTTCCGACGTGCCTCCCTCGCCGAAAGCCTGTGATGTAGCCTACCTTGTTCAGGGTAAGGAGTGCTGTTCCGACGGGAAAGTGTTGTCGTAATAAATGCTGTGATGTGCCGCATTAATGGCGATGTGTTGTGGCAATAACTTTGCAGATCTTTGTCTGCTGACGTAGCCCGTTCTGCACCTGCCATGTGTCCGAGTATCATTGGCCTTCCCTGCTCAGTTGGCCTCCAGCTGTCCTGGGTTTTACTACCCGGGTTATGCAATGGGGTCTAAATGGTGGGCTTGGGTTTGTTCACTGTGGGTTGCGGTCCTTGTGGGCCTATCCGGGCCTATCCATGTCAGTAGTCCCCCATTCTCGAGTGCAGCTTTAGTCCAACGAAGGGAATAGTAATGAGGAAGATGAGTCCGACCAGTAGGGCGAGGCCGACAGCAAGGGTAGCCGACCTTGGAGAGGGCTGATCGCGAGGGTGGCCGAGCGGGAGAGGCTGACCGTGGAGAGGGCCGATCGCGAGGGTGGCCGAGCGGGAGAGGCTGACCGTGGAGAGGGCCGATCGCGAGGGTGGCCGAGTGGAAGAGGCCGACCGTGGGGATTGCTGACCACGGAGGTGGCCGAGCGGAAGGGCACGGGGCTCAAAAGGCGGCGTGTCGCGTGGTGATTTGAAGTGGAAAAGACAAGGTAAGGGTAGGAGTCAGTGCATCGTGACCATACACGTGGCAGGATCGTGAGGGGGGGAAGTGAGGCGTTGGAGTAGAGATGAAACGATAGGTCACTTCGGGGTTGAAAAGACAGTTTTGGCGGATAATTTGAAAAGTTTTCAAGCTGGCGAACATTAATTGGGATCCTTGGAAGACGGGCAAACCGTGGGCTTTTGGTGTTGTGAGATTCACGTACTTGTTGACAAAAAACCAAAAAATTCCAAGTCTTGCTTCATTTGTCGCTCACGATACCCCTTTGCAGCATTTCTTCAACTTTCTTGTTCCTGCATCAGAAGTGATTCGCAAACATACCCTAGAAATGGCACAAGAAGGGGCTGTGAATGCGAGGGTAGACCCCCTTGGGGACGACGATGCTGAGGAGCTAGCGGCACAATATAGGTCAGAGAGGGTGGGGGAGCCGGCGGTGCGATCCCATGGTTCCACCATAATAGCAGCGCCAACGCCAATCAGCCAGGTGGAACCAGACCACTGGCACACGAAGGCTGACAAGTCCACGATTTCGGCGGCGGAGTTGGAGGTGATCCGTGAAAAGTACCAGATCCCTGCGGAAGTGGAGCTATCGCTGCCGGCATCGACGGAAAGGCCGTCTGACGCAAGGCCAGGAGAGTTTTCCCTTTATGAGGAAGCTCTAAAGGGGGAATTGAGGCTGCCACTGCCGCAAATCGTGGTGGACGTGCTCAACCGCTTGGAGGTAGCACCAGGGCAACTAATGCCGAATGCGTGGAAGATTGTGCTATCTTGCGCAAGCGCATGGCCGAAGGCGAATGGAGGGGAGGCTATGACAGTGGATGAATTTTTCGCCTGCTATAAAGCCTCAGGACAACAAGAGACATGGGTCACCTTGCAGGCGGCAATGGGGAAGGGGTTGGTGGCGGGTCTACCGTCGTCAATAAAGGGGTGGCGGCCAAGATGGTTCTATGTGTCTGTCAATGGGGGGCCTGGGGTTCGCACCACCTGGAAGGTGCCCAGCAGGTCGATGGAGGCAAGACTGGGGGCAGCGGCAGAGGAGAGGGTGAAGAAGGTGAAGGAGTGGAGGGAGAGAGAAAAGGTCAAATGGGACGAGCTGGTTCAGCCATCCGCGTTGTTTGAGGCGGGATTGGGGCCGCTGCCGACCGATGCAGACCTCGACCAAGCTGAGTTGGAGGCGAGGAGGGCAGCGCAGGAGGTAGAGGATCGTGCCATCCTAGCAAAAGCCAAAAAATTTAAAGAGGCGCAAGAAGGCCGACCGGCTCAACCGATTGCTCGGGAGAGAATCTGTCCGCGCCCAAGGCCGCTGGGGGGAAGGACTTAGGCAGTTTTGAGCCACGACCACCCCCAGTCGATCCTGTGAAGGAACAAGCCAGGAGGGAGGGGGAGGCTGTGAAGAAGAAGAAAAAGAAGAGGAGTGCCCCAAAGGAGAGTGCAGAGGAGCCTGGGTCCAAAAAGGCCAAGGTCGCTCCAGGCATGGCGGAGACCTCCGTGGTCAAAGATGCCCCAGAAGCGGCGGGGGTTGCCCTAAGGTCGGAGGTTGTGGAGATTGGCCCACTAGTACAAGGGGGAGTTGGGGTAACTGGTGCAGAGCCCAGTGTGGGGCAACAGACCCAAAAGAGCTCTGGTCCCCAGGAAGGAGGAGTTAGTCTCGCCACAGCGATTTATCATGCCCGTGCGGTGGCTGGACGGTTGGAATGAGAGGAGAGGCCAGCCAGGGCAGGAGCAGACCGCCTGGTGAGGATCGTGGAGGAGTCGGCTCTGCGCTCAGCGTCCAAATTCAGTGAGGCCGACCTGCTGAGGGGGTTATGTTCTGCTCAAATGGAGGTAACCACCTTAGCACGGGCCCTTCTGAGGAAGACGGGGGGCTGCCAAACTGAAGGCGGAGGAAGCCAAGGCTGAGCTCACAAAGTTGAGGAAGGCGAGTGCAGGCTGGGAGAGTGCTCACGCCGATCTGCAAGCGGCCAGGGTGGAGCTGGAGAACGCCAACCGCCAGGTTGTGTCGCTCGAGTTCCAACTGGCTGGCGAGCGGAAGAAGGTGGAGGAGGCTCAGAAGGCTTGCGACATCGCAGTCGAGCGCCACGAAGAAGCGATGATCAACAATGAGGAGTTGGTCAGGCAGAAGGATGAGGCGGATGTGAAGGTGGGC
Organism: Camellia granthamiana; assembly: GCA_036172215.1. NCBI lineage: Eukaryota > Viridiplantae > Streptophyta > Magnoliopsida > Ericales > Theaceae > Camellia > Camellia granthamiana. The sequence goes on from CM069910.1 coordinate 129,553,098, forward strand.
GCTCTGCAAAAGGAGTTGGAGGGGGAGCGTGCCAAAGCAATGGAGCAGATGGAAAATCTGCGTAAAGAGTTAAAGGCAGAGAGAGGAAGGGCGACTGTTGAGAGGGAGGCTCTGCAAAAGGAGTTAGAGACTGAGAGGGCCAAAGCTTCTTCTGAGAAAGCGATCCTACAAAGGGAGCTGGATGAGGAAAGGGCGAAGGCAGCCTCTGAAAGGGCTGCCTACCCCGATCTGTGCATCGCGGCAGTTGATCAATTCAAAGGATCGCCTGAATTTCAGATGGCGGTTGATGCTGCGGTCGCCGCCAGCTTGGCTAGGGAGGAATCTGGTGGGGCTGGCCCATCAAGGGCGACTGTTGGGGGGAGATCTGAGGCTGAAGTCATTGAAAGCTTCCAACAATCAGACTTTTATAAGCACGAAATGGCCGAGTACTGGGACAGCGGGTGGAAGATGTTCAAACGTAGGGCTGAGGAGCTGTTCCCAGAGCTTGACCTGAGTAGTGTCACAATTGGGGAGGATGACGTGGCCCAGACTCCCCTGGATGAAGGAATTGAAGAAGCAGATCTGGTCTCCAGCGAGGATGAGGAGTGAATTGAAATAGTGTTTTGTTTTGTCTTTGTATACACATTGTAAATGTGTTTTTTTTTTTTGGAGTACTGTAGTGAACTGATATACATATTTCTGAATAAATAAAATTTCCTTTGAGTTTCTATGATTCGATTGTGTTTGCTTGCGTATTCTATGATTTGATTGTGTTTGCTTGCGTATAAGTCAGTGAACCATATTTGGGAATTTCTCCATACAGAGGTGTAACAAGAATGCAACGTTGAGGAAAACTAAAAGCTTGCTTAGGCATAGTGAAACTGAACCTGTACAAAAGCTTAACGCAGAGTAGGATTGGATTAAGTACCAATTCAATGCGGAGTAGAGCTGGAGTTCCATGAAAATTCAGTGGAATTCAAGGTAGTGGTGAGATTGGACTTGGAAAAATCTGCAATACAAAGTAAAGTAGGAGAGCTCTTGAACGTGCAATGTAGGTTAAAATGGGACTTGTATAAAAATTGAATGGATGAGAGTGACCGATCGGAGTTAATCTGATTAGGAAATTAAGCATGCGAGGACATCTTTGGAATTTGACTAAGTAAAGGGTAATGTAAAAACTTTGATCTGGAATGTCCCTGATGATAGAAATAAGGTTGTAAGTAACGCATTCTGAACCTGCACTGGTGGCATTTAGTCTGGTTGAGACTTGGTCTGTTTATTATGGTTGAGTCTGTTGAAGAGTTCGGTCTGGACGAGGGCTTTGGAAGTGCTCGGTCTGGCTGAGGCTTTTGAAGTGCTCGGTCTCACCGAGGCTTTGGAAGTGCTCAGTCTGGCTGAGGCTTTTGAAGTGCTCGCTCTGTCCGAGGCTTTGGAAGTGCTCAGGCTGGCTGAGGCTTGTGAAGTGCTCAGTCTGGCTGAGGCTTTTGAAGTGCTCGGTCTTTGAAGTGCTCGGTGTGTCCGAGGCTTTGGAAGTGCTCAGGCTGGCTGAGGCTTGTGAAGTGCTCAGTCTGGCTGAGGCTTTTGAAGTGCTTGGTCTGGCCGAGGCTTTGGGAGTGCTCGGTCTGGCCGAGGCTTTGGGAGTGCTCGGTCTGGTCGAGGCTTTTGAAGTGCTCGGTCTGGCCGAGGCTTTGGGAGTGCTCGGTCTGGCCAAGGCTTTTGAAGTGTTTGGTCTGTCCGAGGCTTTGGAAGTGCTCAGTCTGGCTGAGGCTTTGGAAGTGCTCAGTTTGGCTGAGGCTTTCGAAGTGCTCGGTCTGTCCGAGGCTTTCGAAGTGCTCGGTCTGTCCGAGGCTTTCGAAGTGCTCAGTCTGGCTGAGGCTTGTGAAGTGCTCAGTCTAGCTGAGGCTTTTGAAGTGTAAGGTCTGCAAGTAAAAAATGTTATTGAGACGACAGGTGTAGCTGGAAGGGCATTCCAATGATCAAAATTTACATTATGCGTCGAACAGAGAGTACAATAATTGAGCAACACAAAAGCAAAAGCCTATTGAAAGTAGCGTTTCAAATGTTCAGCGTTCCATGGGTGGGGAAGGTCGCGACCCTCCATGTCTTGAAGTCGGTAAGTGCCCGGGCGTGGACGGGCTTTCACAATGTAAGGTCCCTCCCATTTGGCGGCCAGTTTTCCCTCGGTTGGATTTTTGGTGGCAAGAGTGGCCTCTTTTAAGACAAGATCTCCTGCGGCGAATTCCCGTGGTCGGACTTTGCGGTTGTAGTGCGTTCTCATTTTCTGTTGGTATGAAGCCAATCTGACTGCAGCGGTCTCCCTGAGCTCTTCAATTAGGTCCAAATCCGCCCGACGGAGCTCTTCAGTGAGCGCTGGATCCGGATGCAGAACTCGTGGGGTAGGCAGACCGATTTCCACTGGAATAACCGCCTCAGCGCCGTATGTTAGGCGAAAGGGGGTTTCTCCCGTGGGGGTCCGAGTTGTTGTCCGGTAGGCCCAGAGTACATTCGGCAGTTCCTCAGCCCAAAGTCCCTTAGCAGCTTCCAGCTTAGCCTTGATGATCTTCAGAAGAGAGCGGTTGGTGACCTCAACTTGGCCATTGGCTTGGGAATGGCCAGGGGAGGAGAAACATGGTTGAATCTGAAGATCTGCACAGAACTTTCTGTACTTGGCGTTGTCGAATTGCTTGCCGTTGTCTGACACAATAGCCTGAGGGATGCCAAACCTGCAAACGATCGATTGCCAGATGAACTTGGTTGTGTTCCGCTCGGTAATGGTGGCTAAGGCTTCAGCCTCTACCCACTTGGTGAAGTAGTCGATGGCGACGACTGCGAACTTGGTCTGGCCTCGGCCAGTGGGAAGTGGACCGATCAGGTCGATCCCCCATTTGGCGAATGGATAGGGGCTGCAAAGCGTAATCAACTCTGTAGGCGGGGCATGGGGGATGTTGGCAAAGCGCTGACACTTATCGCACTTGAGGACAAAATCAGTCGCATCTTGATTAAGAGTTGGCCAAAAGTAACCAGTACGGAGTATTTCGTGTGCTAGGGACCTGCAGCCCGAGTGGTTGCCACAAATTCCCTCATGGATTTCCTGCATGACATAGGTTGCTTGTGTTGAATTGAGGCATCGCAGATATGGTCGTGAAAAACCACGCTTGTATAGGATGCCACCATCGAGAAGATAGTTGGACGACCGAGCCCTTACTTTGGCGGTCTGCTGTTTATCATCTAGGAGGGCCCCTGTCGTCAAAAATAGGATGATGTCGGAAGCCCAAGGGATGGGTTCAATCTGGAGGAACTGCATTTCGTGAAGGTCGAGTGTGATGGCCGGATGAGTAAGGTATTCGAGGCGGACTCCGTGGCGGAGGTCGGACTGGTCGGCAGAGGCCAACTGAGCCATCTCATCTGCTTTGGAATTTTCCGTCCGAGGTATGTGTTTGATCTGTAAGGTATTGAAGAGGCGAGCAAGGGGGAGTGCCATGTCCCTGTAAGCCCGCATTGTGCCGTCCTTGGCATCGAATTCCCCCGTGATCTGACCGACGATGAGCTGGGAGTCACTGAACACGCGGATGTGGCTAACACCAATGTCTTTGGCCAGGCGGAGGCCTGCGATCAACGCTTCATATTTGGCCTCATTGTTGCTGGCCTCAAACAAGAGACGAAGAGCGCATTTGAAGTAACCACCTTCAGAGGAGGTGAGGATGAGGCCCGCCCCACTACCTTCCCTCCGGGATGACCCGTCGACGTTGAGAGTCCAAGAATGGAGGTCTTCTGGTTCAGCAGGGGTTGGTGGAGGTGAAGGAGTAGTGGTTGGGGTGGTGTTGGTGAATTCCAGGATAAAGTTGGCTACGGCTTGCCCTTTGATTGCCGTGCGAGAGCGGTAGGAGATGTCAAACTGGCTGAGTTCCATTGACCATTGCATGAGTCGGCCAGAAAGCTCTGGCTGTTGGATGATCTTCTTCAGGGGTTGGTCGGTGAGGACCACTATGGAGTGGGCCTGGAAGTAAGGACGAAGTCGTCTGGAGGCGGTGACCAAGGCCAGGGACAGCTTTTCTAGCAGTGGGTAATTCTGCTCTGCCCCCCTGAGAGCTCAGCTGATGTAGTAGACCGGCCGTTGGACTGAGCCATCTTCCCGTAGAAGGGTTGCACTGACGGCGGTGTTCGATACTGCTAAATATAGGAAGAGGGGCTCGCCGGTGATTGCTTATGAAAGAAGGGGGGGATTGGCCATGCATTGCTTCAACTGCTGAAAAGCCTTTTCGGACTCAGCTATCCATTCAAAAGTTTGCCGAAGAACTTTGAAAAATGGTAGGCACTTATCAGTCGCACGAGAAATGAAGCGGTTGAGAGCCGCCACTCTGCCAGTGAGTCTTTGGACTTCTTTAACAGTTTTGGGTGACTGCATCTCAATCAGGGCCTTGATCTTTTCAGGGTTGGCCTCGATGCCGCGCTGACTGACCATAAAACCTAAGAACTTTCCAGATCCTACGCCAAAGGCACACTTCTCTGGATTGAGCTTCATCCGATACTTGCGAAGGGTGGCAAAGGTCTCTCGTAGGTCGATCAGATGGTCAGCGGAGAGTTTGCTTTTGACTAGCATGTCGTCTACATACACTTCCATGTTCCGACCGATCTGATGGTGGAAAACTGCATTGACTAACCGTTGGTAGGTGGCCCCGGCATTCTTCAGTCCGAATGGCATCACACGGTAGTGGTAGGTACCTCGGTCGGTGATGAAGGATGTGTGTTCCCGATCGGTTGAGTGCATCATGATTTGGTTGTACCCGGAGAAAGCATCCATGAAGCTGAGCATTTGGTGACCGGCCGTGGCGTCGACTAGCAGATCTATGCGGGGGAGTGGATAGCTATCTTTGGGGCAAGCTCGGTTCAGGTCAGAGTAATCGACGCAGAGGCGCCATTTGCCATTGTTCTTGCGGACTAGAACCATATTGGACAGCCACTTAGGATAGTCTACATTTTGGATGAATTGAGCCTCAAGGAGTTTGTCAACTTCTGCGGCTATGAGATTATTATGCTCTGGGTGGAAAATACGCTGCTTTTGACGGTAAGGCCGGAAATGAGGTTCGATGCTGAGGCGGTGAGTTATGAAGGAGGGGTCAATGCCGGGCATGTCTGCATGGGTCCAGGCAAATACGTCATTGTGCTCGGTCAGAAGGGCAGTGAGGTCGGCTTTTGCCTGGGGGGATAGTTGGCAGCCAATCTTAGCAGTTTTTAGTGGATTGGTGGGGTCGATAGGGACCTCGACGAGCTCCTCCACAGGTTCTCCTCTGACCAGCTCGTCTTCATCCCTGACGTCAAGTCCTTCGATGATCATTGCCTCCTTCAGCTTGGCCTCTTTAAGCGAGGCAACATAACACTCCCTGGCCATGGTCTGCTCCCTTCTGACTGTTCCGACCCCGAGATCAGTGGGAAACTTGAGGGCAAGATGGTAGGTGGATGTGATGGCTTGGAGAGTGTTAAGGGCGGTTCGGCCAAGGATGACGTTGTAGGCAGATGGGCAATCAACTACAAGGAAGGTGAGCAACTTCGTAGCCTGCCGTGGGTATTCACCGATGGTGATGGAGAGGTCAATGGAACCTATGGAGGTCACACGGTTGCCAGTGAAACCGACCAGGGGGGTTTGGAGTGGGGACAAGCTTTCTTCTCCAATCTTGAGTTGGCGGAAGCAGTTGAGGAAGATGATGTCTGAAGAGCTGCCATTATCGATGAGAACCCGTCTGACCTTGTAGTTGGAGAGGATGGCCGAAATGACAAGGGGGTCATCATGCGGGTAGCGGATGCCTGTACAGTCAGCATCCGTAAAGGTGATGGGTTCTGCCCACTGTTTAGGCTGTTTGGGGGGTCGGTCCACTGTGGCGACTGTTTTGTCTGAGCCCTGCCGTATTTTTCTAAGCTCTGCCCTTTGAGCCGAGCAGGACCGTCCTCCGCAAGCAAGTCCGCCTGCAATAACTCTAATTTCACCAACTGGCGGAGGTGGGTGACCTTGTGGCCGGGGTTGTTGCGGAGGTCGGTCACGGCCTTGGTTATGTTGGGTTGGCTGCTGGGGCGGGGTGTGCCGGCGGTTATCTCTGCGGGGCTCGGTCCTTTGCCTTTGCTGGGGGCGGGTATCTGTGAACCGACTGAGGCACCCCTGACGTATGAGGGCCTCCACCTGGTCCTTGAGGTTGATACAGTCATCAGTGTTATGGCCATAATCCTGGTGAAAGCGGCAGTATTTGGACTGGTCTTTCCGACTGGAGGGGGTACGGGAAGGTAGTGGCCACTTGAGAGGGTAATCCCGTTGGATCTGATGAAGGACATGTTCCATGGGAGAATTAAGGGGCGTGTATCGCTCGAACCGACCGGTCGGTCGAGTTTGTGCTGACCGGTCGGCGCGGGGGGGTCGATCGGTATGGTGGGGTGTTTGGTTGGTGTACTGGGCGCTTCGGGGTTCCGAGTCCTTTCGCTTGTCTCTGGGGGTCGGCTGTTTAGTGAGTGGATCCTGCCGAGCAGCTAGGGAATCCTCGGCATTCATGTATTTCTGTGCTTTGGAGAGTAGGGCGGCCATGGAGGTCGGGGGGTTCTTGGAGAGAGAGAAAAGGAAGTCGGACGACCGTAGGCCGGCCATGAAAGCCGTGAGGATGACCTTGTCGTCGTTTTCCGCCACCTGGAGGGCTTCGGTATTGAAGCGAGTAACGAAGCTGCGCAGTGATTCCCCTTCGGTCTGACGGATGTTGAGTAGTTGGGTGGCCGGGCGTCGTTGGCGCTGAGCTCCAATAAAATGGCTCAAGAAAGAGTCACTGAGATGCTGAAAAGTGGAGACCGAGTCCGGTGGTAACTGGCTAAACCACAGCCGAGCCGACCCTTTCAGTGTCACGGGGAAGGCTCGGCACATGATTTCGTCGGGGAAGGCATGGAGGATCATGAGGGTGCGGTAGGTCTCCAGATGGTCGATCGGGTCGGTTGTGCCATCGAAAGAGTCAATGGTGGGCATTTTGAATTTGGCAGGCAGGGGTTTATCTCGGATGGAGGCGACAAATGGCGAGTGTGCGGTGGTGGAGGGCTTATGCTGGATATTCTGCATAACCCCCTGGAGCTGGAGCTTTATGGCTCTGAGTTCAGCGTCCCAAAGGGGAATGTTGTCACCACCAGAGGGAGACAGGTGTTGGACGCTGCTGGCTTCTCCCTCGGGGGCTGGTGTTACGACCGACGGACGTGGGGGTGGAAGCGGTGGATTTACATGTGGGTGAGGGGGTTGAAAACCTCCCGAGTTGAGTGGGTTGGGTTGTGGGACAATATGGCTCGGAGTTTGTTCTGGATGGGGTGGGATATCTGGAGGCGGTGGTGGAGGGATAGGGAGATTTCTCTGGAGCAGAGCGTTTATTAAGGCCTGGTTTTGCTCGGCCATGCGGTTGATGCTGTTGGTAAGCTCAATGAAGTACTGTGGTGGGTCATTTTGCATTATGGTGGGAAGCCATGGATCTAGTCGTGACCATACACTTGACGGGTGAGACGTAAAAGGTTACGGGAACGGGGTCTCCGGCGGCAATGAACACAACTGGCGCACGGACCAACCAGTTCCCACAGACGGCGCCACTGATGATACAGTTCGTTCACCGTAGATGGACTGGACTGATCCAAGCTCCTCAAGCCCACGTCCAAGTAATGAAGCCCACTGGTAGACCTGCAAACAAGTTCAGTGGGGAACTGGGTAGTCTCCCAGTGAACCCTCCGGCGTGTAAATTAGAGATGGAAGTAGTGGATATAGATAGAGTGAGAGAGAGAGAGAGAGAGTTAGAGGAATAGAAAATGCTTAACCTTCTTCTTGCCTTCCATGCTTGCTTATATTCCTTGGTAATCATTTCACTGTCCCTTCCAACGTGCCTCCCTCGCCGAAAGCCTGTGATGTAGCCTACCTTGTTCAGGGTAAGGAGCGCTGTTCCGACGGGAAGGTGTTGTCGTAATAAATGCTGTGATGTGCCGCATTAATGGCGATGTGTTGTGGCAAATAACTTTGCAGATCTTTGTCTGCTGACGTGGCCCGTTCTGCACCTACCATGTGTCCGAGTATCATTGGCCTTCCCTGCTCAGTTGGCCTCCAGCTGTCCTGGGTTTTACTACCCGGGTTATGCAATGGGGTCTAAATGGTGGGCTTGGGTTTGTTCACTGTGGGTTGCGGTCCTTGTGGGCCTATCCGGGCCTATCCATGTCATCATTATTCATAATATAATAACAAAATATTATTTACAATCTAAGAATTATTAATACAATTGTTTAAAACTAGGTCCATTACTATACAAAAATATACTTATAATAGTAGAGAGTTTTAATTTATATATATATATATATTTGATACTAATAAAATATTTCAGTATTTATATTTTGTAACAAATTATATATATAATCTAAACGGTTCGATTCGTTTCTAATTGAATTCGTAATTATAAAATCATGAATCGAATTGTGAAGTACGGTTAGCCTATTTCCAAAAATCATAATCAAATCGTATATTGAGAAACTAAAATCAAACCATGCGATTTGATTTGAATCGGATCGGTTTACGATTTTTTTGCTTTTTATGCGTAACCTAAGTCTATGTTTATAGTATTGTTGGAAATTTTTGCATCCAATAGAAGGTTGGTTTTGGAATTAAAATTTTTAGTAATTTTTAAAAAAATTTATAAAAATAGTGTATAAAAAATTAAATAATAATAATAATAATAATAATAATAATAATAATAATAATAATAATGGGTATCTTGAGATTTAATGAAATTGTAGAAACTTTCCTAAGGTTTCTAAAATGACTTAAACCTCTCTTAAAGTTCAGTTTTTAATTGCACTAACATTTCTTGAGGTTTAACGAAATGTAGAAACCTCTCTTAAGATTTATGATATGACTGAAACCTCCTTGAGATTTAGTTTTTAATTACATTGTCTTCTCCTAAGATTTAATGAAATTACAAAAACCTCTCCTCAGGTTTCTAAAATGATAGAAACCTCCCTTGAGGTTTAGTTTTTTATAATAGATTCCCTCTTTCATTACTTTATCATAAAAAATAACAGAAAATACTAACATCATTAAACAATTTAATTATATTTTCAATTTACCTTTTAAAAATGTGTCTCAATAAATAAAACATATATAATTTTAATAATTACATTTCTAGTTTTACCCTTTAAAATTGTGTTTGATTACAAAAAAATAAAATAAAATACAATTCCTATTTTTTCTCTTTCTAATGCTTGCAGTTACTATTAATTATGTATGTCTCATTTATCCAAAACTCCAATAGAAATTATATATATATATATGTTTCTTTATTTCTTTGTAATTGGATACAGTTTTAAAAGGTAAATTAAAAATATAATTAAATTATTTAATGATGTCAACATTTTCTATTATTATAATTTTTTTTTACGATAATGTAACAAAAAAAGAATCTATAACAAAAAACTAAATCTCAATAGAGGTTTCCGTCAATTTAGAAATGTTAGGGCAGGCTTCTACAATTTCATCAAACTTCAAGAGATGTCAGTATAATTGAAAACTAAACCTCAATGGAGATTTTTTTTTTCATTTCATAAACCTTAGGGGAGGTTTCTACATTTCATATTAAACCTCAGAAGAGGTCAGTGCAATTGAAAATTGAAGTTTAAAAAAAATATAATCAACCCTATACTTTTGAGCTAATTACATTAATCTTTTTTTCTTTTTTTAGTGTAATTAGAATGATTGAAACTAATATCAATAATATGTAGACACTAAAATAAATAAAACATAAATATATATTTTAGTAAGAAAGAAATTGTAACATCATTTTTCATTTATATGACTAATAAATTACTAATGAAAAATAAGTTTAAGTACTATGTAAATTAAAATTTTGAGGAAGATCAATATAATTATGTTAAAAAGGTAGGCTAACGGTAATTTACGGCCATTTGTGAGTTAAATAGATTTATTTATGTTAATTGTGAGTTTAGAAGCTTACTTAAGGAAATACTTATATGGGATTTGACTCCCTTAATACAATTGCTTTTAAGTCAAGAATTATATTTTAAGAAAAGATTTATATAAAATCTAAGGAAAGGGGTTGTTTATTTATTTATTTATTAACAAGATTTACGTAGGATTTTTATTACACCTACTTATGAGTCAAGAATTTTTATTTTCATGGGTGTGAAAGAATTAATAAAAGACGTTAATTTGGATTTGATTCCCAAATTTAAGCTACTTATTAGTGAAGACATTTTATTTTCATTGACTTAGATTGGCTTCTATTTGTTTGTGAGTGTGGATTTTACTTGAGGGAAGAATTACATGATATTTGACTCATTTAATTACAATTATTTGTGAGTTAAGAACTTTATTCAAGTAATCATGGATTGTAATCCAACAATAACATAAATTATCAAAGAGTCGTAAAAGATCAAATGGATTCTTTATATTAAGACATGTACAAAATGGATGAACCAACCAAATCAAAAAAAAAAGAGAGAGATGTTATCACAAGCAATCTATTTTTATTTTATTTTATTTTTGAGAAATCTTATACACAAATTATGAAAATTGTATAAATAAACTCGTTAATCATCATGGTTGATGGGCACATCCCAAGGGGACCCAGTCCACGGCTCAGGAAGGCCCAATCCACCTTTATCCCAAGCCTCCAAACAGTTGCGTGGATTAAAGCCCAATAGCCATGACAAGTCAATGTTGGCCCAGGTCCAATAGCGTTTAGACAACTGCCAGAGAGGGAGTCAGCCACGTAGTAGACAAAGATCCTGCAGAGTTATTGAGTTCACACGTCGGCCATTAAATGAGGCTGTCAAGGCATTTAATGCAGCAGGACCTCTCATGCCAGAGTATGTAAAATCACCACGACCGATGACAACTAGGCTATAGGCTTTTGGCCAATGAGACAGTTTAGAGTAGATAAGGAAATGATTAGTGAGGGATATAAGGACACTTCCGATATATTCTTGAGGGCAAGTAATACTTTCTTCTCTCTTCTTCTTCCCTCTCTCAACTTTCCCTATATACATTGCATTCGATCACTTCCTATCTAATTTAGTTGTCGGAGTGTGTCTACAGGGAGAAACCATCTCCAATCTTGGTACCTCCCCATTGGACCTTTTGTAGGTGTGCATTTAGAAGACGAAGGCCAACAGACCCGTGGAGCACATGGATCTGTCCGACCCATCTCCCATTAACTGTATTGCATCATCAATGGTCATTGGCAAACAAGTCGAATGAAGTCCAAAAATTTCATAAACCAAACATTATATAGAGAACAAAAATCCAATTAATAAAATTTGTAAAATGTTATGTGTTGGGTATACCTCCTTATTGGAGTGTGGGACTCAATTGGTTTTGGAAAAAGAGTTTAATTGGTTTAGTATTAATTATAATATATTTTTATATATTATATTTAATTTGTGGAGACCCAATCCAATTTGGAAACAACTAAGGTTTTGATAAAAAAAACCCTAGATTCACAATATAATTTTTGGTGTATTGTTTTTCCCCAAGAGAAACGTGCGGCTGCTATATACCAATTCTATTGCTTCGGTAACAGTGCCGAAGAGTGAAGATTTATCAAGGCTACTTGATTTATTGATGGTTATGTTGCCTCTGTTCTGAAGTGGATTTGGGTTGATTATTTTGGGTCTTCTTCAACTTTGGTTTTGAAGATTTTGGTTCATCTATTTGGTGAGGTCTTTCCTCTTGTTTATTTGTGATTATTTAGAATTCACCTAAGGGTGGTTTTGTGAGACCATTAGTGTCTCGTTTGTAATCGTTTGGAACTTATTCGGTTGATAGTGGAATCGGATTTCGATCCCGTGGACGTACCTCACATTGAGGGAACCACGTAAAAATTCTTGTGTTGCTTCTGATTTAATTTTTCTGCATTAGTTTTTATTCCCATTGATTGATTTACTTGTGGGGAATCACATCGATTTTCCCTAACAATTGGTATCAGAGCTTACGGTTTATTGGGGTTTATTTATTTGTGTAAATCAATGGAGGGGAATGTGGGTCGTATGTCTAGCTTCAATGGAAGCAATTGGATAATTTGGAAAACTAAAATGGAGGACCTATTATTTTGTAAAGACTTGTATGGGCCTATTGAGGGTGATAGTGGCAAACCTAATGATATGAAAGATGATGAGTGGAAGAGGTTAAATCGAAAAACTGTTGGTGTTATCCGTCAATGGATTGATGGCAGTGTGTTTCATCATGTTGCTACTGAAACTTCGGTACATGATTTATGGAAAAAATTAGAGAGTCTTTATGATAGAAAATCAGCCACAAATAAAGCCTTTCTATTTCGTAAGTTGGTTAATTTAAAATATAAAGAGGGCAGCCCTATTCCGGAACATCTGAATGAAATAAAGAGTATCGTTAACCAACTTGCTTCTATGAAAATTATTTTTGATGATGAGTTGCAGGCTTTGATGCTACTTAGTTCCTTACCCGAAAGTTGGGAGACTTTGGTTGTGACAGTTAGTAATTCGGCACCTGATGGAGTTGTCACAATAGGCCAAGTCACTAGTAGCTTGTTGAATGAAGAAACTAGAAGAAAATCAGCGGGTTCCTCTCATTCAGAAGCATTTGTTGTTAGAGGCCGAAGCAAAACAAGGGGGAGGAGTAAGACTCCTCATGGTCGTGATCAAAGCCGTGACAAATCAAAGGATGGTTCCTTTTCAAAGAAAGACATTGAATGTTATTATTGCCATGAGAAAGGGCACATGAAGCGGGAATGCCGAAAGCTCAAGAATAAGGAGAAAAGGCGTGACAAAAGTGTAGATAAGAAGCAAGAAGACACAACGGCAGTTATTACCGATGATCTCATGGTCGTTTGTAAAGATGATTGTATCAATTTTGTGGGCCAAGAGAGCAATTGGGTGATTGATTCTGGTGCTTCTTTTCATGTGACTTCTCGAGTTGATTTCTTTACTACCTACACTGCAGGAGATTATGGTTCTGTTCGAATGGGTAATGAAGGTTTGTCCAAGATTATCGGCATGGGTGATGTTTGCTTGGAAACAAATTTGGGCTGCAAGTTGTTGCTTAAAGATGTGAGGCATGTTCCCGACATTCGCCTTAATTTGATCTCTACTGGGAAGCTAGATAATGAAGGCTTCAACAACAAATTTGGTGATGGAATATGGAAACTCACAAAGGGTTCTTTGGTGGTGGCTAAGTGCAAGAAGACTCATACACTTTATTCGATGCAAGGAAAAATTTGTAAAGGTGTTGTCAATGCACTTGAAGATAATACTTCTACTGAATTGTGGCACAGGCGACTTGGGCACATGAGTGAAAAGGGGCTACAAGTTTTGTTCAAGAAAGAGCTTCTACCCGGTTTGAAAGGTACACATCTTAAAACTTGTGTTCATTGTTTGGTAGGTAAACAACATAGAGTTTCTTTTCATAAAAATGTTGCTTCTAGAAAAGAAAATGTTTTGGAGTTGATTCATTCGGATGTTTGTGGTCTTTTAAAAGTTAGAACACATAGTGGTGCACTGTATTTTGTTACTTTCATTGATAATTATTCAAGGAAAGCTTGGGCTTTTCTACTAAAAACTAAAGATCAAGTTCTAGAAGTATTTAAGCATTTTCAGGCCATGATTGAAAGAGAAACAGGGCAGAAATTGAAGTGCATCCGATCAGACAATGGTGGTGAATACATTGGGCCATTTGATGAGTATTGTCGCAGCCAAGGTATTTGGCATCAAAAGACAGTTAAGAAGACTCCTCAACAAAATGGAGTTGCCGAGAGGATGAACCGCACCATTGTGGAAAGAACAAGGTGTTTGCTTTCACAAGCTAAATTGCCAAGATCCTTTTGGGGTGAGGCATTGAAGACAGCGGTTGACGTGATCAATTTGTCTCCTTCCTATCCTTTGAATGGTGATGTTCCTAAAAGAATTTGGACTGGCAAAGATGTGTCTTATGAGCACTTGAGAGTGTTTGGTTGCCGAGCTTTTGTTCACATTCCAAATGAGAGGTCCAAGCTTGATAGTAAGTCAAGACAATGCATTTTTCTTGGCTATGGGCGTGATGAGTTCGGGTATAGATTGTGGGATCCGGTCGACAAGAAAGTCATTCGAAGCCGTGATGTTGTGTTTCTTGAAGACCAAACAATTGAAGGCTTTGGCAAAGGTGATCAACCGGAGTCAAAAACTAGTGATCCCATTGACATAGATCCATTTCCTTCATCTTCAGTTGATGATGAAAATGGGGGAGATGTGCAGCCGCCTATTGAAGATGTAGAGAATGATGCTAATCCTAATGAAGTTGAGCCAGAAATTGAGGAAGAGCATTCAACTCAAGAATCGCCACCACAACTTGAGTTGAGGAAATCTACAAGGGACCGACAACCTTCAAGAAAGTATCCTCCGAATGAATTTGTGTTGTTTTCTGATCAAAGGGAGCCGGAGAGCTACCAAGAAGCAATTGAGCATGCAAAGAAATGTGATTGGAAAAAGGCCATGGAAGGGGAGATGAACTCCTTACTTGAAAATCACACCTATGACTTAGTGAAGTTGCCTAAGAGGAGGAAAATTCTGAAAAATAAGTAGGTTTTCAAATTGAAGAATGATAGGAAGAATCTGAGGTACAAAGCACGTCTTGTTGTGAAAGGCTTTGGGCAAAAGAAAGGTATTAACTTTGACGAGATTTTCTCACCGGTTGTAAAGATGTCTTCTATTCGGGTTGTACTTGGCATGGCTGCAAGTATGAACCTTGAAGTTGAGCAACTTGATGTGAAGATTGCATTTCTTCATGGTGATCTTGAAGAAGAAATTTACATGGAGCAACCGGAAGGTTTTGTGGAAAAAGGGAAAGAGAAATTTATTTGCAAATTGAAGAAAAGTTTGTATGGCCTCAAGCAAGCTCCACGGCAATGATACAAAAACTTTGACTCTTTTATGATGAATAATGGTTTTTCTAAAACCACTTCGGACCATTGTGTGTTTGTGAAAAATTTCCCAGATGGCAAATTTATTATTCTTTTGCTTTATGTTGATGACATGTTAATTGTGGGTCAAGATTCTACCATGATTAACAGGTTGAAATTGGAGTTGAGTAAATCTTTTGCTATGAAAGACTTGGGACCGGCAAAGCAAATACTTAGTATGAAAATTGTTCGTGATCGCAAAAAAGGGCTGATTTGGTTGCCTCAAGAGAGCTACATTGAGAAAGTTCTTGAGAGGTTCAACATGGATAAAGCAAAGTCGGTTGGTTGTCCACTTGCGGGTCACTTCAAACTTAGTTCGAATCAATGTCCTACAAATGAGAAAGACAAAGAAGAGATGTTGAAAGTTCCTTATGCTTCAGCAGTTGGTTCTTTGATGTACGCCATGCTTTGTACAAGGCCGGATATTGCTCACGCCGTTAGTGTGGTGAGTCGGTTTCTCTCTAATCCGGGTAAAGAACATTGGGCAGCGGTAAAATGGATTCTAAGATATCTTCGAGGGACTTCGAAGGTGTGTTTGTGTTTTGGGGATGGTAAGCCGATGCTTGATGGGTTCACAGATTCTGACATGGCTGGTGATGTTAATTCTAGAAAATCTATTTCGGGGTATTTGATGACTTTTGCAGGGGGAGCTGTGGCATGGCAATCTAAATTACAAAAATGTGTTGCTCTCTCAACTACCGAAGCTGAATTTATTGCCATTACGGAAGCTTGCAAAGAAGAGTTATTGTTGAAGAAATTTTTGCAAGAGTTGGGTTTAAAGCAAGAAAAGTATGTGTTTTATTGTGATAGTCAAAGTGCTATTCATTTGAGTAAAAATTCTACTTTTCATTCGAGATCGAAACACATTGATGTGAGATACCATTGGATTCGTAATGTGCTAGATTCGAAATTGTTACAACTCGAAAAGGTTTACACAGATGATAATATTTCAGATATGTTGACAAAGACTTTGTCGAGGGACAAACATTTAAAGTGTCGAACTTTGGCGGGTATGGTTGATGTCTCCACCTAAGTCGGTAGGGGGAGAATTGTTGGGTATACCTCCTTATTGGAGTGTGGGACCCAATTGGTTTTGGAAAAAGAGTTTAATTTGGTTTAGTATTAATTATAATATATTTTTATATATTATATTTAATTTGTGGAGACCCAATCCAATTTGGAAACAACTAAGGTTTTGATAAAAAAAACTCTAGATTCACAATATAATTTTTGGTGTATTGTTTTTCCCCAAGAGAAACGTGCTGCTGCTATATACCAATTCTATTGCTTCGGTAACAGTGCCGAAGAGTGAAGATTTATCAAGGCTACTTGATTTGTTGATGGTTATGTTGCCTCTGTTCTGAAGTGGATTTGGGTTGATTATTTTGGGTCTTCTTCAACTTTAGTTTTGAAGATTTTGGTTCATCTATTTGGTGAGGTTTTTCCTCTTGTTTATTTATGATTATTTGGAATTCACCTAAGGGTGGTTTTGTGAGACTGTTAGTGTCTCGTTTGTAATCGTTTGGAACTTATTTGGTTGGTAGTGGAATCGGATTTCGATCCCGTGAACGTACCTCACATTGAGGGAATCACGTAAAAATTCTTGTGTTGCTTCTGATTTAATTTTTCCGCATTAGTTTTTATTCCCATTGATTGATTTACTTGTGGGGAATCACATCGATTTTCCCTCACATTATGGAGATGCATATATGAACTTGTTATTTCAAAATCATTTTACAGGCTTTAGTGATGGAGATATTAAATTAATAAAATCCAAATTGACTGCAAAAACTATTAATATTTCATAAATTTCAAAATTATGAAAAAAATAAATTGAAACTTTTAACTTCAAAGACAAACCAATGTTTTGCTATATATATATTAGTAAATATAGATTTAATCGTGTTGGCACACAAGTTCTGATTTTTTCACTCAATTTGTAGTTTGAAATTATGTCAAACCATTTTATTGCTCAGCCTAATTCGTGGATAAGAACTTTGGTCTGGGCCTGAAATTTATTTCGGACCAAATTATTTGGATTGGACAGATTGTTCAACCACAGTTAGTACTAAAAGATAAGTGTATTTATAATTTATTTTGAGAATAGTTTCGTAATCTACTTAAAATTTAAAACATTTTTTTATTTTATTATGTATAATTCATACTTCAAATAACTTCTATAGATTTTCAGAAAGAATAATGTTAAAACGAACATATTTTGATACTATATTTGAATATCATGTAACGTGACACCTTATCAGACACAAATGTAAACTATGTTATGTTTATGTTATTTAGTTTAATCATCAAGGATAGTTTAATTTTATTATCTGTAATTAGACTTTTATGGCATGTTTGATTGGGTAGATTAGAGTATGGGATTGTGATTATTAATCCCTAGGCCCAATTATCCTATGTTTATTTTAACATTTTGGTTTGGGATTATTAATCCAATGGATAATTAATCCAACAAATTTGTAGGAATATTAGTAATGGGGTAGGGGTGAGATTATTAATCCAATGGACATTAATCCAATAGGATAGTGAATACCACACTAATTTAATAGGATTATTAATACTTCATTATTAATCTTGTGAATCAAACATGACCTTAGGGTTGTGGTTGATTTCCTATTTGTGTTGTACTTTTTGACTTTGGTTATTATTCATTCAATACAAAGATATGTTTTGCTGTTAATTTTGTATCAATAGCCACAAGACACATGGAAATAGTGTTTAAGCCGCCATCAGTTAGTACCAAATGCAATCATTATAGCATTAATAAATTTTATTTTTAAAATTTAAAATTCAAAGATTCTAAAATGTTAAATTAGATAATTAAAATTTTATTTTAGATTTTTCATCTGAATATTTTCAAATGAGATTTGGCTAAAATATGAATAAGATTTTATTTTGGACTTTTAATTAAAAGTTTTCCGAAATTTCAATTTTGATATGTGGCTAGATGGACCAATAGTTTCATGCCACATATATTCTTAACTTTCAAAAATAAAAATTTGTTATGAGATGTAATTTAAATATAGCTAAGATTCTATTTTGGACTTTGTATTTAAATGTTTTAAAATTTTCAATATAATTGGATGGGCCAATAGTTAATAGTTATATGTCACATATATTTCTTAAATTTTAAAAATAAAAAAAATAAAAATTTAAAATTCTGATATATATTCTATAACAATGTCATAAATTAAAATTTTTTATTTCCATAAATTAATGAATTGAAAGGTAAGAATTAAGGAATTCGAAATACATTATCATAATAATAAAAGAGTCAATAATTATTAAAGTGGAATGACCAATGATTTTTTGATTGTGGATGATGAAAATTTGGCCCAAGCAGCCCAGAAAGAGAGGGACAACCCACTCCTCAATATTAGGGGTGTAATTTTGACCCGTGGCCCGCGGACGGCCCGAAACCCGCTCGTGGCCTGAGATGGGCCCGGCCTGTTAAGGCCCCGTTTAGGCCCGGGCCCAAGCCCAGCCTGAGGCCTTGGGCCAAGGTTTGAGCCATCGTTTTGAAGCTCGCTTGGCCTTGCCTATCGGCCTGCTGGCCCACCCGAGGCCCAGTGTAATTTATTTTTAATGGAAAATAATAAAATTTTGGTAGAAAAAATAAAAAAAAAAATGTTTAGGCCGCCCAAAGCCCGAGCCTAGGCCCAGGGGCCCGACCCACTAGCCTGCCCAAAGCCCGAATACCCCTGGGCCTGGGCATAGTTTTTTGGCCCGTGGCCGGGCCGGGCCCAATTTTTTGTCACACCCCAAATCCGGGCATGACCGGCCGTGGCCCACAGGGACTTAGCCCAAGGCACACGTAAGCCTAACCACTAATCCATAATCACATTGAGCAACTATACAAAAGTCCAGTAATAAATAACCAAACTCAATCCAGTGACATGCCACAAGTATAAACGGCAAAACCAACCGTAATCAATACCATCCAAACTTATGGGATATAAACAGCCCACATATCAAAATAATCCTAAATGAACCTCAATAAAATAAGAAGTATGCACAAACTTGATATAACAATCTAAAACAAAATAAATGTATGTCCTAGAGGTCCATGCAATTGAGTCCCTGCTACGCCATAAATCCACTCTAAGTCCTTCTAACACCTGGAAGTGAAAAAAAACTAAGTCAGCTGATAGCTCAGTGAGTAGCAACATGGATAGTAAATACAGTTTTGAAAACAGGGTTCAATTCCAAAATAAGATATATATCACAGAAACTAGATTGGCATACAGTTTGGTAAATACAATCTGTTTCAAAAAGAAGGTTCCACAGTTCAACACTTAAAATACTCATGTCTCGCAAGAACATGATAAACGACATTTTCCACTTAAAACAGATTATAACATGAACACCAATAATTTTTTGGGTACCAAGAAAAACAAATAATCTGCCACACAGTTCTCAAGGCTATAAGCCCCGTTGGATCCAATACCGAACTAAGAGTCATCCTCAGGGTGGCACCTGGGCCTTTTCTCAAAGACGATCCGATTGAAGGTCACCTAGTTGTTTTTAAAGGTCTTTTCCTTACAATCATTGAGCACTAGAGTCATCACGGCCCAACCCGGATCTGTTCCCTAGTGGCCAGAGTCACCGCACACAGTGGAATAATTTCCCTGGACTAAATACACACATGGTCCCAATAATCAATACACATCAGTTTCGCAAAACATGGTAGTTCATCATTATAAACATGAGACCAAAACAAATAGTTTACAGTATGCCAAGTTCACACATGTTTCAGAAATAATTTGATTCTATTGATAATATAATAATTTATCAAAACAGTTTAGTCTTAAAACAACAATTTAATTTTCCAACAGTTCAGGGTAGGGGAATATTTATAAAAATATGTAGCATGAAACTACTCACCTGGAAACGAAATAATATAATCCTCGAATAGAGTATGAAATTCCAACTAGTGCCCTGAACCAATATGAAAACTACACGTCACTACTAATTTAAAAATACTAAAAAAAAATAGGAACTAAGTAACCTCAACTAAAGCGCACTAACACGGCTCAACCCAACTCACCGTTACTCTTAAATATTACCTAAGTTCATGTTCTTCAAGGTTTAAAATCACCCAAGACATGGGTTCCGGTCAAAACTTAATTAAAAGTGACTTTAAGATAAAACAGAATTTCAAACAAGCCTTCCCAACCTATTCGCTAACTTTGAAAATTACAAAATCCACTCCACGCTATTCGAAAAATTCCAATAACCTCCAGATATGATCTAATATAT
Source organism: Camellia granthamiana (assembly GCA_036172215.1). Lineage (NCBI taxonomy): Eukaryota > Viridiplantae > Streptophyta > Magnoliopsida > Ericales > Theaceae > Camellia > Camellia granthamiana. Next base: position 129,573,323 of record CM069910.1, read on the forward strand.
CCTAAGTTTCAAACTCAATTGGTTTCACTTGATTTTCTTATCAAAATAATTATCTACAATTTATTATATCCAAATAGGTTGTTTTCTGCAGCACTTTAAAGAACTTGACGGTTCTCTTAATATACACGAGCAATCAATGCAAGGCCAAAAAATTACGAAACTAGACTCGTAACCGGTTCTAATGACACTAATTTGATAATTTTTGGATTTATACCCAAAGAGAACAACACTCCCGAATTTACTGTTTCGGACTGGTTTCCTGGACAGATTTGAATACCTCAATTTATATGGATTTTGACTCCCAAAAATTATGAAAAAATTCAGATATGCAATTCAATATGTAATTGATCTACTGTAAAAATTTCAGTTCAAAATTCATTCGTTTGATATGGTTTCTTGATTTTTAAAATTTGTGACTTTGTACAGAATTTTTAGACTACAATCTACACCCTCTACGTTGCACTCTCACAATCCGACCCATTACCATCCAACCACACCTTCAGCCCTTCACCTTACCAAAGCCATACATGCTAGCCTCCAAATAACCTCTGCACACAAGCCATACACTATACCCAAAAGAGTACTCAAGAATACCCAAAACAGTGGCACATCACAATGAAGAAAGAAGGGGAAAAAAAAGTAAAAGAAGAGACAAAACAATTAAAACATTGGTCTACCTTGAAGAATTTGCTTTAGATTTAGATGATTCCTAGAGACACCCAACGTAGCTTCTCTTCCCCTCTCTCCTTTCTTTCTCTCACGGCTACTATGTGTTTGCTGCTGCTATAGTGTAGATTAGGAACCCTAGGGTTGTTATATATTGTATTAGGCAACTTAGGGTTACATATGTATCTACACAAAAAGGCCCTAAAATATTATCTTTATATTTCTTTATTTTCTAACACATTAATTAACTAAAATATAACTATTATTATAACAAAATATACTTACTAACTTGCCCTCGATATTTTAAAAAAAAATAAATAAATCTTGCCTCTAAATTAAATGCTTTCACCACAAATTTATTTTAAGTTTAAAATTAATTAAAAGATCCTCCAATAATATTTAATTTGCACCTTAGAATTCACCACCAAAATATTTGAGATTGTAATATTATTATTTAATTATTTACTTAATTTTTATATTCGGGTTCTCACATTTTTGGTGGGAGCTCGTAAGGCCCGACATGGGCCGGGCCGGGCCGAACCGGGCCAAAATTACACCCCTACTCAATATCAAAGTTTGTTTGGCTATAGAAAACCCAAAAGGAGCCGATCACCATGATTGGATCGAACTAGTACAATCCGGTCAATCTATACGAAACGTGGAATGACAGTTATCCAACGGCCAATAACCAGTGCAAGTTGGCTGCCAATAAGATGACCTTCGACAAGTTGTCGATCATCCGATGGGGTGACAAGGGATCCAATTGCCAAAAACAAATACAAGTTGAATGCTAATTGGCTATAAAATGTGGGCCAAACAAGGAGGTAATGACATGGAAAAGGGGTACACACAAGAAACACCATTACATTTGTTCAATTTTCCTTTGTTATCATGTCCGATCTCAATGCTGATTTGATTACCTGAGGGTCCTCCTGACCTACAGGAACGATCTCTGATTTTGGGTCTTTCTTGTAGGAAGGTCGTGGCAAAACGCATTATCTAGCTAAATTCCTGTGGAGACAAATTCACCATTTATAATGACACATGTATTTTTATATTTGGTTTATTCAAAAATCTAGAAAAAATTGGATTAAGAGTTTTGAGTTCATATATCTATGAACGTTTTTACTTATATAATAGTATAAATATAAATAGATGGATATTAAGTAAAAAGATATTTTCATGAGTAGCCTTCTAAGAGCTCTAAGACCTTATGCCAAATTTTCTACTTTTTAAATTTTATAAACACTTTTTAAAACAACCATCTACAAAAATTCCAAAATTTTTAAACAAAAATCAGTTATGCATGAAAAGGAATCCTAATTAGTCCAATCAACTCTTTAAAAAAAAATAAAAATTGAATGTACAAATATCCCGTGATTTGTGATATCTCCCTCCATATCAAATCACCCTCTCTATTTTCTCTATGTAATAATTTATAGTTGTAGTATATTTCAATATCTTCAACGATCTATGAGCTTACAAAAGAATTTCAAAGACACGTTTGTCAACCAAATACGGAGATCCTACATACCATGTGTAGACATCCCATTTTAACCGGCTCTAAGACTTGGGCGTTTTTTTCCGAACACCCAATGACGAAAGTTGGAATGTGCTATCTTATGAATTCCTTAGCAGTAGAGCTAGGCTCAACCTTTAATCCCAACCTTACACCCGTTTTGGCCAAAATATTTTAGACACTCTTAAACCCCTTTTCAAACATTTTTACAAAGTTTTGAGGCTCATATTTTCAAAATTCAAGTGTTATATTTTCGTAAATTAAACAAAGACAAAATGGAAATGAGTGGAATGAATGATAATTTTTTGAAAAAAAAAAACTTGATTTCCCGTTTGAAAAGTTGTCTAGCCAAACAAATTTTTTTTTGTTGTTGTGTGTGTGTGTGCCCAAATGATTTTTTGTTTGGCCAGATGATTTGTCCGAGTAACAGAGTAGTTTTGAGAAATTTGGCATTTTCTCCGAATTTTATACAAATATATTAGATGTTTTGCCTTTGAGCTTCCTCTACGAGTTTCTCAAATATTTTCTTTACCTCAAAAGTTTATAAATATCCCCCCTCTCACTTCATTTTAAGGGGTTACAAAATTTTTATTTACACCCACACCTCATCTTCAACTTTCTTCTCCATTTTCTTCACTGCTTCTTCACTAATACACCACCCAAAACTCCATTAAAGCTAAAATTAAGATTGAGAAATATTTCTAAGAGGTTACAAAATATTTTAAAAGACTAAAAGACTTGTTTAAGAGCCCACCTCCTACACTTCATCTTCAATCTCCATGTCTCATATACCCATAAGCTAAACACCATTAAACCTTAACTTGGAGCTCCTTGCTAAGGATTCTTGGACTTACTCAAGGATTTTGAGGGTGTTAGGAAAGAGTTTGACAATAAAGAAGAATCTCACCCTCTTGTCAAAAGATGGATTTTTGCCTTTTTCCCATCCCTCCTCTCTCTCTCTCTCTCCCTCTTCATGCTTTGTTTCTCATTTTTGTTGTGATGTAATCATGTGATGGTTCCTTATGGATGTGGAGGGAACTAGGATGTAGCCACCCTATCCATTGAGTTGATTGTTCTCTTTATTTTCTTGTGCTTTTGCACACTTGTCTTGCTTTCTAGTGCTTTAATTCATTGTTGTTGTACATCGATGTGTTGATTGGAACCTTGTGGATGTGGAGGGAGTAAAAAGTAGTCACCTATCCACAAGTTTGATTGTGTACAGTTGTTTCTTTTGTTTTGTACACTTTTTTACACATATCTCATCATCTTAGTATATTGGCTCGTATGCTTCAAGCCATGCTCAATCTTAATGAGTAGTGAAGGTTGTTTCATGGGGTTAGTTAAATGATTTTTGGGATTTGATGTTAAGAAAGTGGTTGGTTTTCATTTTTATTGATTTTCCTTGGAAGCAAAATAAGAGATTCTATGTCAAGAATGTTAAAATCTCTCTTCCTAATCATTCATGAACATGGAAGGGGATGAAAAAATCCTTATTCCATGAATAGAAGAAGAGTTCTCAAAAGTTTTTATTTATTTATTTATTTATGAATTTCTTACTTTTAAAGCAAAGCTTCCACTAAGAAATGATGTGCATTAATCTACTCTCTCTAACTAATAGCATGGATTTGGATATTAACTTGCCCTTATTCACAAAGAGATGATATAGGTTTCCATCTATTTCTTAGGTTGGAATTTGTTCTTACTTTAATTCATTTAATTTGATAAACTGTTGTAAATATCCTGTTGTATTTAGCCTCTTGCATTATTAACTATGGGATGAGGCCTATCTACATTTTTCTTGAATGTCTCTGTGAGAGAAAGAGGCAGAAAGGATGAACACCCCTTAGAAGATGTATTTTGCTTATGTTATGGACTTTTTGCACCAAACAAAGTTTTCTTGGAGGTTATGTTCGACCAAGCATCTTTTCTATCAGTCAACAAATTTGTGTATAGCCGGATGAATTTTCCAAAGCAGAATAGGACAATTTTTGGAGAGTATTCTCCTGGGTGGTTCTGGAGCTACTAATTAAATTATTTTATTTATTTAATATGATTTGTTAGATTCAATAGGAATTTGGTTGAATCTATTCATTGTTGTAATAATTCCTCAAATCCTACGTCTTTTCATTTCATTTTTATTCATTCAATTGTTGTAATAACTTCTTCCCCATTTTCTTCTTTCTTTTAACTCGAATTGTTGTAATAACCTCTAACCTTACGTCTTTCTATCCCTTTTATTTGTACGTTTTCTGTATATAACATTACTCTTATTCATCATAATCATGACTTGCATACATTTTTCACGCATTTGAATTCAACTTATTTGTATTTGTGGGCTTATCATTTCTTATGTCGTTTTATGTGCTACCTCATGCCTTGAGATGATTCACGTATCATGTATTTAGTAGCCGAATCTGTAGTTGCATTCTTCTGTATGTATTGCATTAGCTATTTGCATATCGGATCATGCATATGTATATAGCATATTATTTTGGCTTGCCATAGATGAATGTTAGGTGAGCATTTATAGTTTTAGCATCCGACCTATGCATGATTTTCTTATGTCTAGCATCCTGCAATACGACTACATGCTTAAGTGATATATCTTTTTGGATGCCAGTGGATGAAGGTTGTTTTGCTTGAGTTGGAATGATATTGATTGATATACTTGTGGGCTCAGTTTTCTTTGAGTTGTACATTTATTCAAAAAAAAAACCTTTCAAAATGTATAAAATCAAAATATTCCAAAATGAATGACACAGTGTATACTTGATTGCTTCACATAGTAATTTGTAGCATTGATAAATAAATCAGAACATAGGCATACATTGTCTATAAAACTCATATCATGGTTTAGTAGAGGCCGATCTTTTAATCGGTGAGTGGGGGTAACAATTCATGACCTTTCCTCCTTATACCTAAGGTTTCTAACCGAGACATCTTTGGTTATGACGAATAGTGGCCTTTGGCACAAGTCATGAGTTTCCTAGTTTTTCCGAAAGATTAGGTGATGACTTTGAGATCTGGTGATGCAGGTCATTTCTAGCATATTTTGCAATAAATGGATTTTCTATAAAAGTTACAAGATTTGGACTTTTATTTTCTGTTTCACATTGCACTAGTGATAGTAGATTAGAAATCGGGAGTATGAACTGTTGGGCGCGCTCAGGTACCCCCGGGACTCCTACAGTTTTTGGCGAGTCTGCTAGGGAAACTAAGAGACCTTGACTCAAACTCCATGATATGAGATTTATTTACATATATATGTTCATTGCATTGCATGCATTGGTATGCTTAAATCACTGTATTTTCCATCTGATATCCTAGACGGCTTGTCAGACGTTGGCTCTGTCACAATGGGAATACAACCTCGGATTTGGATCACCAACGTACTGCTTGATCCTTCCTTCACTTATAAGTGTTGGGTAAGGTACGTATATCGGTGCCTTGTTGAGGTATCCTTTTTTACCATACTGACCTAGTGCATATATTGAGCTCTAGAAACTTCCAAAATTAGGATATGATGCTTTCTAGTGTCTAAGATGTGATGATGTTGCCTTGTTTGAATAGTGAAGCCCTAGATCTATTTAAAGCTAGGACAGAGAAACCCTAACCTTTAGGGGTGTTTGGAATGATTGCTTATGTACGAATGTGAGATACTTGCTATGTGATTGTGAAATCTTGAGAAAAAGGGCATCCAATCCTTGGAGAGTCTTGATTTAAGGGGATTTCTTTCAAAATTTGGAGTCATATAGGAATCATAATTTGGGGATTATATCTGAATGGTTGAATTTACAACAAGATCAGAACCAGGAAATCAAAAATTGTGTCTTGCTTTGTTTTGACTAACATGTCCAGTACCATGATCTGATGGGGGTATTTGTTTTGATGATAGGATTCATTGAGACCAGGAGAGCTTGATTCTATATACTTTGGTGGGTCACCTAGGAGAAGTCATACCCAATGTAGAAATAGCCTAACTAACGCAATCCAGGGAAAACCCAATCTAATCTAACTCAGAAAAAGATTAATCCATCCCACTCCATGTAATCTGACCTATCCAAGTCAAAAACACTCTAGCCTATCTAAACCTGTAAAAGCCATCTCCAAAACACTCCGATACATTCAAACCTGCAAAAACCATCTCTGAAACACCCCAGTCCATCGAAACCCAAAAAAGCCATCTTCGACAAGGTCATATCTACCTAGTTCCCTAATTGCTAATTCACCAGATCCCATAATGGCCCAAAATCTAGTGGATGTAGTAGACATGCTTACAACCGTACAACAGACTGTGAATGCTCTTAACCACACAGTTGCCACCCAAGTTAAGACTCTGGTTGGATTGCAGTACCCATCTTGGGCATCCACTACTCACCCACTCCCAAACGATCATCTAGTCTCAGATCCACTTTCGTCAGCTGAAGACTTCCAGGGTCCTAATATATAAGAAAGACGAGACCAAACCTATCCTGCTAGAGCTTAGACACAACCTGTTGAGGGACTTTTCCCTCTTGATCTTAGTGAGTTCAACCCTACCATATTGAAAGTAGCTAAGCTTGAAAAGCTATTTAAAAGGTCACAGGGAATCAACTCCATTTCGAACATCGATGATGAGTATACAGAGACTGCTGTAAGATTGTCAAAATGGTTTAAGATGTCACGCATAGACAGGTTCGATCGGGCCAGAGACCCAATGATTTACATCCACTTCTTCTTAGACATCCTGAAACCCATCGGTTTGACTTGGGCCCAAAAGCTTTCCTGGTTCGGGAGAACTATGTCTGGAGTGGCTGCTATTTGGTATGCCAAGTTAGATGATTCAATCAAACAGAACTGAGAGAAGTTGGCTGAAGCATTTATTGCACAGTACTTTTACAACACACAAATTGAGGTAACCACTTGAGAGCTGGAGGTAACTCGCCAATAGCCCAATGAAAACTTCGTGGTTTTCATCACCAGACGTAGGGCAAAAGCAGCCATGATGACAAACAGGCTTCTGGAAAAAGATCAAATCTGCATAGTTGTAAGGAATCTACATAGAAGACTGCTGCAGAAAATGATAGTTCTCCCATCTTCAATTTCAAGGACCTACATGAGATTGGGGTTCAAATTGAAGATGCCATCAAGCAGGGAATCATTATAGAGAGAACTGAGCCTGTAAGGAAGTCATTCACCCGCAGTTCCAATGCAACTAGTAGTAGTACAATTGCCAATACCGAGCCCTCAAAAATCTATGCAATTACCACCATTGCCAAAATGGCCTATCCCTTTGCCAATGGCGGCCCACAAATAGCCAACTCAACTCGAGCCCAGAAAAGAACATACCATCATCTTCATATGTCCCCAACCCGTGCCATGAAAATCTTGGTAGAAAAGTGGTACCTCAAACCCCTTGACCCCCGACCTTTCCCTGATGTTCTCCTAGCCAGACATGACCTTATCAAATACTGCGTCTTTCACCAACAACATGGTCATGGCATCGATCGTTGCTACCACCTTCATCATGAGATTCAAGATCTTATTAACAACAAAACTATAGCTCCACCTCAAAAGCCCAATGTCACTACCAACTCATTGCCTCCTCATGACAGAATACTATCCCCTCTCAACCTTAACCTTATCCATATACTGCCATCTGCTTACAACCTCAGTATATACATCAATCCATTCCATCTACCCAATCCTGAGGTGTTCATTCCAGAGGGCACCGACTTGTGTATGATGGACGCACCTAAACCCCAATCCTTTCAAACCGTAAAAAGTGAACTTCAGAAAAACCCAGCTCAGTCTATCCATTTTGACTAATCTAGTTCAGATACACCAAGTACGCCAATGGTTGAACCCACTACTTCTGAGATGTTGGAAATGATTGAAGACCTTCAGAGAACTGTAGCAGATTTAACCTTTGGGGTTTTAGCCTTGACATAGGCCAATGTTCTCCATAGACTCGAACATGAAACCTTATCTTGTTACCTAGATAACCACTTGAATTACAGCCCCAGTCAGCCAAGAATTGGACTTCACAATCCAAAGAACTAGTCTCAAAATCAAGTAATTTTAACACAAAAATCATTTTAATTGATTTTATAACTAAGAACACAAATTTAACACAACAAATATCACAAAAATTAACAAAAATCTCAAGGCAAAAAAAAAAAAAAAAAAAAAAAAAAAAAAAAAAAAAACTCAAATGCATGAATGAAATCATAAAATATCACATTTAGTATTTTCATAATATATATATAAAGAATACAGGAAGAGAAAAAAAGAAAAAAAAGGAAAATGAGATATACCATTGTTTGGAGGCTATTACAAGTATTTGGGTTTACATGGGTAGATCAAAGTTGTCCTTCTTTCGGAAGATTCTCATTAGCACAAGCACATAGGTGCATAACCTTGTTAAGAGGCTAACATTTCATGGGAAAACCATGTCATCAGCCTCAAAAATTCTCACTTACTTTTGTAGTTTCGACATATACAAACCAATCCTATGAGCATCTGTAGCCTGCTTGTTATTCGATTCAAAGAGAGAAGAAAGAGTATTGTCGAGATCTCAACGTGCAATTGATCAACAACCACACCTCTCACCTATATTTTGATGGTTCATTCTGTGTGTAACCTACACCACCATCTTCACTCTGTTCATATACTCCATATCTATTATTAGTAGTACAGTTGGAGCTTGTCAGAACTCGGATTTTACAAAATCCAACTCTAGATAATAATACCTGCATAACAACCAAATGATATGAGGTAAAAAAATATATGTAAAATAGATATGCTTTCCATCACACAATTTATGAAATTTCTTTGTCATCCATAAACTCAAAAGTTTGCAAATGGTATAGAATTTACATGGCATGTTTTTTTGTTGAACACACCATACATATATACTAAAACGAAACAAGTATTGTTCTTAAGGTGTACATCCAAAATAAAGGGCATTTTCTCTTTTACAAGAAAAGGCCTTGGCCTATAAAACAAAATGGTTGTGCCTTACACAAAAATATAGCAAAACAAAGAGCCATCATGCTCATCATCCAAATCATCCTTAGGCTTGAGACTCATCATCAACAATTGAAAATGGTTAACAACAATAAGAATGAACACAAATGTCCAATAGAAAATATCTTCAATCAAGTTGTATAAAGTGTGCATCAAACATGACCATGAAGTGACAATAAATAATAAATGACAAAATGTTTAGATTTAACAATTATTCGAATGTAACTAATTCCAAATAAATATAATACTTGCATTTTATGTCAAAATATCATTCCTTACATTTCCAATTTCATTTGACATATCTTTAATGATGTCTTAAAGCAACATTTTATCCGAGTAAATCCCTAAATGTGTATCTGCCAGTGGTTTATCACAAGAACCACCTAATCAACCCCCACTTTACTGATTGCTAACTGGAAGAAAATCGATAACTACACACGCAAGTTTCCAGTCTTTCACTGAAGACCTCAAGCCAACTTAAATCTCATAATCAACATCACTATTACCCGGATTCACTAAATGTCAGATAGAAATCAACAATTTCAATCACCTGAATGATTCAGACATCTTATTCAAAATACAATTCAAAATAATTTAACCACCTCTTTGTTCGATTCACAATATAATTTACATCTCAACTCAAAATTTCACCAATTCTCAACCAAATAATCCATTCATTTTCCATAAACAAAATGTAACCAATTCTAAGGTTTTTATTGCATGTAGAAAATTTGAATAAGAATTCTACCATTTACCAAATAAGATTTTGAAGGACAATATATAGTGTAACACCCCAAAAATGCAAATTATAATTATTTGAATTATCCATGTGTTAATTGCGGATTATATGATTTAATTTGTATATATCTATCCAAATTGGGAAATTATTTGTTGAAAATACAACTTTGGAATTGAAATTGACCACCTTACTGGGTTCAGAAATCGAAATTGAGTACATGGATATGTTAATTGGAATTTTTAGAATCATCTGGGAAATTTAATTAAAAATTGATTTTTGTCTGATTCGTAAAGTTATGTTTGGCTCTCATTACTTGTGTTGAGTTTAAAGATGGTTAATTAAAGCCTAATTCACATTAGTGGAATTAAATGTGGTGTAATTGAGATCATAATATGTTGAGGATCAATTTAATTTGACTGAATTTGATTTGCATTAAATTAGTGTGATTTATTATTAGCCTAAGTTAATCTTGAAGAATAAGAATTTAAAAAAAAAAAAAAAAAAAAGAGAAGACAAAGACAACAATCCTACTCATCAATTGACTAAAGAAGAGATGTGGTGGAGTTTCTATATACATACACAGAGAGAGAAGATGAGTGCACTTGGTAGAGAAACTAGAGAGCTCAAAGTCTAAGGATGAGAAGAAGAACTTAGGTAGAAGATTGCCTTGAACTCTCATAATTCAACAAGTAAGGTAAGCATCTTCCCTCTAATTCCTTGAAATTGAGACTTGCTCATGCATCATATTTAAAGATTGAGGTTGGAATTAGGGTGAACTATTGACTAATTAGAAGGTTTGATCATGTTGTTAAGAGTTTAACACATGCATGTCTTGGTATGGAAGAATTGATTAAATAAACCTTATATATTCACAGGCATAGCATAATTCTTGAACAATCATGATCTTACATTCAATTTCTTGCATAGCTTTTCATATTAATGAGAACCTCCATGGGAGATGAGAGTTTGGGCTCAATTTTGCAAGTTTCAAGATTATACATGTCTATCTTTGAAGTGAAATTAGAGTTAAGATTATGTGATCATATAAGTGAAAGATTGGTTGAGTTGATCCTTCAAACTTCACATGCATGACATGGTTTTCATGAGAATTGTTTTCACACCTTAATTCATGTCTAGTTCTTCAAAAGTGAAAGGAATTTCTTGAGATTTGGAAATTTAGCACTTAAACTTGTATGTTTAGAACTATATATCTCAATTCAAAGCTTTGATTATTTTTACATGGAAATGGAGGTTGCTTTGTAACCATGATTTGTGTTTGATATCCAAACATTCTAGTTTAAAGTTGTTTTCAAGTGTTTTGAGCCTTGAAATGTATGAATTTGAAGTTGGTTTTGTAAAAGAGTGAGTTTCAAACTTAAGAGCAGATTTTCAGATTGAAATTATACCCAGACTGCTCGAGCGGCCTGGGCCACCACTCGAGTGGCCAACCTTCATTTGCTGAAAGTTGCACACTGCCTTACCACTGCACGTGCGGCCATGATCACCACACGTGCGGCCAAACATGGTAGATTTTCTAATTTTGTTTTCTTTCCGTTTTTTGATTTCTGGGCCTTCATTTACATGATTTTCACGTGTCATACACATCTATATGCATATTATAAGCATGAAAGAAATTAAAGAAAGAATAGAAACAACCGAACGAACAAGTAACGGATCAACCAAAGAAGGTTAAGAATCGACTGATTGACTCGAATGCATATTGAGAAATTGTGATATGAATATTTGTGTTTGTAGGTCAAGACTCGAAGACCGAACAACGGGTATTGGAAGGCCACTGTGAGTAACATTTCTGTAAAGATATGTTGATATGAATTATGTTTTAACTGTTACAATTAAGTGATAAGTTCTGAAATGCTATTTTGATCATGTGAACGAATGTCCTATTTGCAAATATATTATGGCATCCATAGATAGTCTCAAGTCATGGGGGACGACATATAAATGCGGGTCCATGACATATGACTGTTTACGAGATCTCGTTAGCCACTTCATTGTGGTGATATGTGTTTAATCGGTATCTGAAACCAATTACTCTAGTCAAAAGACGATATGTGATATGTTTCGTGGGATGTACCATTACGTTATATTCTGATATGAGATTGATATGATTGATTGTGATATGATTTGTTTTACGGGTATTATATTTGGAATTCGTTCACTAACCCCTTTACGTTAATGTTATTCACTGGGCTTTAGCTCACTGTTTTATATATATATATATATATAGGTGAGCATTTTGGAGGGCAAGCCTAGAAGGGGTCTATAGCTGAGTCACTATTTTGAAGCTTACCAAGTTGTTTTGTGTGCCTTTGAGTTGGGGCTAGGCCTGGAAGGCCGTTGTCAAGCTTTTGATCGTGAAGTAAACTTTCGTTATGTGCATACGTTATGTATAAAATGTTAAGTTACAAGTTATGTACTGAACGTGGGTAAATTAATGTTTTTGCGTGATTAATGTTTCTTCATATAGATGCACAACTCATTGGACTATTGGTGTATTTTTGTATATTGCTTCCGCTAGCCCCGATTATTTTTTTGATTGTACAGGAAGACCTTTGGTAATCTCAGATTACTGGCCGGTTACGCCACTAAACCTATAGAGGACAGGTTTGGGTCGTGACATATAGCTTGATCATGCAATTAACATTTTGAAAATGTAGAATAGGCAAATTAGGGTTTCGATTCTTAATTTAATCTTAACAATTTCATAACTTTATAAATAAAAAAATTATAATTCAAAGATTCTTCCATACATGGTTTCAAAGAGCCAAAATTTTATAAATTACCACATGTTAAATACTCAAATTATATCCACAAAAAATAAGATAAATCCTATATCAAGGAGAATCAACAATCTCTATGAGGTTTGTTCTAAATTTCAAAATCAATTCTTGTTCTATAAGTTTGAATTCTTAGTTTGATTTCACACAAACTTCCAAGAAATTGTAGAGAGAAAAAGTATGAAGAAAAATAGTGAAGGGTGTAGTTTGTGAAGAATGAGAAATGAAAATTGAAATACATGTATACACTTAAGGTCAAGTGACAAACCACCCCTTTGCCTATGGACATGTAGCCACACAACTGCATCTAGAGAAGTGTGGCCGCATCTTATTGCCAAAACTGAATTTTGATTACTTGACTCCCAAATCGTGCCTTCGGGACACCTCGAAACTCAACCAACAGATACATACATCCAAAACAGACATATAAACAATGTAAGGTGCTAAAATTGCACAAAGAAGTCAAAACTCAAAAAGTCAACTTGCAACACCTAATCATGTAAACAAGTAAAGTTTTCAACTACAAAACTTTAGTAAGGTCTAAGCTTTGGATCTCAAACACATTTTCTGGTTTATTCTAATTCTGAATGGCTTCTATTTTGATGAATCCATGGATACCCTCCCCAAATTAACATGACCCAAAAACTTCGCATCTAATAGCCAAAAATCACATTTTTCAAACTTGGCATACAAACAATGCTCTTGTAATAATTGTATGACAATCCTTAAATGTTCCTCGTGCTTCGCAATAAAGTAGAATGTTATAAATGAATACAATGACAAATTGATCAATGTAGGCATGAAAAATTCAATTCATCAAATCGATAAAGAAAGCTAGAGTGTTTGTCAAACCAAAAGGCATGACTAAAAATTCATAATGCCTATAACTAGTATGAAAAAAGATTTTTGGTATGTCCTCTTCTTTAATGCGCAATTGATGGTAAGCCGATCTCAAATTTATATTTGAAAAAGCAATGAGCGCCCTTAGGTTGATCAAAGAGATCAGCAATTCTAGAAAATGGATATTTGTTTTCCACTGTTACGCGATCTTTCAATAGTCAATACACAATACTAAAGAGCCATATTTATTTTTAACAAATAAGGCCGGTGCTTCCCAAAAAGACATACTAGGACATATAAAGCCTTTATCAACCTACTCTTGTAATTGCACCTTCAATTCACCCAACTTTCCTGGCACAAATATATATGGTGCCATAGAAATTGGTGATATGCCTAACACTAACTCAATAGAGAAATCAATCTCCCAATGGAGTGGTAATTCATGAAGATCATCTGGAAACTCACAAACAACTCTAGGCAAGACGTCTATAGTCAAGATAATCTCAATGGCTACCGTGATCACAAAGAGGAAGTTAAGGTCGCTTCAACCCTTAAGATCATACAACGATGGAAAATATCTATCGCCTTGATCTCCTAAGAAATAAAAACAATCCCCCTCTAGAGAATATACAGAAACTCTCCTACTATAGCAATCAATCGTCACACAGTAAGCAGTCAACCAATCCATGCCTAGAATGACATCAAAGCTAGTCATATCTAGCAGGATAAAATCAAACACCAACCTATGGTCGGTAACCTCTATCTCGCAAAAATGTCATACTCGCCTCAACAATACTCTACATCCAATTGGAGACTCTACACTCAAGGCTAGCCTAAAAGATCAATTTCTAACCCTAAGACAGAAACAAAACTCAAAGAGATAAAATAATGAGATGCACCAGTATCAATCAAAACTCTAGCCTATGAATTGAACAATAGAAAATTACCTCACACGACCGAAAGGATTGAAAATTAATTTGGTGTAGTAACAACATGCACACGCCCAAAGGATCCTTGGTCCCCATGCTCACCTCTAGTTGGATAAATTTGCTGAACAGTCTGTGAAAATGACGCTCCCAAAACAGTTCTCAAAGTTTGTGTTGATAAAGCCGGTTGACGGTCTTCTATGTCTTAATCTAGATTGATAGGACTGAGTCTGTCTGGAACCTGAAGCATTAGGAGTACTCCTGGTTTGAGGACAGTAATGTCTGATGTGACCAATCGGGTGTGACAACCATCTCCCTAATTAATTAAATTAATTATGCGATTTGCATTGATCATGTGATTATGTGTTAAATATAAATTATGTGCCATGTATTATATGTATTGTATTGTTATTGTGAACATATATGAATAGGTGGTAATTGAACCTGTCTGAATCAGTATTTAAACAAATTAGAAGGAAATAATTGGATAGGTAATTAGAGCCTAATTCACATTGCTATAATTAAGTTTAGTCTAGTTTAGATTAAATTAGGCTATGACGAGGATTAATTTAATTTGGATGAATTTATTTTAATATTTTAGTTTAACCTCATAATTAATTAAGGATTAGGAAGATTAGAGCTTAATTATATTCCTAAGCTATTCATCAAATAATAAGAGAAAAGAGAGAGTGATAGTGGAGAGTGTTGGAGACAAATTGAGAGAAGGAGAGAAAACTCTTGAGAGCTCACCAAAGAAGAAGAAAATAAGAGGAAGAAAAGAACCAAGAAATCTTCAACAATTCAAGCAACCAAGGTAGGAATTCCACTCCAATTTCATGAACTTGAGTTGTATTACCCATGAAATCATAGAATCTAAGTTAACTCAAGAAGAAATCATGCATGATTAGGAGTTTAATGATGTTAATTGATGACAAGAGTTCATATGAGCAACTAAGAAAGTAATTGTAGGAATTGAGCTCAGAGCTTCACATGCATGGCATAATTTCATGAAGATCTTCTTTATACACTTGAGTTCTTGCATGGTTTATGGAAATTGGAGAGGAAACTTCAAGATTTTGGAAGCATCATGACTTAGTAATCATAATATTGTGTGTCATTATTGTAATATGAATGGTCACTCAATTTTGTCATGTCAATTTAAAAAAGGATTACATGGAACAAAAATGAAATGGATTCCAAAATCAAGTAATCTTGAAACTGACAGTCATGGGCCCAAAAAGGTTTGGGTACCAAAATCGAAAAATTGATTTTTTTTTGTAGGTGCGCTTCAAGGTGAAATCCGGTAAGAGAAAATGGTAATTGGACAATGGATGTCACAATATTCACATCTTCTCGAATAAACAGTAATCATGCAATATTAAAAAACAATAATAAATCATTAGTATAGATAATTTTGGTAAAAGTTGATTTTCTAAATCTAAAAATATTTCATTTGATGATATTGTTCTCATACTTACCTGTAATCATCATTGATTTCCATATATGAACATATTATTACATACATGATTATCATGACATGTCTTAACCATGCATACATGAATACATCATGCATAAATATAACACCATGCGTGTTGGTACAGAATGGAGTAGAATATTACTATTACATGGTTCATACCTCAAAATAAATATTGCTTAAAAATAATCAACTGTTATGTCATATTTTGTGCTTAATTTTTAATATTTATGTTTGAAAAGATGTGATTTTTGTCATTACTTTGATTATCTTTATTGAATCACATTTGATTTTGATGATGTAGTTTATTGGTTAAATGTAATATTTTTCATGTCACTTTATATGTGGTACATTTTGAAATGAAGAGATTGCATAAACTTATTTTTTAAATCTTATGGTGCAATTTATATATTTGAAAATGCCCTAGGGGAGAAATATTTTTTTAGAGAGAATGCATCATCTTAGGGGGAGTTTTATGAAAAATTATATTTTGATTATACGCATAACCTTAGGGGCAGTTTTTCTAAAAATATATTCTAAAATTACTCTAAATTTATTTACTCCTAATCTATACAAATGTTTTTATTATGTCAAATGGGAGAAGTTATAACAATTTCATATAATTTTCGTAAAGATGTTTTAACGATGAAGAAAATAAATGCATGCATTATTATTTATAAATATTTTTTGTTGCATTTACTTCAAAAATTGATTCTTCTTACCTATATTAATATTTATTTTGATGATATCAAAGGGGGAGAAGAAATATGATTTTTATATAAATTTATTTGACAAAGAATTTGTTAATAATTGGGTATAAAATATAATTTTATATAAATTTATTTGACAAAGAATTTATTAATAAATGGGGAGAAAATATAATACAAATAAATGTTTGTATTATGATTGTTAAATATTTTTATGTTGCATTTATTCCTGTGAAATTTTGTGTCAAATTCACGTGTAAATTGCCATCATAAAAAAATGGGAGATTGTTAATCATGTGGTTTAATTTTAATGATATCTAAAATATTATGGGATAAATTGTGATATTTTAATATATATATATTTTACTTTCTTTGACACAAAATATCATCTGTTACAATATATGTTGTATGATGTATGTGTTATAAATATTATTTAAATAGATTTTACTGTGCATCATATATTTTGATATAAATGTTACTATGTAAGTCACTGTGTAGCCTTTGTTTTTTACGTAATTGTATTGAAAATTTTGTTATCACTATTTATTGAAAGTGACCCTGGCCAAAATTTTCAAACTCCTTTGTGTTTCACGTGATTTTCTTTTCGCATGAATCTGGCAAGCTGCCCGAGTTGCAACATGCTTTCTCCGTGTCCACGTGATCCAACATCAGCAAGGAGCGTCCTACTTCAACGGCTAGTATTTTGTATATATGTAGAAGTGTTTTGCTTGGAGAAAAATATAAGAAGTGTTGAAGAGAGAATTCTATGATATTGAAGTATTTCCAAATATTGTGTTGTGTGCTTTCAGTAATTAATTATTTCTATTGAGAGAAAATCTGTTGAGATTTTGAGCTTTTATTGTAAAAGGATCTTACATCCCTTATTCTTATTCTTGTAAAAAGAGTGATAATTTTTGTAAGTGATTTTTGGTTGGAGTGATTAGAGTTGATCACTTGTTGTAAAGGTTCACTAGCACCCATGAAGCTAGTGGTGTTGTTATTAATTCAAGAATAGTAGAAAACTCTCAAGAAGGAACTTGAGGAGTGGACGTAGGCCCGATTGTGCCAAACCACTATAATTCGCCAAGTTTGCTCTCTTTCCTTTACTCATTTTATTTTTTATTACTCTCATATATATTGTTCTGTATATTTATTTATCTATTTATTTATTTGGACCAAAATTTTAATTTGACAATTTATTTAGAAACCCAATTCACCTCCCCTCTTGGGTTGCCTTCTGGGTTACAGAGGTTATGTAAATCCTCCTTAGATCGCCTCGACACTCTGTTGTTAACCGATTTCAACTTCTTCGACGCACTGCCCCCTGTGTTGGGATTTGGCCTCTTGGATCCGTTAAGATACAACGTCTTCTTGGCATTTTAGTCTTGTCCATTCACTTGCCTCGATTCTCTAATCTATGACTGTACCTCCTTTTTGAAGATCACCTCCATTCATGTGTGTTGATCGCCATGGATAGTAGACAATCTATCTCACATTGCGTCGGGCCGACGTTTGCTCACCATTTTGAACACTAGCATTAATGACCACTAGTGGTGACATCGGCATCATTGGTGTAGGCTGCAATACCTGAGTCTGTGCTATAAATTCTATCATGGTCTGCAACTCTACCACCTTGCAGACCAAATCCTTTACCTCTGCATTTCGACGTGAACATTGGTCCTTCCAGATCTAGATATCATTCTCGTTATATTACTTTTCTTGGGGCCGATCCTGCACCCTTCTATAGCCCCTCCTTTGGTCGTCCTCCGTTCTAAGATTCCGGCCGTTGGCGACATTATTCGCTCTGAGATTTTCTTTTTGGTTTTTCCGACCATCCTGTTCTTCTTTTGCATCTAGGTTCACTTGTTCTTCATTCTCACTGTACAAGTTGTCTTCGACCCGCGGTTCTTGCCCGTTGTGCACGACGTTGGCCATCTATTTCAACTAAATTCCCACAGATTGCGTCAAATTGTAGATGTTTAATTTTGACCTTACAACCAAATCAGATCTCAACACCTACACATAAGAAGACAACAACACTGGTGGCTCGTCTACTTGAGGGCACTCCGATGATAAAATCAACCAACTATCTGTCAAAGATATCAGCTCAAAATAACATACTAGTTCAAAACATACCTTAGACCCACATGAGTACCTTCTTTATATAGTGATTAGTGCCCTACTTCCCCTAGAAGACTTACTTTATGAGATTCTATTCTTTATAAGGATATCACTTATTCAAAGCTCCTCATATTCATATTAGGATCAACTCTCTCAAGAGTCCAAGCTTACCTAAACCGGTAGTCTGATATCAACTAAGACTCTTGTTATTTATCTGAATATCTCGGAATCCAATATAATCGTATTGTATCTCGGCAACCGGGATCACCTACATGGCACGTCAGCTAACAACTTAGGCCACGTGGACAATCCCAAAATTATGTCCCACACTTATACTATGACTTGTTTTGTCAATTGCTGGCAATTGTTTAAAGTAGTTAAAAAATCAAAAAATCATTATAAACAAATCAAAATTTTTCTTTATTTTTTTTAACGTATTTTTGTAAAAATAAAAATAAAAAGCTAATTACAGTAATTAATTGTCAAAGCAACTCCATATAAAAACCTAACTCGAACTTCTCTCTTAACTACTCAACCTAAATTGATCAAGCTTCGTTAAACTTTGGACAACTATAGTCTGAATAAGTCCTAAATTTTCTATGAAATTTATGTCAAGTCATATTACCATTACTGAGAATACTTGTTCAAATTTAAGGAGTTATTTGAGATGATCTAAATAAGTATACTTTTTGACTTTTTATGAAATATGTGTTAGATTTGGATTGGGTTTGAAATGATATATTCAAGAGGTGATGTGACTTAAACAAAATGATGTGACTTAAATAAGATAGTGACTTTTTGACTTTTTTGAAACTTGCCAAACTAGCCCTTAATAGAACTCTTTAAAAATTCATGAGAAAAATAGGACTTAATTGATATTTTTTCATAAAAACAAAATAATAATAATATTAATAATAATTCTATTGAGTCAAATTAGCCGATTCAAACTTCTGTGTTAATAAAAATTCGTAAGAAAAATAAACCTTATTTGATATTTTCTAAAAAGCAATCAATAGCACTTCAATTACGTTCATTGAGGGCCCCAATCCTAGGCAGTGTGAGACCATATTATGTGAGTGTTTGAGAAGTGGGTTTTTTTGTAGATTTTTTTAGTTGTAAGATATTATTGGAGAAAAAAAATTTTGTGTTTGGGAAGATAATTGGATTTTTTTGTAGTTTGAGGTGATATTTGTAAGAGAAAAAGTGAAATGATTATGAGATTTGATGTGATATTTTGTTTGGATTTATTTTTTATTTTTTAGTTTTGTAACCAATTTGTCTTTCAGTGAAAAAAAACAAAAAAAAACCCAAAACCCAACTTCCCAAGCAGCGCCATGTCTCACATGAGTGTGGAGTCTGTAATTGCGGACTCCACACCCATGTGAGACATTTGGTCATTTGTTTAGTAAAAAATTTGATATCCCTAGTATCACCCTATGTCAAATTCAGTAAGATAAGTACCAGCAAAGACAAAAGTTGATTCCAAATTTGAAAGAAAGCTTTTTCTAGAAACTTACACTTAGAGTTGTTTTGCGAAGTTGGTAAAAAGCTGACTTTTGACTTTTTACCAAGCTTTTTGGCTTTTTTGGAAGTGATTTGGAAAGTTGATAAAAAGCTGACTTTTTGCTTTTTAGTTTAATATTTATTTATGGTGTCAAATCAAATTAAAATGACCAAAATACCCTTATCCAACATAAGAGATTTATTTTTTTATTTTTTTTTTATAGGCCCTAATTTGTAATTTTACGGCTGCGTTTTTGGCACTTGCCAAATGGCTTTTCTAGCGTTTTTGGCAGCCACGTTTTTAGACATTTTGTCCAAAAACGTGGCTTTTTACCATGTTCCCAAAATGGCACTTAGGACTGCAAATGAATCGAACTGTTCATGAACAAGCTCGGCTCAGCTCACATCGTTAAGGACTCGGCTCGGATCAACTCGACTCGTTTATCTTTTTTTAAGTTATATAATAAATATATTATTTATATATTAAATAATATATAAATATATATAAATAATAGTAAAAATACACTATTTATATATTAAATAATATTAATAATATTTTTTATTTAAATAATATTAAAAAAATCTTATCGAACTGAGCTGAACTCCAACTCAACAAAACTTAATTCGGCTCAGCTCGGCTCGTTTGGAGCACTGCTTGCGTTACACATTTGTCATGAATTGCATAATAGAACACAACACTTGTGAAGCAAACAAGTGGCAAAATGTAATCTAAAAAACCCAAGCACTCACCCAAAGCCATAACAACAAAAGCAGCACCAACCCATTTCAAGCATGAAAGAAAGCTTCTAGTAGAAGCTTACACTTTAAACAAGTGTTACACATTTGTCATGAATTGCATAATAGAACACAACAACACTTCGTGAAGCAAACAAGTGGCAAAAAGTAATCTTAAAAACCCAACCACTCACCCAAAGCCATAACAACAAAAGCAGCACCAACCCATTTCAAGCATGCCAACAATCTCGACTCTCTCTCTCCTGTCTCAATTCACTTTCAATTATTAGATTACATAAAAATTTCAAAATATAATCTAATAATTAGAAGTGTATTAAGACGGAAGACAAAGAAAGAGAGAAATTTATTAGCAGAGAATTTCGTGACTTTCAAGCACTTGGAGGAGGTGGCGGGTTCTGCATTTCAACCACCTTCTTCCATGATTCTCGGCTCGATATCTCATCCCACCACCTACCCACATTCTTCCTCGAAGTGATGAGCTCTCCCCTATCGGTCGCATTCACCAAGTACTGTGTGTTGGGTAGGTGAGAGAGGTCAGCCAAAGTGAACTCATCACCCGCCAAGTAACGACTCTCGCCAAGCCTCTTTTCGTACACATCAAGCACTTTCGAGAGCTTTTCTTCATTCTGCTTGATCAGCCCTTCATCCTGCTTGATCTTCATTCGTGGGGCAAATGCTAGCTGAAACACGAGTACAGAGCTTGGAGGGCTAAAGCTCTGACCTTCAGCCTCCAACCATTGGTCAATTGAAGCTTTTTCTAACAGGTTCATCCCATACAGACCCTTGTTTCCCTGGTTGGGGTACTTCTCCGATATGTACCGACATATGGCTCTGGATTCTGGAGTAATCAAACACATAGAACACACTTTTTAAATAAATAAAAAAAAGGCTCCCCCTCTATCCTGTCCGGTCCAGTTTGGATCCACAAGTTTTATTTTGATTATTTGATCCATTTATCTTAGAAAATTGTGTAGACTATTCATAAGAAAATCAAATTAATTCGATAAGTACTCAAATGATTTCCAACGTCGGAAGGAAAGGAGATTCTAATCCCTTAAAATTTTTGAAAAAAACCTAATTTTATGTTAGTGTAATCTTGTAAAATAATTGTACTCCGTGTAATGGTCCCTCAATTTAATTTATTATGATATGATATAACATAAAATAAGAGGGAAGGAATATTTTTTTATCATTGGATAGGGTAATATTGCTAATCACATGATCAAGTGCAAAAACACTCACTCCAGCAGTGTAGTATATATATCATGTGCTAAAATAGTAATATGCTATTTTATACCAGTTGATTTTTTTAATAAAAATTACATATGCCATTATAATTGGAGTTTAATTTATTATGCATTTATTAATCTAACAACAAAGAAATTAAAATCTTCGCCTATGCTCACTAATT
This sequence comes from Camellia granthamiana, assembly GCA_036172215.1. Classification (NCBI taxonomy): domain Eukaryota; kingdom Viridiplantae; phylum Streptophyta; class Magnoliopsida; order Ericales; family Theaceae; genus Camellia; species Camellia granthamiana. The sequence continues at coordinate 129,595,791 of CM069910.1, forward strand.
TATTAATAACTATTGAAATTCTCACCAACATTATTTTTCACATTCATAAGGATATCAATTCACAAAACCCTAATGACTCATACAACAACCCCTAACTCTATCCCAATCCTATCCCTCTCATTTTGATGCTTCTATTTTCCTAGACTCCGAACAAGATCCAATTGAAATTAGTGTTGATTCTTCAAGATCTAAAAGGCCTAATGGAAGAAAGATCGAAAAAAATTTGCATAGGAAGAGCAAGGTAGTAGATGATTAGAGCTTTTGTCTTTGTGATTTGATGGATAATTTTAACAAGCTAATATGTGATACTCAAGAGAGGAAGGCTAGAATAGAAGAAATAAAAGTGTGATGATATGATTATGACTATGGACTTATAAATATGATAAGCTTAACTAAAAGTAAATAGTTAGTGAATGGTGGTTGATAACTAGGTAACTAGTGAAATAGAACAACAACAAAAAAAAAACACTAAATTGTTAGAGTAAACCCACATAACCAAACTGCACAAGAATCTGGAGACAAATTGTTCCCTGAAAATATACAATGTGATTGAAACTAAGAGCAATTTCAATAATAAAAAAATAAGGGAATTGAGGGTAATTACCAAAGAGGGATATGCTCTCATCTTGAAATGCTGGTACTTGTCCGAATGGCTGTTTCATGTTCAAGGTTAGAGTGACATTATGATTGTGCTTGGATCATGAATTTTAGTAGGGATTTGGAAAGTGAAAGTGAAAATGTGAGGACAACCTAGATGAAATATAAGCCACCTTTTTTCTCCATTTCCCTTTATGTTTCCAAATCAATTATCCAAACATAACGTACATAAATGAATCTAACAGATAAATAAGGGCAAATTATATATGTTATCCTTATAATTTGTCTTTTATCTCAATTTGATCTATGTAGTTCAATTGTTTCAATTTTGTCTTTCAATTTTAATTTTAATTTTTTTTAAAATTGTGTTAATTTAGCTTAATTGATGACATCTGTTAAGTAATTGAATATAAATTAATGGCAAAGCATCAAAAGAAATGCATCATGCCAAATTAGAGGCCAACCTTCAATAACATTAAAGAGAGTGAATGAACTATTTTTTTTTTTTTTTCATTAATTTCAATCTAATTTTTAATTGTTCATTATCAATTGGACTAAATTAAAAATTCAAGAGTAAAATTGATCCAAATAAAATTACGAGGACCAAATTGACATTTGAAATAAAATATATATATATATATATATATATGGGCAAAGGAAAATATTTGAGACCCATGATAAAACCGCCACAATTTCACTCACAATGATGTGAAATGATAAATGTCAATTTTGATTTGTCACATTCTCAATTATGTGACGCTCTACTTCCTTGCCACATCATTGGGTATATTTGGGGGTCTCAAATGTCAATACATTTTGTTTTTTAGTAACTATTTTAGTATGTTATTTTAGATTTTGACTATTTTAATAGGCTAAAATAATTATGTTTTGGGGAGAGAATTAGAGTTTTTTTTATTGTTGGATGTGATATTTATAATAGAAAAAATAAAATGATTTATATTTTGTTTATAGTGCTATTTAACTGGATTTTAACTCTAAATTTTAAATTACGTCAATTTGGCCCAGAGTCAAACAAATTTATAGTTTTACTTATAAAAACATAAATTATGCTCCAAAATTGCACCAAATCGAGATAAAATTGATGATCAAAACATAGCCAATCAAAATTTTAGGACCAAAATGAGGCAGTCATATTCCAGTTTATGATTATGTAATGAATACCTGGAGCTTGAGGAACTCAGGTTTTTTGTGTTCGCCCTTGGCCATGCTGATGGAGATGAGCTGAAATTGGACGTCTTTCTCGAGAAGACAAGCAAGCACCCTCGACACTGCGGTCGACAATGGCGGGCCGTACACTTTCACTCCTGTCGCCATTAGAGAAGAGATCTCCGATTTGGTGTTTTGATTGTTTTGGGTTTTGTGCTTTCTTTTCTCTGTGTCTGTTCGTTTTTAAACCACACATACCAACCGCGCTTTATCCTTTGCTTGCGAGAGCTAAAAGGGTCGAGAAAAAAAAGGATTTAAATTACACCTATTTGCGGACAATTTGGAAACTTGTTAAAAAAGTTAATTTTTTAATTTTTTTACACAAAAAAATCATAAAAAAGTCACCAAAAAATTAAAAAAAATTAAGTTTTACTAACTTTCCAAAATACCACTTAATTACATTATTAAAGTGAATTAATGCTACAGTAGGTAGACATTAAAATAAATATATATTTAGTAAGAAATAGATAATAATATAATTTGTTTTATTTATACATTTAATGAATTACTGACATAAAAAAAAGGGAAAATTATTTAAAAGTCCTATTAGGGAAGCTTGTGCTACATTTGGTCCCACAAAAAAACTTATGTTCCCATAAGTCCTGTGGGAAGTTTCTTGACATATTTACCCTCAATATTAGTTGTTAATATCATAAATAATAATAAAACCATATATAGGGAAATTGATATAAACGTAACGTAACGTGACACCTACATAAACGTAACGTGACACCTATACGTAACGTGACATCTACATAAACGTAACGTGACATATCTACATAAACGTAACGTGACATCTACATAAACGTAACGTGACACCTATATAAACGTAACGTGACATATCTACATAAACGTAACGTAACATGACACCTATATAAACGTAACGTGACATATCTACGTAAACGTAACGTAACGTGACACCTATATAAACGTAACGTGACACCAATATGAACGTAAGGTGACACCTACATAAACGTAACGTAACGTAACGTAACGTGACACCTATATAAACGTAATGTGACATTTACATAAACGTAACGTAATGTGTCACGTTACGTTTCGCAAATTTAATAAATTTTTATTTTTTTAATCCGTTTGTTTTGAAATAGATATATAATCTTAATATATTTTTATTTTGTATTATTAATTGTAAAATTTTAAAAATTATCAATAATATATGTGAAGAAACGAAAAGAAAAAGAAAAAAAGAGGAAAGAGAGATTGGGATCAGTGGAAGTGATATGTAAATAATGGTACTCTGTTTCAGCTTTAGACCATTAAACTTTGCAAAAGCTATGCACATAATATCTTTGAAACCGACTAATTGGAAAACAGAGTCTTTTTGAGGAAATGGTAAACACCTTTGTTGTGACAGTAGCTAACTCCGTCAATTAGCCGTTGGAAGAGCTTCCTTCCTCGTGACTCTGACAGTTTCCCTTTCGATGCCTGTAGACAGCCAACCAGAGCAAGAGCAAGAGCAGCAGCGCAAGAGTGTTTAAAAAATAAACAAAATCAAAATCAAAGATTTTCTGAAGCATTATTATTGGAATCATTATTATGGGGTCAAAAGAAAAAGCTCAACTTACAATTCTATCAACCATGCTGTGCGGTGCGGCGAGCCTGAACAGATCGGAATGCGGATCCGAATCGAGCAGCAACATTGCCTCGGGCAATGCGATCTGCAGCAGCATCAAATAGCAGCAAGCTATTGAGAGAGGAATTCTGAAAAAGATTAGGGGTAAAAAAATAAATTAGGATCTTGTGGAATAAATTCTTATGAAAATAGGACTTGAGACTCTATAAGAAATTACACAGGAGTTAGCCTAGCATAAGGTTCTGAAAAAGGACTTATAAATAAGTCTCCCTAAAAAAAAAAAAGACTTAAGAATTATGAGAAATAAAAATATGAGACAGGTCTGTATGGGGGGTGAAATATTCTTCGTTCTCCGTACTCTTTGAATCCAAGATTCACGTGGCGTTGCTTGACCTGAGAACAAAAAGACAGTGAGCTGCTCGGCAGTGTGCTGCCGAATAAACCCTCCGATGATCAAGTCAGCACACTTAGAGAGAAAGAAGAAGAATGAATAAAGCACTGACGAGAGAGAGAATCCAAAATACTTTCAGGTTGCTTACCTCTAATGTCTCTATCTTCCTTTTTTTTCTAGGCTGGCCATGTAGCCTCAGAGATTTTAGGCGCACTATCTCTGCTGTCCTTCTCTAGGTGGGTGGTTGTGCTCCCCTCTACCTTTCTTAAATGTGTAGAGACCAAAACCTCCAAACAGTGTTTGTCGAACCATTAAACGGTATTGATGCATACCAGGAGTAGATTTCCCCTTTCTTATCATTTGTCCAAGTAGCTTACACAATCGAGCTATCACTTGGAGACAAACATCACAACGGACAGTTATAGCCGAGCTAAAACGAACCGATCAAAGCCGACAAGCCGTGGGGCGTGGCACTCGGCATCTCGGCCTCCCACCGTACCCTCAAGGGTCGTCTATTTCTATATTCGCGGTTCGAGCCACTCATAACTTGATCAAATAAACCTTAATCCGGTCTATGGGCCCGCTCGTCCAAGCCCGACCCAACACCATAATCTGCGTGGGCCAAGCTCGGTTTGACAATGTGTTTTGCCTTAGCTCGGCCAAATGTATCTCGGTCGATCTTAACGTTCCGCCGCACTTGGCATGGACCCAATTTGGTCTCAGCGCCCCAAGCTCTCCCTTCGAGGCCTAACACCATGTCCAATGTTGGTATAGGTCGGCCAGTCGTTCAGCGCTAATCTCCCTCAATGGTGTAATTATGTTAAAAATGTAAAACTATCTATATTTTTTTCAAAACTCAAATGAGGCGAGTGTAGTATACATTTTTAATTTTGTTTTAGAATTAAAAAAGTTTATGTACTTGGCAGTTTTTTTTTTTTTTTTGAAGAAAAGTTTAATGAGTTTTTTTTCAAAATTTTATTTTCTTATGAAAAATTATCTTATTATTTTTATAGTATTGTGAAATTCTTATTAACATAACTATATAGACACGTTAAAATTTTTAAAAAAATTCAAGACAAAATTGTTTAAAATGTAATGACCCTATTTAAAATAGAAGAAATTACTATTTAGTGGTAATTTTATAAAATTATTACATATTTATGAAAAAAAAAATTATGATTTTAATTATTGCTATTTATAAAGTTTATCAATTATTTGTAATTATTTTTTCAAACACCCAGTGAACTGAAATTTCCCCTTTAAAGTATAAGGTCCTATTAATTTTTTATTTTATACTTTATATTTTAAAATGTGTTTAGTTCACGTACCATGCTAACTTTGTCTATCTCCACTTGTGATACGTGATAGTATATATATCACTAGTAACAATCAGTAGAGTATCTAGTTGCCTATCTCCCTTCAAAGGGTTGATAAAAAACAGAAAGAATCCCTTCAAAGGTTTGTAACAATTAGTGGAGTATCTAAAACCCTCCAAGCCCTCAATAACTTAGCCATTGAAGTGCTTATTAGGCGAACACCCCTATGGAACCCTTTGGTAGTTCGATTCTTATGCATTATCTTTGTCAAGACCTCAGTACACTACCTGACCACCGTTGTTTTACTAATAAAACTTCTGACTATGGTTGGTGTCATCTTAGGTATTAAATTGGTCTTGAGTCCTTGAGTAAGGGAATAAAATACTCAACTCGTTTTTACTAATAAAGCATCCAATTATGGTATATATCGCTACAACATATATGAGTTTTAGAAATAAAATATTTGTCTCTAAAAGTGAAAATTTTGCTGCAAAAGATATTTAGAGACCAATTTCTATTGTCATGAGGACAGTCGCAAAAAAGTCGTTCCGAAAAGTAAAAAATAAAGCTTTTAGCGACAAAATTTTGAAAATGTCACTAATAAATAGACTATTAGGGACAAAATAATTTGGTCTCAAAATGGTTTATTTTTTGAGACAAAAAATTTGATCCCAAAATGATAATAATTCATCACTAATGTCCAATTTTTGTTGCTAAAAATATAATAACGACACTTTTCGCAACAAAACTATTTCGTCCCTAAAAAATAATTTTGTTCTTAAATTTTGATCTCTAAAATCTTAATTTTTTATAATGTATGTTGGTTTCATATTAGGTATCCAACCGGTCTTGAGCTTTGAAGATAATAAAATACTCAACCCGCTCGCATGTACATTTGAGTTTCCCAACTTATGAGAGCCTTAACAATCCCATTTTAGATACACAATGGAAATGAAAATAAAATGGCAAAATATCTAGTCACAAATATCATTCCTTAGCTAAGCTGTTATAATTGGCTAATGTTGTGCTTGAATCTTGGAAAAATCATTCACTTTACCTCCATAAATCCAAGATGTAAAGACAAAAAGAGAATCAAAATTTCACTATGGACATTCCCCTACACCAACGCTGCCTAGAACCTTAGGAAACTAGACATTGTCACTTTGTATCATCAACCAAACAGTGGTGGCTGCAGGATTTTTATCTAATGAGGTCATTCTAATTTTTTTTTTCTTTCTAGTCATGCAAATTGTTTTCCTTTTTAAAATATTTAAATGGTAATTTGTATAATTAAAGCAATAGTTCTATGATATCCATGAAAATAACATTAACGAGAAGAAAAAAAAAATCATGACTAATCCATAAATTCACTGCAACATTGAAATTTTTTTTGGAAATTGAAAAATTGCTCTCAAATTTAAAAGCAAAATTGCAATGAAGAAGAGCATTAAAGAGCTTTGATGCTTTTTATTAAAGTTTGTGAGAAGAATTTGTTTTTTATGATACGTTTTATCTTACAATTATTTAAAGGGCAAAATCTATTTCACTCACTTGTGGTATTTGGGGATCCCGCCCAAGGTCTTTGAGAAATTATACCTAGTAGAAAAACACACACACATCCAAAGAGACACTATATTTAACGTGGTTCGGCCTCAATGCCTACGTCCACGAGAGAGTAACCGGTTATCACTATAACAATGGAAGAGATTACAGAAAGATTACAATAGAGGAGGAGCTCACACTCTCCTCACTCACCCACTTACCCGTCTCCCTCGTTCACACCGAGATAGACGGTCTCTCCGCCTCACATCTCTCACTCTCTTTGGTTTGCTCTCTCTCTCAATTAACTCTCGTCTCACCTTCTCTATTTATACACATTAAGAGAAGGTGGAGAGGTTGGCTAGCCTTGCACATGACCAGCTCGTTTCTTCACATGACCAGCTCATTCACATGCTGCAGCACATGAGAAGAGATCACTCCCACATGGGGTGATAGATATCCAACAAACCACTCCCTCAACCCATGTGAGGTGATCCATTGCACACACTGTTGCTAATCTTGTCATGCCCAAATTTCAGCATAGTCTGTTTCTCGTCACTGAGACGTTTGCAGCCCTTGAAGCTAGAGATAATACACTAGAGATACAAAAGGAGGAGGGAATCCTACATCTTCAACTTAACTCACACCACTCTCTGATTTGGAAAGAGAGTCTCTACTCCTATCTCCCACAGATCTCTTCCACGCTTCCTGTCTTGGATGCCTTCACTTGCTATGCTTGAACTTGCGTAACCAAGATATTCGACACCTTCTGCTGGGATACCCTTGACTGTCATGCATTACCTCGCAAGACCAGTCATTGGAGCAACAAAAAACTCGTCGTTTATCCTATCAACGTCCTCAGTTTTCTTTGCTCGGAGCTTTTCCTCTGAACTATCAGCCTTTGCCCTCTGCACTTCTGAACAACCTCCTAGCATTCCCATACACTCATCGTCTGTGCCTTTGCAATCCCTGATTTGCTGTTTAGTAGATTGATGGTTGACAGTAGCTCCATCTGTCAAAGCATCGTCAGTTATGCAATTTTGCATAGTGCTCGCACCTATGGCTTCTGGTCTCCCTGTGTTGAGCTCGCTTGAGAGATCCGCATCAACTTTATCCTCTGCTGCCATGGAACTCAAAAAACCACCATAGAGAAAAGAGACTTGCCACTCCTTGGTGCGCACTCTTGCGTTTTATCCATCTTAATTTCTTTGTCTGGAAGTTCTTGTGAACTTTCAACAACCCGTTGCTACATACTCTTCTTGCTTCTTCTCTACACTGTATATCTGCACCTTGTACGACACTCTTATGTACCCACTTGTGCTTTTGTACCTCTATGCTTGCGCTTAGTATGCTCCTCTGCAACTATTGTTCTACACGTCCACGTACCACCAGTACCTACTTGTATGCAGTAGCTCCAACAGCCACAGCATTTCCCTAAGCCTGAACTGGTTGCCAAATTATCTATCCATCGATGAATGGTCTTCTCTTTTGATTGAACCAGATCTTCCGATGAACTTTGGAGATAATCATTTCTGCAATTCTCTGATTGCCCCTAACCAATCCTGATCTCCCTTGATCTGCCATTTGATCAAGCCTGATCTTTTTTTGTCTCCAATGATCTATCTCGATCTGTATCTGGTTGTCCAATTTGGTCAGAATTTGTCCATTCTAACCTCTTTAGTGAATCCGCAGTGTTCCACAATATCCGGCAACCTTCCTTCAGCTATCGAAGATGACAAACTCCCATGTTTTGACAAATTTTAAAAACCATTTAGAATTTCACTATTCTAACCTCGCGGTTGTGTCCGAAATGACCCGTTTAGCTAGGGCCAACTTTCGCTGCACTTCCGGGGGCCTCACTGAAAAAATCTCTGAAAGTTAGGCCACACCACAATTTTCTAAAAATTTTGGGCCAAATTGCAATTTTCAGAAAGTCAGGGAATATTCCGTCCATTGCACCTGACGTCGTCTGCTACTTTGATCTTCTTGCATTTTATAGAAATTCTCATTCTAAAATCTAACCGTACGGATGTGTTCAGAATACTCCAAATAGTAGGAAAGCACTATTGGATCGTCAGAAATGAACTCCGAATGGCTTAGATCAAGCCAAAACATTTTGGACGCCTCAGATCTGCGGCTACACCTTAGCATTGGATCACTACTTCTGGGCTGCACCTTAGCCGCGAAGCACTGGATCACTTCTTCGTGTGCTAACGTGGCATTGACGTGGCGTTGAATGGGTTGCCACGTGGCGATGACTGGTCTGCAAACGTGGCCGACACGTGGCGGTCCCTGGCTGACGTGGCAACACGTGGCGATAACGTGGTGCCACGCGTCTCGTCTTCTTCCTCTGCTGCACGTGTGGCGCATGCACGCAACTAGGCAGACGCGCTAGCTGAGTACACAGTGCGTGGTGGCGCGTTCTGAGATTGGGACTCACGCGCCATCTTGAGGAGGCCCGTGAGGGTGCGTCCAGTGTCCTCCGGGGCTTTGCTTTGCATTTTTGGACTTCTCTCGTCGAGACCTTGCTCCTGGTATGCTCAAAACTTGATTTTGAGCAACTTGATTTCTGGGCAGTTTCGAACAACACACTGTTTTTGTTCTGAAAACAACTGATGAGGCTTTGATGCCATTTGTTGGGGATCGGGGATCTCACCCAAGACCTTCTAGAAATTATACCAAGCAGAAAAACACACACACATCCAAAGAGACACAATATTTAACATGGTTCGGCTTCAATGTCTACGTTCACGGGAGAGTAACCGGTTATCACAATAACAATGAAGAGATTACAATAGAGGAGGAGCTCACACTCTCCTCACTTACCCACTCACCTGTCTCCCTCACTCACACTGAGAGAGACGGTCTCTTCGCCTCACATCTCTCACTCTCTTTGGTTTGCTCTCTCTCTCAATTAACTCTCCTCTCACCTTCTCTATTTATACACATTAAGAGAAGGTGGAGAGGTTGGCTAGCCTTGCACATGGCCAGCTCATTCACATGCTGCAGCACATGAGAAGAGATCACTCCCACATGGGTGATAGATATCCAACAGTATTACCTTGGAACAGGAGTAGTTTACATGCCCCTCCACATTTAAAAATAGTAAAAAATCTCACCTGTGCACAGGTAATGGTCTTTCCACATTTGGCAACCAAATTAATTGGTCTCCACTTACGTGAGAAAACTTCAACTTTTTTGGTTCCTAAAAGTCTCTAAATATATATATATTTTTTCTATCAGATATCATGAAAGAATATAGGGTGTTTGTATAGTTTTTTTTTTAAAAAAAATTTATTTTTGTCCCTAAATGATGGTTTTTAGAGACCAAATTCAATTAGTCCCTAAATATTGGTCTCGAAATCACATTTAAATTTTATATGCAACTCAGAAAAAAAAAAAAAAATCAAATTTTTTTTTACCAAGCCTATTACAGGTGTTTGGATCTAATGAAATTGGGTTGGTAGAATAGAATTTGGATTTCACTTTTACCAACCCAAAAAGCTTAGTAATTTCTTCATTATTTGCTATGGTCTGATACCATTCAAATGGGAAATTAGTGTAGCATTCTCCTATCACTTAGGTAATGACATACATCATATCAGATTCTTTATTCATCTTATTAATAAAGATGAAGTCATATTGACATAGTGTGGATAGGCATGCAGGGGAATTTTTTTACCTTAACAGGAGCGAGGCTGAATGGTAAGGAATTGGTTGCAATTGGGCTAGCAACACATTTTTTCCCTTCTGAGGTGAGTTCTGAACTCTCTTGTTGAATTATAGTTTTCTGCCATTTAATCATGAGTGGGAACTTTGTTCATGGTACTAAGGCAAGCTTATATGAAGTATTAGACAACTATGAGGGATGTAGATTAGTGTTGGTTAATGTCTCTTGTCTCATAATTGTTTGTGAAATATTTGCCTTGAATATGCATTCTCTCTACATCCTGTAACAGTATATAATATGACAACTATACATTGAAATAGTAGGATTTTGGTTGAATGCACTGCAGCGTTAAACCTACCGGAGAACACCTTATGAAAGTCAATGTTGATTTTTTTATTTTTGATTATATTTTTTTGAACCCTTCTTCAATATTGTGCTTCCTCTGCTATGGAATCCTAACATATTACGCAGAAGATAGTTGTTTGTGGCCATTCCCGAGCAATAAATGAGGAAAGAAAATGACTTCCATCATAGCCGATTGCTTGTACGGTACTACTCCTTTGAGCCACCTATCCTGCAGAGGGTTGTGCCATGGAGTTTTGTCTATTATGGAAAAGTTGGAAAGTGATGAAAGCATTATCAATATAATTCACCCATCTCGGTGAATGGCAAATGACCCTGAAGATATTGACAGATAATTGAAAGGTGAAGATCTGCTGGGGGTTGGGACTTGAAGGAGAGAGGTGCATTTGTTTTCAGAAATGATTTAGGCCTCGTTTGGCAAGCGATCGGTTTAGCCAAAAAGCCAAAAAATTACAAAAAAAGCCAAAAAGCCAACAATCTATACCAAAAAATCAAAGATTTTCTTTTCTCTCTACTTTTTGCACATCTTTTCGTAAAAAGTCAAAAAGTCATCCCAAACATACTAGTTTTTTTTACATCATATTTTAGCCAAAAAGTCAAAAAGTTACTAAAAAAACCTGTTCCCAATGCCAAATTTCCGAATAGCATTTATTCATTGTGATATTGTTTGGTGTTTGTCTTAGATCTTAGAAAAGTTTGCCATGGAATTTTGAGAGTTATTGCCATTCACTGCTTTCCTGAAATGATGTAAACATATAAACCAGTTACCAAATAGGGCATTCTACATGAGAATATGATAGTTTTCATTCATGATAAGAATTTGAGATTGATGGTGGTTCATGAAATTAATCAAATTCATGTCCACTTTGTGTATTAAGTGGAAAATTTGGCTGTGTTTGGTATCATTGTATTTTATTTTTTAATATGATTGGATGATATTTAATTTTTGTGCATTTTTAGCTATGAAATTAAATTGTTACAAAATTCCCAACTTTGAGTTTTAGCGATGAAATGTGTGGTAGAGAAAGTCATTTGGCGACCAAATATAATTGTGGTTAATGCCATTATTTTGTTTTTTCCGATCAAATCGAAACATTTTGTGACAATGTATTAGTGACTAAATGTTTAGTTATGCAAAATTAAACATTTGGTGACCATATAAATTTCGATGCTAATTGCCATTTTCAGCGATACTATTGACAATTCGTAACAAAAAATCAATTTTGAGTTTCTTGAACGCACTTTTAGTGACAAATTTATTTTTTTCATTAAAAGCATTTAGAGACCAAAATAATTGGCCACCGAAAGTTTATATGTTGTTGTGGGTGGTTTTAGACACTTTGCACTTTGACTCTGCCGTCGTTAAGTCCATTTAATCTATCTTAGAGTGTGCCTCATATGCATAATTTGAGAGTTGACATGGAAAAAAAATTCAAAGTAAAGTAAAAATATAATGTAAAATGACAAATATGCCCTTATTATTATCTTCTTCCCCAAACTAATATGAAAACCCTAGTCCTAACTATTCCTCCTCCACCTACCACCCCCTTCTCTCCTTTGGCAACCTATGTTTCACAAAAAAAAAAAAAAAAAAACTGACTTTTTTTAGTGTAATTTTTGTGAACCACCCACTTTTTCTTTTTCTATTTTTTCTTTTTTAAATTTTATCTATACAAGTAGCATTTCGTAAAGTAATAAGGCAATCGCGTTTTTGCATCTAAACCACTAGTGATTTGCTTGGAAGAAAACCCTGTACTGGGTTGTTAAAATATATATATATATATGTATATCTATTAAGTTAGAAATCTACATTATATATATTCCGTCTTAAAATAATAATTCCTTTTGGCGAATTCAAATTTTTTTGGAGGTATAATTATTACACTTTAAAAATATTAAATTTTCAAAATTACCTTTTGATAATAAATTTTTCTATTATACTTTTTGTATTGTTAATAAATTTAAGAGAATGGAAAAATAGAAAATTTATTGTATTTTAGTCCTTAATTTTCGAAAGGAACTAATATTTTGGGACAGTAAAAAATTAAATAAGTGATTAATATTTTGAGACGGATGGAGTATAAAGTTATATATATATATGTCTGTCAATTTTTAAAATGTAATATTTACTTTAATATCTTTGTGCAAATTTAAAGGGTAGGTGAAGGACATCTGTAAATCATCATCCATTTCATTTGCATTCTTACTGTTTCTACAGTACCTATACCTTAATTGGTTGAGCTGCTTCCATATGAGCCATTCAGCCTTGATTTCTAAGAGCTTTGTTTCTATATACCTTCTCCTTTTAAGATAAGAATTTCTACACGCCAGTCTCGTATAATCATTCCTTCCATTGGATACATGTATGTATATATACACATGACAGAGCAGAGAGATAGAGAATGAATATGAAGAAGATAAATGGGCATTAACACCATTTTACATTTATCATTAACGATGTTAGCATTGCACTTTAGTCTCAAACTTGTAGGAGGTTTTTGGCTATTTTTAAATATGACGGTAAAGTGCTCTAACACAATACCACAAGGAATAAAATAGATTTTATATATTTAAATAAAGAACTAACATTCTTATTAAGACTAGGATTCATAAGAAAGAAAATTTTTTGGGTAAGTAAATAAGAAAGAAAATTGCTTTATAGATGGAATCAAATATTCACTATTTATAGACAAAACATTAAGTTATTGTTATTTGGTGCATTTGGTGAAACATTTTTAATTTGAATGAATACTGAGTTTGAAATGGGGAAAGACTGAATATTTTGACTTTGAAGAGTGGGAAAGAAAAAGAGAGAGAAAGATTTGAGTGTAAGGCCAGTTTGGGTAGTATGAAAAAAGTCAAAAAGTTAAAAAGTTACTCAAAAAGTTAAAAAGTTAACACTATTTACTAAAAGTCAACAATTACGGCTGCACAACTCTCAATTCGAATTTTTCCCTACAAATCAATTTTTTATTACACATTTTTTCATAAAAAGTCAAAAAATTAACCCAAACATCCATATTTTCAACCTCAATTTTTTAGTATAAAAAGATAAAAAATACACTTATTTAGGACGCTCCAAACAACCACTAAGAAACTAGGTTGTGGATGCAAACAAACAACGCTAACATAAAAATAAATTTTTTTTTATTAATTCTTTAGGTTGACTGATGATGTCAACTGACACCATTCCTTACTATTACTTATGACTTGGCGCTGCATTTGCAACGAAATAAAACTTCACATGTCATTATCCATAGCTGATTGAGATTACTAAAAAAAAATAAGCACTAACAGCTCTAATAAGCTAAAATAATAATAATAATAATACTAATAATAATAATAATAATAATAACAGAGACAACCATCACTTCAAGGAAGGGAGCCAGCTCATTAGTGTTCCCCTAATACTCCCTTTTTGGTGTTCCCAAGCATTAATCATCATTACCTAATACCTAGTGTAACTCCAACTTATCAATGCACTTGACATATTTGTGTGTATACACACTAACTAGTGTCCACACATCACTACTTCAAAATCCCCAAAATCTTTGGGAACTCCATATATTTCTAAGTGTTCAAAAGAGATTCAAAGTAGCTCTTCCCATTCCCTCAATTCTGATTAGCTGGAAAAAGTGTTCCAAGTGGAGGGAAACCTGTTAGAATTTATGACCGGCATGTTGCTGACGTTCACGTCAAGTGGCAACATGCGGTATTCAATATCGAGCTCCCTAAATGCTTTGATCATCTCCTCAACTAAAAGAGCTCTCCTCATCCACCTCTCAACTATGTCTTGATAATTCATTCGGTGCGAAAGCCACACTGAGATTCTCAACCTGTTCATGTCCTCCACATCCCTCAATATTATGAATGGACCCGGGTACCAATGCTCGCTCTTGTTTGTAATGTACCTGCACAATTGTAGCAGCCATAATAGATAGAACATCAATCAATCACTTTTGGTAAATTACATGATCAACCAGTTGTAAATAAATGACACACCGGTGAAATTCTATAGTTCTAGAAAAAGAAATGTGCACACAAACACATGGCGACTGTGCTTGCCACCGGAGACATATCACACAAACCCATTTCTGACAAAAACCAGTACTCATGCATGATGTTAAATGTAGCCTAGCGGGTGTGATTTAGGCTAAACTCTGCAAGATCTGTTGGTTCTTTTAGCTGCAGCTTATACGTTTTCTTATTTTTGAAAACTCGTCACTTTTTCTTTTCTTTTATTTTTTTAAATTTCAATTCAAATATTTTTACTTTTTAAGTTTGTATAGACTGTACTATCATAAAAAACTTTAAATTTTTCTTCTTTTAGGAAAGAAAATCCAATGAAGACAAATAAGTTAAAATTTTAGACTGTTTTGACAAAATTTGGTTTATTTTCGTCATTAATAAATTTATTTCAATTTTCTTTTATTATTATTTTTTTATTTTTAGGATCATCTAGTGCATACAGTGTTGTACAAAAGCAATTCTTCTGACCTTGATGCCTAGAATTAAAGGAGATGTATATCCATACATACCGTGTTATTCTCTCTTTCATCATAGTAATCTTTTCCATGGGAGTTGCGATGTGGATACAAAAATCGACTGCATCTCCCATGTCTGGACTACGGTAGTAATTGCTTATGGGCTTGGTAGCAAGAACACTGTTTGGATATATAACCTTTTGGTTATCGAACTTGAGAAAAATGGTAGTTAGTATATTCATCTCTTCAACCACCATCTGAGACACAAAGAGCTGGAATTTACAACCTCAAAACACTTGTTTTCATGCCAGCATACCAAAGAAAACAAACACAGCTTTAAAACTAAGACTCTGTTTGGTTTGAGTTTTTCAAAATTTGTCTAAAACCTTCACTGAAAAAGCGTTTTCAAAACTTCAAAATGTGATTGGTTTCAAGTTCTCATATATATATATATATATTTGAAAAACTCGGTTGCTTGAGTATTTGAAAACAGTTTCTTCAAACTTGAACAGAGTTTTAAGTTTTCAAAACCCGAGTTCAAAAGCTAAGATTATGATTACCTGAACTCCGTCCACTTCACAACGATCACCAACATCAAATGGGTGCATTACAAATAAGAAGATAATTGCCTCAAATGTCGTCTTGCATGCGTTTCCAAACATAAACACAACCAAAAGAAGTTGGGAACCTAGAAAGACAAAAAAATTGGTATCTGTGATTTTGAGTATAAGAAGCCAGATAACCAATAGGATGATTCCGACAGCAACGTTCAACATCTGGTGGAGCTTGTTCACAGCTGTTTTTGTATCGTCGAGGGACAATGAAAGCGCTCGTCGTTCTCTGAATGCATTAACCTGAGAGGGAAAAATAAAAATTGCATTTGTCTCATATTCACATCAAGCACAACTCCTAAAGAAATAACATTTTGATTTTTTGAGTTTTTTCACTCTATATGATTATCCAATTTTCAAAAAATGACTAAAATATAGTAAAAATAAATAAATTTTCAATTTCAAAACCAAACAGAGTGTTCTGTTTCAGAAATACTATCTTACAATCATCTTTGACTCATCATGAGATGGAGGAAGAAGATAATAACTTTATACTAAGATTGTGATTTTGTATTGATATACTTAAAAAAATAAATAAAAATTGCCATGTTGTTCAGACCTGAAATTTAATCAAGGGTGCTTGTTAAAATAATTGTTAATGAAGTAAACTGGCCATGAAATGAGCTGATCTTACCCTACTCGTTAGACACGGGACGTGACCTTTTATTTAATTAATTTGTTTTTTTTTAGAACATGTCAATTAGTTCTTTTTCCCCTCTTTGTAGTGCTTATGATTAATATTGAATTTCCTTAGATTATGATGATCTAATGATGCATTGGATGATAAATCCTTCTTCTTAAGTTTAACATTTATCCTCTTTTCTTTTTTTTTTTTTTTTGCATAGATGATTTATTAATTATTTAAATCTAATGCTTTTTTATATATTAAATTAGCATTAACTTTCATTAATTTTAATTATTTGTGAACATAATATTAATTTACATAGAAAATGAAAAGATATAAAAGAAATATTTTTTAATTGCCGTGTCCGAGTCCATATTCTCATTTTTTTTGAAATTATTGTGTTCCAAGTCCATGTCTGTGTCCGTGCTGCTTAAACTACCAACTAGAACGGGAAGTAATGCAAGGGGAAAAGTAAAGATCACATTTGCCCCCCAAAGTCGTGTCCGAGTCCATCTTCTCATTTTTTTTATATATATAAAATCAATGTGTCCAAATCCGTGTATAAGTTCGTGCTTCTTAAACTACCAACTAGAATGAGTAGTAATGTATGGGAAAAGTAAAAGATCACAATTACCACCCAATTCTTCAGACCTCGCTTGCTGATTCTCTTGCCTTCACTTGCTCCTTCAAAGAAGCTCATCGTCTTCAAAGCCTCATCATCTCCCAAGAACCGCATCAGATCCTCCAGATAGATGTATCTGATAACAAAAGGCAAACCATTCAGGCTCGGCAAAATCAACACGAACCAACAAGATGTCAAGATTTAGACAGTGAGTTCATAGATATGGTGCTCCAATTTTGGCAGCAAGATTGAATTATCAATGAATTTGTGGTTTTAAAAATTACTCTTTTGCTCTGTTCAACCCAATAGTACACGTCCTTCTCATGCACACAGAAACTTGTAAAAACTGAACAATTGAATTTGGTTTTGAGTACTAATCGACATTCTATATGAATGTAAGCCATGAATAAACAGAAAATGAAATCATAAATCAATCAATCACGCGAAGAAAGCTCTGAGACATGTTATGAGAAAAGAGATAATGCATACTTAGACCCCGGCTTGGCCACATTGTAGAATATCATCTTGGCTGCAGCTTTTGCTTGGTATTCGCTTGTGATCTGCACCGCGGACTCGTCCTCCTCCCCAGTCAAATCTTGGATTTGCTCATCCAAAGTCGACAAGAACCCTTTCCGAACAATATTCATCAACCTCTTCATATTCCAAGCCGAAATATTCTTCTGATTGAGCCTATGCAAATGATCAATGGTGATGCCTTCATCAAGCTTCTGCGAAACCGTGGTAGAAAACCTAGGTAGAAAACCTAGGACTCCTCGCTGCCTTAGGGCTCTTCTGGTATCTCGCACTCCTCGGGAACACGTTGGCTCTCAAGTCAGCGGGCATTGTTGCCCCCGCGTTCTGAAGTTTCTGGACCTCGGCCATGACTCTCTCCTCCTCTTCCTTTTCGTTTCGAATCTCAATCAATGGAGGTCCGGACAATGTCTCAATCACATACTGATTGAACAAAGATTCCTGAATTCGATCAAAGAACGTGCTGACGTGGAACGACGAAGCGAGAACTTTAACAAGAAGGGTTTTGAGAAGCCAAATGAATGTACCAACTAAGAGACAAACCCAAATTCTAGTTATGTAAGGCAAGATTTTCCCATTAGTCATAGTCTCAACTTTCTTGTCAAAAATGCATTGCCAAGCAATCAAAACCAGACTCAACCAAATGCAATTCTGAACAGCATTTCGAATTCCATACACGAAATACAAAACCCGTTTTCGCAACATGAAATTGCGCTCGATGAAGAAGACAACGATCCGAATCGCCCAGCCAGATACCAACCGACCCGAGATGAGAACCAAAACCATGAGTTCCCATTTCCAGAGTTGTAATTCAAACAATCTTTTAGTCCTGAGTCTTGGAATTGAGAGACTACAAACTAAAGAAGCTATGATCAAAACCAAACTCACTAATTGAATCAGAGACACCACATTGAATTTAAATTTCTTGTATTCTTCAGGCAAATCTTCATCCAAAAATGGGTCGTCCTCATCGATTTCACTACCTCTCCCCAACATTCCAGATTTAATCAACCTCGGAGTCTGAGGTGGGTCCAACAACCTAGACTTCGTTTTCGACATCAACAAACTCGATTTTCTCCGAAACGACGAATTCGAACTGCAAACCAAAACCTCATCATCGGCGGCGCCGCCACCGTTGGACCGGCGCTGAACCGGTTCGGACACACCTTCACTCTCTTTGATTCTCGACAACCCAATTTGCGAAGATTCATCGACAAAATCCAAGTCTTTAGAAACCTTAATGTTGGTCGAATCGTTTGAGAAATCGTAGCTGCAGTCTCTCCAAATTCGATTACCAGTACTACTAGTCTCTGCGTCGATGGGCGGTGATGGGAAGTTGGTTTCTCTGGGACAATCTTGGCCGTTGATTTTGACAATTACTTGTTCTATTTGATTGGTTTCTGCCATTGGATCGTCTTGTAAGAGGACAAGCTGTTCTTCGGGAGGTGGGTTGTTTTGGTGGGGTTGATGATCAGAGAGTGATTTGAAGGACTTTCTCATCAGTTTGTCCATCTAAACCAAACAACACAACTCTGAGATTGATAGTTAAACATATAAAATAAAAATTAAAAAATGAGTTTAGATGACTCAGGTGATAATAAATAATAGTTTTTTTTTTGTTTTTTTGGGAAAGTAGATGTAAATGAGCAGTTGTTTAAAGTTAAAGATCGCCATTAATGAGAGGAGAGGTGTGGATTGGGTTGGTAACAGACGACCAGAGTGAAAAGGAGAGAGAAAAGGTAATTGTGTTTTAATGATGTTGGAAATCGAAACCGTTCAATTGAAAAAAAATCAAGATTGTGCGTTTTTGGTTTGAATTTTTTGGATTAAATTTTTTTTGAAAATTAAGTTTTTTTGTTTCTTTTTTTTTTTTTAGTAAATATTTTTAAAATTTTAAGTATTTTTTTTACTTTTTTAGATGCATCTTACTTAAATATTTTTAAAAAGTAAAAAATTTGAGAAAAAAATATTTTAAAAAATTAATAAATACATAAAAATATGAAAAAATATACTAAATTCTCGTATTTTTTTTATATTTTTGGTATTTAGTAAATTTTTAAAAGATTATTTTCACAAAAATTATACTTTTTATGTGTATTTATGTTAGGTGTGTCTAAAAGTTAAAAAAATTATTCAAAATATTAACAAAATTCAGTAAAAACAAAAAAGTACGAAAAATAAGAAAGTAAGATAGTGTTTGGTAGAGTTTTCTAAATATGATTTAAGAATAAGAGTTGTATTTTGAGTTTGTGAGTTTTGAAATTATGATTTGAGTGTGAAAAATTTGTTTGGTGAATGAGTTTTGAAAAGAGTTTTGAATTGAGTGGGAAATTTTTAATATAACATATGATATTTGATACAAAAACTTATAACTCATAACTAAATACACAATTCAAAATTCTATTCAAAGCTCATAAAAAATTTAAAAAATTTAGAAAATATTTTTTATCGAATATATAAAAATTAACATGTGTCAATTGCAAAAAAAAAATATATATATATATATACTGTTCCGGTCAACCAGCCGAATGACCGGTGGGACGTCCGTTTAGCCCAAATTTTTCCGCCTAAGACAGAGTTTTCAAAATTGAATGTGGAATTAATTTTTAAAAACCGTAAACAAACGTCAAACGCAAATAAAATGGTAGAATTATAGTTTGAAAAACGTTCCAAACACAGCCTAAAATTTTCTGAAAAATATTTTTGGAAAACCAAAAACAAGCAAGTTTATTTCCCCGAAGACCTCTAAATTATTAAACAATATTATTTTAATCCTTTAAATTATAAAATTTATAAATGAATCTCTAAATTATTAAAAAGTATTATTTTGTATTTTCAATTTAAAAAATGAACAAATGAACTTTTTAAATTATAAAAAATGTACAAATTAGACCCCTAATAGAAAATGGTTAAAATAAAACACATCAATGTTTAGGAGATCTATCAATACACTTTGAGGTCATGTTTGTTTATCGGGCGTGGGTGGTCGGGTCGGATTGATTTGGTTGTGGGTTCCACTCATAGCTTGTTTGGTGTTGATTTGGGAGGGGCAATTGATAGTATGAGGGGCATAGTAATTCCCCTCAATAGGGGAATTAACTTGGCTGAATTTTTGGTGGGATTAGAAAAATAGTGAGTAGATTGAGTCTATTTTATATTAAAAAAATTTATTTTTTTAATTTTATCTTTTTTACCAAGTGTATATGTTTGTTTTAATATTTGTTTTAGTTTTTTTTAATATAAAAATAATTTTTTATTTATTTTATATAAAAATAATTTAACCATTCCATTACTAACCATCTCTCATACTATCATCAAAATAAACACACTTTTACTTAATCCCTTTACTAACAATCCCCACATTAACAATCTATTTGCTAACCACCATCTTACTAACAATTCCATCCAACCTAATCCGCCAAACAAATGTGACATTATAGTTTAGGAGGTAAAGTGATATTTAATAGTTTAAGGATCCATTTGTATGTTTTTATAGTTCAGGTGATCAAAATGATACTTTTCAATGGTTTATGAATCTCCATGTAAATAGTGTCACGCCCCAAGCTCCATGACAACGCCGCACACTCATTGAAGTGAGCATGCAAGGCTAAGAGTCCAATACATAACCAACAATGTAAAATACTCAAATTAAATCCTTAAATATCATAATGCTAAAAACCATACAAATAGATAATTCTTATCATATGAAATTATCCACCAAGTCCACTAATAAAAATAATAATAATAATGATCCAAGTACTTAAATCATAGTCCTACTCTCGGCACTTCCACAAGTAAAAACCCCGCGCAACTCTACTCCTCAGAATCTGAAAAATAAAATAAGTGTAAGGTAGACAGCCTAGTAAATAACCAACCATCACTATTAGCTAGATCAAGTATACAAAAAAAAAAAAAAAAAAATGGTCGATAACCAATAAATATATTTTTTTGCTACCATTCAATAAATGAACAATTATTTTGTAAGATGGTTTCGTAGCTGAAAATAAACAGTGTAGCAATACATTTTAATTGAAAAGACAATGAGGTAATTCGATGAAATTTCGTTGTTCAAAATTGATGGTTCAATATTCAAATGGTTCAATGATGCAATTCACAAAACCCAAGTCTTGGTGACTACGGTCACTTAGCCCGTGACAAGGCCTAGAACCACACATAGGCCGGTGGTAAAGCCCCAAAAGAAACTAGTTTCTGTGCCAATAAATAACCCCTATTGGCTAGGGTCCAAATCATAGTCAGAGTAGAGTGATGTTCAAAATTCAAACAATACACAACTTTTAAATAAAATATTCGATATTTTCAGAATAAACATTTAGTACAATTTCCATAATAGTTCCACAAAATATTCAAATAATTTTCATAATAATTTTCGATGCTGTTTTATACTTGACCCATATTTTATTTTAAGAGAATATGAAGGCTATAAATAAATATTTATGATTTTAAACGATTTGATAGGAATAAAAATGAACCAACAATGATAGAGGGTTACTTACCTCAAAAGCTTAGAAATAACACTCTAACACCAACTCCAAACACCCAGCTCCACCACTTCAATCACACAAACCTAATAAATAAAACCTGAAATAAATTAATATTTTTTACATGTTACATACACCCACAAAAGCCCCACTATATTAGATTAATGTATTGCTTTAATATCCAAGAGATCAAACTATTCAACCCAACTTTAAAGCCAAACACACCCTTACCCATGATACAAAACTCCATTATTTCTATTACCCACCCAAAGTTACACTTACACATTACACCCAATTCTCAAAACCTAAGTAGGCACCTATAGATCTTCTAAATCCCCTTAATGCATTGATTGTTAAACTCCTCAACATAAACTTAATAATTAACAGTAAAGACAGATTTTACCTTAATGGGTGTCCCAAAATCACTAACGTGCTGCCTCCAATCCCTATTGTAGCCTCACTTGAACCTCTCTTCTTTTTCTTTTCTTTTTTCTTTTACCTTCTCAAACCCTAGCCGCCTATGGAGCAATTTACAGCCTCTATTTTGTTTGTTTTCCAAGACTTAAAGCCACAATAGGTGGGCCTATTAACCTAATTTCTCAAAGTTACAAAATTACCCATCTAAGTAATAGGAAATATAATGCCATCTCATAACTAATTCTTTGATATTAATAAATGACCCATATAAATTAATTTAATTACTAATCTATCCAATAAAATAATCCTACACACAATTTGGGTTTTACAAATAGTCAAACAACTAATAATAAACAAAAAATAAAAATGCTACATCCTTCAAATATTTTACTAAACACTCACATAGATTGGGACTAAATGAGATCAATAATGTATTTGGTTTGAGAGCTTTGGGAAGATATTTCAAAAGAAAAATAAAAAAAATAAGTGAAATATGAATAAAATATAGGGCAAACTTCACTTTACCCCCCGTGGTTTGGGCCGGGTGTGGATTACCCATTTGATATTCGGAAATCACCACATAACCTCCATGTGGTTTGTAGACTAAAACGCACAGTTAACATTTCCGTCCAAGATAACAAATAGTGAGAGCCACGCGTCTCTGTGGATAGTAAGTCAATTTTTAAGATGAAAATACCCTTCTTATATCTTTAAGTTTACAAAAAATGCCATTATTTTCCCTCTTCCCTTATTTCTCTTATTTCTCTCTCTACTCTTACAGTTAATCATTGAACTAGATATATATATATATATATATAATTGCTATCATTTTCAAAATAAATGTTAGTATTAATTACTTGAGAACAAAACCCACAATCATAATGCTTGTTGATTCACTAAACCCTCATCTTCATCATCAATATCTGTAAACCTCTACCCAAAAAAAAGGAAAAAAAAAAAGAGAACAAAATAATAATCTTTATATGTATATCTGTTTAAACAAAATCAATCTTCAATTTTCACTGTGCATCTATATATATGGATAAAACATGAGCATACAATTTTTTTTTCCATCAATCTTAACTGTGCATCTATATCTATGTGTATGTGTGTAAAATATAATTT
The DNA here is from genome assembly GCA_036172215.1 of Camellia granthamiana. Taxonomy (NCBI): domain Eukaryota; kingdom Viridiplantae; phylum Streptophyta; class Magnoliopsida; order Ericales; family Theaceae; genus Camellia; species Camellia granthamiana. Next base: position 129,619,402 of record CM069910.1, read on the forward strand.
CAGGAATATTTGATGAAGTAGATGATTTGGTGATATTTGATGAATCAGAAATTCAAAATTATATTATTTGATTCACTGTGCATATATACATATATATATATATATATTTATATTCTTCAAGAAGATGATCAAACACATCTAAATTGGTCAACACTAATGGACGCCCCAATCTCAATCTGCGATTTTGCAACCATGTCTTCTTCAATAGGTGAAACTTACCCAAAACAACTTCTATTATTATCTAGCCTCCATGGGCTTCAATATGTGTGTGTAAAATATAATTTTGGGGATGTTTAATGAATCAGATGATTTGATGATGTGTTTGATGAATTAAAAACTCAATATCGTGTTATTTGATTCCAGTTTCTTCACTGTGTATATATATATATATATATTTGATTGGGAAACATTATAAAAACAAATAAAAAGAAAGAAAGAAAGAGAGAGAAAGAGAAGAAGAAGGAGATGCAGATAAGGGTATAACTGTCAATTTACAGAAGTTAGTGTGTATTTCAATCCACAAACCCCATGGGGGTTATGTGGTAATTTCCAAATGTCAGGGGTAATCCGCACCCGACACAAACCATAAGGGGTAAAAATGAAGTTTGTCCTAAATTATACCTACATTTCACCTAACTTTTATACACCATTTCCCTTTCCAAATCCCTTCCCAAATCTTTAACTAAATACAGCGTAAATGTCACATTCATGTGAATATTATATAATACATTTAATAATTCATTTGGAATCTCTAACATTGTTTCTCGAAAAAACATTTTGGTTTGTTGACTTGTACAAAATTGTATTCCAAACAACACCTGGATTGTAAGAATAAATTGGATAAAATTTCTTACAATTTGAAAATAATAGAGATTTATAGTTTTGAGATAATAATATATAATATTTTTAAAATTTTAATTTACAATAATCTGTTTTTTTTTTTAAACCAATAATTTGTTATTCATATGAATAAAGAGATAATATTATCATATTTTTATATTAAATATATATATATATATATATTCTTGTGCTTTTATACTGTTTGCATGTTAGTCTCTTTTGCCTTTTTAAAAGAGAAGTTGGTGTAATTATTCAGTCTCTTTTATCTTTATCAAAAGGGAAATTAATATAATTATATTAAAACCATAAAATTTAGGGAATTCTTTTTTTAAGGTTCTTAGTATTAAGATTTTATAAGATAAATGACATGTAATATTTTCATAGTAGTTGGAGTCCCTCAACATTTTTTTAAGAAAAATTTCGATTTAGAGAAATTTCAAAACCAGAGAAATTTCGCTAAGTGTGTTTGTGTGTTCATGTTTGGAATTTCTCTGGACATATCAGAATCCCCTTAGAATTTCTCTGAGTGTGTTTGTGTGTTCATGTTTAGAATTTCTTTGGATATTTTCACTAAAATTTCTCTAGACACATCACAATCCCACTGTGTTTGAGAAAATTCACATAGTGACCATAGCCATAAAAATTCATACAGTGACCATAGTTAGAGAAAATTCACAAAATTCAAACAGTGACTACAACTAGAGAAAATTCACACAGTGATCACAGTACAGAAAATTCATATAGCCAGAGAAAATTCACACAATCAGAGAAAATTCATACAGTTCCCACATCTAGAGAAAATGCACATAGTCCAGAGAAAATTCAATCTAATTTGCTTAAACAACTTTCAATTTGATTTGCTCACACATCACAATCCCCTCATCTAAATTCTGCTACACCCGTGAGTTTAGTGTTGTCCATGATCACCCATTTTGCAATTTCAAATTTGGGTTGCTAAATCAACCATTTTTTGTTTTTTAACTGAAAACTCAAATAGTTTGCTATTATTTCTTCATCACAAAACAATCGGGTGCAAAAATTTCAAATTTTTAATTTTATGAATCAAGTTCCAATTGAGCTTTTTCTAATTTTCTCGTACTAAAACAAGCAAGTTCATATACTTGTAGCGCAATTTTCCTACAATGCTTCCAATGTTTGCAAATTTTATTTTGGACATAAAACTAGCAAATTGGTCATCTAAAGCACAACCAATCAGAGAAAATTCCCCCGAAAACTAAAACTATACTATAGGCAAGTAGAGACATGAAAACCATATTGTCCCCAGCACAAGTATGACTCAACATTCAATTTTACAAAACAGTAGCAATGTAGCACTAACCAAATTCGAAACAAATGAAAGCTATAAAATTTAATGCCTCAAAATCGATAATTTCCCCAAATTATCTGAACTCAAACAAACGAATCAATGAATGGGTTTTGCAAGAATAGAAAGAAAGTGAGGGGAGAGAGAGAGAGAGAGAGAGAGAGAGAGAGAGAGAGAGAGAGAGAGAGAGAGTCACTTACTGAAACCATCAATTGCGTATTTTCTAGTGAAGTATTGATTTCCTGCTTTGGGCTGTTTTGGCAACATAGTTAAAAGTCAGTTTTTTGACTTTAACTTTTTTAGTCAAAAAAGTCACAAAAACCTAGCCTGCGTTTGGTTGTGTTTTGTAAATGTGATTTGAGAGTATGAGTTGTATTTTGAGTTTGTGAGTTGTAGAATTATGATTTGAGTGTAGAAAATTTGTTTGGTTATGGTTTTTAAATAGAGTGTTGAATTGTGTTTTTAAGATGTATTTTGAATTAAGTTTTGAAAGTTTGATGTGACATGTGAAAGGTGAAAATTTTGGTGATGTGTTTTGAAAATAGTTTTCAAAACTTAATTCAACCAATAATTTATAATCAACCACACAACTCATATATTGATATCCATATTTTTGATCAACAATAATAACCAAACTATTTTAAAATACTGAAATTAAAAATTGATTTTTTTTTCAATTAATTTTTTTTCAGTAATTTTTTTTGAATAATTTTTTTTTCAATTTTTTTTTTTCGTTTTAAAATAAATCTATGTCAATTATTTTGTGTCAATTAAATTTTCTATCAATTCATTTTTTACGTCTGTACAAACATCTTCTACAATACGTTTTTTATTTTTTTCTAAAATTTTGTTAAAGTCAATAACTTTTGAGAATACATATTAATAAAAATTAACATAAATATACTAAGTTTAATATTTAAAAATACAAATCATAACGTACATCTTACAAAATATTATCAATTTTTTTTTCCATTTATTAAATATTTTTTTTCCCATTTATTACATGTTATTAATTTAGTAATAAAGTAGTAACAGATTGACCATGCATTATTGTACCCGTAACAAGAAAATTTGTTTGGTGATGTGTTTTGGAAATAGTTTTCAAAACTTAATTCAATCAATAATTTATAATCAAACACACAACTCATATATCGATATCCGTTTTTTTATCAACAGTAATAACCAAACTATTTTTAAAATACTGAAATTAAAAATTGATTTTTTTTTCAATTAATTTTTTTCAGTAATTTTTTTTGAATAATTTTTTTCTCAAATTTTTTTTTTCATTTTAAAATAAATCTATGTCAATTATTTTGTGTCAATTAAATTTTCTATCAATTCATTTTTTACGCCTGTACAAACATCTTCTACAATACGTTTTTTATTTTTTTCTAAAATTTTGTTAAAGTCAACAACTTTTGAGAATACATATTAATAAAAATTAACATAAATACACTAAGTTTAATATTTTAAAATAGAAATCATAACGTAAAAAATAAAAATAAAAACCAAGCTGAACCTTCTGAACTTTCAATGGAACCTTCAGATAGAACCCAGGAAGTCGAAAAGGGACTACCGGGTGGTCATCCGGCCGGTCATCCATCTCACACCAATTCAGCTTTTCTGAAATATGAGGAAGAATGCAGAAGGCAGAAACGTTGAAACTGATGTTTGATACAGAGAAGCTACTCGTGATGAATCCGAATATGAAGTACTGATGTTTGATACAGAGATGAGGTTCACGTGAAACAGAGACGATGGAGGAGAAGGATATGGAAGTTTTTTCAGAAATGTTGAAAGTGGAGATACAAGCTGCCAAACAGATTTTCAAAGTGTAATTTGAATTAACACGCGGAATCAACTTTTGAACGTTCTATCAAAACGTGAAGCGGGAATTCACGTGTAGAATCATGTTTTGAATTAACAACCAAACACAGCCCTAGCTTTTTTAGCCAAAAAAGCCACAAAAAGTCAAAAAAGTCAAAAAATCAGCTTTTAACCAACTTCCTAAAACACCCCTTTGTCTATTGCCACCAATGATTGGTTGCTGAACAACCCTGCAATCTTTGTCCATAGCTTCGGCATGTCTTCTCACATTCTCTCTCTCTCACACTATATATATATATTCAAATTGGACTTGTCTTCTACATTATAGCACAACGTCAAGAACATAATCACTGGCGCCGCCCAAATGTTAGATAGTCATGGGGAGAGAGAGGAGAGAGGATATGGCTGAGGGACCTTAGACTACAAAAATAAATATTGTGGATCTCTCCCATTACTAAAAGTTGGAGAGAGATGTTAGACTAAATTTGTATTGTATATTTTTTAAGGAAAAATATTATACAAACCTATTTTCTAGCCCAATGATGTTAAGTGAGATGATTAGTTGATAATTAAAGAAAATATAATAGAGATATATCTTAGATATTCTATAAATTGCCACATTATTAGGTTTGAAGTCTAATTTTTTGACTTAAGTAGAATCATCCTTTTTTTAAAAAAAAATTTGTGAAGAATTTTTGTGTTTGTTTGGTTTGATTTGATTTTTCAAAAACTATTTGTAGATGAGTTTCCGTTTATTTTTAGTATTTTTTATATTTTAATAAATTCTTTGTACTTTTTAGATGCACGTAATCATAATGCATCTAAAAAGTAAAATAAATTGACTAAAATATTAAAAAAAAAAGTGAAAATTTATGAAAATTCGAACAAAAATCTATGTGTATTTTTGTTCTGGTTTTTATTTTTTTTAGTGATTTTTTTTTTTTCATATTTTAGTTATTTTGTTTACTTTTTAGATGCATCTAATTTTGATGTATTTACAAAATAAAAAAATTTGACTAAAATATGAAAAAATAATTCAATAAAACAAACGAAAACTCGTTTAAAAATAGTTTATGAGAATTGTAACTAAACAAAATCTTCCGTTTGGTTTTGTTTTAAAATTATGATTTGAGTGTAGAGTTATATTTTGAAAGATAAGTTTTTGAAATGAGTTTTGAAAAAATAAAACTTATTTGGTTATGAGTTTTGAAGAGAGTTTTGAGTTGTATTTTGAAATTGTTTTGGTTTTATTTATTTTTAAATATTTAAAATTTTTCTTAATTTTATTTTTTTAGGCTAAATATTTTTTATTGTAAATATATATATATATATTTATTTTTTTAATGTGCAATGTATTTACTACATTTGTGTGTTGTATTTTTTTAAAATATTTTAAATAATTTTTTTATATTATATATATAATTTTTATTTTAAATATTTTCTAATTTTTTATTTTAAATATTTTATTTTATTTCTTTTAAATTTTAAAAAATTTTGAATCGCCCATATATATCTAAATCATAACAAATTATTTGGCCAATATTTAAAAAAGTAACAAAATATTTTTTCAAAAAAATAAAAAACATAAAAAATATTTTTCTAATATTTTTTCAAAAAAATAAAAAATAATTTTAAAGAACTACAGACAAAAATATATTTTCTAAAATATTTTTTTTGGTTTTAAAAATAGAGTTTTAAAAAGAGTTTAGTTATGAATTTTGAAAAGTGTTTTGAATTTTTTTTATTTATTGAAATCATGATTCTAATCTAAAGCGAAACGCTACATTTAATTTGCACCATATGAATAGGGTCCGGCTTCTGTCCAGTCCGGGATCGGATTGGACCGTATTGTTGGGCTCGTGGGGGCCCACCACGGGTCCCGTTTTGAAAATCTGAACCGTGCAATGTGTAGAACTCGTCGAGTACTACATGTCTGTAAAAATCATGTTGATTGGATATCGATAGCTATGTGATCAAATCAGTTTTATATAAAAAAAAAAATGGACGGTAAAAAAATTAACGGTTGATAAAAAACTGTTTTGTTCACATAGGTATCGATATCCGATCAACGTGATTTTTTACAAGCATATAGTACTCGACGAGTTCTACACATTGAACGGTTCAGATTATCAAAACGGGACCCGTGGTGGACCCCCACGGACCCAACAGCACGGTCCAGTCCGATCCCGGACTGGACAGAAGCCATGGCCTATGAATAATATTATATGCACTATCATTTATGGTGTGCACAAAGTTTAATTAACGACTCCATTACTCCTATTTATGCTGATGTAAGTTTAGTGGTGGAACAGGTTTGTTTGGTTTGAGTTAAAATTAAATTCAAAATTGATGGTGATTCTAAACACAAAATATTTTGAATTTTGTTAATATAAGTGCTAAAAATACATGTTAAGAAATTTAAAACTAATATACATCTTGTATAAAAATTGGTATAATAAAAAATATATAATTATTTTAAAATTGCTTAACATGTGTAACGTATGCGGAAAACACATATTAACAACACTCAAAAAAATTTAACGTAAAATCAAACTAGTGATTCTTTCAACCAAACATAAACAAATCGGGGTAGTGGTGAAAAAAAATTATACAATCATGAAAAAATTTACAATTTTAGTTATTAATATGTATAAAAATTTTCAATGATTTATAAATTTTTTTGTAAAACTACACTGATTTGATATTTTCTCAAACAAATATAACCACCAACGGACACAAGATTCTATCTTGGGGAGCAAAAATATATGCAATTAAAAAATTTATAATCAACGGTGAAAATTTTAATAATAGAATCAAGAATTTTTTAAAATTTCTTAACATATACTTTAAGAACATATATCAACAAAAATCATAATATATATATATATATATATTACAATTAAACTTGTAACTTTAACAAAATTACATTAATCTCTTAAAAATAAGTTAACTTGTATTTTTTTTTTTTTTTTTGATTTTTTTTTTTTTTTGTGAAACATAAAGCAAATATATACTATAAGTTGTAGCGCACGTGATACGTGTACATATGATCATTTTATTTCAAAAAATAATATTATAAATTGTATGATTGAATTCAAAATTTAAAAATTGAAATGAATTTTAAAAAAATCAAAAGCTGAGATATTTGAAAAAAAAATAAAAATAAATTTATGGCATAACTGCCCATATAACTAATATATGGACATTTTGGGAAAACTCAAAATATGAGATATAGACACCATCTCAAGGCTTTATTTCATAATAATACTAGTGGTTGGCACATGTATACACTTTAAATAAGTAGAAATAAAATAAATTATTTATTGTATATTGTGTTCTACTTAAATGGTAAGAGTCTTTTTCACTAGACCTTTGATCTACAGTTTGAGTCTCATACCCTCTATCTTCCTGTTTTTGTGTTTTTTTTGTTTTTTTGGAATGGAGAAATAGACACTTGACATTAAAGAGATGGATGACTTCAGGACACTAACTAAGGTGTTCCTTTTATGTAGTAGTATAGATAGATAGATATAGAAGATAAATATTTAAAAAAAGAAAATTCAAAACCCATATTGATAAAAGTAAATTAGTGATAAATCCAAGCTAAGAATGGTATAAGGTATTAGGTCCAGTGAATATTTTTCGTTAGTGAGTATAGCGATTCTGATCTAAACCTGACCCATTTGATATTCTGGATACGGGTTTCATCGTCTTACATGTGATTCAAGTCTTGTTTCCTCTTTTCCTCATTGAGTTTGGTCATTGAAGTGTCAAGATTGTAATTGGAACAGGTCGGGAGTTAGTTTTTCAAAACTGTTGTTGCCCAGATTTTGACTCTTATGCTCGAGTGAAGCTTCTTGCGCTTGAGTGATCTTTGTGAGCTCTTAGTACTTTTGCAGGCCTGTGTAGACGCGCCCGTGGGCCTCATGCTACAGTTCAGGACTCAAAAATTGTCACGGTTCTTAATCTAAACCAAAGAGTCCAAATTCGGCAAATCGTTTTGAGAAAACAGATTTTTTTGAAAGAAGTGCCAAACATGGATTGCTTTGCCAGATACAGAGTCGCCACCTAAATGTTTTATTTTGGGAAATTTAGGAAACCCTGACTCGTTGCCTAAGGCCACGTGTCCGTCATCACCAAAGTTACCTCGGGTCGGGAACTTGGGTACGATTGGGGAAGGTCACTTCGTGAGCACCCTCGCTCGCCCGATCAAAGATCGGCCTCTACTAACCATGATATCTAGTGTTGAAAACATTATGCATTCTTATTCCGGTTATTAGCCTAGATTTACTATGTGATGCGCACAACATACAAGTATAGACTGGATCGCCTGAATTGGAACGAAACATTTCATGTTTGTTTTTGAAAATGGTTTGCTACTCGCAAGTAGGTTTAAAATGCAGATTTTTGCCACCCTCGGGTGGGCTTAGAAAAGATGGTTTTGCCACTATCTAGTGGGCTTAAAACTCACAATGAATGAATTGTTCCAATCCAAATAACCCAACCTCCACCCATAGGCATTCAGGCAGTTATATCACATAAGCACATAGCCTCATGGTAAGCAGCTATCATGGCAGTCACTCACACGCATGCAAGGATGCTAAATCATAAAACTTACCGAGTACTCCAAGCCAAAACAGAAGCTAATTAGAAATCCATGCATGATCCTAAATATACAGAAATGCCTAATGCAACACAGGCAGAAATGCAACTAAGATAGGCTCGGCTATTCTAAAGGTAGCATGTGAAATGCTACAACTAATAAGTATTCAACTTGAAATTGAAATACAATGCAGTTAGTATGATGCGCCGAGCCCGGTGCATGCAAAACAAATGAATGAATGCAAACATGCTATCATACTGTATGCTAATTGAAACATGCCCTAATCTAACCATCATAAGCTGGTAAATAAAAGGGAGAAAGACGTGGGGTTGGAAGACATATATCACACACACGCACACTTATTACAACATTGCCCTCGCTCGGAGGGTCCGAATAAATAATACAGTCCCAAATGAATAATTACAGTCCGAATAAGTACAAAATCCTAATTAATCAACAAATTAATCTAGGAAAGTAACAAATTGGCATGCAAGCCAGGGACTGCCTCAACTCTGATCCGGATGATGAATGATGCATGTTCGGGGTTGCCTTGCGCGGAAATCCACTGCGATGCCCCGATTAGCCTCTGTTTGCAATTGTTCTTGGAATGCGTGCCAAGCTTTTGAAAGCTGCTGACTTCTGGTTTGTTGTAACAGAGAGCAGGAAAGGGGCATAGCAATGTATTTTCACATATGTATGCATGCCTCGATCCTCGTGCCACCAATCACGCATCTCGATGCACGATGGCCGAGGAGTCGATTTGCACAACTCAATATGGGATGAATGCACATGAAAACACAACAAGACCAAGACTCCATCATGGATAATCCGGAGTGTCGGTGACTGGGAATTGAGACACGTTCCGTCACTCGAAGTACGAAACGTCCCTCGTTTCCTGTGCTCGGGCAAACTCCTATCCCGAACACAATGCAATATGCATGACATGCATGAATGCAACTAATATGCAACCTAACATACACAATGCTATGAAATGGCATACACAATGCTCGATGTAACATGGCATACACAATGCGCTAACATACAACCTAGCATACACAATGCTATGGAATGAAATGGCATACACAATGCAATATGGGCTTACACTAACATGAGTGGACCTCAGCCACACTCACATCAGAGGCCATAAGATGGAAATGAGACACTCGAGATGCGTGCACACATGCACGCAAACCGAGGACCGAACCTAAGGCACGAATGCCACTCTACCAAAGCATGGTAAGGCATGGAACATGATATGCAAACAAGCAAATTTCAGCACTAAAACATGATGCTAAACAGCCCCGAAGCATGGCAATATGGCACCCGATGCATGAGATGAGACCCGAAACTCAAGACTGGGCACATGGAATGACTTATAGCTATACAAAGCATGCATTATTTGAACATGAAGCATGAAGACAGAGTCAAGGCAGTCCCAAAAAATGAACTTTTCTAGTTCAAAGCATGACCAAAAGATGCTAGCATGATGGACTAAAATAGCATGCAACTTTGACTAGCAAACATGGTTTACATGGCAAGTATATTAAGCATATGGAATCTCATCAAACCAGCAAAAATCAGTGAATAAAACATGTGAAAATAGGCCCAAATAACCACTGATATACAACCATGGCATGCAAAAATGATGAGTTACTTTAGAGGGCCATGCAAGGGATTCTTAAGCACATACAAGATAGACATGTGGCAGTACCAAACCAACTCTGAAAATCAAATATGGTAGTCCCAAAACTCACCAAATTGATCCTGGAAAATGACTTCAAAGCATGCAAGATAGGGTCTCTTTGGAAGGCCAAAATGACCACCAAACAAGTCAAGGTGAGAGGGGGGCACCCCCCTCTGATTTGGAGGCTCAAAACAGCATCAAAACCACTGGAAATCCACTGGATTCTAGTGGCTAGAAGACCAAACAAGGCATGCAACAAGAGCTTAGGTGCAAGGCTCAAAACAAGGGACAATCAAGCATACAAAGAAGCATGAGACCCCAAATAATAAAATGCCCTTAATAAAACATGAAGATGATGTCAAAACAAGCCTTTTTACAGTTTATGACAAGTCTCAAAAATGAAGGAAAATAGGGCTAATCTATCATGCAAAAATGGCCCTAAAAGAGAGAATAGAGACAAGGGGCAGCATCCGGCCCCAAATGGCAAAGAGCCCTTCAAAAAAGTTTAAGAGGGGCTCAGAAAAAGGCACTTTATAGTTTATAGCAAGCCACAAAAATGAACACAAGTAAGGCTAAACTATTATGCAAGAAAAAGGCCTAAAAGAGGAATAAAGAGACAAGTGGTATCTACTGGCCTCAAACAGAGGAGAGCCCTTCAACAAAGTTGAAGAAGGGATCAAAACAAGGTATTTTACAGTTTATGACCAAGTCCAAAACAGCTCACAAATAAGCCTAAAATATCATGCAAAAATAGGCCTAAAAGAGAGTTTAAACATAAAGGGTGACGAGGAGACCTCAAACAAGGAAAGACCCTTAATCAAACATGGAGATAAGCTCAAAATAAGACCATTTTCAGTTTGGGTCGGAACCCAGAAATGTAAGCAAGTATGGCTTATAGATGAACCAAGAAAATGCTAGTTTAGGGGAAAAGTGTGCTTACCCTTGAAGAGCAATGAACCAGCAGCCTTTGGACCAAATTTGGGAGCTCTCAACCTCTGGAAATCAGCTTCAAATGGTTGGAGTGGAGTGTGGTGGTGTGGTGCTATAGGTTGTAGTGTAAAATGGTGTAGGAACCTTAGGGTTTTGAGGCTTGGAAGAGAGGGAGAGGGAGAGTTGATGCAAAAGCTCAAAACCAATTTTTGTAACCCCCTCAAATGCAGCTGGAGCTGCTGGTTTTATAGAGGGAGGAGTGGAGGAAAGGGAGGGAAAATGAAATTCAAATTTCCCCCCCCCAAAAGGCTGACCCTCGGACAGTGGGTGAAGTGCAGAATGGTTGGCACAGCTGGAACACACTTGGGAGGGCAAGAATGGCCGGCCAGGTCAAAAGGGTCAAAGTGGTCAACCGACCAGCTAGGTGGCCGGCCGACCAGAAAAGGTGGCCGGCCGACCAGGTCAAAAGGGTCAAGGTGGCTGGCCACCCCCTAGGATGAAGCCCCAGAAGTTAGCTTTCCAATGCCACAAACCTTGCATCAAAATTCCTCCTATGGAAAAAGTTATGCCAGTTTCCGTGAAGCCGCGCAGATTCGGCCCAACCGGACTTCAACCAACCATATCTCCTCCCCCGTAGACTTGAACTTAGGAGATTCTTGAGTGAAAAATGAATCCCCGGAAGTAAGCTTTCCAATGGTGGTGGCCTCATATCTTAATTCCTCTTGTGCAAAGAGTTACGCCCGTTTCGGTGAAGCCGCGCAGATTTTTCTCCTTCCCGGATTCATGCTGAACTACTTTTGACCAGAAAAAGTTGGCTGGCCATCTGATTTGCTTTTTCTCCATGTGGCCACATTGAAGCCCTAGAAGTTAACTTTCCAACGGTGCCAACCTCGCGTCAAAATTCCTCCTGTGGAAAGATTAATGCCCGTTTCGGTGAAGCCGCGCAGATTTGGTCCTACTCGGATTCATGCCGAACTTCTCCTAAACTAGTTTTCCTTTCTCTTCTCCTCTTTTCTTCAACTCCAAACCCCTAAGTAAGGTGTTTTGAAAGATTTTTCAAAGATTTCATCTCTCTTTCGTTCATTTCCACTTTGTCCTTGCTCGGTTTACCGAAAAGCGTAACATTTGACAAAATGCGAGCCTCGGAACATCGTAAAAACTTTATTTCAAAAACGTTTTGAAAGAGAGGGTTTTAAGACTAAAATCTTTTGATCAAGATTGTTTTGGTCTAGAACAGGGGTATGAAGTTGAGATTTGACTCTCTCTTTGCCGAAGAAATTGAACCTTTGCCCTGCACATCTTCCAAAACCATCAGTCGCGTCCAAGTCTTAAAGGCGATCAAAAATGGGGTGTCTACAGTTGCCCCTCTTTGACAGAACTCGGAAGTCAAGAAGTGACGGGAGTGAATGTCAAAGCCCAGAGACGACCCATTTTTGGCAAGGCCGAAGACTTGGACAAACAAACAAAGTATAGATGAATAAATGGTTGTGCCCGCAGGCTGCCTACGTATCCCTTTACAAGGAATCAAACCGGCGTAGTTCAGGGGCAGGATGCAAAATGATATGTAGGAAGATTTTGATGATTGGACTTATACGCTATACGAAGCCGGTTTGAAGATTGGACTTATACGCTACGCGAAGCCGGTTTGAAAATTGGACTTATACGCTACGCGAAGCCGGTTTGAAAATTGGAACTATACGCCACGCGAAGCCGGTTTGAAAATTGGACTTATACGCCACGCGAAGCCGGTTTGAAAATTGGACTTATACGCTACGCGAAGCCGATTTGAAAATTAGACTTATACGCTACGCGAAGCCGGTTTGAAAATTGGACTTATACGCTACGCGAAGCTGGTTTGAAAATTGGACTTATACGCTACGCGAAGCCGGTTTGAAAATTGAGGATTCATGCAATGCACTGCAATGACTAAAATGCAATGTGATAGCTAGGAAAAGGGAGGTACCTTACAGGGGCACTTGGCAATGACGTACCTCATGCTGCTGGGGATCTCTCGCTTCTTCTTGATTGAACCACATGTACTACTTTTCTCCCTGACTATGGTTGCAGCTTTCCCTATTCTCCAATAGGGTGACAGACTAGGTTGATTCGGTATCCAGAATTGAGGCGCATACACATGCTATCTCAATCTATGAGGCTGCCATACAGATTTCAAGCCGAGGATATACCCCTGGGTATTTAAACCAGACTTTAGTCTCGGAAATCCCGAACCTTTGTGTTCTAGGCATGGGCCATTCGAACTCTAGTTTCCACCGTCTCAGTTGGTCTCCTAGGAACTCACTGTAAACATAGGCAGGTGGCTATACCAGACCACTGGAAGTCGTTCGGGCCCGACAAACACCAAAGGAATTGCACCTTTAGAGGATTTAAGGTCTCCTAGACCAGAGAGTGCACAAGACAGTGCGAATGAAGATACAGGATTTAAGGTCTTCCAGACCGGAGGATTTAAGGTCTCCCAGACCAGACAATAAAACAAATACGATGCAATGGATGTAATAGATGTGATGAAATAGATAATAGATGCGATGCAACAGAGAGTACAATAGATGCAAAATGGCGACATACGCCAACCACGCTGGACTCGTGAGTGGAGGAAGAACAAAGAAAATCAATGAGAAGCGCGTTCCATGCAACCTAAGATAAATTCCAAACACGCTGAAATCGTGTGAGGAGGTCCAAAAACAACCGCTCAAGTGCGCACACAACGCAACCTGAGATAGAATCCAAACACGCTGAAATCGTGTGAGGAAAAGGACACTCAAACCATGCTGAAATCGTGAGAAGAGGTCCTAAAACAACCCGCCCAGCGCGTCTACAACGCAACCTGGGATAAGATCCAAACACGCTGAAATCATGTGAGGAAAAGAACACTCTAACCACGCTGAAATCGTGAGAAGAGGTCCGAAAACAACCCGCCCAGCGCGTCTACAACGTAACTTGGGATAAATTCCAAGCACACTGAATCGTGTGAGGAAAAGAATCACTCTAACCACGCTGAAATTGTGAGAAGAGGTCCAAAAACAACCCGCCCAGCGCGTCTATAACGCAACCTGGGATAAGATCCAAACACGCTGAAATCTTGTGAGGAAAAGAACACTCTAACCACGCTGAAATCGTGAGAAGAGGTCCGAAAACAACCCGCCCAGCGCGTCTACAACGCAACCTGGGATAAATTCCAAATATGCTGAAATCGTGTGAGGAAAAGAACCACTCTAACCACACTGAAATCGTGAGAAGAGGTCCAAAAACAACCCGCCCAGTGCGTCTATAATGCAACCTAGGATAAGATCCAAACACGCTAAAATCGTGTGAGGAAAAGAACACTCTAACCACGCTGAAATCGTGAGAAGAGGTCTGAAAACAACCGCTCAAGTGCGCGCACAACGCAACCTGAGAAAGGATCCAAACATGCTGAAATCGTGTGAGGAAGGGGACACTCTAACCACGCTGAAATCGTGAGAAGAGGTCCAAGACAACAACCCAGGTGTGCGCACAACGCAACCTGGGATAAATTCCAAACACGCTGAAATCGTGTAAGGAAATGAACACTCTAACCACGCTGAAATTGTGAGAAGAGGTCCAAAACAACTGCCCAGGTGCGTGCACAACGCAACCTGAGATAAATTCCAAACACGCTGAAATCGTGTGAGGAAGGGGACACTCTAACCATGCTGAAATTGTGAGAAGAGGTCCAAAACAACCGCCCAGGTGTGCGCACAATGCAACCTGAGATAAATTCCAAACACGCTGAAATCGCGTAAGGAAAGGAACACTCTAACCACGCTGAAATTGTGAGAAGAGGTCCAAAACAACCCGCCCAGCACGTTTACAACGCAACCTGGGATAAATTCCAAACACGCTGAAATCGTGTGAGGAAAAGAACACTCTAACCACGCTGAAATCGTGAGAAGAGGTCCAAAAACAACCGCTCAAGTGCGCGCACAACGCAACCTGAGAAAGTCCCGGAGGACAACGATCCCAAACGCTGCTCAGCGTAAAAGGATAAATGGTAGAAGATAACACAAGATGCAAATAAATGCAAGTAAGGTGTGCATGACAATACAACGAGTGTGCGTGACAACGCAATTAAAGGTGTGCATGACAAAACCAGTGGAAGAATGCATAACAATGCGGGTGGAAGGGTGCATAACTTTGAAGCAGGCTTGATCTTGCGCTTGAGGTAGAGGCACACTCATACTTCGGAGCATTGACAAGGCTTGAAAAGGTACATCCGGAATACAATCACGGAATTTTCTGAAGTTGAAGCACACTCAGATGCTTCCATTTTCCCTCTTTTTTCTTTTGCTTTGCAGTCTGGAACCCACATAGCTTCAGATAGGTCCTTGTTTTACTTATTCTGACATGACCTGGGTTGAACCCTGCGGCTTTATGAAAGAACTGATCCTTTTTTGCACAATTGTGGAGAACGACACGGCACTCTGAGCACAAAACGATTTTTGAAATTGAAATGAGAAAAGGGTTCTCAACCGGGTATTGAGCCTACAACTGACCACAGCCAAAACGACTCAACAATGGAAAACAAAGGTAGAACGACCTAAACACAACTCAACAAAGGAAAAACAAGGTAAAATGACCTAAACACATTTGTTGACACTCAAACGACTTAAAACAAGAAACGAGACAAACAAAACACACAAACATAACACTCAGCTGTGTTACAAAGGCGAGAGACCTCTCGGTGCATGAGGAGCCAGTTTCTCCGGGTATTGTTTCCCACCCTTTCTCATTTGTGATTCTCACATCACTCGGCCCTCAAGCTCTGTTTTTCTGAAAAAGCCCTTTTCTCACTTTTTCTCTCATCGCACATCTCTCTATTCTTCAATCTCTCGTTTTTCATCCCTCCCCTGGGTGGTTGATGGATAAACAAGAAATTGCGGGCTCATGCCCCTAGCATTTTGCTAGATTCTTCCTTCTGCTTACAACAGTGAACTTTCCCACAGAGGGGTTGCGCTACAACTGGGTGTGTAGCACATCTGCAGTTGACATCGGTTGACGATGCTCCGCGGGGGAGTTTGGATGTAATCAGATGTGTCCAAACAAAGGAGTGGAATATCTCGATCCATTCCCGTTTGTGCTTCGTACTTGGCTTGATACCTCGTTGCTTGGAGGATGTAAGAGCTTTCTGCCCTTTTTGCGGTTAGCTTCCGTTGTGCCCCTTTTCTGGCGAATACGGTGCCCTGTCCGGCAAGTAGAGTGCCCTTCTTGGCAAGTATGGTGAAAATGGGGGAAAGACAGGAAGCCTGACTCAACTGTGCCCCTAGTTCATTATTTTGACAATTTTTTGTTTTGGTTTTCTACTAAAACAATTTTGATCAGCATAAGAGTTAGATTAACATGCTTGTTCAACTTTCTGATTTAAAATCATGCAAGTCAGGCTATGAGCACTGAAAATTTTCCTTTTTTGGGTCCAAGAAAAAGGTTCAGTTTTGGAAAAAATGGAATAATTTTCGAGAAAATTAGTCAACCTCAGTAAAAATTCTCAAAAACTATTTTTGCAAACGGCCAATGCTCAACAAGCACGGAACCTATTCTTGAGACACACAACCTCGGATCTGGAGGAAAATTGCCCCTTGTTTGAACGATACCGCGGCGCATTGAATGGCAACGGAAAGTTGCCCCTTGTTTGAATGGCACCGCAGCGCATTGTAGTCAGTCCTTAGAGTGACGAACACAACCAAATCCCCAGATACAGAGAAGACAAAGATGACTAGAACCATCGCATGGACACAATCAAATTGAAGTGTTTTACGGCTGGACTTCAGGATGAAGTTGCCTACGTATCCCAAAGATGGGAATCAAGCCTTACGTAGTTCGGGGTTAAGGTACACTCGGGTATTAACCTCTCCTTTTTAGGCTCTAACTTTTGCCAAGGCGCCTGTCGCGGGTTTTCGACCTTGCGAGCTTTGTTCTTCTTTCTTTCTTTTTTTATATTCTTTTCATTCCTTTTTTTTTTTTTTTTTTTTTTTTTCTTTTTGCATTTTTTTGTCTCGCTCTAACTTTTGCCTAGGTCACCCTTCTGGGTTTTCGACCCAGCGAGCCTCTCAAAGGGTAAAAGTGTAGCTTGGTCCATGCCAAATGGTTGTAGGACTTTGAAGTCATCCGTATCCAGGAGAGTGGCTGTTGATTTGCAAGAAGACTTATCTTCGGCTCTTCGAGCACATCTGACATCCTTGCCCCTAGTTCGAAGGGTGCTTCCGACCTAGCTTCGCAAGCTGTTTTTGGTGACATCTGGTCTTCTTGATCTGATTTTCTTGCCGCTAATTCATGGGTTGCTTCGAATCTGGCCACTCAGGCCTCACATTGTAGTCGACCGTTGAATGTTCTGAATTCAAGTTCAAGGTTCGAAAATGAGAAGTTAAGTCTCGGGGCTGAGAGCGATCCTAAGCTGCGCAATCTCAAAAGTGATTCCACACATGTCCTCGCAGGACCGCGCAAAACATTTTTTGAAAGTTTTTAAGAAAGCGACAAATCGCTCGCGCTGAAGACAGTGTAGAACCAATCTGGATCAAAGCTAGGGTCCTTCTCAGTACTCACACTAACAAGCATGTTTTCATTCATTAAGGGCTTAGCACGCCTCTCTTTCTCTTAGTTTGATCAAAGTTTTGCAAATCCCGAGGAATTCCTCCCTCTTTGTTTTCACCGCAGTGTTCACAAAGTTTTGAAAAACTCAGGTCATTATAATGACTTCAAGGCACAGAAAAGACAGAGTTCTTAGTCAAATACTGCTATTTCATTCAGAACTTCCGGCATAACTGGCACAAGGTAGAAGCAAACGTGAGAGCGTGAAAATCACTGCTGTTCATTCAAATCTGTTGGCGTTACTGGCTCCAAGGCAGAAACAAACTCAAAACAAAACGAAAAGACAAACACAAAACAAAATGGTGACGCCCGAGGTAACACCCCCCGGAATCACCCGACTCCTATACAACAGGACTGACTCGATACAACAAGACAGACTCAAAACAAAAGAGACTGACTCAAAACAAAAAGACAGACTCAAAATAAAACAACAAGACTGACCTAATACCCAAGTCAGAAAGCACAAAAGCTAGCATTTGCAAATGCTCAAAATAGTGTATGCCATCCACCATATCTGGAGTAAACTGAGCGCCATCCACAGGTGGTTCATCCCCCGATCACATGGTCACATTATCCCCCAAGTTCACCGATCCAGTGCCGATAGACTTTGCAGGACCTGACGCGAAGATGACCTTTTTATCAATCAGATCTTGTATTTCATGGTGAAGACGAAGACACATGTTAGTGTCATGGCCAGCTTGTTGATGAAAGACACAGTACTTCGCCGGGTCGTGGGAGAGAGGAAGTTTATTCAGTAATGGCCGCGGCTCCAGGGGCTTCAGATGCCCCTTTTCGATCAGGACCCTCAGGGCCGTTGACAAAGACATGTCCAATGGGGTGAACACCCTTTGGCCCCGAGGTGGGTATTTGGCAGGTTGTGAGCTGGTTGTGTTGGATGTACCGGCGAAAGGGTCGGTAGGTGCTAACTTTTGATGATCTCTTCCGAGTGTAGGATTGGAGTTGAAAGGGGTGTTTCTGGTACAACATCTCTTGTCTCAGCTTGTCCTTTGATTCAGACTTCCCCCAACTTGAGTGGCGAAAGTATCATCTACAGTTTTTGCAACCACTACAAGCACTTGCTCTTTGTTCAGTCCCTCGGCTTTCAAAGCCTCAACAGCCAACAGAAGATGTTCATGGGGATCCATGTTCGCCCCTATCTTGTTCTTTCCACTCGCCTCCACTTGGTCAAGGGATCGGCCTTCTTCAAATGCAGCCTGCCCTAAGATTGGGGAGCCTTTTATTGTGAAACTCCTAGCATGTGCTGTGGTCGATGATGGAGCCAATGTCCCGGAGGCTAGATCTGTCACAGTCCTTTGAAGATCTTCGATCATTCTCTTCAGCTCAGAAGTAGTGGGCTCACGGGTTTGAGATGGTTGGAGTCCAGGTGCATCCATCATGCATAAGTCCATGCTTTCTGGAATGAACACCTCAGGCTTGGGTAGATGGGCTGGGGTGATGTATATGCTGGGGTCGAAGGTGGATGGTAGTGCATGGATGAGGTTGAGGTGGGGAGGTGACGAGTCAGTACTAACCTGAGGTCCTTTTGGTGGAGCTAGGGTCTCTTCATCAATAAGATCCTGAATCTTATGACGGAGGCGGATGCAATGGTTCGTATCATGACCGTGCTATTGATGGTAGGCACAGTATTTAGCTGGGTCATATCTTGGCGGAAGAGGGTTTGGAAGGGGTTGGGGTTCTAGAAGTTCTAGGTGCCCTTCTTCTCGCAGCTTTTTCAAAGCTTTAGAGAGACTCATGTAAAGAGGATGGAATTTTCGGGCTTGGGGCCGAGTTGAAGTGGTTGGTTCTTGGCCATTGAGGGAAGTGGTGATAGTGTCTACTTCTGAGCATTTCGCAGCTGTGCTACCATCAGTAGTAGCATTGGAACTGCGAGCAACATTCCTCTTCAAAGGCTCGTTATCTTCTGCAAAGATCCCTTGTCTGATGGCATCCTCGATTTGAACCCCCATTTCATGAAGGGCTGGAAAGGTAAACAGAGGTAGAACGACCATCTTTTGCAGCAACTTGCCATGCAAATTCTGAACAATCATCCTGATCTGATCTTTGTCGAAAGGCCTTGTAGTCATCATTGAGGCCTTTGCTCTCCATCTTGTCACGAATTCTGAGAAACCCTCCTTTGGTTCTTGGCGGGTGACTTCGAGATCACGAGTTGTGACCTCGATCTGTGTGTTGTAGGAGTATTGAGCAATAAAGGCCTCAGCCAGCTCTTCCCAGTTCTGTTTCACAGAGCTCTCTAATTTTGCATACCAGATTGCGGCTATCCCAGACAGGGTTTGGCCGAATAATGACAATTTCTGGGCTGTGGTCAAACCCATTGGCCTTAAGATATCAGAAAACAGTTGGAGGTGCACCATTGGGTCTTCAGAGCCATCAAATCGATCGATATGTGGCATCTTGAACCGATCCGGTAATGTCACCACTGAGTCGGTATAACCATCCTCTATATCAGGAATAGAGTGGGCCCCCTGAGACTTTTTGAACAATTTCTCAAGCTTGTTCACTTTCAATGCCGTGGGATCCGTCTCGAACTCAAAGGGGGAGTCTGGTAGGTGGGTGGGTGTTTTAGATAGCTGGGGTAGAACCGGGGGTGGAGCTGGCCCGCCTGGAATGTCCGTATCATCCTGGACGTGGGTTGCCTCCCCGAGTATGGGAACTCTTGGTGGGGTAGGAGCCTGGTGTGAAGTAGATACTCCAGTTTGCTGCTCTAACCTAGCAATTGTCTCTGCCTGTTGGGCTATGACCACGGCCTGTTGCTTGGCGAATTCTGCTTGACGGACAGCGTCTTGCTGCATGGCTTTCATACTATCCTGGAGCTGGCGCACCATCTCTTCTAAGCCTGACATATTGTCCTGATCTGATTGAACCACCAGTATATCTATCTCTGCAGTAGACTCGAAATCTCAACCTGGCTGTTCAAAGACCACTGAGCTGGTAGCTGCTGTACTGGTGGTCTGTGCCTGACCGACCATTTCACCCTGTCTCTGGTAAAGGAACACTGATTGCCCTTGAACTGAATCTCTGACCTGACAAAGTCTATTAACACAAGTTCGGTGTACCTGGGGGATATTGGAGCCTTCTGAAGCTATGGTTCCAAGACTACCTAGCAAAAGAGAAAATAGACAGCATCTCAGCCTGATTTCACCTGAACAGATATGAGCGTAGTTGAATGAGTGTGCTCTCTACTGAATTCTGCCCAAAATTCTGCCGGTAAACTGATACCCTCAGCTAAAACTGATTCTTCCAAATACTGATGCCCGCAGGCCTGGTACCCAGACTTGCAAACTGATATATGCATTCTTGTAGAGACGCACTCTAAAAGCACATAACAAGCAAGTGAGAGCCAAAACACCCCTATGGAGGGGTAAGGTTTCCCCGTCCTATTTTGTCAGGAGCTAGGGTTTCACTACGCATGTAGCGGTTTCAAACAACCTATATTGGGTAAGCAACCTGTCCTAGTTTGGAATGGTCACTACGGTTCCGAATATGCACTAGGTCGAATGGTCAAAAGGGTGCCCCGGTAAAACCGGGGTTTGTGTTCCCATACTGGCAGAGCCCACAACCGGTCAGCCTTATGGTCATGCTTTGACAAGACAAGCCTCTGGCAAACCGTTCAGGAATAGCAGATGGCAAACACGGTGTTCTAGGCGCACCAATGCAAATGCAATGCAAAGAAACACATAAGTGTAGTCAAAACAAGATATCATGAGTTCGAGTCAAGTTCTCTAAATCCCCAGCGGAGTCGCCAGAAACTGTAGACGCGCCCGTGGGCCTCATGCTACAGTTCAGGACTCAAAAATTGTCACGGTTCTTAATCTGAACCAAAGAGTCCAAATCCGGCAAATTGTTTTGAGAAAACAGATTTTTTTGAAAGAAGTGCCAAATATGGACTGCTTTGCCAGATACAGAGTCGCCACCTAAATGTTTTATTTTGGGAAATTTAGGAAACCCTGACTCGTTGCCTAAGGCCACGTGTCCGTCATCACCAAAGTTGTCTCGGGTCGGGAACTTGGGTACGATTGGGGAAGGTCACTTCGTGAGCACCCCCGCTCGCCCGATCAAAGATCGGCCTCTACTAACCATGATATCTAGTTTTGAAAACATTATGCATTCTTATTCCGGTTATTAGCCTAGATTTACTATGTGATGCGCACAGCATACAAGTATAGACTGGATCGCCTGAATTGGAACGAAACATTTCATGTTTGTTTTTGAAAACGGTTTGCTACTCGCAAGTAGGCTTAAAATGCAGATTTTTGCCACCCTCAGGTGGGCTTAGAAAAGATGGTTTTGCCACTATCTAGTGGGCTTAAAACTCACAATGAATGAATTGTTCCAATCCAAATAACCCAACCTCCACCCACAGGCATTCAGGCAGTTATATCACATAAGCACATAGCCTCATGGTAAGCATGCTATCATGGCAGTCACTCACACGCATGCAAGGATGCTAAAGCATAAAACTTACCGAGTACTCCAAGCCAAAACAGAAGCTAATTAGAAATCCATGCATGATCCTAAATATACAGAAATGCCTAATGCAACACATGCAGAAATGCAACTAAGATAGGCTCGGCTATTCTAAAGGTGGCATGTGAAATGCTACAACTAACAAGTATTCAACTTGAAATTGAAATACAATGCAGTTAGTATGATGCGCCGAGCCCGGTGCATGCAAAACAAATGAATGAATGCAAACATGCTATCATACTATATGCTAATTGAAACATGTCCTAATCTAACCATCATAAGCTGGTAAATAAAAGGGAGAAAGACGTGGGGTTGGAAGACATACATCACACACACGCACACTTATTACAACATTGCCCTCGCTCGGAGGGTCCGAATAAATAATACAGTCCCAAATGAATAATTACAGTCCGAATAAGTACAAAATCCTAATTAATCAACAAATTAATCTAGGAAGGCAATAAATTGGCATGCAAGCCAGGGACTGCCTCAACTCTGATCCGGATGATGAATGATGCATGTTCGGGGTTGCCTTGCGCGGAAATCCACTGCGATGCCCCGATTAGCCTCTGTTTGTAATTGTTCTTGGAATGCGTACCAAACTTTTGAAAGCTACTGACTTTTGGTTTGCTGTAACAGAGAGCAGGAAAGGGGCATAGCAATGTATTTTCACATATGTATACATGCCTCGATCCTCGTGCCACCAATCACGCATCTCGATGCACGATGGCCGAGGAGTCGATTTTGCACAACTCAATATGGGATGAATGCACATGAAAACACAACAAGACCGAGGCTCCATCATGGATAATCCGGAGTGTCGGTGACTGGGAATTGAGACACGTTCCGTCACTCGAAGTACGAAACGTCCCTCGTTTCCTGTGCTCGGGCAAACTCCTATCCCGAACACAATGCAATATGCATGACATGCATGAATGCAACTAATATGCAACCTAACATACACAATGCTATGAAATGGCATACACAATGCTCGATGTAACATGGCATACACAATGCGCTAACATACAACCTAGCATACACAATGCTATGGAATGAAATGGTATACACAATGCAATATGGGCTTACACTAACATGAGTGGACCTCAGCCACACTCACATCACAGGCCATAAGATGGAAATGAGACACTCGAGATGCGTGCACACATGCACGCAAACCGAGGACCGAACCTAAGGCACGAATGCCACTCTACCAAAGCATGGTAAGGCATGGAACATGATATGCAAACAAGCAAATTTCAGCACTAAAACATGATGCTAAACAGCCCCGAAGCATGGCAATATGGCACCCGATGCATGAGATGAGACCCGAAACTCAAGACTGGGCACATGGAATGACTTATAGCTATACAAAGCATGCATTATTTGAACATGAAGCATGAAGACAGAGTCAAGGCAGTCCCAAAAAATGAACTTTTCTAGTTCAAAGCATGACCAAAAGATGCTAGCATGATGGACTAAAATAGCATGCAACTTTGACTAGCAAACATGGTTTACATGGCAAGTATATTAAGCATATGGAATCTCACCAAACCAGCAAAAATCAGTGAATAAAATATGTGAAAATAGGCCCAAATAACCACTGATATACAACCATGGCATGCAAAAATGATGAGTTACTTTAGAGGGCCATGCAAGGGATTCTTAAGCACATACAAGATAGACATGTGGCAGTACCAAACCAACTCTGAAAATCAAATATGGTAGTTCCAAAACTCACTAAATTGACCCTGGAAAATGACTTCAAAGCATGCAAGATAGGGTCTCTTTGGAAGGCCAAAATGACCACCAAACAAGTCAAGGTGAGAGGGGGGCACCCCCCTCTGATTTGGAGGCTCAAAATAGCATCAAAGCCACTGGAAATCCACTGGATTCCAGTGGCTAGAAGACCAAACAAGGCATGCAACAAGAGCTTAGGTGCAAGGCTCAAAACAAGGGACAATCAAGCATACAAAGAAGCATGAGACCCCAAATAATAAAATGCCCTTAATAAAACATGAAGATGATGTCAAAACAAGCCTTTTTACAGTTTATGACAAGTCTCAAAAATGAAGGAAAATAGGGCTAATCTATCATGCAAAAATGGCCCTAAAAGAGAGAATAGAGACAAGGGGCAGCATCCGGCCCCAAATGGCAAAGAGCCCTTCAACAAAGTTTAAGAGGGGCTCAAAAAAAGACACTTTACAGTTTTTAGCAAGCCACGAAAATGAACACAAGTAAGGCTAAACTATTATGCAAAAAAAAGGCCTAAAAGAGGGATAAAGAGACAAGTGGTATCTACTGGCCTCAAACAGAGGAGAGCCCTTCAACAAAGTTGAAGAGGGGATCAAAACAAGGTATTTTCCAGTTTATGACCAAGTCCAAAGCAGCTCACAAATAAGCCTAAAATATCATGCAAAAATAGGCCTAAAAGAGAGTTTAAACATAAAGGGTGACGAGGAGACCTCAAACAGGGAAAGACCCTTAATCAAACATGGAGATAAGCTCAAAATAAGACTATTTTCAGTTTGGGTCGGAACCCAAAAATGTAAGCAAGTATGGCTTATAGATGAACTAAGAAAATGCTAGTTTAGGGGAAAAGTGTGCTTACTCTTGAAGAGCAATGAACCAGCAGCCTTTGGACCAAATTTGGGAGCTCTCAACCTCTGGAAATCAGCTTCAAATGGTTGGAGTGGAGTGTGGTGGTGTGGTGCTATAGGTTGTAGTGTAAAATGGTGTAGGAACCTTAGGGTTTTAAGGCTTGGAAGAGAGGGAGAGGGAGAGTTGATGCAAAAGCTCAAAACCAATTTTTGTAACCCCCTCAAATGCAGTTGGAGCTGCTGGTTTTATAGAGGGAGGAGTGGAGGAAAGGGAGGGAAAATGAAATTCAAATTTCCCCCCTCAAAAGGCTGACCCTCGGACAGTGGGTGAAGTGCAGAATGGCTGGCACAACTGGAACACACTTGGGAGGGCAAGAATGGCCGGCCAGGTCAAAAGGGCCAAAGTGGTCAATCGACTAGCTAGGTGGCCGGCCGACCAGAAAAGGTGGCCGGCCGACTAGGTCAAAAGGGTCAAGGTGGCCGGCCACCCCCTAGGATGAAGCCCCATAAGTTAGCTTTCCAATGCCGCAAACCTTGCATCAAAATTCCTCTTGTGGAAAAAGTTATGCCAGTTTCCGTGAAGCCGCGCAGATTCGGCCCAACCGGACTTTAACCAACCATATCTCCTCCCCCCCAGACTTGGACTTAGGAGATTCTTGAGTGAAAAATGAAGCCCCGGAAGTAAGCTTTCCAATGGTGGTGGCCTCATATCTTAATTCCTCTTGTGCAAAGAGTTACACCAGTTTCGGTGAAGCGACGCAGATTTTTCTCCTTCCCGGATTCATGCTGAACTACTTTTGACCAGAAAAAGTTGGCTGGCCATCTGATTTGCTTGTTCTCCATGTGGCCACATTGAATCCCCGGAAGTTAGCTTTCCAACGGCGCCAACCTCGCGTCAAAATTCCTCCTGTGGAAAGAGTTATGCCCGTTTCGGTGAAGCCGCGTAGATTTGGTCCTACCCGGATTCATGACGAACTTCTCCTAAACTAGTTTTCCTTTCTCTTCTCCTCTTTTCTTCAACTCCAAACCTCTAAGTAAGGTGTTTTGAAAGATTTTTCAAAGATTTCATCTCTCTTTCGTTCATTTCCACTTTGTCCTTGCTCGATTTACCGAAAAGCGCAACATTTGACAAAATGCGAGCCTCGGAACATCGTAAAAACTTTATTTCAAAAACGTTTTGAAAGAGAGGGTTTTAAGACTAAAATCTTTTGATCAAGATTTTTTTGGTCTAGAATAGGGGTATGAAGCTGAGATTTGACCCTCTCTTTGCTGAAGAAATTGAACCTTTGCCCTGCACATCTTCCAAAACCATCAGTCGCGTCCAAGTCTTAAAGGCGGTCAAAAATGGGGTGTCTACAGTCTGCAAAACTACTGGGAGTGTGCACTCTTCGCTCAAGCGATGTTTCCTGCGCTCGAAAGGTATCTTGCTCGAGCGAGACTTCTTGTGCTTGAGCGGTAGGTTCTCTGTCTGTAAAACTACTGGGGGTTTGTATTTTAGCTTAAGCGAAACTTCTTGTGCTCTAGTGGTCTGTGCGTATATCAGTCCGTAAAAGTCACTTTTTCCATCACTTTTTCATCTCTCTCTCTCTCTAAATATTTCAAAACCCTATTTTCTTTCACTCTCTGTAACGCCCCGAAATAAATACAATAAATCATCCATAACAATAATTGAATGACTATATAAATCAGAGTACAATATCCTTCTATTACATGAAATTCGATTGTACAAAAGGGTGATACATGCGATATACATTCATAAATAGAACACTCT
This sequence comes from Camellia granthamiana, assembly GCA_036172215.1. Classification (NCBI taxonomy): domain Eukaryota; kingdom Viridiplantae; phylum Streptophyta; class Magnoliopsida; order Ericales; family Theaceae; genus Camellia; species Camellia granthamiana. The sequence goes on from CM069910.1 coordinate 129,646,081, forward strand.
AAATCTACAACATGTATTACCAAATAGTAATAATGTAATAAAAGCTATACAGGTAATTATATGCCCTAAAGGCTTATATCTTTCCAAGTCAAGGCTTTGGTACATCAAAAGTGAGTCCTAAGCTCAATACAAATAAAGCCCCAGGCTTATGCAATAGTAAATAGAAAATAACAAAACTGAGCTTTCAGCTCTACAGTCCTCCCAAGGTAAATCCTTGGTGGAGGCATATCATTAGCACCTGAAAATGGTTTTCCCAAATAAGGTGAGCCAAAGCTCAGTAGAAATAATCTAATACAACATATGAAACTTAACAAAGATATAAGGGTAATATGCATACACAATGCCATTGATAAAGTGTTTCATAATTCTTTTGCAAACCGTGCAGTACCAACTGTATATTTCAAATCAAGAAATCAGTTCTATTTCATTCAGACCACCAAACTGAGAATATAACTTAATAGATCTCTAACCAGTGCAACCATCATACAACCACTTTTATTTGTCATTTTACGGGTATTTTGTCTGTGGGAATCCGCACCCATATATATGTGCGGTTTTTGGGACTTTCACCCTAGACACATAGGCTAACTTAATTCATTGGAGTATATCCCATTTCTTTTCCCAAACATGGAGTGCATCTTCTTTTTTCTCCCAAACATCATACATTTACAATGTATTAAAGACATAGTCATATTCAATGACAATGGATACGAGATTAGTTTCAATTTGTCTAATCCTCATGCAATTTCTACAACAATCATAGCTATCCTCCACCGATAGCCCAAAACAGATATTTCTAAATAGATATATAATCTCCAAGACAAATAAACTATCCAAATTTCCATAGGTGAGAGATAATGCATATCCAACTCCACTATTTATATAAACATCCATTCAATTTCACATTTTCAATATCAATTCTATTTATTTTTACAAAACAAATGTTTAAGACATTTTAGGGCAAACTCATTTTTTCCCAAAATCCAACCCAAGTATCAAAATCAACCATTTTACTACAACACAACCTCATATTCACTCCCATACCCATTTCCAATACATCCATTTGTAAACCCCTCTTTTGATTTTAAACCAAAACCCTAGATTTGTTCAAAATCCTCCAAATTCACAATAATGTTTTTACAAAACAAATAACTAAGTTAAGAGTCATACAAGAGTATAGAAAATCCCTACCTCAAAGCTAGAAGACGAGCAAAGCAAGGAAGGAACTCGGATGAAGCCGAAACCCAACTCTATTTAGATGGAAATGTAGACCTTGAGATGCTCTACCTTTTTAACAAAGGCACAAGGGTAGAGGAACTACTAAATCTATGTGAAAATGTAGAGAGAGAGGGTTTTAGAGAGAAAAGCTCTAGATCTAGGGTTTTGAAATGTTTTAGAGAGAGATATATATATATATATATGAAAAAGTGATGTGAAATGGCCTTTTTACAAACTGAAATACGTATAGTCTGCTCGAGTGCAAGAAGTGACGCTTGAGCGTCCAGACACAATGAAAAAGGTGTTGCTGCTCGAGCTCAAGAAGTGACGCTCAAGCGTAGAATACACACTTCCAGTAGTTTTGCAGACAGAAGACCATCGCTCGAGCTCAAGAATAGCCGCTCGAGCACACGACCGCTAGAGCGTAGGAAACAGTGCTCGAGCATAGAATACACTCTCTTAGTAGTTTTGCAGGCCTACAAAAGTACTGAGAGTTCACAAAGCCCGCTCGAGGGCAAAAAGTGACGCTTGAGCAGAGGAGTAAAATTCTGGGCAACAAAAGTTTAGAAAATCAAGCTACCAACCTGTTTCAAACGCAACCAGTACAACCCAATAGTCAAACTCAAGGAGGGAAAAGAGGAATAAGACACGAACAACAATACAGAACCGTGAAACTCGAATCCAGAATATCAAATGGATCGAGTCTAAAACCAGAATCGCTATAATCTCCCCCCCTTAAGGACTTTCATCCCCAAAATTTCAAATCAAGTTTTAAAAACTATGATTAAACCAATTGCAATGATGATACTTAATCAATTCCATTACTATGACCCATTCTCCGGTCATGCATTCTCATTAACTCGATAAACAAGTTCCAACATTGAAAGTACAATTCACATTTTTCCAAAACACATACAATGTTTATATTAAACCCGTGTTTCCAAAACTTATACAATATATACAAGGTTTCCATATTTTCAAAATATATACAATGTTTTCATATTTCATTAACATACGATAATCTCAATATATGTTCAAATATCAACAAATAAGTCTAGATACTTCTCACGGACTTCCAACTCACATTCCTAAGTTACTTCCTTAACTCTGTGATGTTTCCATAACACTTTTACCAAAGGAATTCTCTTACCTCGCAAGACTTGGTCTCCAGTATCTAAGACTCTCACTGGTCTCTCCTTATACGAGGCATCCTCATCTATCTCTAAGTTGGTCCAATCTAACACGTGTGATGGATCCGGCTCATACTTCCTAAGCATACAAACATGAAACACATCACGAACCCCGGAAAGCTGTGGTGGCAAGGCCAAGTGATAGGCTACCTCTTTAATCCGCTCAAGGATCTCAAAAGGCCTAATAAATCTAGGGGACAACTTCCCATTCTTCTCAAATCTTATCAAACCCTGCCTAGGTGATATCTTCAAGAAGACATGATCTCCTACCTCAAAAGATAAGGGTCTTCTCCTACGGGCAGCATAACTTTTCTGGTGACTCTGGGTAGTAACGAACCTCTTACGGATAAGTGCAACTTTCTCCTTTGTTCCCCAAACTGACTCTAGGCCCAACATTGGTGCATCACTTACCTCGGCCCAACACATAGGGGATCTACACGGTTGGCCATACAAGGCCTCAAACGGTGCTGTGCCAATATTTGACTGGAAACCATTATTATAGGCAAACTCCACTAAGGGCAAGTGCCTCTCTCATGACCCCTTAAAGTCAAGAACACAACTCCAAAGCATATCCTCAAGGATCTAAATAGTATGCTTAGACTGCCTTGTCTGTCTGAGGATGATACACAATGCTAAAAGTCAATCTCGTGCCCAAAGCACTCTGTAGGCTCTGCTACAACCGAGCTGTGAAATGCGAATTTCTATCTGAAACAATCGTTACAAGGACCTCGTGCAACCTCACTATGTCCCTAATATAAAGGTCGGCAAGATAATCTACCAAGTCACTTACGCGCATAGAAATAAAGTGCGCTGACTTGGTTAACCGGTCAACTACCACCCAAATTGCATTACTACCCTATTGAGTCCTTGGAAGGCCCACAACAAAATCCATCATGACATGCTCCCACTTTCACTCGGCTATAGGCAAGGGTTGCAACAAACCCGTTGGCCTCTGATGTTCAGCCTTCACTTGTTGACAAGTAAGGTATCTCGATACAAACACGGCCATATCCTTCTTCATTCCCCTCCACTAAAACTGGCGACTCCACAAGGTGTAAATGGTGAAACTCTCGGAGTACTTCCTCTCAACAAGACTCCGTCATGAAAAGATGGTCACGATATCTAACTCTCAAATCGGAATACACATTCAAGCCCTTCTCTACCTTTCCACTGGAGATCTTTTCTTGGAGGGTTTCCACCTCAAGATCACCCTTCTGCGCTTCTATCACTCGGTTCACAAGTGTAGGTTGTGCAACTACTGAAAACAAGGTTGCAGACTCCATGGACTCGCCAAGATACAAGTCAAACTCACCAATAGCACCCAACATCTCCTATTCCCTGATGGCAATACAAGCTACACTGCTAATAGATTTCCTACTCAAGGCATCGGCCACAACATTGGCCTTTCTCGGATAATAATGTAACTCAAAATCATAATATTCTATAAACTCTATCCACCTCCTCTATCTCAAATTCAAGTCTTTTTATATAAACAGATATTTCAGACTCTTATGATTAGAAAACATTTCAAAGTTCTTGCCATACAAATAATGCCTCCAAATCTTCAAGGCAAAGATCATCGCCGCTAACTTTAGGTCATGAGTAGTGTAGTTCCTCTCATGTGTTTTCAACTGCCGCGAGCCATAAGCTAGTACCTTCTTCTTTTGCATCAATACACAACCCAAACCTTCCCGTGAAGCATCGCAATACACTGAATAGCCTAAACCCCTTCTCAGAATAATCAATACTGGAGCAGTGTTAAGTCTAACCTTAAGCTCTTGGAATGACTTTTCACAAGTCTCACTCCACACAAACTTAATTTCTTTTCTCGTCAGTCTAGTTAACGGTGAAACTAGTCTAGAGAATGTTTTCATAAACAAACAGTAATACCCGGCCAACCGCAAGAAACTACAGATTTCAAAAGCATTCTTAGGTTGTTCCCAATCTTGCACTGCTTCTATCTTAGATGAATCTACAATCACCCCTTCCCCGAATACCACATGGCCTAAGAACTTTACTTCTCTCAACGAAAATTTGCATTTCCCAAATTTGGCACAAAGTTTGTGGGCTATAAGTAACTCAAGTACTACCCGCAAGTGTTCTTCGTGTTCCTCCTCAGAGGGTGAGTAAATCAAGATGTCATCAACAAAGACGACCACAAAATGGTCTAGGAACTCACGGAAGATCCAGTTTATCAAATCTATAAACAAGGCTGGTGTATTGGTTAGCCCAAAGGGTATCACTAGAAACTCGTAATGGCCATACCGCGTACGGAATGTCGTCTTCTGGATATCCTCCTCCCTTACTCTCAATTGGTGATAACCTAATCTCAGGTCTATTTTAGAAAAACAATAAGATCCCCTCAACTGATCAAACAAATCATCTATACGAGGCATCAGGTACTTGTTCTTAACAGTTACCCAGTTCAACTTTTAGTAATCTATACAAAGTTGTAACGCACCATCCTTGTTTTTGGCAAAGAGAGCCGGTGCTCCCCATGGTGAAGTACTAGGGCAGATAAAACCCTCATCTAGCAGCTCTTGGAGTTGAATCTTCAATTCACTCAACTTGGTAGGTGCAAATCTATATGGTGCCATAGAAATTGGTGCCGTACCAGGCACTAAATCAATTGAGAACTGAATCTCACGGCGAGGTGGTAAACTGGTGAGATCCTTAGGAAAAACGTCCAAGTATTCACAAACTACCTTAGCAACTCAACTCGGACTTCATCACACTCATTACCCAAGAAGTTGGCAAGAAGACAACTAAGTTCACTCCCCCCATGCGGATCATACATCGGTGATAAGACTTTATTAACCAGGTCCTTCAAGAAATAAAAGTAATCATTGCTCAAGGTATATACAGTAACCCTGTGACGGTAACAATTTATGACAACCCGATACAATGACAACCAGTCCATACCCAAAATAGCATCAAAACTAGACATGTCAATCAACACAAATGCAAAAGGAAGTTGGCGATTGGCAACCTTTATGTCACAACCCCGACACCCATTCTCCAAAACAATCTCACCACCAATAGGTGATTCTACACTGAAGGGAGATGCTAACTGAGCCAACTCTAACCCCAAAGCCGATGCACATGCAGACGAGATAAATGAATAAGATGCACCCGTATCAATCAACACGTTAAGAATGGAATTGTATAACAAGAAAGTACCTCTCACTGCCGAAGGCGCTGGCACTATGTCTGGTGCGGTAACAACATACATACGCCCAGTAGGTCTTTGGTCTGCCTACTCATCCCTCGGAGCATAGGTTTGATGCACTGATTGAGCCGAAGAGGCTCATTAATTTACCCTCGAGGCCTGTACTGACTGTGCAAGCTGGTGACTCTGTGTCTGCCTCGAACCAGACGCACCAGGCGTGCCATCCAACTGAGGGAAAACCCTCTTCATGTGCCCTGCTTGCCCACACAGTTAACAAGTGAGCGGCTGCCCTCTCCCCTGACTCTGGCTTTGAGAATGAGCCAAAGATGATGCAGACCGTTGCCTTCCTTCCCTTTGCGGGCAAGCTGGAGACTTGTGGCCGAATTGGCCACACTTGAAACAAGTGAAATCTTCCTGACCACCTCCCCCAGAACCCGAACTTAGTGCTGGAAAAATGGACCTTGACTGTGCTCCCTGAGACTGTTGTGAGATAGGACCCCTGTACTTCTTACTGTCCCCTAGAACATCTTGACTCTTCCTGGAGCCCCTCATTTGCTCCTCTTCCATCTGCATCACAGTCTTAAGATAAGCCACCGCCTTCACAAGGCGTCCATAATCTCTAATCATTGACCCGACCATTTTGAACATGAGCCCGATCCTCAACCTCTTCTCGAACTCTAAACAACGACGCTCCTCAGTCACTACGAGTTCCGGTGCAAACCTTGACAGACTAGTAAATGCGGCCTTAAACTCGGTCACTGGCATACTCAATTACTTGAGTTGAGAAAACTGATCCTTCAACTTCTCCCTAACAGTGAGAGGCAAAAACTTGTCCTAGAAGGCATTGACAAAAGCCTCCCAAGTCACCCCAATCCGTCTACGCGCATACTTCCGCTATTGACCTGCATCTCTCTTCAATTGGAAGGATGCGAAGGTCACTATCAAACCTCCATCTTCGATGCCAAGCATCTCAAACGTCTTCTCTATCTGCTCCAACCACTCAATCGCCTTCAGTGGCTCTTGGGATCACCCAAAAACTCGTCTGGATTCAACCGGAAAAACTCTCGTTTCAAGAATGACGGCCCTGCCTTAGCTACTTGGGCCTGGACTTGATTCTCAACCCTGAGAATATCCATAGATTCCCGCAATGCTCTGACCATTTCGTAGGCTAAGGCGCCCATGGCCTGCTGACCAACTGGTTCAGCCACATTGGCCTGACTAACCCATTCTTCTTGCTCCGGTAAAGGCGCCTCATGCCTTCTAAGCCTACCACACCTACCACCACCACGTCCACGTCTTGACATCCTAATGAAGGTAACAAAAGAGATGATCACATTTACAAATGTGCCGAAGCTAACTCACTCGCGTCCTAATGCGATAGACAACAGTAATTTACTCAACGTAAACACATAGTCACATACGAATATCATTTCTAGATAATGACCGTCCTGCGGCGTTGCCAAAGTTCCAATTAGAGACATCAATGATCAAATGCTCTTCTAATAGGACTTCTAGAAACCCGTAGACTCAATCAACATCATAGAAACTTAAATTCCATACCCATACAATCACATAAGCATGTTATCACATAGCATATCTTACATATTAGTGTCTCTATCAAGCGAGACAAACCCATTGTGGTAATAACCACTTCCCACGTACCCAAAGTATTCAAACTTGGTACTCCCCAAAATAAATACAATAAACCATTTATAACGATAATTGAATGACTATATAAATCAAAGTATAATATCCTTCTATTACATGAAATTTGATTGTACAAAAGGGTGACACATGCGATATACATTCATAAATAGAACATCTTGAATCTATAACATGTGTTACCAAATAGTAATAATGTAATAAAAGCTAAACAGGTAATTATATGCCCTAAAGGCTTACATCTTTCCAAGTCAAGGCTTAGGTACATCAAAAGTGAGTCTTAAGCTCAATACAAATAAAGCCCTAGGCTTGTACAATAGTAAATACAAAATAACAAAATTGAGCCTTTAGCTGCATAGTCCTCCCAAGCTAAGTCCTTGGTGGAGGCATATTACTAGCACTTGAAAATAGTTTTCCTAAGTACGGTGAGCCAAAGCCCAGTAGAAATAATCCAATACAACATATGAAACTTAACAAAGATATAAGGGTAATATGCATACACAATGCCATTGATAAACCATTTCATAATTCTTTTGCAAACCATGCAGTACCAATTGTATATTTCAAATCAAGAAATCAGTTCCATTTTATTTAGACAACCAAACTGAGAATACAACTTAACAGATCTCTAACCAGTGCAACCATCATACAACCACTTTTATTTGTCATTTTACGGATATTTCATCTACGGGAATTGGCACTCATGTATACGCGTGGTTTTCGAAACTTTCACCCTGGACACACAAGCCAACTTAATTCAATGGAGTATGTCCCCTTTCTTCTCCCAAACATGGAGTACGTCCCATTTCTTCTCCCAAACATCATACATTTATAATGTATTAAAGACATAGTCATATTCAATGACAACGGATGCAAGATTAGTTTCAATTTGCTTAATCCTTATGCAATTTTTACAACAATCATAGCTATCTTCTATTGATAGCCTAAAATAGATATTTCCAAACAGATATACAATCTCCAAGACAGATAAACCATCTAAATTTCCATAGGTGAGAGATAATGTATATCTAGCTCCACCATTTATATAAACATCCAATCAATTTCATATTTTCAATACCAATTCCATTTATTTGTACAAAACAAATGTTTGAGACATTTTAGGGCAAACTTTTTTTTTTTTTTTCCAAAATCCAACACAAGTATCAAAATCAACCATTTTACTACAATACAACCTCATATTCACTTCCATACCCTTTTTCAATACATCCATTTGTAAACCCCTCTTTTGATTTTAAACCAAAATCCTAGATTTGTTCAAAATCCTCCAAATTCACAATAATACTTATACAAAACAAATAACTAAGTTAAGAGTCATATAGGAGTATAGAAAATCCCTACCTCAAAGCTAGAAGACAAGCAAAGCAAGGAAGGAACTTGGATGAAGCCACAACCCAACTCTATTGGGATGAAAACGTAGCCCTTTAGATGCTCTACCTTTTTAACAAATGCACACGGGTAGAGAAACCACTAAATCTAGGTGAAAATGTAGAGAGAGAAGCTCTAGATCTAGGGTTTTGAAATGTTTTAGAGAGAGAGAGAGATATGAAAAAGTGATGTGAAATGACCTTTTTATGAACTAATATACACACAGTCCGCTCAAGTGCAAGAAGTGACGCTCGAGCGTCCAGACACAATAAGTTGTTTCGCTCAAGCATAAGAAGTGAAGCTCGAGCACCAAGACATAATGAAAAAGGCATCGCCGTTTGAGCTCAAGAAGTGATGCTCGAGCGTAGAATACACATTTCTAGTAGTTTTGTAGACAAAAGATCACCGCTTGAGTGCAAGAATAACCGCTCGAGTACACGATCGCTCAAGCGTAGGAAACATCGCTCGAGCGTAGAATACACTCTCCCAGTAGTTTTGCAGGCTTGCAAAAGCACTAAGAGTTCACAAAGCCTGCTCGAGCGCAAGAAGTGACGCTTGAGCGGAGGAGTAAAATTCTGGACAACAAAAGTTTGGAAAACCAAGCTACCAACCTGTTCCAAAAGTAACCAATTCAACCCAATAGTCAAACTCAAGGAGGGAAAAGAGGAATAAGACAAGAACAACAATACAGAAACATGAAACCCGAATCCAGAATATCAAATGGATCGGGTCTAAAACCAGAATCACTATACTCATTCTCTAAAACTCATCTATCTCCCTCAAATACACCTAGATCCATCGATCTTTTCACCCATGTGCCTTTATTAAAAAGATAGAGCTCATTGAGGGTTTCGTTCTAACCTGAACAAAGTTGATTTTTGGCGTCATAGGGTTTCCCTCACTCTCTCTCGTGTTCTAGCTTCAGGTAAGGATACTTTCCACACTTTTTATGAGTTTTAACTTATTTATTATTTCTAAACCATATTGAGATTTTTGAAAGATTTGGAACAATCTAGGGTTTTGGGTAAAAATCAAAAGAGGAGTTTTTCAAATGGACCCTTGAAAATGATTTTGATATGGAAGATAATGTTGAGTTAGGAATAAATTGTTGATTTTGAATGTTGGTATTGATTTTTGGGAAAAAAAGGGATTTTGCCATAAATGCCTCAAATATTGATTTTATATAAATTATGAGATTGATATTGAAATTGTGAAATTGGATTGATGTTGATGAGGATGGTGGAGTTTGATATGTATTATCACTCATCTCTTGAAAATTTGGAGAGTTTATTTTTATTGATAATTGTTTACTTATTTAAAAATATCTGTTTTGGGCTAGTGGTGGATGATAGCTATGAGTGTTGTAGAAATTACATGTGAATTAAGAGAATTGAAACGATTTTTCTCATTCATTTGCATTAAGCATTATCTCATACTTATACATTGGAAATGTTATTGTTTTGAGAAAATGGGTGAATCTGGGAGAGGAGTTGTTACATCAAATAAGTTGGCCTGTGTGTCTAGGGTGAAAGTCCCGAAAACCGCACATATAGATGGGTGTCAGTCTCGCGAACGAAATTTTTGTGAAATGGCAATAGTAGTGCTAGTATAGCCTACGTTTACATGGGTCTCGATTTACGGTTTCCTCTAGACGAAATTCCCGAGAAAGGTTGTATCGTTTTGAAATTCCTAGAGTGTGATTCATTACCCTATTTTCTATTGTAAAGGAAATGATTTATGAACCATGATATTAACTTGGCATTGCATGGTTTTGGAAAGAGACGTAAAATGTTTTGGCACGAGTATTACGTATGCATTCATCTTATAGCTTTGTTAAGATTCATACACTGTGTTGGATTATTTCTATTGGGCTTTGGCTTACCCTATGTGGGAAAAACATTTCAAGTGCTGATGATATGCCTCTGCTCAGGCAATAGCTTGGAAGGACTTAGAGCGAGAGTTTTTTTTGTGCATTTACCGTATTTATTTTGTACAAGCCAAAGGCTTTAATTGTATTGGATTTCAGTCCACTTTTGTTGTAACCAAGCATTGGCTTGGAAAGATGTAAGCCTTAAGGGCATTTCTTATTTGTCTAACTTTTAATTGTCTTTATATTATATCACTCTTTTGTAAAGTTTCATCGTAAATCAATGAAAGATAATTAGTTTATCATTGTAAGCACTTCTTGATGTTGAGTATGGGTTATAGTAATTATTTCGAGGCGTTACAGTGAGAGGTCCACCTTTTATGAAATAATTTGGTGAGAAATCCTTTTGTTCGTTTTGAAGAATATTTTGTTTCTAATTTTACCTCTTAATTTATCTATTGACTTTTTTTTATCTGTTGATTTTCGCTGACTATCTGTTCAAATTTTTCCCTATTTGTTCAAAATTTTTCCCTATCTATTCATCTATTCAATTTTTTTACTGTTCAATTTTTTTTTTTTGACTATCTATTCAAATTTATATTTATTGTTAAATTTTTTTCCTTATTTATTCATTTTTTCCCTATCTGTCCAAATTCTATGGGTTTCTCTCTTTATCTGTTCAAATTCTGTGAATTTCTCTTTGAGCTTATCTGTTGAAACACTATTTGTTAAAAATATGTATCATAACTTTTTTGTTTATCTGTTGCAATCATTATCATCAACAACAATAACAAATCATTAACTATTTCACTATTTGTTGAAACAATTATTCAACAGTTTGAGATTTAAAATATATATATATATATATATATAAAACTCTAACACAAACAGATCTGTGTTGAGGCACTTCAAATCTAACACAATTCATATTATTCATTTTTTATGGACACTTATTTTTGAACTTGCTCAAACAAAGGCCATTCCAACTAGATCTTACTATCAAAACAATAACAAAACAACTAAATAAAATAAAATAATATAAAAACTAATGGAGAACACAGGTCATTATCATCAAAAAAAAAAAAAAAAAAAAAAAAAATTTCATAGTCATCTCAAAATAGATTTGTTCAAATCAAACACAATTCAACATACACACCATACACACATAGATCTGTTTACTTCCATTCTTTTGAAATCTGATATCAGATTTGATCAAATCTCTGCCTTTTTCTGATCTAATCTTCGTTGGCATTCTGCTTCTTCTCTTTGACGAAACAACTTTAGATATGTTGTACAAATTGCATATTTAAATAATTATAAATAGATTCATATAATTAGATTAAAATTATGGAACAAGTAATCATGGACTAAAACATACTAAAATTTACAGTTTGATGAACAAAAACATCACCAAATAATGTAAGCTATTTTATACAGATTATAAACTGATATACAGAAACATATATCAAAATAAAATACTGAAATAAAATAGTAAAAAGAAGCAAACCGAAGCCTGTATGATACCACAGTTTCCTTAAAACAGATTCACTGCATCATCGAGGGTGCTGGAGATACGACGGCGTCTGTCTCCCAAGATACGATAGTCAGAAAACTTGTTAACAAAGAAACACCTTCTGTTTAGCTCCGGTGAATTGACAATGGCACATAGGAAGAATATACTAGGAGCAAATTGACTATATAATATGGAAGCCAAAAATTCTGTGTAGAAAACCCAAGGAAAAAGGTCTTCTTTTATACACAATGAGAGAGAGAGGAGTGGGTTTTTTTCTTCTTATTTCTCTTGTTGGTTTTCCTTCGACAATTGCAAGGCTACTATCCTTCTCTCTTTTTCTAACCAACATAACGCCTATTAGTAAGAGTTCTCTTCATCTTCATCATGAAACATTTGCTTTCATACTCATCAAACACTCATCAAATGCATTCATACTCATCAATTACCATCAAATGCATTCATACGCATCAACCACCATAAAGTGGTTTTCATACTCATTATAGCAATTCAGGCTTAGATCCGACCCATTTATTTCTTTTGAATTCTAGAAACCATATTCGTAGCGGTCGTTCTTTTCTCTTTTCATGTTCGGCTTTGGCTTCAAGGGTCGACACCGTTCTTGGTGGTGTCGACACCACCATCCTTTCTTGTTTTGTTCTGCTCCTAGGGTCGACACTCGTATTGTTGGTATCGACACCACCTTGTTGCTGTGTTCTTGGTTGGGCTACTGAAATTTGGGGTCGACATTAGTCTTAGTGATGTCGACATTTGTCTTGATTGTTGGCCTCTAGGGTCGACACCAGTCTTAGTGGTGTCGACACTTGTCCTGATTGTTGGCCTTTGGGGTCGACACCAGTCTGGGTGGTGTCGACACTTGTCTTGTTGCTAATCCTAGAAATCGCTATTGAAAAATAGGGTCGACACCACGGGTTCCTAGGGTCGACCCTTCTCTTGCTGTGTTGTTCTAGGTTACCTACTGAAAAATAGGGTTGACACCATGGTTTCCTAGGGTCAACCCTTGTCTGTAGCTAACATTAGTGCCTCTTCTTTTCTTCTTGAGGGTCGACACCACTATCTTGAGTGTCGACCCCTGTGAGTTATTTCTAGATTTTTGTTTGGCTTGGGCCCTACTTTTTGGGGATTTTTGACTTTTCTTTTCATTTGACTTTGGAGCTATTATTCAATTAATACATAGTCACTATAAATAGACCCAAAATCACTTTTTTCTCATTAGTTACTTCTCTTTTTCCCTTTCTACCCGTGATTTCTCTCTCTTTCTCTCAAAACTCAACTTTTCTCACTTAGATCTTAAGATCTACTCACTTAGAGGTACTTTCTCATCTTGGTCCTTTGAAATAGATTGTAGATCATCTCAAGGGCTTTCTTTTGATCCAAGAGGTTTGTGATTTCATCAACGCTGAGTTTCCTCCGAGTTTTCCTCTTCCACTTTTACACTTAAGGTAGGGATTTCTCCGCTCTTCTTTATGATTTTTAACTTACTTGTTTGTTTTTATAAAACAATATTGTGAAAAATTGGATTTTTGAACAACCTAGGGTTTTGGCTTGATAACAAAAAGAGGGGTTTTTAATGGTTTATCAAAAATGATTGTGGATAGATATTAACTGTTGAGAATGATGAAAGGATGGATTTTTACCTTAGGAAATGGTTTATAAAGAAAAGAGGGTTTTTGCCCTAGGAATCTTAAATGTTGATTTTGTTTTGATAAAGGGAATTGATGTTGAAATTATGAATTTGAGTGGACGTTGATGAGGATGGTGGAGTTGAGTATGTATTACTACTCACATCTTGAAATTTGGAAAGTTTGTCTTTATGGAATTTATTCATCTATTTAGAGATATTTGCTTTGGGCTATCGATGGAGGATAACTATGATTGTTGTAAAAATTGCATGAGAACTAAGTGAATTGAAACTATTTATCATCCATTTGTATTGGGCATTGTTGTATATTATCACATTGAAAATATATATTGTTTTGAGAAAAATGGTAAATACTTGGTGAATCTAGGTAGGGGGTGTGATTACAATGTTAAGTTGGCTTGTGTGTCCTTGGTGAAAGACCAGAAACCCACGCGGGTAGGTGTCGAGCCATCCAGTTAATACTGGTAAAAATTTGTATTCACAGTCCTATTTTCTATTGAAAAGGAAATGTTTTACGAATTGTGATATAAACCTGGCATTGCATGGTTTGAAAGAGATATAAAATGTTTTAGCATGAGCATTGCATATGCATTCACCTTATAACTCTGTTGAGATTCATAGACTGTGTTGGATTATTTCTACTAGGCTTTGGCTCACCCTATGTGGGAAAACCATTTTCAGGTTCTTATGATATGCTCCGCCAAGGCAATAGTTTGGGAGGACCTAGAAGCTAGAGTTTTATTTTGTTGTATTTATTTGTACAAGCCTAGGGCTTTAACTATATTGGATTTAAATCCATTCTGTTGTAACCAAGCATTGTCTTGGAACGCTGTAAGCCTTTAGGGCATTTCTTATTTGCTTGATGTTCATTCTATTATGTAACATATGCTATAAATTTAGGGATAGGCTTGTGAATGTATATCTGCATATGTTACTCTTTTGTAAACTAAATTGGAAACTAGTGGAAGATCATTACTTATACATGTGTTGTTATTTAATGGATATGGTGGATGGTTTGTTGTCTTTTATTTCGGGACGTCACACTCATCAACCACCATCATAATTAAATAATTTTTCATTCAATTCTCAAACCAAAAAATCATTTTTTTCCCAACAATCCCCCACATGAATAAAAATTGACCAAATAAAAAATAACGGACAACGTTTAACAGCAAAGACTCAGAGGGAGAGCACACAGACTAAACCTACATTAGAAAAGGTAGCTGTTGGCATTGAACCTTTTGTAGTGAAAGCCTATCGAATTTATTGGTTGATTAGTGAACGTGATGTCTTCAACTATTCTGCCGCTTATGTAAACCATGAAAATAGACCTCACACAAGAGTTACTCCAACCATTGTTCTTGTTCTCACTGGTGTGTCCGGTATGGCCCTGGAACACTAGCTTGGTTCAGTGAGTGTTTTGAAAGAATTCGGCCTTGTCAATTCTTAAAGAAGCTGCCCCACTTCGCATTCACATAGGTGACCTAGATAAGGTATCTTACTATACCACGGTCGACTATTTACATCTCTTAGGTCATTAAAAGCATTAGCTTAACCTTTTTACCCCCACAGGGTATCACTGTATAAAGGAATGCGTAAGAGGATTTACTTCTTCAGTGACTCACCCATCGCATTCAGTTAGATTGTCCCTTTAAACCTAGATCTCTGGATCTCCAGTCAACTAGGTTGGGTTTTATGTTTCGGTAACATTTACTAAAGGCCTTAACCCCATTCCTCTTTACGACGTTTCTACTAACTCTCAAGTTAACCCTTTGGTTAACAAATCTGCAATGCTGTCTTAGACTTTACATAGTCTAGAGAGACAACTCCATTAAAGAGTAGTTGTCATATGGAATTATCTCTACGATGAATATATCTAGACTTTTCATTATACATATTACTTTGTGCTCTTCCAATCACCGATTGGCTATCACAATGAATATAGATAGCAGACACAGGTTTCGGCCAACATGGAATATCTTCAACGAATTGGCATAGCCATTCAGCTTCTGCAGTTGCTTTATCCAAAGCAACAAACTTAGATTTCATCGTTGATCTTGAAATATACGTCTACTTGGAAGATTTTCAAGACACGGCTGCCCTTCAGAGTGTAAACACATAACCACTAGTGGATTTGAAGTCCTTTATATCAGATATCCAATTAGCGTCACTATACCCTTATAGTACAATTAGGTATTTGGTATAATGCAACCTAAATCATGAGTGTAGCATAGATAAGTTAACACTTGCATAATGCCCTTCCAATGAATATCATTCAGATCACTCATGTATCTACTAAGCCTGCTAACAGAATAGGCTATATCCGGCCTTGTACAACTCATCAGATACATCAAACTCCCAATGACCCGAGAATATTCTAGTTGAGAGACACTCTCACCATTATTCTTGGTCAAATGTAGACCCAAGTCTACTGGTGTCCTAGACACACTCATATCTGACTTACCAAATTTTTCAGGTATCTTCTCAATATAATGAGATTGAGAAAGTACAATATCACCAGATGTTCTGGTAATCTTAATACCCAGAATCACATCTGCAAGGCCCATATCTTTTATGTCAAACTTAGAGTTTAACATTCTCTTGGTAGCTCTAATAATCTCATCATTAATACCAATAATGAGTATGTCATCAACGTATAGACACAAAATGACATAACCTATGTCAGTATCTTTCACATATACGCATTTGTCACACTCATTGATCTTAAACCCATTTGACAACATAGCATTATCAAACTTCTCATGCCATTGTTTTGAAGCTTGCTTCAAACCATACAATGACTTGACAAGCTTACAGACTTTCTTATTTTGCCCTAGAGCTGAAAACCCCTTAGGTTGCTCCATGTATATTTCTTCATCTAAATCTCCATTTAAGAAAGTTGTTTTTACATCCATTTGATGTATCTCCAGACCACGTAAAGCGGCTATCGCAATCACCATGTGAATGGATGTCCTTGTCATAGGTGAATACGTATCAAAGTAATCCAGGCCTTCTTGCTGCCTATATCCTTTGATAACTAGCCTAGCTTTGTATTTTTCAATTAACCCATCGACTTTCATCTTCATTCTAAAGATCCACTTACTCCCCAAAGCCTTATTACTTGGCGGTAGATCAACCAACTCCCATGTATGGTTTTGTAAGATGGAGTTAATTTCACTTTTAATTGCTTCTTTCTACAATGGACTTTCAGGTGAAGTCATAGCTTCATGGAAAGTTTAGGGTTCTCCCTGTAACATATAAGTCAAGAAGTCCAGACCAAAGGACTTGAAAGGCCTAGTCCTTTTACTCATTCTTGGCTCATCTACTTCTTTATCTCGATTACTATCACTAGGATCATCTTCAAGTTCTTTCTCAGAACCTTGATCATCTCCTCGAATTCGGCAAGAAAACATGTCCTCAAAGAAATATGTATTCCTTGACTCCATTATAGTATTCTTGTGTCTATTTGAAAAATCAGACTTGTGCACAAGAAACCTATATGCACTATTATTCTGTGCATAACCAATGAATATACAATGCACAGTTTTCAGACCTGTCCTAACCTGCTTGGGTGTAGGTACTACCACTTTAGCAAGTCACCCTCACATACGTAAGAAATTATAGGAAGGCTTACGACTTTTTCACAATTCATACGGAGTCTTGTTTACTTTCTTCTGAGGTATTCTATTTAGAATGTAATTTGCGGAGAGAACTGCTTCCCCCCACAAGTTCTGTGGTAACCCAGAACTTATTAACATTACATTCATCATTTCTTTCAACGTCCTATTTTTCCGCTCAGCGACACCATTCGACTGAGGGGAATAAGGCGCTGTAGTTTGGTGGACAATTCCTGATTGAGCACAAAGCTTAATAAACAGCGATTCATATTCTCCACCACAATCACTTTTCAAAGCATTGATCTTTTGGCTTAGTTGATTCTCAACTTCATTATTTAAAAAAATAAAAAAAAATTATCAATTGCCTTATCTTTGCTTTTTAGCAAAATTTAGTGCAATCATCAACAAAAGTGATGAAATACTTATTGCCACCACGTGATTATACGACTTTCAAGTCACACACATCACTATGCACTAAATCTAAAGGCTGAATACTTTTTTCAACATAATGAAACAAAGTCCTTCTCAATTTTACTTCTACACAATTTTCACACCTGTGATTTGGATTAATCTTGAAAGATGGTATGTGATCTAACTTGATTAATGTCATGGCCCGAACCCACCCCCATGGATTAGGGTCATAATTGGCCAGTAATCATGAGATTACCTACGGCCTCGGCCAAAAATCAAATCATTTTTAATTACAGGGGCCAAATAGTGAAAGCAAGAACTTACAAAGATTGTCCAATGAGTAGTGCAAACAAGGCTTAACCAAAATTTTTCTCATAAAAGTGTAATAACTCACACTATGCACACATCCATATTATGTACTACATAAGTCCAGGATCGTTCGAGAGTCAGTGTTAACAAAAACCAAGGTTATACACAACTCGGCCACACATGATTGCAAAAGGACAAAAGGAAAAGTAAAACAAAAACAAGGCCTCTTGCGTCAGGCAACCTTGGTTGACTCCTCAAAACTCTTAGCTCACTGAGGCTGGGGTTGGAGACCTCGTTGCTTACTTGCACACATATAAATAAAGAGTGAGCTAACGCCCTACGAATAATACCAAAGTAAAGGAGTTCATGAATGAGATTCGTTTAATCATAAGTTATAGACCAAACTTGTGGATCAATATCAACACAAAACGACCTTAGGTCCAGTATATCATATATCATATCTGTATTCATGTACCAAATGACCTAGGGTACAACTCGTATTTGCAGAACGACCTTTGGTCCATTATATACAAAACAATCTTAGGTCCAATCCTTAGGCATAATGGCCCTTAGTCCAATATATGCGAAATGACCTTAGGTCCACCATACATAAAACAACCTTGGATCCATTTCGTATACAAAACGACCTTGGGTCCAACCAATCGATATTCAGATTTGTGCACACTCATGATCCATGATCATGTTCACATTCACTTTCATATTCAAAACGACCTTAGGTCCAATCATTTCTTTATTCAAAACGACCTTTGGCCCATTTCACAGATATACAAAATGGCTTTAGGCCCACGTTATATCCTTTTCATGTAAACCGAACAACTTTAGGCCTATTTCATAATCATATATCATTTACTTCACATATTTCATTCACAGTATAAATCAAAAGTTTAGAAACTTACCACACAGGTATCATTTAGCAAATAATATATATATACTCAAGTTATCTTTACTAAGATACTACTCACAATGTTCTGGTGCTTGATTCATCCTTGCACTTGACCCTACACAATTCATAACACATTGGGTCATAATACAATTCAATCCGTTCTTTAGTTTACTTAAAATTCTTAGGCCTTTTTCGT
Organism: Camellia granthamiana; assembly: GCA_036172215.1. Taxonomy (NCBI): domain Eukaryota; kingdom Viridiplantae; phylum Streptophyta; class Magnoliopsida; order Ericales; family Theaceae; genus Camellia; species Camellia granthamiana. Next base: position 129,665,183 of record CM069910.1, read on the forward strand.
GTCTTTTAATTCATTTGGGATGCTCAATGCGTGCCTAAGAATGCCCAGAAATGAAAGAGAATGGAATTTGGAACATAAATAGCTTTTCAAGAGTTTCTGAAACAGGGCCCTCCGCTTGAGTGTAGCTTTTCTTGCTTGACCGGACCCCTTTGGTCTGCAAAAGTACTGGTTGCCTCATTTTTGCGCTCGAGCGTGACTTTGGTCGCTCGAGCCAAGAGTCAAAATATGTGAGTGGGCGCTCGAGCGCAAATCTTCTCGCTCGAGCGGACATCAATGTTTGCAAAACTTCTGGGAGCTTGATTTTTACGCTCGAGCGATACTTTTCTCGCTCGAGTGGACATGACGAATTCTGGAATTTCCAGAACTGTGTTTGAAGTTCAAAACTTGATTCCAACTTGTTTTTCTTGCATGTTAAGTGCCATATCTTGGGCAAATAACTTCTAACATGAAAATAAAATTTAATTTTACAAGAATTGAAGTTCAATTCGCCATAAAATTCTTCGTACAAGCTCAAATCATTCAATTTCATGTTCATAACTTTGAGACTCATGCATGTATGATCTTACATAAATTCATCATCTTCAAAACATGTAATTAAGCCTCATAACCTCATTATTCATGGATGCATGTCTCAAATGACTACCAATTCAACTTATTTAACATGTCTTATACACAAACATGAAGATTCATAGCAATTTGTTACATGCATGTACATATTGATCTCAATTTCATCATTTTCAACTCAAGTCTTGTTCTTAACTTCATATCCTCTTTTGAATTCACTTAGCTATGAATTTAAACTCATGAAAGTGAGTTCAATTGCTTACCTAGAGGCTTCAACCTTCCAAACTTTAGCTAGTTCTTGAGCTAATTCTCCCAATTCTTGAATTCTCTAGCAAAATCTTCAAGGATGCTCTCTTCCTCTGTCTAGAATCGGCCCACTCTTTCTCTAGAGTGTTTATTTTCAGATTTTGAGCTCATGTAATGAGCTTAAGCACATCTAGCTTCTATATATACACTTCCCTAATCAACCTTAATTAGAACTAATTAATTGTGCTTAATTTAATCAATTTAATCTAATTAATTCGATCCGAATCAATTTTTAATTAAATTTCACCGTAGGCTCTAAAAAGTAGGCTAATCGCAATAACACAGTCAATTTCAGTTTCTATCGCCTCTACGGTCATCAATTTAAATTTTATAAAAGAAAATCAAACAGATTTTCCTACGGTGAACAAATAGAGATTCAAAAACACATATAATCATATAATTAGCATTCAAAATCATATCAAACTCATAATCATAAGCATAATTAAGATTAATTAGCATAACATAGAGTAGGGTTATCATAATTAATCTATGCAAAGAATCAAAATTCACACGACCAAGTCTACCATGCCATAATTTAGGGACTCAAGCATATAAGCAGAAGAAAAAACTTTCTCATTCATTTTCGGGATAATAGTCATTACATTGAGCTTAAACATATCGCCTGACATATACCCCTTACCCACATAGACTCCACTTTTGGTCAACACAACCTTCTCAAACTCAAACACCACGCGGAAGCTATGCTTGCTTAAAAGAGACCCCGAGACAAGGTTCTTACGAATGTCTGGCACATACAGGACATCGTTTAGAGTCAGCTTTTTTCCTGAAGTCATCTTTAGGATTACCTTGCCTTTCCTCTCAACAGTTGAGGTTGCAAAATTCCCCATGAAGAACTTCTCACCGTTTGATACCAGTTTGAAAGTTGTGAACTTCTTTTTCTTGACACAAATGTAGCAAGTGGCCCCAGTGTCCACCCACCATTCCGTCGGGTTAGATCCCACCATGTTCACTTCAAAGACGACAGCTGAAAGGTGTATGTCATCAACATTTTGTGACAGATCCTCTATTTCAGCTATGTGGGCCTGACTTTTGTTCTATGGAGAGTTCTTATAAGGCTTCTTTTTCTTGTGGTAACAACCGCCTTATGCCCATCGATTCCACAATTGAAGCACTTTCCATTGAACCTATAAGAAGGTTCCCGTGGCTTGTGGACTGACCTTTTCGAGACACCACCTCTAGCCCCTAGCTTCGAGTTTTTGCTACTTGGTGGCTTTTTCTTTACCTCTGAGGAGTGGCCATGCTCAACCATGTTTGCTTTCACAGTGGATGTACTCCCTCATTTCTTCATGTTGTCTTCTTCAATTCGGAGCCTGACAACGAGCTCTTCAACTGTCATCTCCTTTTGCTTATGCTGCAAATAGTTCTTGAAGTCTTTCCAGCCATTAGGCAGCTTCTCAATCAAAGCAGCTGCCTAGAATGATTCACTTAGCAACATTCCCTCTACATAAATCTCATGCAAAATAACTTGGAAATCTTAGACTTGGCTAATGATGGTTTTTGAGTCCACCATTTTGAAATACAGAAACTAGCCAACGACAAATTTCGTTGCCCCAGCATCCTCAGTCTTGTATTTCTTGTCCAAAGCATCTCACAACTCCTTTGCCAATTTCTTGGCATAAAACACGTTGAATAGTGTATCTACCAAGCCATTCAGAACATAATTTCAGTGAAGGAAGTCCGACTGTTTCTAAGCATCCAAAGCCATAAGCTTTTGCTTGTCTTGTTCATTCTTTTCCATGGTTGGTGGATCCTCACTCAAAAACCTCACAAGGCTAAGAGTAGTCAGGTAGAACAACATCTTTTGCTACCATCTCTTGAAATGCACTCTAGTGAACTTCTCTGGGTGCTCATGATGTTTGAGCAGTACCCTTGGAACAGTGAGAGTAGCAACAAGATTGACCATAGAGGTCACAGCAACAAGATTAACCATAGAGGTCACAATAGTGGTTGGCAAGCCAGTTGACCCAAGGTTCAGATCCCTACCAACATTTGTAGTAGCATTAGTCACAATCGCCATTTTTGAAAAATACAATAGAATTTCACTATTCTGTTTTTCTAGAAACTCTTAACACTAGAAAATCCCAAAGTTTGAAATTTAATTCAAACTAGTCTCACCACTTACCCTATAATCAAACATGGTCAGGAAAGTTTTCAGGAAGATTGGAGGGGTCACACTGGTCCTACTTAAGATCTAGTTAACCTTAGACAAAACTTTCAAGAGCATGTTGACTCCTAGTCCATGGGATACAAATTTAGAATTAACTTTTCTAGTGGATAAATTACGTTAAAACAAACCAAGTTTACATAACTTTACAAGCAATTAAAACTTGCTAACCAAATTACTAGCAATTAAAAATTGCTACAACAAGTACAAGCAAATAAAATGCTAACCAAATTACTAGCAATTAAAAATTGCTACAACAAGTACAAGCAAATAAAATGCTTCCAAAATTACAAGCAAAAAAACTTGCTTCAAAACTTAGGTAATTAACCACTACTAAAAACAAACAAAAAATTGCTTCAAATATAAAGAAAAGTAACCAATCCAAATAAGGATTCTTTTTGTCCAAAAATCATTTTCCACGCTTAGGTATTTTTATTCAACCAAAATTTTCAAAATTTTGGTTTTTCAATCCCAAATTCCATTCATTTGGTTTTGCAATTTTTTTTTCATTCCCTTTTGCATAGGTATTCCTGTAAAGAAAGTTAGCAAAAGCCACAACAAACTACAAAACAAATAATTAAAAAAAAAACTTTAAAATTTGGACATAATAATTTCTAATCATTGCGTTAATTATTACACACATAATTCACAAAAACATCTCTCAGCTTTTCTTTGCTTTTGGCAAAGTAGTGATTGAAGGAGGACAAAAATTTATTTCAGCTTTTCTTTGCTTTTGGCAAAGTAGTGATTAAAGAGAGATGAAAAAGAAGCGCCTTCAAGCAATCTAATTAATAGCACAAGAAAAAAAAAAAAGAGTAAAGAATAAAATGCTAGACAAGTTACGAAAAAATTATAATTGCAAAAGTTAAATTAAAATTAATAAGCAAGAGTTACACAAAATTATTACACAATAAAAATGTAAATAATTCTAGTAATTAACATGTAAATTAAACTAAAAAATTAGAAATAAACTCATGCAAACAATTCTAGAACTCTAGAAAATAATAAGCATGTAATTTAACTTAAATTTAGAAAATTTAGAACATGCAAATTATCCTACAAATCTAGAATTAACAAACATGTGAATTAAACTAAAATATAGAAAATAATGAACATGTATATTATACTAGAAAAATAAAAATAATTAGCATGTCAATTTTAACTTAAATACTAGAGACTCATGAGAATGCAAATTATATTATAAAACTATAAAATAAAGAAACATACAAATCATGGTAGGAAATTAGAAATCGTACTCATAAAATTAAACTATATTAGAAAACAATAGTAGAATCAAATAATGAGGATGCAGAGTATGTTAAACTGGAAATCACATACATAAACTTATACAATTTGTACCAGAGCCACACAACATGAATAAAATATTCATTTGAATTCTAATCATGAACTTTAATAAAAAAAAAAAAAAAAAAAAAACAGTGGACTATTCTATTCTAGAAAACAATTTCAATTTCCGGAGCAAACAAGTACTTTTTTTTTTTTTTTTAATAAAAATAACTCTCATAACATGTACCATTGAAACAGTAGCAAAATTCCTACAAGTGATCCCAGAAACAAAACAGTAGCATGCATATATATATATATATATATTTAATATTATTTAATATTCACACAAGCAATAACATAGTGTAACCTACCAAGGACAATTAAAATTTCTCATTATGAACACATGTAACAGTAAGCTACCCAGAAACAATTTCAGTCATTTACTTACAAAAGCATACAATTCTAAGTCAATGAAAATGAGTACTATTTTTTTTTTCTTAACAGAAGCAAACCAGAGAACTATAATCCGTAATCACTAAAACTAATTGAACTATGAATCTATTTGTCCAATTTTATGGGAAACATATAATCTGTTTTAAGATTGTTGTACAAATTGCATATTTAAATAATTATAAACATACTCATATAATTAGATTAAAATTATGGAACAAGTAATCATGGACTAAACCATACCGAAATTTACAATTTGATGAACAAAAACATCACCAAATAATATAAGCTATTTTATACAGATTATAAACTGATATATAGAAACATATTTCAAAATAAATATTGAAATAAAATAGTAAAAAGAAGCAAATCGAAGTCTGTGTGATACTACAATTTTCTTAAAACAGATTCGCCACCTCACCAACAGTGCTAGAGGTATGCTGGCATTTGCCTTCCAGAATACGACGGTTAGAAATCCGCTAACACAGAAGCACCTTCTGTTTAGCTCTGGCGAACTGACAATGGCACATAGGAAGAATATACTAGGAGCAAACTGACTGTATAATATGGAAGCCAAAAATTATGTGTAGAAAACCCAAGGAAGAAGGTATCCTTTTATACACAATGGGGTAGAGAGGAGCGGGTTTTTTTTTTTCCTTATTTCTCCTATTGGTTTACCTTCAACAATTGCATGGTTTACCTTCAACAATTGCAAGGCTACTATCCTTCTCTCTTTTCATAACCAACATAACTCCTATTAATAGGAGTTCTCTTCATCTCCATCATGGAGCATTTGCTTTCATACTCATCAAACACTTATCAAATGCATTCATACTCATCAACCACCATCAAATTCATTCATACTCAACAACCACCATAAATTGGTTTTCATACTCATATATTCAGTATCAAACAATTATCCTTCCAGTCTTGTTCCACACGCTATGGTGACGAAGTCCACAATCGCAAACAAAAAAGTTACTGAGAAAATCAACTTAGCAAAAAAAAAAAAAAAAGGGAGAGAACTATTTTGTAACAGTTGAATTTGGCGGACTGCTCGAGTGGTCATTTGGTCGCTTGAGCGAAGATCATTTTGCAGGCGAGACCGCTTGAGGTGTGAAGTGGTCGCTTGAGCGCAGATTTCATGCTTCCAGTATTTTCATTATAGCTCTGTAAAACTTTTGGGACCTCGCGTTTACCGCTCGAGCGGTCTTTTTGAAATTTTGTTGGTCGCTCGAACGGTCTGTCGGTGTAGCTGACTTAAAGAGCTGATCTAACTTATTTCTTTTTCACTTTTTACAAACATTCCCTCTCTCTATCACCCATCCCGAAACCCTAATCCCCAAAACACTTGATTTCTCAACATTTTGCCTTGGATTCACCCTAGATCCTTCAAGATAATTGAAGAGCAAGTCAAGTTCAAGCTATTTACCGATTGCTTCACGATTTTGTTGAAGTTTCGGTTGGAATTCTCATCTTTAGCCTCCACTCTTGAGGTAGGGGTGCGTTTAACTTGTTATATCTTTAAATTGAAACTCATATGTGGTAATTTCTTTAGGTAACCATCTTATACACACACACACACACACACACACACACACACATAACTATATATATGTAGAAGCTATGTTGAGTTATTGAAGGAATTTGACTTAAGTGAGTAACCATTACAAGAATTTACACATTTGCCGACCACTTTTGCCGACCAAAAAAATTTTGGTCGCAAAAAAATGACATTTGGCGACCAAATATTAATTAGTCGCGAATGATCATTATCTTTGGCGACCAAATATTATTGGTCGCAGAAGGTTATATTTTGGCGACCAAAAAAAGAGTTGGTCGCAGAAAGTGGTATGCTTTTGCCGACCAACTACAAATTTGGTCGCGGAAGGTCACATATTTTTTGGCGACCAAAAATTTAGTCGCCAAAAACTTATTTTCAGCAACCAAAAAAAATTAGTCGCCAAATTTGTACTTTTAGCGACTAATATTTTAGTCGCCGTTGATTGAGATTTGGCGACTAAAAAAGTTTGTTGGCGAAGGTACTTTTTTGCAACTAATATGGTGTTTTGGTTGCCAAAAGTGTGGGAGGGAAATTTGATTTTTATAGAGGCGGGAATTGAATTTTTTTTGCGACAAAAAATTTGGTCGCCATTTTTAAAACGACATCGTTTTGTACCAGGAAAATAGAAAAAAAAAAAAAACCCCTAATCTCTTCTTTCTCTGGCCCGCTCTCTGTGTCTATGTTGGTCTGCCCTCTCCCTCTCTGTGTTCTCTCTCTCAATCGGTGCCCACTCTATGTAGCTCACCGAAGTCCCTTACCACCATTGCTCACGTCCGTCGCACATCGCCACCGCTGCAAATCGCCATCGCCCTCTGTCTAATGGACTCCTCATTTCTAGAAGATCCTTACCCAATCTCACATCATCTCAGACCAACGTCGCACGCCACAGCTAGCGCGACCGCCGCCACCACATCCTCACAGGTTCTCTTTCACTCTCGGTCTGTCTGTCTGTCTGTCTATCTCTGTTTCTCGCTCTCTCCCTCTCTAGCCTTTGCCCTCGGTCTCTCTCTGTCTCTGTATATATATATATATATTGCGGTGATCATCCATACTGAGAGAGGGATTTGAGCCCTGATTGATGATTTTGAAGAGGTTTGTCATGATTTTGCGGTATGATTTTGATTTTGAAGAGGGTTTTTCGCGATCTGGGCCGTGGTTCAATCCTCTGTTCGGTTTGAATCTCAGTAAGTTTGAGTTCAGTTGTGTGTTTTTTAAGTGATGTGGATGATGGCTAATTGAAATGGGATAATTTGATTTTCCTTTGTTGTTTCACAGTTTCAATCTGCAAACATGCATGCCAATCACTTGCTTCTCGAAGAGCCTATTAGGATGGCCTCCATTCTCGAGCCATCTAGAGCCGTAAGTTCCATTTTTTTCTTCTTCTCAATTTCAATGTTGATCTATACATCTTTGTGTATGTATATATATATATATATATTTATGATTGTGACTTTGATTTGGAACTTGTACGATGTTTATTGATTTCACAGAATTTCTTCCCCGCAATGACAAAGATCGTTAGGACTTTGGGCCCCAGGTCTCGATCTGTCGAGGTCATCTGTGGTTGCCTTAAAGCTGGAATGTCTGGTATTATAAATTTTCTCTGTAAATATTTGTATTTATGTGTTAGAATTGTTGCATATCTTTGATCTTGTGTGGAACAGGGTTTTGATTTTACTTTGAAGTTTGGGGGATTTGAGTAATGATTTGTGAATATGTGGTTTGCAGTGGCTCGATTCGACATTTCGTTGGGGGATCTTGAGTATCACCAAGAGACTTTGGAAAACTTGAGGGCTGCTGTGAAGACCACTAATAAGCTTTGTGCTGTATGTGTTTATATATATGGGGTTTTTATTAATTGAAGTTTGTTACATTCTTGATCTATAATCATCTATATATGGGGTTTTGATTGCTGAAAAGAAAATTGAATTGGAATATGTTGTACAATGCTGTTTTTGGCCTTTAGGCATTGGGCAACACAACTTAACTGATGGTTCTTGGCTTCAGTTTTTGGTTGGATTGTTCTAAATGATAATTGTTTCGAATAAAGTTTGTGTAGTTTCATTTATTTTCAAAAGAAGCAAATGGAACAGCAGTATGCAAAATAAGATAACTGTTTGAGGATATTTTTTGTTTTTCAGGTTATGCTAGATACAATGGGTCCTAAGTTGCAGGTTGTCAACACCATTGAGAAAACTATTTCACTTGAGGAGGATGGTAAAGTTGTTCTAACTCCTCATAATGGTCAGGAAGCCTCTCCTGAAGTGTTGCCTATCAACTTTTCTGGACTGGCAAAGGTATCAACATTTGCATCTCCCTGTCATTAATGCTAATAAATTTTCTTGCCTACATTTTGAAGCTTAATAGATTGATGAAATTACATGAATAAATCAGAAAATGCATGTTGTTGGGTTGTCAAAATGTTAGAAAAAGGTTTATTTTGACTTTCTTTTTTTTGGTTTCAACTTCTGGTAGTTATTTTCCACTCAATTATGTCTTATAAAAAAACCCACTAAGAATTACTATTTCTTGGCTGTTTAACAAATAGTTTCATCTTGTGCATATGCATGTATGTGTTTGAAGTTTGCAATGCATTAGGATGCTTCTTGAAACTTTCTCATTCAAATATAAATATTCTATTGTTGCCTCATATCTGTTGAGATTCTTACACGTGCGTTTTGTTGAAGTTTGGGAGTGCAATTTGGGTTTATAATCAATAGCTATTTTTTTTAATACTAACATTAATTTTTTTGTCGAGTTATAAAAAATATGGCTTGTAATTAATACTTTCTATTGAATGGTAGTTACTTTGATTTCAAAAAATGCAAGTATGGCAGTGAACTTTTATTCTTTTCAGAATATTTGATACCATGCATGTAGGTCTCTTTTTAATATTATGTCAACTTCGTTGGTTTACATCTGTCACAAATATTATTTGCAATAGGGTACAAATTATGGCATAGCCTTTTGCTGTTTGGACCATTAAAGTATATGTAGAGTATTTTTCTGCCTGCTAGTTTAGTTGCTCTTTGGAGTGACAGTATATCGGATTGGATTATTCTTCAAAAGAAATGTAGAGTGTCCCCAAAATATTGCCATATTATATATTGGATTCTGAAATTTGGTCTCAAGTAAAGTGGGACAAGAATATGAACTTTATTCTCTTGGTTCAACACTTAAATTTCATTCTTTCAGTTTAAAAAATCTAAATTTCTATTCTAGGATTGTCTGATGCAGACATCTATCCTTGTTAAACAGAAAACACTGTATTGGAAAAGAAATGATGAAGCAAAAGCTGCCACCAATGTGGGAACTTTTGAGCTAATCAATTTTAAGGAGGTACCAAAAGGAGCCTTTAGGTTTTGTTGATCTTTCTGGGTTTGTTCCCATTCAAATTTTTTTACCTTCTTCGAGTATGAGCATAAGGTAACAGTGTCTAGTTAGTTTCCTGCCATTGCTTTTCATAATCCTTCAACAAATATGCAGTCACTCGAATTTGACCTTTGTTATTTAAGCAGGCAAATGATGGCAGTAATTCATTCTTTTCTCTGCTTAGAAGTGGCAAGTTGTCTAATGTTGTTGTGTTTATCATTTCTTCCCATTTTGAGCCCTTTCAACTCATTGGTTTTGAAACAGAAATTCTGCTACTCATTATAATCATCTTACTTCACACAATTTTACAGCACTTCTATTTGAAATCAGACTCTATGCAATGATGTTGATATCGGTTCATCTGAATCATTCTTGCATGCTGGTGAACTGCCTACTCTCATAGTGCAGTCAACAGGGCATGCTCTGCATGTGTTCATAAATGGACAACTTTCAGGTACATTGCCAAATAATTTCATTTTAGAAGTGTATCTAGTCACATGCCACCCTTTCAAACTGATATGTGCTGAAATGATGGATATTTGTACCAATTCAAAAAATGAAAACACTTTCATCTGCCCCCTTAGTTATTTTAGCAAATTTTTTTTTACAGATATATAGTGGTTTATTTTGCAAATACAATTAAAAGGGATTAGAGAAGGGAAAAATGACCCTAAATATGGCCTCGACCGATCTTAATATTGTTTCTTAGGTTACTCTACTATGTTGACTGAATTATGCAAGTATATGGACTCTAGGTGAGACGAGAACATGTAGCACTAAAAAATTATTGTGTATCAGAGCTTTTCAGTAATTACCAATTTTGAAGTGATTGTGTACCACAGTGATTTTATCCAATCAAACCGTGACCTGAGTTTTTTAATAGGCTGTAAACACCTATTACTTTTAGTAATTAGAGTATTTCTTTTCTGACATTATTTATATTCATCATTGAAGAATGTTGGTGGACATTACGAGACATGGAACACCGGAGTCTTAGGTCTAGTCGCACTGCGTGGTCTTGACTAGGGAAAATGGGACTTGTCCTGGGGAAAATGGACTTACCAGGTTGTGAATTCTTACCTCCCGATTTCTCATTTACATTTTGGTCATTGAAAGAAATTTCACCTCATGGATTCCTCTTCAAACAGGTTGGGCTGAAAGGAGAGATCATGAATCTTGTCTCTCCTGATGGTATTTCCTCTGTTGACTGGATACAAGGTTCTTTGATTGCACAAAAACAGCAACCATTAACATGGCATAAGGTATATAAAGAATATAAAATTTAAAATAAATTTCAGAAAGACTCAATTTAAGTATGTACAGGGAAATGATTCATTGGCATTACGAGTTTAATCTGTCTTCCAACACTGCAGGCTTATTTCAATGCACTTGACGTTGACGAGCCTCTCGCTTTGGACATGGGGAGTATGGGAAAAGGTCAAGTATGGATTAATGGTCAGAGCATTGGAAGATATTGGACAGTGTTCGCAACTGGTAATTGCAATGGACATGGGGAGTATGGGAAAAGGTCTCTTTGCTTGATCAAGCACAAGGCTGATGCTTGGTGAAAAGAACTTGCTTGGTGAAAAGAACGATCAAGCACAAGGCTGATGCTTGGTGAAAAGAACATGCTTGGTGAAAAGAACGATCAAGCACAAGGCTGATGCTTCAAAACCATATATATTCCTTCCTGTTTTAGAATTTTTTTTGGATTCCTTCATTGATTTTCCTTTTAATTTTTGTTCAATTACTTATTGGTTTTCAATGGATGGATGTTTAAAACTTGTCTCAATTAATGTTTTGAATGGAATGATTGTAAAGTTTGGGATTGTGCAGGAAAATATGATGAATTTTAATGTTATATTTGGGTTGGGTTGAATGAATTTTGTTCAATATTGAATTGAATGTTTATAAACAAAAATTGATTTAAAAAAAAAAAAAAAAACGAGATTTGGCGACTAACTAATTAGTCGTTGATTGTTTAATGTCTTTTGGCGAGTAAATAATTGGTCGCCAAATTCTACACTTTTGTGACTAAAATCATTGGTCGGCAATTCCTTACCTTTTGGCGACTAAATTATTAGTTGGCGATTCCTCAACTTTTGGCGACAAACATATTTGGTCGGGAAAATATTACTTTTCGCGACCAAAGTGTTTTAGCGACTAAATGAATTAGTCGCGGTAATGATATATTTAGCGACCAAAAATTTAGTCGGCAAATCCAACTTTTCCCGACCAATCAAAATTTTGGTCGCGAATTACTTTTGCCGACCCTCAATTGGCGACTAAAGTAGCGACCAAAAAAATTGGTCGCGGATAACTTTCGCCGACCAAAAATGGACTTTTAGCGACCAATTTTTTGGTCGGCAAAAGTGTTAATTCTTGTAGTGAACTTTGCTTGATTTTGAAAGGATGTGTGTTATTATTGATGATTTTGGTTGTTTGTGATGAACATTAGCTTTAATTTCATGAAAGAGAGGGAAATCCCCAAATTTTATAAAAACCCCAGCTTTGGAAATTGTTCAATAAAAAGGGGTTTTGCTGAATTGTTTTCAAAAACATGAAATGGAAGGTATTTGTTTAACTTTGGGGTTGAAATATATGATTTGAAATGTCTTTCTATATACATGAGTAATCCTTAGTATTGAAGGGTGAAATAGTGAATGATTGTGAATTGAAATCATTTTAGGGGAAAATGAGAATTTACAAATTCATTCATCATATGCATGATTAAATTTCTTTTATGATACAATAATGGTGCGAATAGTGGAAAGTTAAAAATGGAGTAAATAGTCTATGAGTCTGGGTAGTGAGTGGGGTTGGATTTTGATTTGTGTATTGTATTTGGTACTCGCGTGGGAAGTTAATGTGCCCAATTGCCCTGTCTGCGTATATCACTGGATGAATGTGGGAAAATGTTTTTGGGTGTCCACGAGCTCGCCATTTTTGGTGTCAGCAAATGTGGAAAAGCATGGTTTTGGGTGTTCACGTCCCTGCTGTGTCTGGAGTCGACAAATGTGGAAGGAAAAAAGGTTTTTGGGTGCCCATCGCCTCGCCGTTTCTGGAGTTGGCAAATGTGAGACTATTTTCAGTATACAAATCTATATCTATGTACGTATTTCAAATTTTGGCTCTTACTTGGAATGTCATTGTATATTTACCGCCCCACTAAAATCAGGAAATGCTAATTTAACCTTAACATTTCTCATTTCAAACTCATGCATAAAGACATTTATACGCATACATAATAAAATTTTCCAAATGTTTGCATTGCATGATCATGTGTTTTTCAATTAATGTTATAACCTGTTAAGTGCATTACCTATTGAGCTTTTGCTCACTCCAAAGCTAACCATTTACAGGAAATGAGGATGAAGTTCTTACCAAGTGATGTTTTTTGTTGAAAAGAAGAAAACTTTTTGGCAGCATAAATGCCTTTCTTTTGGAATCATGTGGTGTCCAAGCCTAAGGTTGTTTTGTAATTGTATGTTGGTTATATGTTAGTGTAACAATTGACACTATTCAGAAGGAAGTCGACTCGCGGCGTGTCTTGTTGTATATTTCTTACTTTTTGAACTATTTTGTTTTGTTCATGGATGTAAAAAGATGATATTGTAGTTTTGGGAATAGTTCAAAAGGGAAGAAATGTGTTAATGTTACGTTATTATTATTGTCCCTACTTTTCCAATTCATCATCGCCATAAATTGTATTTATGGGATGTCGACTTGAACCTTTGGGTATTGTAATGAGTCCAGGAAGGGAGTGGATACTCTAAGATTGACTTTTGCCTAACTTGAAAGTTGAGTCCGCTCTAGTGGTTCTTTGGTTTCTTGAGTGGCCAATCCGTCCATCCAGTTCTGTGTTCTGAAGTCTAAAAATACTAGGAGTTTGGTTTTACTGCTTGAACGGTCTGTCTGTAGAAGAGAGAGATTCTGGGAGTTTGAATTTATCACTCGAGCGTAGGATCCACTGCTCGAGTGGTCTATTTGGAGTCAAGTTTGAAAAGTGTGTCCAATTGTTTAAAAATCTGAAGCAATATTTTTTCATTTCACACTCTCTCTTTACACTTCACTTTACTCTATTTTCTCTCATCTCTCTCTAGAAAACACCCACCAACCCTCATAAATTCATCTTTCCACCAAAATCCATAGAGTTCTTGACCCTAGTTCTTGAGACGGTTTTGAAGAACACATCAAGAGCTTTGTTTTGCGCGGTGGAGATCACGTTTCAGCATCTTTGATTTTGGAGCTTTTCTTCCATCTTTCTTCTAGATCTTGAAGTGGGGATTTCTTAACGTAGTGCGTATGATTTACCAATTTTATGTGCTATTTTTGAAGATGAGATACATGTGTGGGTTATGGTTTTGTATCTATGTATCAATATTATGCAAAATAGGGTTCTTCTCAAATATTTTTCTTAAAACCTTAAAAATCTTGAGATTTTAAACATGTTATGAGAACATCTTGAGGAAATGGTTTTTGAATGTAAGAAGCCCTAACATTTTGACTAAAACCCTAGGTTTGGGATTCGAGAAAAAGGGTTAATGATTATGAAAATGTCATAAATATGTAATTGGCTGTTGACAAATGTTGAGAAATCATGTGTTGTTGTTGATGTTGCTGAGAAATCCTTTGATATAGGATTGTTATTGAAATATTGGAATATATTTGATATCTTGGTATTGTTGAGAAATGGGGATTTAAATGATGAATTATCATATTGCATATTGAGTAGAGATATTGTGTAAGATAATTGATTGTGGGTTATGTTATGAATTGTAGAATTATTGAGAGGTTGGAGAACTAATAATGCTTTCATTGCATTGGCATCTCATCTCATACTCATATTTACACATTGTTATTGCATTGGTTAATGCTTTGAAAAGAAATGGTTTTGTGGAAAATAAGTATCGTTTTGATTTGTTTTGGAGTAAATACATTTGGTAAGTTCGGATAGGGGTGTAAACTTGAGAATTAAGTTGGCTTGAGGTCCATGGTGAAAGTCCGAAAACACGAGCATAGTAGGTACCAAGTTCCTTCCAGTTAGGAGCCGATGAAGTGGTTTTAGTAGTGCTTGAGAGCTTATTTACAGACACCAGTCTAGGGATTACCTGAGTCATATTTACCGCCCCTTGTTGATCTATTGAGTTGTTGAATTGATTATGTTTTCAAACAAGTGCATAGCATGAAGTTTTCAAATGAGAAACAAACTATGGCATGGCATGACATATGCATTCACCGCATGAAATTGTTAAATTGTATGCACTTCATTAAGATTTCTTTACTAGGTTTTATGCCCATCCCTTAGTGGAAACCTTTTTTTAGGTAAAGATGTTGTGATCTTGCCGAAGTAGAGATATAGAGGACTTTTGGGAGCACGAGGCTCATTTACTTGGATTTTGTTTTTGACAAGTCAATGGTTATATTTGTATGGGTTCGAATACCACTCTATGTAACCGGCCATAAGCCTTAGAACTTGTAGCTCATGGGGCATGATTTTTGTGCTTAGTTTATTTAATTATTTTCATCACATGCTATAGATTCACATTCTTTGAAATGTTGAATGTATAATTGCATGTGAAGTATTTTGTAAATCTCATTGGTGTATTATGAAATACAAATGTGAAGATTTAATCATTATGTTGACAAAGATGTTATTGTTCTTGTTTACATGCAAATGATGGAAATTAGTGGAAATTTAGAATATATTGATGAATGATCCAGACTGATCAAATGTTAATTATTTAGGGGCGTTACATGAAAAATCTCACGTTTCAAGTCATTCCAAATCAAAACTCCATAGTTTGAAATTATACATTTGCCCAAAACTTACTAACGGGCTTTTGTACTCCTTTTGAAATGTTTGAAGAATCTCACATTTCAAACATTCCAAATCAAAAAGATTTTGTAGCACTTGTGTCCTTTAAACTATTGGAGAGTGTATTTAATTCCTTTATTTTCATTTTGGAAGTCTTTGGAGTTGTTGCATCTTGGTTTTGGAGGTGTATGATTCGATCTAAACTTGTTGGGATTATTTGTTTGTGCTTGTTTACATTGAAAAGTTCTTTAGGAAGATGGAAAATCTATTCTGGTGTCGACATTAGCCTTCCTAAGGGTCGACACCACCTTGCTGCCCATCCTTAGTGTCTTTGCTGGTTTTTAGGGTCGACACCTGGGGCTCTAAGGGTCAACCCTTTCCTTGCTATTTTGTTGTGGGTGCATTCTGAAATAAAGGGTTGACACCATTGGTTCCAAGGGGTCGACCTTTGTCCTCTGCACACATTAGTGTCATAGCTTTTCTTCTTGAAAGGTCAACACCACTGTCTGAAGGGTCGATCCCTGTGAGTAAATTTCCAGATTTTTGGTTCGGTTTTGAGATCTACTTTTTGGGGATTTGACTTATTCTTTCCTTTGACTCTAGGGCCATTATTCTACCACTATAAATAGACCCAAAACACACATTTTCTCATTCACTTTTTCTTTCTCTCTCTCTCTCTCTCTCTCTCTTCCCTCTTTAAACCGTGAATCCCTCTCTCTCTCTCTCTCTCTCTCTCTCTCGGAAACTCAACTTTCTTACATAGATCTCTAGATCTACTTGGTTAGAAGCATCTTTTCACCTTGGTCCTTTGCGAAAGGTTGTGGATTTTATTAAGGGCTTTCTTTTGATCCATGAGTTTCGTGGTTTCACCGACTTTGAGTTTTTTGAAGTTCTCCTCTTCGTTTTAAGAGATAGGGTCTATTTCCTATACTCAATATGAGTTCGGTAGCATATTTGTGCCATATTTTGTTATGTATATTTGGTAGTCATTTGGTATGATTTTTACCCTTGTTATTTGTTATTTCAAAAGATCTATGGATTTGGGTGTTTTGGGTTAAACTTAGGGTGTGGATATCGAAATGTGAAAGAAAGATTTTTCAAAAGAGTTTTTGAACAAGGTTATGATTTTGTAAAGTTAGTTGAGATATGTTGACATGGTGTGGCTTTCCTTTACTTAAAGTGATTTTGAAAGAAAATGAGATTTTGTGAAATTGGGGGATTTTTTGGGCTATGATTTTGCTACTACAGTTATTTTTGGTATTCAAAATTGCATATGGATCTCTAAAAGTGGAAAAACCCCAATTTGTAGACAATCTCCACATGATATTGTTTTGGGAGTTGGTTTGATTTGTGGTAAATGGTTTGGTTGGAAAGGAAATGGCTGTGAGATTTGTTACTCTCTTGGAAAATATATCTATATGGTTATTTTTTAATTCTTGCATTAGAAATAACTGTTTTGGCTATCGGTGGAGGATAGCATTGCTGTGTGTTACAAATTGCTTATGGATTAGGCAATTTGAAATCATTCATATCATGGAGCATGTAACGGATTGTGGAAATTCTCACATAATGTTTTGGGACATTTGCATTGTTTTGGAAAAAAAATATTTTGAGTTACATGTATTGTACTATTGAAAATGATAAATAAAATGGTGAATCTGGGAAGAGGTGTGAATCACCAAATCAAGTTGGTCTGTGTGTCCATGGTGAAAGTCTCAAAAAACGCGCGTATACATGGGTGTCGGTTCCCGCTAATGAAATATCCATAAAATGACAATAGTAGTGCTTGTATGACCTACGTTTACATGGGTGCCTGTTTACGATTTCCTGAGGACAAAACATCCATGAAAGGTTATGTTTGTTTTGGAGATTCACCCGTTTATTTACTATTATGTTAGTTTCGGCACAGGATGTTTGGATTATGGTTTTAACAAGATATTTGTTGTTGTCTAGCGATGTATTTGCATTTGATTTAGCAATGTATTTGCTGGTTGGTATTGAGATACTGGGATTGGTTTTTGGAAAGGAATTTTGTATCAAACAGATGATTTGAACTCAAAAAACGTTTTGATTAAACGTAAGATTTTGATAATTGGAAAGAAAGGATTTTGTTGAGTAATTAATTGGATTTTGGAATGCATTTGGGCATAGTGTATATATGTATTGCATCATGATCATTTATGTTGGTGGAGCATGTTTAGTTTTTGAAATATTCTCTACTGGGCTTTATGCTCACCCTACGTGGCTGAAATGTTTTTCAGGTGTATATATGTGGATGCGGACTGTGATGTGAAGTTTTGTTCAAACCGTGTAGGGTGGTTCAGTTATTTGTAGACCAAGAGCCATTTATGTTATTTGTTGGCCATGTGTCATTCTTGTAAGGGTTACACCTTCGTGTATGATGTAAGCCTCAGTCACAGAACATCCATTCAACTTAGATCTTGTATCTAGTAATGTTTAAAATTGAATAAACACATATATTGTGTGGCTATATAACATTCATTTGCATGAGAATTGTTATCTATTTTTCATCGTTGGGTGGTTTATTCATGTGGGCTGGACCTTGTTAATTCAGGGCGTGACAGATTCCCATATCGGGTTGTGTATCTTACCTTTTCCACACAAAAGGAAAAAAAAAAAAAATTGAAATAAGGATATAACCGTAAACTCATCCACTCTTCCAAAATCAATGAAACTAATTAGTTTATAAGAAAATCCTTGGACTAAACGAATCACCATTCCTTAAGATGGGATTTATGGATAAATTTTCCTAAAAGAAATGTATTAATGGTATTACTAATGCTTTAAAACAATTGTCTCTTATTTAACTGATGATGTACAAAATTTAAAAGTTTTTCTAATGTGTGCCTAAAACATCTTCAAGGGATAAAAAAGTTTTGTATACCAATAGGGTACCACATGGCACTATCCTTCCACCAACCACAAATATATATTGTTGGAAATTTTGGTTTTATAAGGCTTATTTTGGGCCAACTTTGAGCCCAAAATTGAGTGGGCCCCAAACGTCTTTTGGGGTGGGTCCGAAGAGGTGACGTGTTTCTTGCCGCATGGCAAGTCACACGGTGAAGATGGTTCGTCAAAACCATTTATGAGTGAATGGGAAGTTGACGTCGTTTTCGGGTTCGTGGAATTGGACATTTAAAGATTTAAATGTGGGTTTCTTTGTAAAGCTAGTCCCACATTGAAACTTGAAGAGAACTTATGCGTGTATATAAGTTCTAAGTGACAACACTTGGGTTGGGCCCCAAGGGGCACCCCAAGTTTGTAGAAGGAATGAGTTATGGACAAAGTGAGCCTTAGCCCAAACCACCATACACAAGCGCACCGTCGTCCGTCCGACCGTGCCGGACGCGGGTGTAGGTTGGGTCGGTTCTTATATTAATTCTTTCGAAAATTAATTCAATTTTGAATTTAATTTTTTGTTCATTGTTACCTCTTCCAGTCCATTTTTCCAAAATAGATTAAACTGTCCAAACAGTTTTCAAATCTGTTCGAACCCGGACAGATTCATTTTCTACACAGATTGCACCCGGACAGATTCATTTTTTGCTTAGAACAGATTTAAATCTGTCCAGGCAGTTTTGAACAGATTTAAACTGAGGTTCAACAGGTTCATATGTTTAAAACAGATTAGGAAAACTGCCCAGCAGTTCTGGGCAGTTATATAACTACTGCAGTTAGCATATCCGTTCAAAATTCAAATCTGATTCTGTTGGACAGATTCATACCTGTTCAGATAGTGTATTTTTCCTATAAATACCAGATCTATTCCAACATTTTAGGATTCCAAAAAATTAATTTTTGTTGCCTTCCTTTTGCTCTCTTGCATCAATTATTCTTCATATAATTTTTAGGGAAAAATTTAGAGAGTATAAAATACAGGTTCTAGTTCGCCGAACAAATTTGTCTAAAGTGCTACTGCAAATTTGTGAAGATCATTGTATCTGGGAGATAGACGCCATTAGTTCGTAAGTACCGTAGCGGGGCGAATCTGTCTTAAGGACAGAGTGTCACACACTCGACTTGATCTTTTAAATATTCATTCAGTTCGGTAAAAATAAATTCGGTACATAATTTATTTTATTTGTTTGATTTGTTTCAATTTTATTTATTATTCACAAAAGATTGTTCCAACAATCTTAAGATAGATTCGAATTATTTTGTTTACAGAATTTTTCGTTTGTTTCCCTTTCTCTTTCTTCTTCTTACAGAAATTTTTTTATGTGATTTTACAAAAATAATATTCTGGTTGAAAAACAAATAGTAGTAATATACTGTTTGACAGATAGTAGTAAGATACTGTCTTTTGTCTTTGACAACTAGTAGTAATATACTGGTGTCATTAACAATTCAGAATATTTATTTGTGGAATTTTGTCAGAAATTAATTTTGGTTTTCAGAAATTATTTTTTGAGTGTTCATTAATTAAAATTCTGTTTCAGTATTTTAATTATTGAAGTGTAACAGAAATTTAATTTTTTGTGTGAAATTAATTTGGTTAAATAAAATTTTATTTTATTTCCAAATTAATTGAAAAATAAAAGTTAAATTTCTTGTTTCTTTTATTTTTACAGAATTTAATTCTGTGGTTTTGGTTTAAGTTTTCTATATAGTATAAAATTCTAATTATAATTTTGTTTTATAATTTAGAATCCATGGCTACTGAAACTGGTCAAACTAATGCTCAAACAAGTACTAGTGCAGTGGCTGCAATTGCTCCAACCCCTCCTGCTGTGACTGTGCCAGTCAATCACGGTGAGAAGCTAGAGAAGTTCTTAGGAACTGATTTTGAAAGATGGCAACAGAAAATGTTGTTCTATCTTACAACTCTGAACCTAGCTCGTTTTCTCCGCGAAAATGCTCCTACTCTGAATGAGGATGAAACTGACCGGCAAGTGGTTGCTGCGGTCGATGCCTGGAAACATACTGATTTCCTTTTCCAGAACTACATCTTGAACGGACTTGACAACACATTATACAACGTCTACAGTCCTATCAAAACAGCGAAAGAACTTTGGGAGTCTTTAGGGAAAAAATATAAAACGGAAGATGCCGGCTCAAAGAAATTTGTGGTTGGCAAATTCCTGGACTTTATGATGGTTGATTCTAAGACTGTGATCAGCCAAGTTCAAGATCTCCAACTCATTCTACATGACATTTACGCAGAAGGCATGTCTCTCAGTGAATCCTTCCAAGTTGCAGCCTTAATTGAGAAATTACTATAAGGCTGGAAAGAATTTAAGAACTAACTCAAACACAAGCGCAAAGAAATGTCTTTAGAGGAATTAATTGTGCGTTTGAGGATTGAGGAGGACAACCGCAATTCTAAAAAACGGGCTGGTAAGCATCCTATGGAGTCTAAGGCAAATGTGGTGGAACATGCTCCAAAAGCAAAGAAACGGAAGTTTTTTGGAGAAAGTTCATCACAAGGCTATAAAGGAGGGGAAATTAAAAAGTACAAGTTTAATGGCAAATGTTACATCTGTGACAAAGAGGGACATCGGGCTAAAGATTGCCGTAGCAAAGGCAAAAGCAAAAGAAAAACAAGCAAGAAGGCCTGTTCAAGCCCATATGACCAAAGTGGACAATATTTCCAATGGTGTAGATGACATCAATCTTTCTGCAGTTGTTTCCAAGGCAAATCTTGTCGGAAATCCTAAGGAATGGTGGGTGAACACTGGTGCTACTCGCCACATCTGTGCCGACAAAAAGATGTTCACATCTTATTCTACAGTGGACAACGGTAACAACTTTTTATGGGTAACTCCTCAACTTACAAAGTTGAAGGACAAGGAAAGATTGTACTTAAGATGACATCTGGAAAGGAACTAACTCTCAACAATGTGCTGCATGTACCGGACATTCGCAAGAATCTAATCTTCGGATCTTTGTTGAGTAAAAATGGGTTTAGGCTAGTTTTTGAAAGTGACAAGTTTGTACTTAGCAAAAACGGGATGTATGTAGGAAAATGTTACATGCTTGATGGCTTTTACAAAATGAATGTAATGACTGTTGTACCCTTTGTTATTAATGAAACTACATCTTCTTCTTACTTGTTTGAGTCTTCAAATTTATGGCATGGTAGACTTAGACATGTTAATTATGGATCTTTGCGTAGATTAAGTAATATGGAATGTTTACCTAAATTTGACATTCATTCAAATCATAAATGTGAAATTTGCGTTGAGGCAAAATTATCCAAAACTCCTTTTCATTCAATTGAAAGAAGTACGGAACCACTTGAATTAATTCATAGTGACATTTGTGATTTTAAATTAATTCAAACTATGAGGTGGGAAAAAGTATTTTATCACTTTTATAGATGACTATACAAGATATAGTTATGTTTATTTAATTTGAACCATGGATGAAGCTTTGGAAACTTTCATTCAATATAAGAATGAAGTTGAAAATCAACTTGGTAAGAAAATTAAGAAACTTATAAGTGATAGAGGTGGTGAATATGAATCACCTTTTGGTGAGTTTTGTAAAGAATATGAAATAATTCATCAAACCACTGCTCCTTACTCACCTCTCCTTGTCCCTCGAATAAATGTAGATATGAATAGGAAGGAAGTGGTAGGCCGTAGGTTCAAGAGCATAGGCTCGTGCATAGATTTTTGTCTAAGTGCATAGGGAAGAGAGAGACCTACTAGCAAATGTAGGGGGGTACCTACCGGGAGGCTAGGAAACTACTTAATAATAGAGAGGCAGACTATCAGGAAGGGGGAAGGCCCCTCTAGTAGCTGCACCAATGAATGCCTATAGCAGGTAGTACGCAGGTTTTTATCCCTATTGGACTTTAAAAGAAATGATGAATGCCATGTTAATAAGTTCTGGATTACCTTAGAACTTGTGGGGGGAAGCAATACTTTCTGCTAATTATATTTTAAATAAAGTACCTTGAAAGAAAGTGAGTCAAACACCTTATGAATTGTGGCATGGGAGAGTACCATCCTACAAATACTTAAAAGTGTGGGGATGTTTGGCTTAAGTGGCTATTCCTAGTCCTAAAAAGACTAAAATAGGTCCTAAAACCGTTGATTGCATTTTCATTGGTTATGCCAAGAATAGTAGTGCACATCGGTTTTTGATTTGTAAATCAGAACATTCTGAAATGCATGTAAATACTATTATTGAGTCTCGGAATGCATCATTCTTTGAACATGTATTTTCAAATAAAACTGGATAAGAGACTAGTAATAATAAAAGATCTCATGATACTATTACTAGTCAGCAAGAGATAGATCAAAATGAGGAAAAGGAACTTAGGCGTAATAAACGTGCTAGAACTTCAAAATCTTTTGGTCTAGATTTTCTAACATTTTTGTTAGAAAATGAGCCCTTAACTTTTAAAGAGGCTATGTCCAATCCTGAAGCTCCTTTGTGGAAAGAAGCTGTCAATAGTGAAGTTGAATCCATCTTGCAAAATCACACTTGGGAATTGGTGGATCTGCCACCAGGTTGTAAACCTCTTGGGTACAAGTGGATTTTCAAAAGGAAAATGAAAGCGGATGGATCAATTGACAAATACAAAACAAGACTTGTGGTCAAAGGTTTTAGACAAAAAGAATGTCTTGATTACTTTGACACATACTCACCAGTTACTAGAATAACATCCATTAGAATGCTAATTGCTATTGCATGTTTATACAATCTAGAAATTCATCAAATGGATGTGAAAACTGCTTTCTTAAATGGTGAGTTACATGAAGAAATTTACATGGAACAACCAGAAGGATTTTCTGTTCCAGGAAAAGAAAAGAAAGTGTGCAAATTGGTTAAATCATTATATGGTTTAAAACAAGCGCCAAAACAATGGAATGAGAAATTCGACAAGGCAATGATGTCATTTAAAATTAATGAGTGTGACAAATGTGTTTATATTAAAGACATAGACAAAAGTTATGTCATTGTATGTCTTTATGTGGATGATATGCTCATCATAGGTAGTAATAATGATATGATTAAAACTACTAAGAAATTGTTGAATGAACATTTTGACATGAAGGACATGGGCATTGCTGATGTAATTCTTGGTATGAAAATTACCAAAACATCAGAAGGTAATGCTTTGTCACAATCTCACTACATTGAGAAAATACTTGACACATTCAGCAAAGATGATGATCATCTTGCTAGACACTTGTGGATGTTAATTTGTTTCTTTCTAAGAATGTACAGGAAAGTATTTCTCAATTAGAGTATGCACAAATTATTAGAAGCTTAATGTATTTGATGAACTGCACTCGCCCAAATATAGCTTATGCAGTAAGTAAATTAAGTAGATATATGAGTAATCCATGAGTAGAACACTGAAAAGCTATTATAACGGTTCTTAGATATCTCCGATTTACTCGTAACATTGGGCTTAATTATACTAGATATTCAGCAGTACTTGAAGGATACTGTGATGCAAATTGGATATCGGATACTAGAGATTCAAAGTCCACCAGTGGGTATGTCTTTACTCTTGGTGGGGTGGCTGTATCTTGGAAATCTTCCAAACAGACTTGCATTGCTAGGTCTACTATGGAATCAGAATTCATAGCTTTAGATAAAGCTGGGGAAGAAGCAGAATGGCTTCGGCGCTTCCTTGAAGATATTCCAATGTGGCCAAAACCTGTGCTTGCTGTATGCATACATTGCGATAGTCAATCAGCAATAGGTAGAGCACAGAGTCATATGTATAACGGTAAGTCACGACAAATTCGTCGTCGACATAACACCGTGAGCCAACTATTCTCTAATGGAATTATTTCCATTGAATATGTGAAGTCTAAAGACAACATAGCGGATCCACTAACCAAAAGGTTAGCAAGAGTGCTAGTTGAGAATTCATCGAGGGGAATGGGACTTAAGCCTATTAAATAAGAGTTACCACAACGACAACCCAACCTAGTTGACTTAGGTTCAAAGGGACAACCGAGTTGTGTATGACTCAGAAAGATCATTGGGGAGTCCAATTCCTACCCATTTCTATGATGAAATAGTGATGTTTGCAGCGTTTTAGGTTAAATACTTTTAATGATTCTTATATCTAGGTAAACCTAGTGGAGTATGGCAGAACACTCTTCATAAGAATCACCTATGTGGGTGTGAACTGGGCCGGTTCTATGAGATTTGTGAAGGGCTACAAGTCTTTAGAGCACTCATGAAAGGCCAGGTTGTTCAGGGCCAAAATGAAAACAATAGTGAGAACTAAACTATGTCTGGGGATATACTATGTGAGTTCTATTGTCTTGGTTTACACAAACGGGTTAACAGTTCAAGCCATCATGTTCACTGGTTAGCTAGTAAATCCGATAGTGTCTCACAAGGGAAGGTTCAAAGCCAAAAGCTACTTATCATTTGCAGAATATTTCCAATTTCTGTACTCTCTGTATTTAGATCATGTTGTTGCATTTTCTCTCCATCAAATTCCATTCATGTGGGGGATTGTTGGAAAATTTGGTTTTATAAGGTTTTTTTTGGGCCAACTTTGAGCCCAAAATTGAGTGGGCCCCAAACGTCTTTTGGGGTGGGTCCGAAGAGGTGACGTGTTCCTTGTTACATGGCAAGTAACACGGTGAAAATGGTTCGTCAAAACCATTTATGATGAATGGGAAGTTGACGTCATTTTCGGGTTCGTGGAATTGGACATTTAAAGATTTAAATGTGGGTTTCTTTGTAAAGCTAGTCCCACATTGAAACTTGAAGAGAACTTATGTGTGTATATAAGTTCTAAGTGACAACACTTGGGTTGGGCCTTAAAGGGCACCCCAAGTTTGTAGAAGGAAGGAGTTATGGACAAAGTGAACCTTAGCCCAAACCACCACACACATGCGCGCGCCGCCGTCCTGTTGTGCCGGGCACAGGTGTGGGTCAGGTCGGTTCCTATATTAATTTTTTCCAAAATTAATTCAATTTTGAATTTAATTTTTTTTTCCATTGTTACTTCTTCCAGTCCATTTTTCCAAAACAGATTAAACTGTCCAAATAGTTCTCAAATCTGTTTGAACCCAGATAGATTCATTTTCTGCACAAATTACACCCGGACAAATTCATTTTTTGCTCAAAACAGATTTAAATCTGTCCAGGTAGTTTTGAACAGATTAAAACTGAGGTTCAACAGGTTCATATGTTCAAAACAGATCAGGAAAACTGCCTAGCAGTTCTGGGCAGTTATATAACTGTTGCAGTTGGCATATCCGTTCAAAATTCAAATCTGATTCTGCTGGACAGATTCATACCTGTTCGGATAGTGTATTTTGCCTATAAATACTAGATCTGTTCCAGCATTTTAGGATTCCAAAAAATTAATTTTTGTTGCCTTCCTTTTGCTCTCTTGCATCAATTATTCTTCATATAATTTTTAGGAAAAAATTTAGAGAGTATAGAACACAGGTTCTAGTTCGCCGGAAAAATTTGTTTGGAGTGCTACTACAAATTTGTGAAGATCATTGTATTTTGGGAGATAGATGCCATTAGTCCATAAGTACCATAGCAGGGCGAATCTGTCTTAAGGATAGAGTGTCACACACTTGACTTGATCTTTTAAATATTCATTCGGTTCGGTAAAAATAAATTCGGTACATAATTAATTTTATTTGTTTGATTTGTTTCAATTTTATTTATTATTCACAGAAGGTTGTTCCAACATATATATCATCTATTGTTCTCCAAACACTTAACAATATAGCCCATATTCCACTACCTTCCACCAATCATAGTATCATCTATTGTTCTCCAAACACTTAACAATATAGCCCATATTCCACTACCTTCCACCAATCATAGTAGTGGAAGGTACCACATGAATATACCCTATCTAGATACAAGAATCACCCCCAATAGGCTATTTGAATGAAACATATTGGCTATTATAGTTAGTATCATCATATTTTATCATTCTGACTTGTTTGCTATTACAATGGGTGTCGTTTCTTTCAAGTTGTCATCTCAACTTGAGAGAGCATTTTGGTTTTATAGACCCATTTTTAGACTGATTTTGTGATCCGAACCATTCATTTTTAGGACTCGTTGAGTATAATATTCATGCAAAAAATGAAGATGATTGGATATCAGCAGTTATTTGTTTGAATCATATTTGTTTTAAAAAAAAAATTGATGACAAATATAATTTTAAGAATAAACATCCATTTTTGAAATGCAAATTTGTTTCAAACATATAGTTATTGATGTTCGATCATCTTGAAATTTTGCGTGAATATTCTACCTAACGAGTCATAAAAAGTGACCGCTTTGCATCACCGAAATCTGTCCAAAAATGGACATACCAAGTCCAAACGCTCTCTCATGTTGAGGTAGCCAACATGAGATGAGAGAAGCGTAACCCTATTACAATAGTTATTTTTTTTAAAAAAAAATTCAAAGTTACCTACATTTGAAGAACCTTGGGAGGCTCTTTAAATAGTTTGTGTGTATAAATAGGTAAACTAATAACTAGCGTTGGAATACATAGATTAAGGTAAAATAAAGAAAATATATATTTTTATTTTATATTTTAGTTAGTGAAAAATGAATAGTATGATTAGTGTTTCTTAACAACATACACATTAACAAAATTTATATAATAATATATAGGGTTTGGTTTCTTTGAAGTTGTCATCTTAACTTGAGAGGGCATTTGGGCTTAATAGGCCCATTTTTAGACCTATTTTCATAATTCGAACCATTCACGTTTTAGGACTCGTTGAGTAAAATATTCATGCAAAAAATAAGGATGAATGGGTATTCGTAGCTATATGCTTGAATTATATTTGTTTTAAGAAAACAGACGACAAATATAATTTTAAGAATAGCCATCTATTTTTTATAATACAAATTTGATTCAAACTTATAGGTACCAATATCCGATTGTCTTGATCTTTGCATGAATATTTTACTCAACGAGTTCTAAAAAGTGAACTGTTCGGATGTCCCAAAATGAATTTACCAGGTGCAAACGCTCTCTCAAGTTGAGATGACCAATTTGAGAGAAGTCAAACCCTAATATATATACCCAAAACTTATAAAGTACAACTATGAAGCACATTCATTTTGGATCTAGTCAACATTACACAAATTTTGAAAGAATAGACCGAGTAAAATGGTGCCACCATCTTATGTGGTATTACTGACCAATAAAAATCAATAAATGTTTATATAATAATATATAGGGTTTGGTTTCTCTCAAGTTGTCATTTCAATTTAAGAGAGCGTTTGGGCTTAGTAGGTCCATTTTGGGACGGATTTTGGTAATTCGAACCGTTCATTTTTTAGGACTCATTGAATAGAATATTCATGCAAATAATAAAGATAATTGGACATTGGTAATTATATGTTTGAATCATATTTGTTTTAAGAAAATGGACGACAAATGTAGTTTTAAGAATAGCCATCTATTTTTTGTAATACAAATTTGATTCAAACGTATAGATACCAATATCCGATCGTCCTGATCTTTTGCATGAATATTCTACTCGATGAGTCCTCAAAAGTGAACTGTTTGGATCATCAAAATCAGTCCCAAAATGAATTTACCAAAGCCAAACACTCTCTTAAGTTAATATGGCCAATTTGAGAGAAGCCAAATCCTAATATACTCAAAAATTGCTTATAAAGTACAACTATGGAGCACATTCATTTTGGATCTAGTCAACATCACACAAGTTTTGAAAGAATAGACTGAGTAAAATGGTGACACCATCTTATGTGGTATTACTAACTAATAAAATCAGTAAATGGATTAATATACAAACCTTGTCTATTATTAACCCAAGGAAAAATATATTCTTACAAAAAAATTATACAAAAATTGTCACTAGAATAATGTGGCAACGGTAGTGACAGTGATAGTGATATTTATGTAATTAAAAATTAACTTAATGGATTACTTGTTTTAAAGCGATAGACTCATAATGGTGCCACATCATTATGTATAAGTTTTTGTATTTTTTTTTGTATTTTTTTTTTCTATTTGTGTATCAGCTCATAACTCTACAATGTTGTCTACAATATTATGGTTATCGCAAAACGAGATTGCTCATTGAACATGTTACATGAAATCACCGTCACATGTAATATTTATCCATTTTCAATATATTAATTTGAATAAATTTTAGGATAAATTATATTGATCGGCCTATTTGAAAAGAATATATAGTAAGTCCCACAAGTTTAACGTAATTACATTGGGCTTCCATGAGATTTTAATTCACATAACACTTAATCCATTTTTTTCATAAGAAATTCATTAGTTGTATGGATGAAAAAAATGATATTATTATTCATTTTTATACTAAAATGTATAGTTTACATTATTTATTTTTGTGTCTTCACATTATTCGCATTAGTTTCAATTTTTTTAACGTTACTAAAAAAGAGGTCAGTATAATTAGGGGTGTACAAAATACCCACTAAATTGAAGAACTGGACCAACCTGACCTTTCTAGGTGGGTTTGGTTCAGTTTTTAAGTACATTGGTTTGATTTCGGATATTCAAATCTTCAACACGATAAGATTGAGTTGGTTCTTAGTTTAGGCCTTGCCTAAACTTAGCCAATTCGAGAAACCGATATATATATACTAGGTAGTTTTGATTATGGGACAAAGTGATATTATATATATATATATATGTGGTTGTGGCCCATATATATATATATTAGAAGGTGTGTACATCTAAATGGACCTGCAGCGATACTTCTAGTGAAGCTTTGACAGTTAGAGGTAGACCTCGTTCGAAATCGGCAGGAGCGTCAACTGATAGATTTGATGCCGCGAAGGATCAGTGTGCCTATTGTCACAAAAAGGGGCATTAGAAGAAGGATTGTCTAGCTTTGAAGAAGAAAGAAAATGATGAGTCCGATTCCAATGTAGCACAAGGTGATTATGATCATTTTGAATTTTAGGTGGCCGTTGGTCACTTGATCTTAGAAGATTCGCATTTGTTGATTTGGAGAAGATCTTGTGGTAATCTACTTCAAATCTTGATGGAGCTTTGGCATCCTTTTGTAGCCTCTTGGAGGCATTGTTTTGGCGGTCTTCCCTAGATCCTTGGCGACTTATTTGAAGTCTTGATTTTTGGTAAGTTTGTTTATCTTAGTGAGTTAAAGAGTTTCGATTCTATCTCTCTTTCTCTTGTATTTTGGGATCTTTGCCTATGTTTAACTAGATCCATTAGTGTCTCTTTATGAGATTTGTTTCTTAACTTGTTTTTGAGAGGTTTTGGGTTTAGTGAGAGAACTTGTATTTTGGGATTGGTTGGAGTAGTTTTGTGTTCGGTGTTAAATTGAACTTGAAGCTCACCATTTTTTGTTTTTTTTGAAGCCTCTCATTCATTCTGGATTGGTCTCCTCAGCATTAGATCAAGCAGATTGTTCATGATGGTTTTGTTTGAAGTTGTCCAAGATGACTTGTTTGGCATTTGGAACTTGGCACAATGACGGCGTTTGGAATTTGTTTCCTTATCGCAGAATAATTAGAAGAACTGGTTTGATTCATTCTACAATTTGTCTTGGATTGGCTCGATGCATCTCAGGCCTTATCGCTTAGTTCATTTGGTAGTTGTTTCGTGTTCACTTTGAAGCACTTGTTTAGATTGGTATCTTGCCAAGGTGAAGTTTTGTTCAAGTTTGCGTGACTTTATTGTTTTGGTGTAAAAGTTGGAGAACCTTCGCCAAGGTGGAGATTTGTTATATTGAGTTAATTCAATTGGGTTATCTCATTGAGTATTCAATGGGTTGGCTCAAATTCTAGAAGGCTTGCAAGTGGGCAAATTGCACTCCTAGAATCTTGCTAGATACATCCACTACAAGAATTAACACTTTTGGCAACAAAAAAATTGGTCGCTAAAAGTCTATTTTTAGTCGGCAAAAGTTATCCGCGACCAATTTTTTTTGTCGCGAGTTTGGTCGCCAATTGAGGGTCGCGGAAAGTAATTCGCGACCAAAATTTTCGTTGGTCGAGAAAAGTTGAATTTGCCGACTAAATTTTTGGTCGCTACAAATTTATTTATTGCGACTAATCCATTTTGTCGCTAAAACACTTTGGTCGCGAAAAGTCACCTTTTGCCGACCAAATTTCTTAGTCGCCAATTGTCACATTCCACGACCAAAATTAGTTTGGTCGCCAATTGTCACATTTCGCGACCAAAAATTTTGGTCGCCAATTGTGACATTCTGCGACCAAAATTAGTTTGATCGCCAATTGTCACATTTCGCGACCCAAAATTTTGGTCGCCAATTGTGACATGCTGCGACCAAAATTAGTTTGGTCGCCAATTGTCACATTTCGTGACCAAAAATTTTGGTCGCCAATTGTGATATTCTGCGACCAAAATTAGTTTGGTCGCCAATTGTTACATTTCACGACCCAAAATTTTGGTAGCCAATTGTGACATTCTGCGACCAAAATTAGTTTGATCGCCAATTGTCACATTTCGCGACCAAAAATTTTGGTCGCAAACTGTGACATTCTGCGACCAAAATTAGTTTGGTCGCCAATTGTCACATTCTGCAACTAACATCCAACAAAATAAACCTGTAATTTATAATAATCCATCCAATTTATGAACATTAATCTGTAATTTGCAAAAATCATTCAAACCAACAAATAAATTGAATCATCAACTTTCAACAAAATTTGCTATATATAACAATCATTTCTGAACCTGTTTAATTAAAATCAGCAACTATTACAAGTTTACATCCACAAATAATTCCAAACTACATATTTCATCTACCATAAAAATTGAAAATAATAACAATGTACCAAAAAATTTTATCCATGTACATCAACCCAAATATTTTCTATACACATCCATCCAAAAATATAACTAGTTGTGTATCCAAAAATATAACTATTAGTCTACCCTAATATTTTCCATATACATCTATACAAAACTATATAATCCTTCCAAAAACGCAAAAAGTGCCAAGTTGTCCTGTACAATTTAGCTTTATGCACGAGTTCATCCATCTGCACCAAAGAAAAAGAGAAATAATGTCAGGTAAAATTAGGCAAATAATGAAAAATGTCCATGAAAAGGAAAGGTCACATTAGCAAATTAAATGACTATCATTATCAAATTGTAAATAAAACAATAGCATTCTTATGTCTATAGAATAAATTGGATCAGTCAACATTCCAGATCCAATATAGTGCCACACAGCAGAAACCAACATGGCAACTGAAATTGATCCATATTGTCAATAACTCATATCTTCCTCAATGAACCTTTCATGTGAATTAAATTTCAATCCAGAACCAACCACAATCAATACCCCAGCTGTGTGTGCTGCTATGTGATAAAACAGCTTTTCATAAGCCTTTCATGTGATAAAACAGGTTCCGATACTTTTCCTAAATGTTTCTGTTGTTGTGAATGGAATGACATACTGAGAAGTAATTCAATCCTACCTACGAGTCTATGTGAAGTTCCATATTTGCTATTCTTCTTCTTTCCATACTCGTCATCATCAGTATGTGTACTTAGCTTGGTTTTATTTAATCATTAAAATTTCGAACCTCAAGACTTAAGCATTCACAGGATACTTGGGATTTCAAATTGCTTTCAGACATTATCAGTATTTGAATGTTGTCAGCTATTGTGCTAGATAGTTGAGGTCAGCCTGATTCCTCTTAATTTCCCCCAAAACAAGAGAAAGAACCATCCTTACATGCAAAATATGAATAAACATTCAACCATACCATAAGTTTATCTCATTTTCTCCAATTTCAATATCATATTTACAATAGATGTCTAGGCATACATTTCGCCTACTTAAATTTCAAGTCAACAATGTTACAAGTGTAGAGATACAGAAGCTTTTAAGCCTTGCACTAAAAAGAAAAAAAAGAAAAGGGCTTTTAAGTCCTGAGTTGACTATACATTTCTTGTTATTTTTCCTTTATTTTAATAGGAGGCCACTAGTTCAGTGGTACCCATCTACCCCTCCCAAACCCCCCATCTAATGGGTACTAAATTGGGTATACTTTTTATTTTTCCCTTAATTTGATTTGGGCATCACATCTCTTTTGTCAATTCTTTCATTTGATGTCTCTTGGTTGATACAACACAATAGGAAGACGAAGACAAAAGAAAATATTAGTTTGTGCCCAATTAATAATAAACTGTGGAAGATGGAACTGAACTAATATTAAACCTAACGAAAAATGACAAAAAATATAGGATTTGACAAGTGGAGAACATGCACAAACTATATAGTTGAATATACTTACTACATGGCATAGATAATGGTAAACAATTATTAGACAAAAGCAGTGTATTGTCTAAACAAAAGCAGTGTAATGGCATAGATAATCATTTTCTACAAGAAAGTCTTCCATTGCCTTAATTTTCTTTCCAGGGTACAGTATTGAACCCTATGGTCTCTCCTAGTTGTGTGATTGTCACTCTTTATAAATGTCTATGTCCCAAGTACTAAACAAAAGCAGTGTAATAAACTATTGATCGTGAGTAGAAAGGTTGCCCTTTTGAATTCATTTGAAACTTTCGTATGAAATGGATTTGCTTCATTTAATGCTATTTTCATGGATCTATCTAAGAATTCTTGCTCTTCGGTGGTGATTGAAGTAATGTTCTTTCCATCTTTTAGCTACAAATCATGTGTTATATCCAAATCCTCTAAAATTTATTGAAAATTTAATATCGTCAAATTCGTATCTTTCAGATATAGCAATCAACGTTAAATTTTCTGTTCATTACATATCTCATCAACAATAGTATTTGGAGAATTCCATCTCATTCTGCTAATCTATTTTTAAGCATTTTTTATAATATGCACATATATGTCATCTTGTTGTGAACGGCCTTCAATTGCACCCAAATATTAACTTCAATTCTCAATTAGGGATGAACTGTTTTGCAAATATGAAACGAGAAAAGCAAAAGAAGAGATGCTAAAATCATTTTACAAAGAAAATTATCCCTTAGTCATTAGAAGCAGAACACCAGGTTATGGAATCATTTCTTTTGAAAACGACATAAACAAAATGTTGGTGCTTGCATAAATATTTAATAAGTATGCAGTAATTCACATTCAGACTTCAATGTTTTGAATCCTTATAAGGATTCAATGGCAATGCAGTGAGAAACCCCCAAAAGGCAGTCACATTCAGAAAAGTAGGCACAACATATACAATTGAGATATTTATGGTTATAAAATATTACCTTTGGCAGAAAGGTTATTGCCAGTCAGATCCAACCAATAAAGATTAAAGAGATTACCCATTGAAGGTGGAATTGGTCCACTGAATCTGTTGAAAGACAGAGACCTGTAGAATACAGAATGAGGAGCAGTGGGCTCTTGTTGCTCAAGTCCTCTTCTCTGGACTCATAATCTATCCCTTTCTCAGCCAAGGCAATTTTCACCCTCGTCGCAAAAGAGCAAACCAAGAAGTCTAAGAGTTTGACTTTATCCGCCATTGATGATGATGTCTCACAACTCTATTTGAAGATCACAAAGGAAGGCAACAACTGTGCAGTGTGAATGGTGTGTTGGGTGTTTGTTGTTGTGCCAAAGCGATGCAGTATTTATAGGAAAAACTTTTTGATGGTCGTATAATTTTCCGAGTTAACATCGTCATTGTATTTGTCATGCTTGACAATTTTAAAATATATATATAGGTTTGTTTATACTATAAATTTATCTAATCCAAATATACAAGAAAGGATGCAATGCTCTTTGGTTTTGTTCGTCCCACGCAAGGTGTCTAGTTTTATGACTCGTGATGTATATTCTATATACTCTCTTTGATTTCATTCGTTCCACACAAAACATCCTAAGAGCTCTTTTGAGAAGTGTAAAAGAATTAATTTTTTTAGCACTTCCCAAAACAAGCCTAAATATGTCTACTGTAAACCAATATCACGGTCTCCTACACCACAGTCGAGTTGAATCATTCAACTTGAGAGAAACTTAATTACTACATTAATAAGTATTACATGCTTTATTTGTCTCAAAGACTAAGAAAATTTATTTGTCATATATTTAAATTAGATGGGTGGCTGCCAGGTGCATACATCAATTATACTAATTTTTTTAAAATATTTTTATTCCTATTTCTTCCCCCTTCTTCTTAATTATTCACAAGTGGGTTTTCCATTATGGATCAAAAGATGTATTTTCTAATGTGTGGGCTTCATCTCCATGAGGAGTTGACTTTGGTTGGCCTAGTCCTCATCCTTGCTCTCATAGTCAATCCCTTCCTTGCCAAGGCAATTCTCACCCTTGTTGAAAAAGGACTAGGCCAGTAATTTAGAAGAACTACTTCACTTCTCATTCTTTTAGAAATTAAATTAAGGCTCAAAGAATGAAAACTAGCAGAAATGATATATATATGTAAGGATTCTAAAAGCAGTGGCTTGATTGTTGTCCATATTAGTATATAGTCATTAGGAAGTGGTCAGCAAAAACCAAGAATCCAGTATAGAAATTCAAATTCTAGTCTACATAGTAAAAGTACTTGCAAATCCATACGCAAAAGTATCTAGCTATTTTTCCGCCAAGATTGTAGCTCTGTTAGCTTTAAAGATACATATGCAGTGTCAATATGCTACGGGCACACGCGCGCGCACACAAAAATAGTAAAAGTAAGGGACCTCAACAAACCTCGACTTTTTTTTCATTAGCATATTTTCTTTGGATAAAAAAGTGGAGTAGTATCCTCAATGGAAATAGAAGTTCCATTAGTTTTAGTATGATAATTATAATGCAATTTATAGACTTTCCATCACAGAGAATAATGTTCTTAAATAGTATTTAGCTGAGGGAGGAAACACTGCTTTGCAGTGGGAGATTCATTAACCAACCATTTTAATAACTATAAGAACATGGGTAATTGCTTGTTCAAAGCATCGACAGCAGAAATTAACGAATTACCCATCTATGAGAGCAATGCCAAATTAAAGAAGTGACAAGGCCAACCTTCGCCAATTTTTCTGAGAATCTTATCTGCAAGAACAGAAAGCAAAGAGAATAAGGTAATAAAGTGATGGAATAGTTAGAAAAAAATTGATAAAACAACGTTGAAGTACAAGTATTGAGTTCATTTCACTTCAACAGAATCAAATTAAAAGAATTTAAACGCAAACAAGGGGAAAAAATTAAATAACATAAAAAGAAGTGGAAGAGATCAAATTGTTTTTTTCAAAAGGCAACTAATGGCAATGAAAAATATCTTAACAGCCCAAGCACAAATTTTTTTCAATACTTTGCATTTGTTTAATGGAAAATCATCCACAATATAAAAACTACAAATAACTTAAAAGCTGAAAAAATTTGCAATGAAAAATTGAGTAAGTGAAAGACTAGAATGCAAAAGTTTCAATGTCATTGTGTAATAAAAAGGAAAGTAATTGACAGTAAAAGTCAAACATAGAAAATCAACAACACACATAACAAAAATGCTTCAAAACCAAAGATTCCTTCAACAGTGAAAAGGTGAAATTACAGCGCGGAGTTAAACTCTCTCCAAGCTCAAACACGTAATGTCCATCTTTGCCATCATCTCGCCATGGGGGAGAGCCTTTTTGAGCCAATCCTTTTACAAATAGACTAGCATGGTCTGAGGGTACCCTTGAATGTCCAAAGCTTGTCACATTTCCAATATCTTGCCCATAATATATTCCTGATTGGGCCTATACACACAGCCATCCATTTATATTCCGCTAAAGAAATATCATATAAAAATTTTCTTTCTCCACTAAAAATTTATTCCTTTCTAACATACTACCACAATAATTATTAATGTTGCAAACTAAATAAATTTTATAGAAGATCATTAGCTAATATTTGCAAAGAACCACCATAAAAACCAAATTTTAGCAAAATATGAATCCACAGCCTACAAAGGCAAAGCAGGAGCTCGGCCAGTGATGATCAGCCAAACCCAACCATACCCAACAAAGTAACAATCAAAACCCACATAGAAAACCCACATAGATAGAAATCAGAATCGTACAAAAAAAAAACCCAAAAATCAAAACCATTTTTTAACAAAGAAAAACAGAGATTGAGCTGATTGGAACCTCGTTGAACGATGAAATCGTTGGTGAAGTAACAGAGGACAACCCAGACACCAACGCTGCACATTTTCTGGTCCCAGCAATTGGTGAAGAAGCTTTGAAGAAGCAGCTTCGGAGCTCATAACTCGAACCAAAATTTGCCGCTCGTCGCTCGCCTCCGTGTGAGAGAGAGAGAGAGAGAGAGAGAGAGAGAGAGAGAGAGGTGTTGTTTTGAAACAGGGCTCTGCAAACCTGAAAGGAAATAAAAAAAAAGGGGGGAAAGACGGAAAAAAGGGGGGAAATAAGTTTGGGCGGGCGGGTCAGTGAAAAAAAGGAGGAAATTTTTTTTTCATTTTTTTTAATGAATTTTTTTTATTTGATATAATTTTTTTTTTCAATGAAAAATATTTTTCGTTAAAATAAAATTAATTTTTTATGGTCAATTAAAAATATTTTTTTGTGGCCGATTTTTTTTATATACTAAAAATCAAGAACTAATTTTTTGTGATAGAGGAGAGGAAGCGACAGTAGTGGTGAAGGTGGTGGATATGAGGTGGTGGTGGTGGTGGTGGTGGTGGCGGCGGCGGTGATGACGAAGAAGATTAGTGGTAAAGTTGTGATAGTGGTAAAGGAGATAGAGTGACGGTGGTAGAGGAGAGGTAATAGTAGTAATAGAGAGTGAGAGAGAGATAGAGAGACGAAGAGATAGAGAGTGAGAGACAGAAAAAGAGACAAAGAGAGAAGAGAGATGAATGAGAGAGACAGAGAGAGAGATAGAGGGAAGAGAGATGAGCGAGAGAGACATAGAAAGAAGAGAGATGAACGAGAGAGAGAGATAGAGAGAAGTGAGATGAGCGAGAGAGACAGAGATAGAAATAAGAGAGATGAACGAGAGAGAGAGATAGAAATAAGAGAGGGATGAGCAATAGAGACATAGAGAAAAGAGAGATGAAAGATAAGAGAAAGCGAGAGGAGAGAGATGAGCAAGAGAGATAGACAGAAGAGAGATGAACGAAATAGACAGAGAGAGAAAATATATGAGAAAAGACATAGATAAGTGAGAGAGAGACAGACAGACAGACAGAGAAGAGTGATGAGTAAGAGAGAGAAATAGAGATAAAAGAGAAAAAGAAGAGAGACAAAGAAAGAAAAGAGATAGAGAGTGAGAGTCAGAAAAAGAGACAGGAGATATGAACGAGATAGACAGAGAGATAGAGATAAAAGAGATGAGTGAGAGAGACATAGAGAGAAGAGAGATGAACGAGAGATAGAGAGAGATAGAAATAAGAGAGAGATGAGCAATAGGGACAGAGAGAAAAGAGAAATGAGAGAGAGCGAGAGAAGAGAGATGAACAAGAGAGATAGAGACAAGAAAGATGAACGAAAGAGACAGAGAAAGATAGAGAAAAGAGAGAAGAAATAGATGAGTGAGAGACAGAAAAAGAGACAAAGATAGAGGAGAGATGAATGAGAGAGACACAGAGAGAGATAGAGAGAAGAGAGATGAGCGAGAGAGACATAGAAAGAAGAGAGATGAACGAGAGAGACAAAGAGAGAGATAGAGAGAAGTGAGATGAGCGAGAGAGACAGAGATAGAAATAAGAGAGATGAACGAGAGAGAGATAGAAATAAAAGAGGGAAGAGCAATAGAGACAGAGAGAAAAGAGAGATGAGAGAGAGAAGAGAGATGAGCGAGAAAGACATAGAAAGAAGAGAGATGAACGAGAGAGACAGAGAGAGACAGAGAGAAGTGAGATGAGCGAGAGAGACAGAGAGAGAAAGAGAGATAAGAGAGAGCGAGAGGAGAGAGATGAGCAAGAGAGATAGAGAGAAG
The DNA here is from genome assembly GCA_036172215.1 of Camellia granthamiana. NCBI lineage: Eukaryota > Viridiplantae > Streptophyta > Magnoliopsida > Ericales > Theaceae > Camellia > Camellia granthamiana. Next base: position 129,703,594 of record CM069910.1, read on the forward strand.
AGAGATGAACGAAATAGACAGAGAGAGAAAATATATGAGAAAAGACATAGATAAGTGAGAGACACAAGGAGAGAGAGACAGACAGACAGACAGAGAAGAGTGATGAGTAAGAGAGAGAAATAGAGATAAAAGAGAAAAGGAAGAGAGAGAAATAGAGATAAAAGAGAAAAGGAAGAGAGACAAAGAGAGAAAAGAGATAGAGAGTGAAAGTTAGAAAAAAATACAGAGAGAGAGGAGAGATGAACGAGATAGACAGAGAGAGATAGAGATAAGAGAGATGAGTGAGAGAGACATAGAGAGAAGAGAGATGAACGAGAGATAGAGAGAGATAGAAATAAGAGAGAGATGAGCAATAGAGACAGAGAGAAAAAGAGAAATGAGAGAGAGCGAGAGAAGAGAGATGAAAAAGAGAGATGAACGAAAGAGACAGAGAAAGATAGAGAAAGGAGAGAAAAGATAGATGAGTGAGAGAAAGAGATAGAGAGTGAGAGACAGAAAAAGAGACAAAGAGAGAGGAGAGATGAATGAGAGAGACAGAGAGCGAGATAGAGAGAAGAGGGATGAGCGAGAGAGACATAGAAAGAAGAGAGATGAACAGAGAGACAGAGAGAGATAGAGAGAAGTGAGATGAGCGAGAGAGACAAAGATATAAATAAGAGAGATGAACGAGAGAGAGAGATATAGAAATAAGAGAGGGATGAGCAATAGAGACAGAGAGAAAAGAGAGATGAGAGAGAGAAGAGAGATAAGCGAGAAAGACATAGAAAGAAGAGAGATGAACGAGAGAGACAGAGAGAGATAGAGAGAAGTGAGATGAGTGAGAGAGACAAAGAGAGAAAGAGAGATAAGAGAGAGCGAGATGAGAGAGATGAACAAGAGAGATAGAGAGAAGAGAGATGAACGAAATAGACAGAGAGAGAAAATATATGAGAAAAGACATAGAAAAGTGAGAGACACAGGGAGAGAGAGACAAACAGACAGATAGAGAAGAGTGATGAGTAAGAGAGAGAAATAGAGATAAAAGAGAAAAAGAAGATAGACAAAGAGAGAGAGACAAAGAGAGAAAATAGATAGACAGTGAGAGTCAGAAAAAGAGACAGAGAGAGAGGAGAGATGAACGAGATAAACAGAGAGAAAGATAGAGATAAGAGAGATGAGTGAGAGAGACATAGAGAGAAGAGAGATGAACGAGAGAGAGACAGATAGAAATAAGAGAGAGATGAGCAATAGAGACAGAGAGAAAAGAGAGATGAGAAAGAGCGAGAGAAGAGAGATGAACAAGAGAGATAGAGACAAGAGAGATGAACGAAAGAGACAGAGAAAGATAGAGAAAGGAAAGAAGAGATAGATGAGTGAGAGACACACAGAGAGAGAGACAGACAGATAGACAAACAGACAGAGGGAGAAGAGTGATGAGTAAGAGAGAGAAAGAGAATAGAGAGAGGAAGATGAAAAAATGGGTGAAAAGAGATAGACAAAGAGAGAGAGAGAGAAAAAGAGCGAAAAAGATAAATGAGAGATATATGGAGAGATGAGCGAGAGAGATAAAGAGAAGAGAGACAGAGAGAGATGAGAGATGAGAGAGATAGAGAAAAGAGAGATAAGCGAGAGACACAGAGAAGAGTGATGAGTGAAAGAGAAATAGAGACAAAAATAGAGACACAAAGATAGACAGACAGACAGAGAAAAGTGATGAGTGAGAGAGAGAGAAAGAGAAGAGAGACAGAGATAGAGACACAGAGAGAAAAAGATAAAAAAAAAATAAGGTTTTGCCGACCAAACTTTTGGTCGCGAAAGATAAAAAATAATTTTTTATTTTTCTTTCAGCGACGAAAATATTTTAGTTGCCAAAACTATATATACCGCGACCAAAATAATTTTTAGTCGCTGAAATTAAGGTTTTGCCAACCAAACTTTTGGTCGCGAAAGATAAAAAATAATTTTTTATTTTTCTTTCAGTGACGAAAATATTTTAGTTGCCAAAACTATATATACCGCGACCAAAATAATTTTTATCGCTAAAATTAATGTTTTGCCGACCAAATTTTTGGTCGCGAAAGATAAAAAATAGTTTTTTATTTTTCTTTCAGCGACTAAAATATTTTAGTTGCCAAAACTATATGTACCGCGACCAGAATAATTTTTAGTCGCTGAAATTAAAGTTTTGCCGACCAAACTTTTGGTCGCGAAAGATAAAAAATAGTTTTTTATTTTTCTTTCAGCGACTAAAATATTTTAGTTGCCAAAACTATATGTATCGCGACCAGAAAAATTTTTAGTCGCTGAAATTAAAGTTTTGCCAACCAAACTTTTGGTCGCGAAAGATAAAAAATAATTTTTTATTTTTCTTTCAGCAACTAAAATATTTTAGTTGCCAAAACTATATATACTGCGACCAAAATAATTTTTAGTCGCTGAAATTAAAGTTTTGCCGACCAAACTTTTGGTCGCGAAAGATAAAAAATAGTTTTTTATTTTTCTTTCAGCGACTAAAATATTTTAGTTGCCAAAACTATATATACCGCGACCAAAATAATTTTTAGTCGCTGAAATTAAAGTTTTGCCGACCAAACTTTTGGTCGCGAAAGATAAAAAATAGTTTTTTATTTTTCTTTCAGCGACTAAAATATTTTAGTTGCCAAAACTATATATACCGCGACCAAAATAATTTTTATCGCTAAAATTAATGTTTTGCCGACCAAATTTTTGGTCGCGAAAGATAAAAAATAGTTTTTTATTTTTCTTTCAGCGACTAAAATATTTTAGTTGCCAAAACTATATGTACCGCGACCAGAATAATTTTTAGTCGCTAAAATTAAAGTTTTGCCGACCAAACTTTTGGTCGCGAAAGATAAAAAATAGTTTTTTATTTTTCTTTCAGCGACTAAAATATTTTAGTTGCCAAAACTATATGTATCGCGACCAGAAAAATTTTTAGTCGCTGAAATTAAAGTTTTGCCAACCAAACTTTTGGTCGCGAAAGATAAAAAATAATTTTTTATTTTTCTTTCAGCAACTAAAATATTTTAGTTGCCAAAACTATATATACTGCGACCAAAATAATTTTTAGTCGCTGAAATTAAAGTTTTGCCGACCAAACTTTTGGTCGCGAAAGATAAAAAATAGTTTTTTATTTTTCTTTCAGCGACTAAAATATTTTAGTTGCCAAAACTATATATACCGCGACCAAAATAATTTTTAGTCGCTGAAATTAAAGTTTTGCCGACCAAACTTTTGGTCGCGAAAGATAAAAAATAGTTTTTTATTTTTCTTTCAGCGACTAAAATATTTTAGTTGCCAAAACTATATATACCGCGACCAAAATAATTTTTAGTCGCTGAAATTAAAGTTTTGCCGACCAAACTTTTGGTCGCGAAAGATAAAAAATAATTTTTTATTTTTCTTTCAGCGACTAAAATATTTTAGTTGCCAAAACTATATATACCGCGACCAAAATAATTTTTAGTCGCTGAAATTAAAGTTTTGCCGACCAAACTTTTGGTCGCGAAAGATAAAAAATAATTTTTTATTTTTCTTTCAGCGACTAAAATATTTTAGTTGCCAAAACCATATATACCGCGACCAAAATAATTTTTAGTCGCTGAAATTAAAGTTTTGCCTACCAAACTTTTGGTCGGAAAAGATAAAAAATAGTTTTTTATTTTTCTTTCAGCGACGAAAATATTTTAGTTGCCAAAACTATAAATACCGCGACCAAAATAATTTTTAGTCGCTGAAATTAAAGTTTTGCCGACCAAACTTTTGGTCGCGAAAGATAAAAAATAATTTTTTATTTTTCTTTCAGCGACTAAATTGTTTTAGTTGCCAAAACTATATATACCGCGACCAAAATATTTTTTTAGTCGCCAATTGTGACAAATTTAGCGACTAAATTTTTTTTAGTCGCCAATTGTGAGATTTTTAGCGACTAATTTTTTTTTTAGTCGCCAAAAATTAATATACCCCGACTAAAAAAATTTAGTAGCTAAATATTGTACTTTTACCGACTAACATAATTTTTGGTCGCCAATTCCCCTACTTTTGGCAGCCAAAATATTTTTAGTCGGCAAAAGTGGTCGCCAATTGTGTATTTTCTTGTAGTGATCGCACTGTTGTTTTGCAGGTGTAACTTGCAAGCAAGTTGGCAAGTTGATGCTATGGAAAAGTACCCTTTTGTCTTCAAGAATTGGTATATAACTAGGGGTCTTGGTAGAATGGAAAAGGCAAGCAAGTGAAGAGGAAGTAAGTGAGTATTCAAGTGTGAGAGAGTGAGTTAAGTTTGAGAGTGTTGCCTTCTCCTCTTTCTCTAATTGAAATCTTGTTTTGTTTTTTAATTTTCTTCCTCAAGTTTAGTGAAAATTTGCTCCCGTGGATGTAGGTGATTTACTGAACCACGTAAACTTGTGTGTTTCTTGTTTGGTTGCTTATTTTGTGTTTGTTTTAGGGCCCTGGACACAGTAGAGCTCCTACCATTAGGTGAAAAAATATTGAGTGTAATGATAACACTATCTTATGTAATGTCATTGGTCAATAAAAAGTCACAAAAGAATTAAGTGGACAAGTTTTGTCTCCTACTAACCTAACATTGTTGTGGTTCCTATCGCAAATTAATATTGCTCATCAGATGGTCATACCACCACGTGGTATTATCGTTACATCCAATATTTACTTGATAAGGTCTCATTTTGATATTTAACCGAAAGCCTCACACAACCATAAGCCTATTAAAGAGCCAAACTAGAGGGGCCTAGACAGGCTAGCGTACCAAAGTGCAAAAATAAAAAATAGAGGTGAATAGTAATAACGTCGTCCCCCATAGGAAGTCGAAACTAAAGCCACTTCTTCCAAACCCAATAAAAGTGAGCTCTCATCTGCTAGTCTACCATCCTTGGTGATAAAATAATTACAAATCAATGAAGTGGGTGCAAATGAGAATTTCCATTGATTTGTAATTTTTGTCTCATTTTTTTGATATTCCTTAAAAAAAAAAAAAAAAAAAAAAAAAAAAAAAAAAAAAAAACAGATAGACACAGTAAAGAGAGGGGTGTAATGTACCATTGCCAAACTTGGCACATTGCTGCAGTGAACACGTGAAGTTACAATGTTGGAGTTTAGCAGAAGAAGAGTATTTTCCATTACCAATGACACAATTTTCCAAACATTTCACTGCGCATCGCATTATGCTCTCTTCTTCAACAATGCAACCAAAAATACATGGTCCAAAGCAACTCCGTAATGTTGCTCTTGCATCCCTTGCTGCAAACACAACTAATATTAACACCACCACACCAACTGACCCAACTCCTCCTTTCTCCTCCATCTCCCAGCCTCACCTCTCTCTCTCTAATGGTAACACACCACTCAAGACCACAATTTATAAGTGAATACTGGTTGTTCAGTGTTCATCTCGGCAATTTTCCATTTATTCATATGCAAATAAAAAATGGATTTGAATTCTCTCAAGTTAGCCATCTAACTTGAGAGAACAGTTTGAGCTTAGGGGGTCCATTTTGGAGCCCATTTTAATAATTGAAACCATTCATTTTTTAGAATTCATTGAGTGGTTCTTATTTAATGTTCATCTTGACAATTTTCCAATGTATAGATTTGGTGTAGGTGAAAATCCAACTCAAAAGAGGATGTGGATAGTTTTTAATTTATAGATATGCAAATAAAAAATGGATTTGAATTCTCTCAAGTTGGCCATCCAACTTGATAGAACAATTTGTGCTTAATGAGTCAATTTTGGGACCCATTTTGGTAATCCGAATTGTTCACTTTTTAGTACTCATTAAGTAGAATACTTATGTAAAAAATCAAAATAATCAAACATCGGTAACTATATGTTTGAATTATATTTGTATTACAACAAAATAGATAGTTATTCTTGAAATTATATTTGTTGTTCATTTTTTCGAAATAAATATAATTCAGACATATAGTTACAGATATTCGACCATGTTGAATTTTTTTGTGAATATTCTGCTCAAAAAGTCCTAAAAAGTAAACGGTTCAGATTACTGACTCCAAAATGGACCCACAAAGTACAAATGCTATCTCAAGTTGAACGGTCAATTTGAGAGAATCAAAACTTGAAAAAAATTGTACAGGCTAATTTCACTTTTATCTATTGAATTATTGTTATTTTCAATTTCATTTCTAAACTATAAATTTGTCTATTTAGTTTCTAAATTTTTTAATTTCAGTTCATATGGTTTAATTGAAGACAATTTATCCAAATTAGTAACCATTAAAACCTAACTTAATGGGCAAAAAGATAATTTTGCAATCTAAACAACTTAAATCATACAACCAAACTTCCACCTTCTTATGAGTACTATATTAGACAATCTACATCCTACAACTAAATATGCATATTCATGTTCTTCTTCATTCCTTATTTTAATATAGTTAATAAAAAAAATTGAATGTTTCATTGTATGATATAAATAGCTCACATTTTGAAATAACATTTTTGCTTATCAAATTAAGTTTTAATGGTTGTTGATTTGGACTGATTGTCTCTAATTGGACCATATAAACTAAAATTAAAAACTTTAAGGAGTGAAATACATAAATTAATAATAGTTTAAGGAATAAAACTGAAATTAACTAAAATTTGTAAACAAAAATGCAGTTAAATCTTGATTTGGATTAAATATGTAAATGATCTCCAAAGTATCCATCTTTCGTTATTTTGATCCTCGATATTTTTTAAATGTGTTAATTTGATCTCAACATTACACTCATCACCAATTGTTTCTCCCATATTATTAAATAAAATATCAAAATAATTCTTGTTATATATAAATCAATTACATTTTGAATAAGACATCACTTAAAAAATGCCTTACATATGATATCAATTGTAGACACAAATGGAGGTAGGAATCATAATAACAAAATTAGTGGCTCATCCGAATTAGCTTTTCTCCAATTTGTTATTGGATTAGAGGGTGCTGTTTGGTTATTGTGGGTTTTGATCTGGACCAATCTCAATGATCTAAACCGCTCAAACTATAGAGTTCATCGAGTACATTATCTCTTAAAAAATCATGTTGATCGGATATCGATAGACATTTTATTAGATCACATTTCCGTCAATGGCATGCATAATTTTCAAATAAATTGTTATAGAAATATGATCTGACCAAGTGGCTATCGATATCCGATCACCGTGATTTTTTACAAAGATGATGTAATTGATGGGTTCTACACATCAAACGGTTTGAATTATCGAGATGGGCTCAAATTAAGGCCCAAAATGGCGTAACAGTACCCTCTAGTCTAATAACGAATCGGAGAGGAGCCAACTCCTCTAAAATGATTAAATATTAGTGGGGGCTTACATGGGACTAGGAGTGTAAATTTGGCCCGGCCCACCTGGGCCCGAGCTCAAGCCGGCCCATATCAGGCCTCGCAGGCTACTGCTAAATTTAGGCCTGGTCGGGCTGGCTCACGGGCCAGAAAATTAGTCCTAGGGGTATTCGAGCCTTGGGTGGCCCGGGCCTGGGTAGGCCTGAACATTTTTTTAAAAATTTTTTTCTATTTTTTTTACCAAAATTTTATTCTTTTTCACAAAAAATGACACTGAGTCTTAGGTCGGGTAGGCCTCAGATTGGGTTTTGAGTGGGCCTTGAGCGGGCCGATGGATTGGGCCTCAAAATGATGGCCTAGGCCTAGGGTTCTAGGCAGGGCCCACCTCGAGCCATGGGCGGGTTTCAAGCCGCCCACAGGCCGCGGGCCATTTTTACACTCCTACATGGGACCTGTGGCATTAACAGTTGGAGATGTATTGGATTAGACAATAAATAAAATGTAATACAAAAAAAAATAAGAAGGGTAAATTAAACTTACCTCTCCTGAAACTTTTAACAAATATAGAGACATTTCATGTGATTTTAATAATTGCATAAATTTTCTCTATTTTTATTGATAATATCAAAAATTTTCCAATATGTTAAGTTCATACAAATGGTGTTACTTGGGTGTAGAAATGATCATATTATCCTTTGATTTTTACGCGAAAAAGACAAAAATACCTATAAACCAAGATGTCTTATTCATTATCAACATGGGTAAATTATGCTTACCTCCCCTAAGGTTTTGCATGTATATTATCAAAGATCCATACATATTTTAGCATTATTTAATAAAATTCTTAAATTTTAAAATTCTTAAATTATTAAGACATTATTAAAACATTTAATGAAAAAATTTAATTTTCATTAATGAAATACTTAAAAATAAACAATCTCTCTAAAATTAATGTTAGAAAACATCCTAATAATTTAATATAAGACTTATTCCGCACTACATAAACAATATAAAATTTAACATTTTAAGTAATGTATTTGTTATTTGAATTTTTTTTTCTTAAAGTTGAAATAAATGGATTTATTTCTTTCCTGGTAATTTACATTACTTATTTATTCATATGTAATAAAATTATTATTTTATCTTTTCTCAATTATATAATATTATCAAATTTTAATTTTTATCTTTAAGTCATTAAACTTCTAATCAATATGTATTTAAAAAAATGCAGGTTAATATTTCTTACATGATTAAAAAAAATTAAAAAACAAATATAGAAGTAAAAAAAAAAAAAAAAACCTTACGGTTTCTGACAATATTAAACCAAACACATTCATTATCAGTATTAATCTTAACCTTAAATGTACTAAATTTAGTTTACCCTATATATGAAATTATTGTTTATTTTTCATAAATTTTTCAAATATAAATGTAATTTCTTGACTGTATTTTTTTTTTCCAGAACAAGTTTTTGAAATTTTGTAAACAAAAAATAAAATAAAAATTCAGCCATTAATGAAGGTGATGAATTAAATTAAGATTTAATTTAATGAAAATAGTCTAAATGAGATAACTAAAGATGGAGGAATATATTTCAAGTATCATACATAATAAAGTAATTTATTATTTAATTATTCTCAAATACTTTTTTCAGTCAAGTAAAGATTAATTTTAATTTTAAGTGTAAAAATAACAAATTCTTTGAATTATTTATTATTCTCAAATCATTTCTTCATCCTTCATTTCCTATCAACTAATTTTAATTTTAATCTTCCATTTCTATTTTTTCTTAAAAAAAATGTTAAATTTATGTCACTATAATTATCGAGCTAATTATAACTTTTATATGAACGATCTATACACATGGACAAAATAATCAATAAATTGACTCATTGAAGTGTGTCCCATGATCGGTCCACATGTCTAAACTAAATAGTCTAATATTGAAAAAAGGACATGGGAAAATCTTACTCTAATAAGAAAAACAATAATACTAACAACAACAATAATAATAATACTAATATAGAATGAGATTGAGGATTTGTTCCATGACTTAGAGCACGCAATAAAATTAATTCTCACTCTTGCTTTGTTTTTGGGGCCTATAAATAGAGTGTAGTATAGTCCATATTTTCAAAATTGAAATATCGTCTGTTTGGAAAGATGGTTTGTGGCTAAAATAGTCACAAAAGACAAAATAAGTTATTTTAGTCAGAACAAATAAAACATCACATCTAACCTATAATCATTACACTCTTCTCTCACAAAAAATGTCAAAAAAATCAAAAAATCAAAAAGTTCTTCCTAAACCAAGCTTTTTAGCCCATGTTAAAATAGCCAAAAAAATCAAAAAGTCAAAAAGCCAACCCACTTCCCAAACCAACCCAAATTTAAATAGAGAGATAAAGAAAGAAAAATGGCTCAAAATAGTTTGAGAGTTGTGGCAATGATAATGACATTATCATTTATAGCAACAAATGTTGTAAGGGCACAAAATCTATGTCTTATAAGGTGCTTAGTGTAACACGTTTTATACTCGCTTATTTAGTAGGAAATAATTTGCTTTTATGGTTGTATTAAACAAAATTATGAAAACTTAGATTCTGGTATGTTACAAATCCCAAAATCATATCTCAATTTTATTTAATTTACGTATGTTTAAAAAAAAAGGAAAGCATATACATCTATCACTATTATATATACGTGATTATATTTCCTTTTGCAGTTATTTTTTACATGGCCCAAAAATAAGGTATTAAATTGTGCACCAAACAAAAAAATAAAATAAAATGAGATGAGTTTCGTAATTTTTGCGAACAGCACCTGTTCTTCCTATTCGGTGCTCAATTTTGTACACCTAGTTTTTTTGTTTTTTCAGCCTCTTTTCTTCATTGCCCTTAAAAAGCTATTTATATTGGGCTTGGATTAGGACCCAAAAGAAAATTGGACCAAGCTTCTCATCAATTTCAATTAAGCGGTTGTGGGTCCAATGAACTATCTAACTTTAGTACCTTTCGGGTAAATTATTTATTTAAAAAATTAAATTTATTGGACATCAATGGTTATGATTGGAATAATTGTCTTTCAAAAATTAGATGCTAAGTATAATTTTGTGAATAGACTATTAAAACAAATGATCGAATTATCTATATTCGATTAATTTGATATTTTTTCATTGACAATTTGTTGATGGATATTAAAAAATAAATGATTTAGATAACTAAACTAGACGTGTAGTAGGCTCAAAATTCCCTCATTGAACCCTTCAATCCAATTACTGGACTGGCGGGAAGTCTCATAAAAAAATGAGCACTTACATATAAATCTTAATAGATAGATTTATTGTTTAATAGGTGCTATGAGTTTTTCATCAAACACTATTAAAAAAAACGTCACTAATCGTTAATTTTCAGTGACAATTTGAAAATTGTCACCAAAAAAATAACTAATTATAAGTTTTAGCTACAGTTTAAAAAAATCGTTACAAAAAAAGTTACTAATTTTTAATTTTTAGCGACAATTTCAAAAATTCGTCTTAGAAAAACATTATTAATTGTAAATTTTAGCAACATTTATAAAACCGTAACAAAAAAAAAAAAAGTTACTAACCGTCAATTTTTAGCGACATGTGCAAAAAATCGTCACAAAAAATTATTTTCAGCGACAATTTTATTAAGACTTACTTTCAATAGGATTTGATGGAAATTAATTCAAATTATTAGGGCCTATTAATAATTTATCCTAAAAAAAATTATGCCATAAAAGCGCATAACACTCAAGCTGTGTTTGAAAAAGGATTTCAAAGAAATTTATAAAAGGAAGGAAAAAGTAAAAATAGTTAATTTTTATTGAATGAATTTTTCTTTCACTTGTTTTTCCTTCACAAATTCTTTTTTCAAATCTTTAATCTAAACACAATTTCACAGGACTAGATGTGTCCATTGCCCGAGCAAGGATCCTCTAGAGTTTTTTTTTTCCTAAAGTTTCTTAGAGTGGTGCATTGTGTGGTTGAGATTTAATGGGTGTCGGTTCCCGCGGATGAAATGTCCGTAAAATGACAATAGTAGTGCTTGTATAACCTATGTTTACATGGGTGCCGGTTTACGGTTTCCCGCAGATGAAATATCCACGAAAGGTTGTGTTTGTTTTGAAGACTCACCCATTTATTTACTATTATGTTAGTTTCAACACAGGATGTTTGGAATATGGTTTTAACCAGATATTTGCTGTTATCTAGCGATGTATTTGCATTTGATTTAGCAATGTATTTGTTGGCTGGTATTGAGATACCGAGATTGGTTTTTGGAAAGGAATTTTGTATCAAACAAATGATTTGAACTCAGAAAATGTTTTGATTAAACATAAGGTTTTGGTAATTGGAAAGAAAGGATTTTGTTGAGTAATTAATTGGATTTTGGAAATGCATTTGGGCATTTGTATACATGTATTGCATCATGATCATTTATGTTGGGGGAGCATATTTAGTTTTTGAAATATTCTCTACTGGGCTTTATGCTCACCCTACGTAGCTGAAATGTTTTTCAGGTGTGGCTATCTTATATCTAGTAATGTATAAAATTGGATAAACACATATATTGTGTGGCTATATAATATTCATTTGCATAAGAGTTGTTATCTATTGTTCATAATCGGGTGGTTTATTCATGTTATAGCGATTCTTGTTTAGATCCGACCCATCTTGCATTCTGGACTCGAGTTTCATGATTCTGTATTGTTGTTCTGGCCTTTTTCCCCTTATTCCCCATTGAAATTGAGTATTGGAGTGCCTTGGTTGTGTTTCGAACAAGTTGGTTGCTGGTTGGTTCAAATTGTTGTCGTTTAGATTTTGGCCTCTTCGCTCGAGCGAAGCTTCTTGCACTTGAGTGAGCTTTGTGAACTCCCTGTACTTTTGCAGGCCTGCAAAAATACTGGGAGAGTAATGTTCTTCGCTCAAACGAGACTTTCTGGGCTTGAGTGGCGGTCTTCTGTCTGTAAAACTTCTGGGAATGTGTATTCTGCGCTCGAGCGAAGTTTTTTGTGCTCGAGCGAGGTGACGTATTTGTGTCTGGTCGTTCGAGTGACAACTTTTGCGCTCGAGCGAGCTGCGCGTATATCAGTTTGCAGAAACACCTTTTTACATCACTTTTTAACATCTTTTCTCTCAAAAGCCCTAGATCGACTATCTCTCTCTCTCTCTCTAGAACACAACTTCTCTCTGGAGCATTCCTAGAGCTTCGTTTTGATCCGAATAAAGCTTGGTTTCGGCGCTTTTGAAGTTTCTCCCTTGCTCCCTTGGTCTTTTAAGTTTGAGGTAGGGACTTCCTACACTCTTCTATGAGTTTTAACTTAGTTATTCGTCGATATGTAAGAAATATTGGAACGTATGGTGATTTTGAACAAACCTAGGGTTTTGGTTTAAAATCAAAAGAGGGGTTTTCGAATGAATGTAATGGAAATGGTTATGGGGGTAGATATGAACTTGTATTGTGTTAAAATAGTTGATTTTGGTGTTTAGGATGAACTTGGGAAAAAGAGGAGTTTTGCCCTAAAATGACTCAAATGATTATTTCGTATAAATAATGGCTTAAATGATTATTTTGTATAAATAATGGAATTGGTATTGAAAGTGTGAAATTAGGAGGTTGCTTACATGAATGGTGTAGTTGGATTTGCTTAATCTCTCACCTAAGGAAGTTTGGATAATTTATCTATTGTGAAGATTGTATATCTGTTTAGAAATATCTGTCTTGGGTTATTGGTGGAGGATAGCTATGATTGTTGTAAAAATTACATGAGGATTAAGTGAATTGAAACCAATCACTTAGCCGTTGTCATTGAATATGATTATGAATTGTATACATTGTATATGAATGATATTTGTGAGGAGAAAATAGATGTACTCCATGTTTTGGAGAAGAAAATGGATGGACTCCATTAAATTAAGTTGGCCTGTGTGTCTAGGGTGAAAGTCTCGAAAATCGCGCGTATACATGGGTGCCGATTTCCGCAGATGAAATTTTCGTAAAATGGCAAGTAAATGTAATTGTATGTTAATTATATTGGTTGAAGGCCTATGGGGTGTATCCTCTGTTTGGTTGATTAAATGAAGTGTGTATAACTAATGGATTGAGATAAAATCGATTGAGATGTAAGTTTGGCATAGCTTGGTTTTGGAAAAAAGTTGTAAAAGATTTTGTCATTTGAGCATTGAACATGTGCATTATACTTATATCTTTGTTAATATTCATATATTGTGCTAGATTGTCTCTACTGGGCCTTGGCTCATCCTACTTGGGAAAACCATTTTCAGGTGCTGGTGACATGCCTCTTCCAAAGACTTAGCTTGGGAGGACTTGGGAGCTAAAGGCTTTGTTTTTTTATTTTGTATTTGATATTTGTACAAGCCTAGGGCTTTCTATGTATGGAGCTTAAGACTCTCTCTTTTGTTGTAACCAAGTATAGCCTTGGAAAGTTTTAAGCCTGTAGGGCATTTATTGGTTGATCACGGAGTTGATATCACATGTTGTAAATTCAGGGTAAAGCTTATGAATGTATATCGCATGTATTACCTTTTTGTAATTTAACTCTGATAAATGAAAGTTTATTATTTTGTTTAAGTCACCTTGTATGAGTCATTCGCAGTTGAATATTTGTAATTATTTTTGGGATGTCACACACGTGAGCTGGACCTTGTTAATTCGGAGCATGACAGATTCCCATATCGGGTTATGTATCCTACCTTTTCCGCACAAAAAGGAAAAAAAATGAAAATAAGGATATAATCGTAAACCCATCCATACTTCCAAAATCAATGAAACTAATTAGTTTTATAAGAAAATTCTTGGACTAAACGGATCACCATTCCTTAAGATGGGATTTATGGATAAATTTTCCTAAAAGAAATGTATTAAGGGTATTACTAATGCTTTAAAAAATTTGTCTCTTATTTAATTGATGATGTACAAAATTTTAAAGTTTTTCTAATGTGTGCCTAAAACATCTCCAAGGGATGAAAAAGTTTTGTATACCAATAGGGTACCATGTGGTACTATCCTTCCACCAACCACAAATATATATGTCATTTATTGTTCTCCAAACACTTAACAATATAGCCCATATTCCACTACCTTCCACAAATCATAGTAGTGGAAGGTACCACATGAATATACCCTATCCAGATACAAGAATCACCCCCCATGGACTATTTGAATGAAACATATTAGCTATTATAGTTAGTATCATCATATTTTATCACTCCGACTTGTTTGCTATTACAATGGGTTTCGTTTCTTTCAAGCTGTCATCTCATTTCTCTCAAATTGTCATCTCAACTTAAGAGAGCGTTTGGGTTTTATAGACCCATTTTTAGACTGATTTCGATGATCCGAACCATTCATTTTTTAGGACTCGCTGAGCACAATATTCATGCAAAAAATGAAGATGATTGGATATCAGTAGTTATATGTGTGAATCATATTTGTTTTAAAAAAATTGATGATCAATATAATTTTAAGAATAACCATCTATTTTTGAAATGCAAATTTGTTTCAAACATATAGTTATTGATGTTCGATCATCTTGAATTTTTGCGTGAATATTCTACCTAACGAGTCATAAAAAGTGAACGCTTTGTATGGTCGAAATCTGTCCAAAAACGGACATACCAAGTCCAAATGCTCTCCCATGTTGAGGTAGCCAACATGAGATGAGAGAAGCTCAACCCTATTACAATAGTTATTTTTTTTAAAAAAAAATTCAAAGTTAGTTACATTTGAAGAGCCTTGGGAGGCTCTTTAAATAATTTGTGTGTATAAATTGGTAAACTAATAAGTAGCGTTGGAATACATAGATTAAGGTAAAATAAAGAATATACTTATTTTATTTTATATTTTAGTTAGTGAAAAATGAATAGTATGATTAGTGTTTCTTAATAACATACACATTAACAAAATTTATATAATAATATATAGGGTTTGGTTTCTCTCAAGTTGTCATATCAACTTGAGAGAGCATTTGGGCATAACAGGCCCATTTTTGGACTAATTTTCGTAATTCGAACCATTCACATTTTAGGACTCGTTGAGTAGAATATTCATACAAAAAATCAAGATGATTGGGTATTGGTAGCTATATGTTTGAATCATATTTGTTTTAAGAAAACATACGACAAATATAATTTTAAGAATAGCCATCTATTTTTTATAATACAAATTTGATTCAAACTTATAGATACCAATATCCGATCGTCTTGATCTTTTGCATGAATATTCTACTCAACGAGTTCTAAGGAGGGAACTGTTCGAATGTCCCGAAATGAATTTACTAGGTGTAAACGCTCTCTCAAGTTGAGATGGCCAATTTGAGAGAAGTCAAACCCTAATATATATGCCAAAAAATTACTTATAAAGTACAACTATGGAGCACATTCATTTTGGATCTAGTCAACATTAAACAAATTTTGAAAGAATAGACTGAGTAAAATGGTGCCACCATCTTACGTGGTATTACTGACCAATAAAAATCAATAAATGTTTATATAATAATATATAAGGTTTGGTTTTTCTCAAGTTGTCATTTCAATTTAAGAGAGTGTTTGGGCTTAGTAGGTCCATTTTGGGACCGGTTTTGGTAATTTGAACCGTTCATTTTTCAAGACTCATTAAATAGAATATTCATGCAAAAAATAAAGATGATTGGACATTGGTAATTATATGTTTGAATCATATTTGTTTTAAGAAAATGGACGACAAATGTAATTTTAAGAATAGCCATCTATTTTTTGTAATACAAATTTGATTCAAACGTATAAATACCAATATCTGATCGTCCTGATCTTTTGCATGAATATTCTACTCGACGAGTCCTAAAAAATGAACTGTTTGGATCATCAAAATCAGTCCCAAAATGAATTTACCAAACCCAAACGCTCTATCAAGTTGATATGGCCAATTTGCGAGAAGCCAAATCCTAATATCCTCGAAAATTGCTTATAAAGTACAACTATGGAGCACATTCATTTTGGATCTGGTCAACATCACGCAAGTTTTGAAAGAATAAAAGTAAAATAGTGACACCATCTTACGCGGTATTACTAACTAATAAAATTAGTAAATGGACTAAATATACAAACCTTGTCTATTATTAACCCAAGGAAAAATATATTCTTACAAAAAAAATTATACAAAAATTGTCACCAGAATAATGTGGCAGTTGTAGTGACAGTGATAGTGATATTTATGTAATTAAAAATTAACTTAATGGATTATTTGTTTTAAAGTGATAGACTTATAGTGGTGCCACATCATTATGTATAAGTTTTTGTATTTTTTTTTTTGTTTTGTTTTTCTATTTGTGTATCAGCTCATAACTCTACAATGTTGTCTACAATATATGGTTATCACAAAACGAGATTGCTGATTGAATGTGTTACA
This sequence comes from Camellia granthamiana, assembly GCA_036172215.1. Taxonomy (NCBI): domain Eukaryota; kingdom Viridiplantae; phylum Streptophyta; class Magnoliopsida; order Ericales; family Theaceae; genus Camellia; species Camellia granthamiana. The sequence goes on from CM069910.1 coordinate 129,720,342, forward strand.
TGAAATCACCGTTACATGTAATATTTACCCATTTTAAATATATTAATTTGAATAAATTTTAAGATAATTATATTGATCGGCCTATTTGAAAAGAATATATAGTAAATCCCATAAGTTTAACGTAATTACATCGGCCTATTTGAAATTCATTAGTTGTATAGATGAAAAAAATGATATTATTATTCATTTTATACTAAAATGTATATTTTACATTATTTATTTTTGTGTCTTCACATTATTCACATTAGTTTCGATTTTTTTAACGTTACTAAAAGAGAGGTTAGTATAATTAGGTGTGTACAAAATACCCAATAAATTGAAGAACTGGACCAACCCGACCTTTCTAGGTTGGTTTGGTTCAGTTTTTTAGTACATTGGTTTGATTTCGGATCTTCAAATCATCAACACGAAAAGATTGAGTTGGTTCTTAGTTTAGGCCTTGCCTAAAGTTAGCCAATTTGAGAAACCGATATATATATATATATATATACTAGGTAGTTCTGATTATGGGACAAAGTGATATTATATATATGTGGTTTTGGCCCATATATATATATATATATTAGAAGGTGTGTACATCTAAATGGACCTGCAACGATACTTCTAGTGAAGCTTTGACAGTTAGAGGCAGACCTCGTTCGAAGTCGGCAGGAGCTTCAACTGATAGATTTGATCCCGCGAAGGATCAATGTGCCTATTGTCACAAAAAGGGGCATTGGAAGAAGGATTGTCCAGGTTTGAAGAAGAAAGAAAATGATGAGTCCGATTCCAATGTAGCACAAGGTGATTATGATCATTCTAAATTTTAGGTGGCCTTTGGTCACTTGATCTTAGAAGATCCGCATTTGTTGATTTGGAGAAGATCTTGTGACAATCTACTTCAAATCTTGATGGAGCTTCGGCATCCTTTTGCAGCCTCTTGGAAGCATTGTTTTGGTGGTCTTCCCTAGATCCTTGGCGACTTATTTGAAGTCTTGATTTTTTGGTAATTTGTTTATCTTAGTAAGCTAGAGAATTTGGATTCTGTCTCTCTTTCTCTTGTATTTTAGAATCTTTGCCTATGTTTAACTAGATCCATTAGTGTCTCTTTATGAGATTTGTTTCTTAACTTGTTTCTAAGAGGTTTTGGGTTTAGTGAGAGAGCTTGTATTTTGGGATTGGTTGAAGTAGTTTTGTGCTCGGTATTAAATCGAACTTGAAGCTCACCATTTTTAGTTTTTTTGAAGCCTCTCATTGATTCTAGATTGGTCTCCTCAGCATTAGATCAAGCAGGTTGTTCATCATGGTTTTGTTTGAAGTTGTCCAAGACGACTTGTTTGGCGTTTGGAACTTGGTACAATGATGGTGTTTGGAATTTGGTTCCTTACTACAGAATAATTAGAAGAATTGGTTTGATTCACTCTACAATTTGTCTTGGATTGGCTTGATGCATCTCAGGCGTTATCGGTTGGTTCATTTGGCAGTTGTTTCGTGTTCACTTTGAAGCACTTGTTTAGATTGGTATCTCACCAAGGTGGAGTTTTGTTCAGGTTTGTGTGACTTGATTGTTTTGGTGTAAAAGTTAGAGAACCTTCGCCAAGGTGGAGATTTGTTATATTGAGTTAACTCAATTGGGTTATCTCATTGAGTTGACTCAATGGGTTGGCTCAAATTCTAGAAGGCTTGCAAGTGGGCAAATTGCACTTCTAGAATCTTGCTGGATACATTACACTGTTGTTTTGCAAGTGTAACTTGCAAGAAAGTTGGCAAGTTGATGCTATGGAAAAGTACCCTTTTGTCCTCAAGAATTGCTATATAAATAGGGGTGTTGGTAGAATGGAAAAGGCAAGCAAGTGAAGAGGAAATAAGTGAGTATTCAAGTGTGAGAGAGTGAGTTAAGTTTGGAAGTGTTTCCTTCTCCTCTTTCTCCATTTGTAATCTTGTTTTGTTTTGTAATTTTCTTTCTCAAGTTTAGTGAAAATTTGCTCCCGTGGATGTAAGTGATTTGCCGAACCACGTAAACTTGTGTGTTTCTTGTTTGGTTGCTTATTTTGTGTTTGTTTTTGGGCCCTGAACACAATAGAGCTCCAACCATTAGGTGAAAAAATATTGAGTGTAACGATAACACTATCTTATGTGATGTCATTGGTCAATAAAAAGTCACAAAAGAATTAAGTGGACAAGTTTTGTCTCCTACTAACCTAACATTGTTGTGGTTCCTATCGCAAATTAATATTGCTCATCAGATGGTCATACCACCACGTGGTATCATTGTTACATCCAATATTTACTTGATAAGGTCTCATTTTGATATTTAAACGAAAGCCTCACACAACCATAAGCCTATTAAGGAGCCAAACTAGAGGGGCCTAGACAGGCTAGCGTACGTAAGTGCGAAAATCAAAAACATGGGTGAATAGTAATAATGTCGCCCCCCATAGGAAGTCGAAACTAAAGCCACTTCCACCAAACCCAATAAAAGTGAGCTCTCATCTGCTAATCTACCATCCTTGGTGATAAAATAGTTACAAATCAATGAAGTGTAAGTGGGTGCAAATGAGAATTTCCATTGATTTGTAATTTTTGTCTCATTTTTTTTGATATTCCTTTAAAAAAAAACAAAAACAAATAGACACTGTAAAGAGAGGGGTGTAATGTACCATCGCCAAACTTGGCACATTACTGCAGTGAACACATGAAGTTACAATGTTGGAGTTTAGTAGAAGAAGAGTATTTAATGACACAATTTTCCAAACATTTCATTACGCATCGAATTATGCTCTCTTCTTCAACAACACAACCAAAAATATATGGTCCAAAGCAACTCCGTAATGTTACTCTTGCATCCCCTGCTGCAAACACAACTAATATCATTAACACCACCACACCAACTGCCCCAACTCCTCTCTCCTCCATCTCCCAGCCTCACCTCTCTCTCTAATGGTAACACACCACTCAAGACCACAATTTATAAGTGAATAGTGGTTGTTATTCAATGTTCATCTTGGCCATTTTCCATTGTATAGATTTGGTGTAGGTGAAAATCCATCTTTAAAGAGGATGTCGATAGTTGATAATTTATTCATATGCAAACAAAAATGGATTTGAATTCTCTCAAGTTAGCCCTCCAACTTGAGAGAACAATTTGAGCTCATTGGGTCCATTTTGGAACCTATTTTGATAATTCAAACCATTCATTTTTTAGAATTCATTGAGTGGTTATTATTTAATGTCCATCTTGACAATTTTCCAACGTACAGATTTGGTGTAGGTGAAAATCCACCTCTAAAGAGAATGTGGATAGCTGTTAATTTTCCAATGTACAGATTTGGTGTAGGTGAATTCTCTCAAGTTGGCCATCCAACTTGATAGAAATTTGTGCTTAGTGAGTCCATTTTGGGACACATTTTGGTAATCTAAACTGTTCATTTTTTAGTATTTATTAAGTAGAATACTTATGTAAAAAATCAAAATAATCAAACATTGGTAGCTATATGTTTGAATCATATTTGTATTACAACAAAATAGATAGTTATTCTTGAAATTATATTTGTTGCTCATTTTTTTGAAATAAATATAATTCAAACATTTTGTTACAGATATTTGACCATGTTGAATTTTTTTGTGAATATTCTGCTCAAAAAGTTCTAAAAAGTAACGGTTCAGATTATCGACTCCAAAATGGACCCACCAAATACAAACGCTATCTCAAGTTGAACAGTCAATTTGAGAGAATCAAAACCTAAAAAAAATTGTTTGGGTTAATTTCACTTTTATCTATTGAATTATTGTAATTTTCAATTTCATTTCTGAACTATAAATTTTGTCTATTTAGTTTCTAAATTTTTTAATTTCAGTTCATATGGTTTAATTGAAGACAATTCATCCAAATTAGTAACCATTAAAACCTAACCTAATGGCCAAAAAGATAATATTGCAATCTAAACAACTTAAATCATACAATCAAACTTCCACCTTCTTACGAATACTATATTAGACAATCTACATCCTACAACTAAATATGCATATTCATGTTCTTCTTCATTCCTTATTTTAGTATAGTTAATAAAAAAAATTGAATGTTTGATTGTATGATATAAATAGTTCAAATTTTGAAATAACATTTTTGCTTATCAAATTAAGTTTTAACGGTTGTTGATTTGGACTGATTGTCTCTAATTGGACCATATAAACTAAAATTAGAAACTTTAAGGAGTGAAATAAATAAATTAATAATAGTTTAAGGAATAAAACTGAAATTAACTAAAATTTGTAAACAAAAATGACGTAGTTAAATCTTGATTTGGATTAAATATGTAAATGATCTCCAAAGTATCCATCTTTCGTCATTTTGATCCTAGATGTTTTAAATGTGTTAATTTGATCTCAACATTACACTCATCACTAATTGTTTCTCCCATACTATTAAATAAAATATCAAAATAATTCTTGTTATATAGAAATCAATTACATTTTGAATAAGATATCACTTAAAAAATGCCTTACGTATGATATCAATTGTAGACACAAAAGGAGGTAGGAATCATAATAACAAAATTAGTGGCACATCTGAATTAGCTTTTCTTCAATTTGTTATCGGATTGGAGGGTACTGTTTGGTTATTATGGGTTTTGATTTGGGCCCATCTCAATGATCTAAACCGCTCAAACTATAGAGTTCATCGAGTACAATATCCCTTAAAAGATCACGTTGATCGGATATCGATAGATATTTCATTAGATCACATTTCCGTCAATGGTATGTATAATTTTCAAAATAAGTTGTGATAGAAATATGATCTAACCAAGTGGCTATCGATATCCAATCACCGTAATTTTTTACAAAGATGATGTAATTGATGTGTTATACACATTAAACGGTTTAAATTATCGAGATGGGCTCAAATTAAGGCCCAAAATGGTGCAACAGTACCCTCTAGTCTAATATCGAATTGGAGAGGAGCCAACTCCTCTAAAATGATTAAATATTAGTGGGGGCTTACATGGGACTAGGGTGTAAATTTGGCCCGGCCCACTTGGGCCCGAGCTTGGGTCGGCCCATATTGGGCCTCGCAGGTTTTTGTCAAAATTTGGGCCTAGACGGGCTGGCCCATGGGCCAGAAAATTAGTCCCAGCTGGGGTATTCAAGCCTTGGGTAGCCCGGGCCTAGGCAGGCTTGAACATTTATTTATTTTTCTTATTTTTTCTATCAAAATTTTATTCTTTTCCATAAAAAATGACACTGGGTCTCAGGTGGGGTGGGCCTCGAACTGGGTTTTGAGTGGGCCTTGAGCGGGGCTGATGGGTCGGGCCTCAAAATGACGGCCTAGGCCTAGGGTCCAAAGCAGGGTCCACCTCGGGCCACGGGCGGGCTTCGAGCCGCCTATGGGCTGCGCACCATTTTTACACTCCTACATGGAACTTGTGGCATTAATAGTTGGAGGTGTATTGGATTAGACAATAAATAAAATGTAATACAAACAAAAAAAAAGAAAAAAAAAGAAGGGTAAATTAAACTTACCTCTCTTGAAATTTTTAACAAATATAGAGACCTTACATGTGATTTTAATAATTTCATAAATTTTCTCTATTTTTATTGATAATATCAAAAATTTTCCAATATGTTAAGTTGGTATGTTACTTGGGTAATGATCATATCATCTTTTGATTTTTACATGAAAAAGACAAAAATACCTATAAACCAAGATGTCTCATTCATTATCAACATGGGTAAATTACAGTTACGTCCCCTAAGGTTTTGCATGTATATTATCAAAGATCCATACATATTTTTGCATTATTTAATAAAATTCTTAAATTTCATACAATATTAAATAAAATTCTTAAATTGTTAAGACATTATTAAAACATTTAATGAAAAAAATTAATTTTCATTAATGAAATACTTAAAAATAAACAATCTCTCTAAAATTAATGTTAGATAACATCCTAATAATTTAATATTAGACTTATTCCACACTACATAAACAATATAAAATTTAACATTTTAAGTAATGTATTTATTATTTGAATTTTTTTCTTAAAGTTGAAATAAATGAATTTATTTCTTTCCTGGTAATTTACATTACTTATTTATTCATATGTAATAAAATTATTATTTTATCTTTTCTCAATTATATAATATTATCGGATTTTAATTTTTATCTTTAAGTCATTAAACTTCTAATCAATATGTATTTAAAAAAATGCAGGTTAATATTTCTTACATAATTAAAAAAATTAAAAAACAAATATAGAAGTAAATATATATATATATATCTTATGGTTTCTGACAATATTTACCAAACTCATTCATTATCGGTATTAATCTTAACCTTAAATGTATTAAATTTAGTTTACCCTATACATGAAATTATTGTTTATTTTCATAACTTTTTCAAATATAAATGTAATTTCTTGACTCTATTTTTTTTTTTTTTCCAGAACAAGTTTTTGAAATTTTATAAACAAAAAATAAAATAAAAATCCAACCATTAATGAAGGTGATAAATTAATTTTAAGATTTATTAATTTAATAAAAATAGTCTAAATGAGATAAATAAAGATGGAGGAATATATTTTAAGTATAATACATAATAAAGAAATTTAGTATTTTATTATTCTCAAATAATTTTTTCAGTCAAGTAAAGATTAATTTTAATTTTAAGTGTAAAAATAACAAATTCTTTGAATTATTTATTATTCTCAAATCATTTCTTCATCCTTCATTTCCTATCAACTAATTTTAATTTTAATCCTCCATGTCTATTTTTTCTTAAAAAAAAATGTTAAATTTATGTCACTATAATTATCTAACTAATTATAACTTTTACATGAACGATCTATACACATTGACAAAATAATCAATAAATTGACTCATTGAAGTGTGTCCCATGATCGGTCCACATGTCTAAACTAAATAGTCTAATATTGAAAAAAGGACATGGGAAAATCTTACTCTAATAAGAAAACCAATAATACTAACAACAACAATAATAATTGATGATGCAGTTTTTGATGGTAAGACGGGTTGGACTGATCCACGCTCCTCAAACCTAACGTCCAAATGACCAAGCCCACCAGAGAACCTGCACAAGAGTTCAACGGGGAACGGGGAGTCCCCTAGCGAACCCTCCGACGAGCAAATTAGAGACAGAGAGTGGAATATGTAGATAGATTAGAGATAGAGAAACTTAACATTCTTCTTGTCTTCAACGTCTGCTTATATCATTTGGTAATGATTTCGTTGTCCCTTCCGACCTGTCACCTTGGCCAAAAGTCTATGCTGTAGCTTACCTTGTTCAGGGTGAGGGCGTGCCGTCTCGACGGAGAGGTGTTGTTATAATAAATGCTGTGAGGGGCTGCATTAATGACGATGTGCAGTGGCAATAACTTTGCAGATCTTTGTCTGTTGATGTAATTTGCCCTTTACCTGCCACGTGTCTGAATATCAATGGTCCTTCAAGTCATGTTGACTTCCAGTTATGCTGGGCCTTATCAGTTGGGTTATATATTGAGCCCTAAGTGGTAGACTTGTGTTGTTCATAGTGGGTTATGGCCTTTATGGGCCTACCCACGTCAATACTAAATATAGAATGAGATTGAGGCTTTGTTCCATGACTTAGAGCAAGCAATAAAATTAATTCTCACTCTTGCTTTGTTTTTGGGGCCTATAAATAGAGTGTAGTATAGTCCATATTTTCAAAATTGAAATAAGTTACTTTTAAATAGAGAGATAAAGAAATAGTTTGAGAGCTGTGGCAATGATAATGACATTATCATTGATAGCAACAAATGTTGTAAGGGCACAAGATCTACGTCTTATAAGGTGCTTAGTGTAACACGTTTTATAAGTGGATATAAGTTGTGTACTCGCTTATTTAGTAGGAAATAATTTGCTTTTATGGTTGTACTAAACAAAATTATGAAAAGTTAGATTCTGGTATGTTACAAATCCCAAAATCATATCTCAATTTTATTTAATTTACGTATGTTTAAAAAAAAAAGGAAAGCATATACATCTATCACTATTATATATACGTGATTATATTTTCTTTTGCAGTTATTTTTTACATAGCCCAAAAATAAGGTATTAAATTGTGCACCAAACAAAAAAAAAATAAAATAAAATGAGATGAGTTTCGTAATTTTTGCGAACAGCACCTGTTCTTCCTATTTGGTGCTCAATTTTGAACACCTAGTTTTTTGTTTTTTCAGCCTCTTTTCTTCATTTGCCCTTAAAAAGCTATTTATATTGGGCTTGGATTAGGACCCAAAAGAAAATTGGACCACGCTTCTCATCAATTTCAATTAAGCGGTTGTGGGTCCAATGAACTATCTAATGAACTATCTAACTTTAGTACCTTTCGGGTAAATTATTTATTTAAAAAATTAAATTTATTGGACATCAATGGTTATGATTGGAATAATTGTCTTTCAAAAATTAGATGCTAAGTATAATTTTGTGAATAGACTATTAAAACAAATGATCGAATTATCTATATTCGATTAATTTGATATTTTTTCATTGACAATTTGTTGATGGATATAAAAAAATAGATGATTTAGATAACTAAACTAGACGTGTAGTAGGCTCAAAATTCCCTCATTGGACCCTTCAATCCAATTACTGGACTAGCGGGAAGTCTCTTAAAAAAATGGGCACTTACATATAAATCTTAATAGATGGACTTATTGTCTAATAAGTCATATGAGTTTTTCATCAAACACAATTAAAAAAACGTCACTAATTGTTAATTTTCAGCGACAATTTGAAAATTGTCACAAAAAATCACTAATTATAAGTTTTAGCTACAGTTTAAAAAAATCATTACAAAAAAAGTTACTAATTTTTAATTTTTAGCGACAATTTCAAAAATTCGTCTTAGAAAAACATTATTAATTGTAAATTTTAGCAACAATTTATAAAACCGTAACAAAAAAAAAAAAGTTACTAACTGTCAATTTTTAGCGACATGGGCAAAAAATCGTCACAAAAAATTATTTTCAGCAACAATTTTACTAAGATTTACTTTCAATAGGATTTGATAGGAATTAATTCAAATTATTAGGGTCTATTAGTAATTTGTCCTAAAAACAATTATGCCATAAAAGGGCATAACACTCAAGCTGTGTTTGAAAAAGGATTTCAAAGAAATTTATAAAAGGAAGGAAAAAGTAAAAATAGTTAATTTTTATTGAATGAATTTTTCTTTCACTTGTTTTTCCTTCACAAATTCTTTTTTCAAATCTTTAATCTAAACACAGTTTCACAGCACTAGATGTGTCCATTGCCCACCCTAGTCGTTGTTTTCTATATGGGTGTTTGAAAAGTGATTATTTTTTAAGTTTTTTAACTATTGGATTATTTTAATAAGTTATTTTAGTTTTTGTGTTTGGGAAGATGAAATGAATTTTTATTGGAGTTATTATATTGAAAAATATATTTGAAATGATGATGGAATGTAAAATGACCAAATTGTCCATACAAAAAACAATAAAATACAAAAGGTAGCATTACACGTGACAGTGAGGACACTGCCACCGTCAACCTTTGTTGACTTGGGCTCACAAATTTGTTTTTTTAATAAATGAATTCAGTTGATGTTAGTTTGACAAAAACAATGCACATATTTATAAAAAAATTGTCTATTAATTAGTATACAAAGAAATATTAATTAATATATTAACAAATCTCATTATAGAAATTATAAATATCCAAAACCTGTTACTTCCTCTGTTCCAAAATATTAGTTTCTTATTCGATTTTTTATTATTCCAAAATATTAGTCCCTTTTTAAAAATTAATGAAAAAAATAGTATGAATTTTCTATTTTTCCCTTCTTGCAAATTCAATACTAACACAAAAAATACAATTATGACAATTAATATTTTCAAAATAATAATAATAATAAAGGGGAAATGGTGAATTTGAGAAATTAATATTTTTAAAATAAACTAATTGTGCTATCAGAAAAAGTTAAATTTCTCAAAATGGACTATTATTTTCGGACCGACTGCATGGAAATTGTTACTATTCCCCAAATGACGGATGATGGAGTTGGGAGAGATGAAAATCCCTTCATCAGTTGTCACTTTTTGTTTTTTGGATATGAGCTACACAAAGGGTAAAAATGTCTTTTTACCCATATAATGACAGCCAGCTGGACAGAAACTTGGTACCTTAGCTACAGTTAGGTTACATGGCTTTTTTCGTAAACGAGACTAAAATAGCCTGACCAACGGGTTGCCAAACACAGCCTATGTCATTTGTATATCACAATTTCTATTACCTAAGATGTTTTTGTTTTACAATTGCTAATGAGAAGTACGAAATGGTATCTTAAGGTTGAGTTTATGCCCACAAATCTAGATCTATACATTTACAAGCTTTGGTGCATATTTTGGATCCCATTAATAAAAAATAAAAATAAAAACTGAAAATGATGTTTCTATAAATATGCATATGAAATTCCCAATATGATATTTTAAATGTTGCAGGTTCGCCTAAACTGAAAAGCTGTGCAAGTGGCTGTTGCAAGAAATGCAATAACAAGTAGTAGAATGATTGACATGTATCAATGCCAAATTTATTAATGTTGTCTCCATAAAAATAATAAAATAAAATCTCATCAATTGTTTTGAATAATCTCATCCTTTGCGCACTCCTTGATTGTACATTTGATTGTGCAAATTTCCTGTGCACTAGCTTCATCTCTGGTATTTTTAATCTTTTTATTTTATTTTATTTATCTTTTCTACTTTTTCAATTGAAATAATATTAACTATAAGGGAAAATTACAATAAATAAATAAATAAATCAAAAAATTGTTTATAAGTGTGAATCCCTATATAGTTATAAAAAATATGATAAAAAATTTAATTTTATTTGTATAACATTACTCTAATTTGGATAAGGACATGGAATTCTATATTCTCTTTCATGCATATATTATTTTCTACGGATAACTAAAACAAAGGAAAGCCTATGATGTGCTCCCCTAAGAGGTGCATACTATATGCACTTTATTATAAATTGGTGTAATTTTATAAGAAAATTTCGTAATATCAATTACAAAATGCGTAATCTCGCCACAAATTAGTGTAACAAAATGTTTAAAATTTTGTAGTTCATGTTACAAAAATTTATGGCTTGATTACGACATTTTTTGTTATCTCAATTTGTGCTGAGATTACGCATTTTGTGATTAGTGTTATGAAATTTTATAATAAAATTATGTCAATTTATAATAGGTTGCATATGGTATACATGCACCCCTAACGGGGTGCGCAGATTTTCCTAAAAATGATGTCGAATGCCTAAAATATATTAAAGAAAATACTTTTTTTGCATAATGGACCATCCTAAGATTCTTATGGGATTGTCTAATGCTTGCAGATGAGGTCTGTAGACACTTAAATTTTTGTATGTCTTGATCACCATCTAATTAATCAAGATGAATAAATTTTCTTGATTAATCAAATTTAATATGGTAAAATTTTTCAAATGGATGTGGGTCCTACTAAAATTATGGATCTTAACCCATTTTAAATTATGGGTCACACCAAAATAAAGTGAACCTATTTTGACAATTGAGTCAACCCAAATGTGCGGGGCCCCTAAAAGTATTTTATCAAAATTTAGTGGAATAATTCAAATTTAAATTTAAATTTGAATGCAAATCATGTCCATAAGAGAAGAAGTAAATTGCTTGTTTCTTGGAAATTAGAGTCAATTTTGGACTTTCCAAAATTAACCTTCCCTTCCTAAGCCTGTAAATAAGAGGCTCTCATTAGGGGGAAAAAGGACACATTCTTTGGCTAATGGTTTTGCAAGCTCCTAAGCAATCTCGAGACCCTGCCAAATTCTCTTCTTAAAATTCTCTCTAAAGTTCTTCAAACTTAGAAGAAAGGATTATCAAGCACTCCAAACTTGTGTCAATCCTTTTAAGTTACAAATACAAATTTGGTCTCTCTATTCAAAGAGATCATTTCAAGACTTATTCGAGATCAAACCGTTCAAGCCCTCGATCAAGCCTTTCTTCTCCAAGTTTCTCCACTCGAAGACTTGAAGAAATTCAGCAACTTGTCTAGTTCAACAACAAGCTTTTATAGCTGTTGAATTATGCCAATTTCGGAGATCGAATCAGAGGATTTGTTCTTTTGCAATAAAGCAAACCACAAAGAATTGTACCCATTTATTGTAATGAATAAAATTAATTATTTGTGCATTTATTCCGTGTCTTAATTGCAAGATACGAAATTTGTGTTTACAAATTTGGCATGCCTAGTGGGACCTCTCTACGTCTCATCTCTTTCTTCTAAAGCATCTTCCCGGAGCCTTGTTTGATCAAGTATAATGGCTTCAAAGAAAGTTCAAATTGCTCTGATTAATAAGAACGCTTGCAAGAATGCCGCTGTCACGACTAGTAACAACAACACTTCTACTGGTCCAATCACCCATAGTAAGACCAAGGCTACCATTGCTCTCGCCACTCACGGGGTCATGCCAACCGCCAATGCAACAAGGCAAGCGGAAGGCAAGTCTCACAAATCTATCACGATATCCACGTCCGGGGCTAAGCAAAAGGAAGTGAGGGAATAGAAGAAGTCCACTTCTGTCTTAAAGGATTCTCTGCCAGAAGGTTTCTCCCTACACCCAACACCCGTAACTTCTGATGCAAACTCAAGTACAGGCTCACACTCAGGATCATCTCCTAGTAGTCCTCAACGTTCAATTTCATCAAATCACTCAGATTTGTCTCACTCGGTGGCTATACAAGTCATGACCACTGGCACCACTTCAGTGGAAGAATAATTGGTGACCATGGTTCGTGCCATTGACAAGCTCACCAAAACTGTAGAAGAGAAAGATCTTCAGATCGCCACATTGATGAACAAGTTAGAAGCACGAAAGGCCAACGAGGCAAGTGTAGACACCTCATTTTTTACCGTTCTCAAGACTTGGACAGCATCGTTTGAACACTTGATGATTTTATATGCTCATGTTCGTCTTGAGTGTCCGAAGTTCTTGGTCGAGCGCCTTGTCTTTCGAGCCTTTGAACCTTATTTGCTTTGTGCTTGGTTGTGGACCAAGAGCTTGTTGTTTCAAGTCTGGAGGAGAGGGTGGCCTGTCGGCCAGCCTCACAGCTTATCGGCCATGACTTGTGCCTATCAGGCATCAGTGGTGGCCGGTCGGCTACCAGTGGTAGCCGACGACCATTTGTCTCCTTTTTCTGATATTTGTTTGCCAGTTGTGCCTGCTGTTGCTTATTGAAGTGCATCTGCATACACGTGTATGGAGGGATGAATACAAGCTCAAACCTTGATTTTCTATATATAGGGGGTGTCCTTCCCCATTTGGAGGGGTTAGACATTTTAGAACAAAATTTTTTCTCTCTCTAAAATTTTTTCTCTCTCTCTCTCTCTCTCTCTCTCTCTCTATCTCTCTTCTCATTTTGTGCCTTATAGTTAGTTTTCTCCACACTTTTGCACGTCAATCCTTAACCAAACATTCTCACCTTTGAGCTGAGGTCTCTTGGAGCTTTGTTTGAGCCTTGAAAGGAGATTTGAGCTTGAATTTGTGGTTGAATTGCATCGTGCTTCAAAGGTATTGAACTTACCTCATTTAAGCTTATTGTGCATACTTGATTTGCCATCCTTTTCAACTATTTCAAGGCTATTTTTGAGGTATAAAAAACTCTATTTTTCAGGCATAAGAATGGTAGTTTGAGTCTTTGTGAGTTAGGGGGTTGTCCCTTTTTTTTTGTTCCTTAGCTTGTGAAGCTTATTGTGCCATCTTTTCTCACATTCAAATCAAACTTTTTGGGCCTTTTAACCACTGAAAATCAGAGTTATTTCAGTGAAGTCCAAAATTGGAGGGGTTAGCCTCCCCTCCTTGTTGTCTTGATTGCATGCCTAGTTTCCTTACATGTGAGTATGTTTTTCTAGCATTTTGTAGCTTGCTCTCAGCATGTTTTTGCCACTGTTTTGGCTGATTTTAGCTTTGTTCTGAGCTGGTTTTGTCATTTGAGCTTTGTATTGTATGGTTGTGGTGCAATTTCCTTCACTAGCTTAATGTTTCTAGGCTTTGAGCATCATTTGTGTGTCTTGGTTGCATGTTTTAATGCTTTTTCATGCCTAATTCTAGCACCTAAATCTCTGCAACCTCCCTCATTTCTTCACTTTTTTATTTGCTTTGAGGGTTGGTTAACCTTCGGGTTGTGTTTAAGCTTGAGATCGAGGTTTGTGCTTAATGGTTTTAATCCTCTTTTGGGGGTTTCTACTAACCAAAGGCATGACCTCTCTCTTACCTTAAGTCATCCCTTGGTTGACACCTCTCTCATTAGAGGACACTCACCTTGGACTTAATCGATTAAAAAATTAATCAGTAATGTAAAATGAGTAAATAAAATTGGACAAGTAAAAGAGGCAAGATAAAGCATCTTTTGTGTTGCATTGCATGTGTTCGAATCGGACGTTAATTCGAACACGAGGCAAATGGGACGTTACATATTCAAAGTGATGAAACATGCCAATTTTCTTGGTCACCATCACCCTTGATCATGCATGATAGGGTCGTGGTTTTGTTGAGTCTTGTTTTGCACTCATTAAGCTTGTACAAGCTTTGTTCCTTCGCCATCATGCATAGAAATGTTTGGTTGATGGTTTGAGGGCCAAGAGTTGCACTCCTTTGAGCTTGTGTGATGATAAGGAGAGTAACAGTACACACAAACCTTGAGAATACACTGCTTTGCCTCTGTTTGCTCTCTGTTACAGCAAAAAAGGAAGTTTGGGGCAGGGTGGCCGACCGGCCACCGATATCAGCCGACAGCCACCATTGGTAATCGACCGACCATCGATGAAAAATTGCACAAGTGTGCTCCTGAAGAGGATCAGAGGCATTCTAGAAGCCAACAACACTGTTGGTGTTCGAGCATGTGCAAACAGAGGCTGTAATGGCAAGGCGGTGGCAGTTTCGGACGAAGAAGTCGAGCATGGATGCATCCCTTGCCCCTCGAGGCCATTTAACTACTTTGTTTAGTTAATTAGTGATATCTAATTTACTTGTTTTGTAATTAGTTAGTTAAAGTGTTTAGCTAATTAATTCGTTTTGTAATATTTAATTGGCTTAGAATAAGTTAGTTAAGTAGTTTTGTTTTGTAATTAGTTAGCTTAATTAGTGTAGCTAGTTAACTTATTCATTCGGACCCTCCTTCGTGAGGGCATGATGTTGTAATAAGTGTGCATGCGTATGTGCATGTCTTCCAACCCCATGCCTTTCTCCTTTTTATTTAATCGCTTTCGATGGTTAGATTAGGGGCATTTTCAATTAGCATACCTTATGCTCGCATGCTTGCATTCATTCATTTGTCTTGTATGCACCAAGGCTCAGCGCATCATTCAAATTGCATTGTCATTTCAATACTTCTTTGAATACGTGTTTCAAAGCATGCTATCAAAGTGTTGCAAATATCATGATTAAGTAGCCGAGCCTATTTAGTTACATCATTACATGTGTTGCATTAGTCATTTAACATAGTTAGGGATCATGCATCGTTCTAACTAGTTTTTGTTTTGGTTCAGAGTACTCGGTGAGTTTTATGCTTTAGCATAGTTGCATGAGTGTGATTGTCATATTGCCATGTTTTGCATGCTTGCCATGAGGCTATGTGCTTAAATGCCAAACTGCATGAATGCCAGTGGATGAAGGCTTGTTATATGAATTGGAACAATTCAACAAAAGTGCGTTTTAAGCCTACTTTGGTGAGTGGGAAATCACGTTTTAAGCCCACTATGTTTGGTGGCAAATCCGCATCTCTTAAGCCCACTTGAAGGTGGCAAATTCAAACCATTTCCGAAAACAAATATGAGTTGAATTGTTCCAGGTCTTGCGACCTAGTCTATACTTGTTTGTGTGTGTCACATAGTAAAGTTAGCTAATAACCGGAACAAGAACACATAATGTTTATAAAAACACATATCATGGTTAGTAGAGGCCGATCTTTTGATCGGGCGAGCAGGGGTGCTCATTTCAGGACCTTCCCCTCTCGTACCCAAGTTCCCGAGCCGAGGCAACTTTGGTGATGACGGACACGTGGCCTTCGGCACGAGTCAGGGTTTCTTCAATTTTCGCAAAAAACAAAATATTTAGGTGGCGACTATGTATCTAGCAAAGCAGTCCAATTTTGGCATTATTTGATTGAAAATTAATTTTCCAAAACGATTTGTCGGATTTGGACTCTTTGGTGTTTATCAGTTTCACATTGCAGTTGTGAGACTAGATTCAGAACCGCGGGAGTCCGAACTGTGAGGCCTTCTTTTCAAACCCTTCCCGAAAGGCGGGGGCGCGGAAAGAGGAGAGTCCACAGCAAGTCAAGACCATTCTCATCCACCTGGCTTTACACCACAAGACACGTTTATTGAGAAGGTGAACCCTATATCTAAGTCCAAGCATGTTGTTGGTGAGGAAACTTGCTATACATCTATTGTGAGGCAAGCGATTGGTAAAAGTAGAGAGCCAGCATCCATTGCTTCTTTGTCTGTTCAATAACTCCAAGATAGAATTGCAAATATCATCCGAGCACAATACAGTGGGCCCCTGCAAAGCGCTTTCATGTATTCCAAGCCTAACACAAAGAGAATAGACATTCTTAGAATGCCTAGTGGATACCAACTGTATACATCCCATTTTTGATCGCCCTTAAGACTTGGGCACCTCAGGTTGATTACTCAATGATAAAATATTGCGCTGTGTGTACGCTCAAGTTTTTTAGCAAGAGCTTCAGTTTTCCAACTCCAGAGCTTATAATTGTGCGTCATCTTTGCACCAAACCTGTCTTGGTTTCCAAAAACCTGTTTGTTTCATACTTGACCACCCAGAGGCCTGTAGGCCAATAAGTGGCTAGCAG
Organism: Camellia granthamiana; assembly: GCA_036172215.1. Taxonomy (NCBI): domain Eukaryota; kingdom Viridiplantae; phylum Streptophyta; class Magnoliopsida; order Ericales; family Theaceae; genus Camellia; species Camellia granthamiana. The sequence goes on from CM069910.1 coordinate 129,737,230, forward strand.
GCCAGAATTTAGTGGTCGGCCGTCCACTTTATGATCGGCCGACCATGTTTTTTGGCTGGCAGATATTTTGCTGCCAACTATCCCTCCAGGTGCATGCACTGCACCAACTATCTCTACATAGCTGCGATCGACAGAGGCTCATGTTTTTCTATATATACATGACCACCTCTCTTGAAAAATAGGTTAGAAAAATTCCAAAAGGCCAAAAACTTGTAGAACACACACACACTCTGTCTTTATCTTGCAACCTACACACTCTCTTTCTACACTTCCCAAACCAAAAATTTAGCTCTTCTTGCTGAGGTTCTTGAGCTCAAATCTTAGCCCTTGAGAGTGAGACCTTGTGGGTTTGTTAACAAAAGAGTTACTTCGCTTCAAGAGGTATAATTTTGAGCATCTCTGCACTACTTCTCTCCTATCTTTTCTTGCTATTTTGAACTATTTTTGGACTGTTTTATGGGTTGAAACTTATGGCTTAAAGCTATTAAAGGTGGAGGGGTTAACTACCCTTTCTTGAACCTTGTTCTCTAAGCTTTTGCCCTTGTGTTTCTCATTTCTTTCTCAATTTTTTTTCAAATTCTTACCACTATTTTTTAGGGTTTTTCAAAGGCTAAAATGTGGTTTTGAAGTCCCAAAAGTGAAGGGGTTAGCCATTCCTCCTTTGGCTTGCTTACTAGCTTTATATCTCTCCTATTTTAGCTTACCTTTTTTTAGCCTTTTCAACTCAATTCTAGCAATGTTTTAGCTTATTTTAGGACTATTTTTATGTGTTTATTTTATTCATGCTTTGTGTAGTAGGCTTGTAGTGTAATAGTCCTCATAGGTTTGGTGGTTTAGGCCTTAGCCACCAACCTATTTGAGTTGATAGCATTTATTTCATGCTTTTCATACTTGTGTTCACCTCTGCACTCTCCCTCCTCTCTTGGCTTTTTTATTTCTTTGAGAGTTGTTTCAATCGAGTGTTGTTTAAGCTTAAGAAAGAGACCCTTCTATACTAAATGGTTAATCTCTTCGGAGGTTCATTACCAGGGCATTACCTCTTTCTCATGCCCAAAACAACTTCTTGTTTGACACTCTTCTCCATTTAGTGGACTTAACTATCATTTTTGGACTAAAATGACTAATGAATGGAAAGGTAAGTAAAAGAGGCAATAAAATTGGACTAAAATGGACCAAGATACTAAAATCAATTTGGGTTCAATTGGAAGTTAATTGAACCCCTCGAATCTTGAGTTATTTCATACTTATTAGTGATGAAAAAGGTTCAAGGTTCAATGTCAACCACTTCCCTTGATCAATATCATGATAGGGAGAGGGTTTTGTTGGTTTTTCATTTTCATTCATTGAGATTGTATCCATTGATTCATAAATCATCACACAATGAATTCATGTCGATTGATGGTTTGCGGATCAAGCCTACCCCTCCTTTGATCTATTTGATGATAAGAAGGGGGATGGTGGACAAACATCCCCTAAAAATACTCTGTTGTAATTTAATTAATTAGATTCCTTCAAGCTTGTCACACTTAAGTTAATTTAGCTCATTAGTTGGATTTGTAATAATTAGTTAGGCAGGATTTGTTAGTTAATCCATTTGGTGTTGTAATAATTAGTATTAGGACATTTATTCGAACCCTCTTGTGCGAGGGCAAATATGTAATAATGTGTATGTCTTCCAACCCCCATTTCTTTCTCACTTTTATTTACTTTCTTATGATGGGTAACATAGAGCATCATGTTTCGCTTAGCATTTTCCATGATTTTTCATACATTGCCTTGCATGCATGAGGTTTGACTCATCATTTTAACGACACTGTTATTTGTTACTTCTTTGAAAACATGCTCAAATTGATTTACATGTCATGCTAATAGCCGAGCTTACTTGCATATTGTATGTAGTGCATTAGTCATATTGCATTGTCTAGGAGCATGCATGTTTTCTAATTATTTTTTTTTCTTTGTTTTGCTTACCTTGGAGTACTAGTTGAGCATTTCTTGCTTTAGCATATTGCATTGTGTGTTTGTGTTTCCATATTGAGCATGCTTTCCTTGAGGCTAAGTGCTTAAGTGATATATTTGTTTGAATGTCGGTGGATGAAGGCCTTTTACTTAAGTTGAAATAATTTGATAATGTAAATACAAGCTCATTTTTTCAAGTGAAATGTATTCAAAACCTTTTTTTTCAAAACAAACATAAAATTTTTGAATTGGTCTACACTTGTGTGCATCACCTAGTAAAAATTAGCTTAATAATCGGAACAAGATCATATAATGTAAAATAAGAATCGCATCATGATTAGTAGAGGCCGATCTTTGATCGGGTGAGTAGGGTGCTCAATTCATGACCTTCCCCTCTCATACCTAAGTTCCCTAGCCAAGACACTTTGGTGATGATCAATAAGTGGCCTTTGGCATTTAGGTGGCAATTCTGTAATCTGGTAAAGCAGTCCATTTTTGGCATTTTTTCAAACTCGATTTTCTACAAAGGTTTGCCGCATTTGGACTCTTCTATATTTATCCGTTTTACATTGTACTTGTGAAATTAGATTTAGAACCACGGAAGTCCGAACTGTAAGGCTAATCATATCCGAAATGAGCACAAAAAGCAAGCTATAGTTTTTGGCGACTCTGCTGGGGATTTAGAAAACTTGGCTTGAAATTCATGATGTGAAATTTTATTTACACTTATATGTTCTTTGCATTGCATTTGCATTGTTACTCTAAGTCACTGTGTTTTTCATCTGTTGTTCCTGGACGGTTTGCCGGAGGCTTGCCCAAAAATCTTGCAAAAGGCTAACCAGTGGTGATGACGGATAAGTGGCCTTTGGCATGAGTCTCAGGTTTCCTAAATTTCTCAAAAATATTTAGGTAGCGAGCCTGTAATTTGGCAAAGCAATCCATTTTTGGCATTTTTTCAAACTTGATTTTCTACAAAGGTTTGCCACATTTGGACTCTTCTGTGTTTATCCATTTCATATTGCACTTGTGAAATCAGATTCAAAACCACGAAAGTCTGAACTGTAGCGCTAATCGTATCTGAAAGGAGCATGAAAAGCAAGCTATAGTTTCTGGCGATTCTACTGGGGATTTAGAAAACTTGACTTGAAATTCGTGATGTGCAATTTTATTTACACTTATATGTTCTTTGCATTGTATTTGCATTATTACTCTAAGTCACTGTGTTTTCCATCTGTTATTCATGGACGGTTTACCGGAGTCTTGCCCAAAAAGCTTGCCAAAAGGCTAACCAATCGTGGGCTCTACCATGTTGGAAACACAACCCTTAGATCTGGATTACCGCTGTACCATTTGATCCACCTTTCATTTCTCGGTGTTAGGTGCGATATTAGGTAGTCTTGCTAAGGTACCCCTTTTGACCATTTGGTCTAACTGTATATAGTAGAGCCATAGCGACTATTCCAATTAGGATAGAATGCAACCCATGTACAAGATGTTGTGAAACTCTTTGTTTGAGATAGTGCAGCCTAGATCATGTCAAAATCTAGGACAGGGTAACCTTATCCCCTCATAGGGGTGTTTTGGTTATCTTTTACCTGGTATATGCTTTTACAGTGAAACTGTACATGAATGTTCATATCAGTGGTACAAGTATCAGTTTTGGGGGCAGAGTTCAGTGAATATTCTTTAGTTATGATCATGACTGTTGTGGATTGGGCTGAAGCACTGTCCGATTTTGATTGTTGTTTTTATTTTCTTTCTTTTGGTAGATAGTTTCCCATCATAGCTTCAGAAAGACCCAGTATCTCCCAAGTTGTGTGGACTTGTTTTGGAAGGCTTTGCAAAACTCAAGACCTTGTTGGAGGTCAGCTAGTGTTAGTCTCACTTCCACCGGTTACTCGACAAAGAAGGAGCAGATAGTCAGCAAGCACTAGTACAAATCACTCAGTAAACACCTGTTCGTTCCCACCCACTCAGTTCACCAGTAGCTAACTCACTTGGATCAGCAATGGCACAAAACGTAGAAGAAGTTGCTGCCATGATGGCAACCTTTCAGAGAACCATTTTTATCGTGAATCAAAGGATGGCTGCACAAGATGAAATCATCGCTGATCTACGACGCCCATCTGGGGCATTTGTATCCACTGGCCATCTAATTCCGGCTGCTCAGCCGAATCCTGATCCACCTCTACCAATGGACAATCTCCAGATTCTAGATCCTCAAGAGATGTTTCCACCAGCTCCAGCCTACAGGCCTCTGGTACAGCCCCCTACGGGAATCCTTCCTTTTGACATTAATGAGATTAATCCGATCTTGATCAAGATTGCCAAGTTAGAGAAAGCGCTAAAAAAGTCCCAAGGCTTTAACTCCATTTCAAATATTGAAGACGGGTACATTGAGGCTTTGGTCAGATCAGTGGAGAAGTTTAAGATACCCCACATCGACAGATTCGATGGAAGTCAGGATCTGATAGTACATGTCCTATTTTTGGATGTACTAAGACCGACGAACCTATCTCAGGCTAAAAAATTATCGTTGTTTGGGAGAACTTTGTCCAATGTGGCGGCCATCTGGTACGCAAAATTGGAAGATTCTACGAAGCAGAGCTAGGAGGAGCTGTCTGAGAGGTTTGTCAACCAGTATTCATATAACACTCAGATAGAGGTAACCATCAGTGGGCTGGAAGCAACCACCCAAAACCCCAAAGAACCTTTTATCGACTTTGTCGCCAAATGAAGGGTAAAAGCAGCGAGAATGACAAATAGGCCATCTGAACGAGAGCAAGTCTGGCTGGTGGTTCAAAATCTTAAGCCAGATATGCTACAGAGAATGATAGTGGCACCACTCTCCACGTTTGCTTCTCTACACGAGTTGGGGGTCCAAATGGAAAGTGCATTTAAGAAAGGCATCATCCAGAGAACTAATGAGCCTACAAGAAAGCTATTCACCCGGAATACCAATGCTAGTAATAGCACTATTCTACGGCCTGCAGATGTCAGTACTGTTGTCATAGTGGCCAAAATGGCCGATCCCTTTGTTGCAACAACCTTACGACCCTCACAACCCACCGGTCCAAGTCGCAACCAAAGAACCTTTACCCCTCTCCATATGAGCCCAATCTACGCCCTCAAACTGTTAATGGAAAAGGGACATCTCAAGCCCCTCAATCCTCGCCCTCTCCCTGACCCACTGCCACCTAGACATGACCCTACCCAGTACTGCATCTTTCATCAACAGCATGATCACCCCACAGACTGTTGCTGCTGCTTGCATCATGAGATCTAGGATCTCATTGACAATAAAATCATCGTTCCACCCACCAAACCAAATGTAACCACTGACCCACTTCCCGCTAATAACCAAGTCCCCCCCCTCCAATCTAGAAACATTAACCACATCCATACACTACCACCATCTTTTAACCCTAGCACATATATTACTCCATCCCACCTACCAAAGCTTGAGGTGATTATTCCGGAAAGCACAAATACGTGCATGATGGACATGACACCATAAACCCAACCAAGGCCTGTGATGGCAGAGGTGGAGAAGAAGGACAATGCACTGGAAAAGAGGTTGTCTGTCGCACAAGTCATAAAGAACGGGGCCTCCCTTACAGAGGAGTATGACCCCAGCTTGTATATTGTGGCCGTTGATCAGCCAAAACCAGTAGTTATACTGCCGGACTTCCTCAATATTAACGCCATTGAGGAAGATAAACTAGGGAAAAATTAGAACGATTGGCCTGAACAAGGCCTAAATGACTTGGTAGAATTAGAAAATGATCTGGCTGATCTGAAGGAAGATCTGGAGAACCTTTACTTTTTTGAAGAAAAAGATGTGAGCAGTGTACAAATTAGGTGGTGGGATCCAACTCAACCCGAGACCAACAATGGGTGGCTGAGTGAGGAAGAATCAAATGTAGAGGAGGAGGCGAGAGAGACTGTGAAAGAAGAAGAAGTTGGTGATAGCAGCAAGGTTGAGGCCACATCTTTGAATGAAAAGGAACAAGCGTTGGAGCATTCCAACGGGAAAGGATAGAAGAAATCCAAAGAAAGATAGCCCCGGAGCAGGGAAAAGGGAAAGGACAAGTAGAGACCAAGCCAACATCGGTAAATGTTCAAAGTATGGGAAAGCCCGAGTGGGAGCCCAGTGACAGAAAGAGAATGGCAAGAAAGTTCAAGAAGTAATGGAATGCAGAAAACCAAAACTGTTGTGGAGGAGGAGTGGTATGATGATGGGGGGCGTGATATGAACATGCTCTAAATAGAACCTGATAAAAGCCCGGCCATGACTGTAGGGGAATTGTGGGAAGACAACAACCTAAGTCATGCATACATTGATGAAGCGTGGAAGGCTAATACCCCTGATGATACGTGGTATATTGACGAGATCAATCACATGACCCGCAGTGGTGGGTATTTCAAACCCTTAACTCTAGATCAGCCAGAATCCTCCAGTAAAGAGGCTGAGAAATTAAAAGAGAAAGATGTTGAAGAAGACCTGGTCCTGAAATAGCTTAAGAAGATTCAAGTAGACATATCAATCTGGGGGCTACTGATGGCTTCTCGGGATAATAGACAGGCGCTGCTAGAGGCCATGAATAGAACAAAGCTACCCATCGACACAACTGTTGACCAATTGGTGTCGTTGGTCACATCTGGGGACGTTACGCCAATGATATCCTTTATGGATAAAGAGTTGCCACCTAAAGGTGCCAACCACAACCGACCCTTGTATGTGACCCTGGAAAGCCGAAAAAAGTGGATTCTGGTGGTGTTAGTAGATGCTAGAACAACGATTAATTTATCTCCGGCACGGACTGCCTATGCCATATGTTTGAGGCCGGTTGACTTCACACCTACAACCCAAGTTGTCCGAGCTTATGACAACACTAGTTGGGATGTTATGGGAATGTTCAAGAGCCACGTACTAATCTGCCCGTTGTAGACACCCCATTTTTTACCGTCCTCATGACTTGGACGTCATCGTCTATGCACCCGATGATTATGCATGTGTGTGCTTGTTTTGCGCCCGAAGTTCTCGGCAGAACGCCCTAACTTTGAGCCTTCAGTCCTTTTCCTTTCTGAGCCTTGTTTTGCACCAGCACTTGGCCTTCAAGGTTGCACCCCCTAGTGGCCAGCCGACCACCATTTGAGGCTGCCGGCCACCAGTGCTCCTTGGTCGGCCATCTAAGTGGCCTGCCGGCCACTAGTGTCGTCTGCCGGCCATCAGTGCATATTTTCAGATATTTTGGTGACAGTTGTGCCAACTGTTAACACTACTCACTCTATTTCCATACACGTGTATGGATGGATATAACTCAGCTGAAAGCTTGTTTTTCTATAAATATGGGACCTTCTCCCCCATTGTAAGAGTTAGAAAATTTTGGAGAAAAATTCTCTTTCTCTCTCTACAAAATTCTCTCTCTCTTGAAATTTTGTGCTTAGTTGCTTAGTGTCTCTACACTTTTGTCTATCAACACTTGACCAAAGTTGCTTCTCTTTGGGCTGAGGTTACTTGAGACCCTCTTTGAGGTTTAGTGGTTGTGGCTTGCTTTGTTGCCTAATTTGTGCCTTGGCTTCAAGAGGTATAACACTTACTTTGTTAGCTTGTTTTACATACTTGCTTTGCCATCTTCTTCTACTATTTTTGGGCTGTTCTGGGGCTGATTTTAAACTGTAAAAACTCTGTTTTTGTGGCCTAAGGTGGTGGTTTGAGGCCATTTTCAGTTAGGGGGTGGTTCACCCTTCTTACTTATTTGTTTATAAAGCTTTTGTATCTTTGTTCACCACTTTCAAACCAACTTTTTTGGGCCTTTTAACCACTGAATTTCAGAGGTTTTTCAGAGGCAAAAAACTCATTTTGAAGTCCAAATTTGGAGAGGTTAGCCTCATCTCCTTGTGTATTATTTGCATGCTTAGTTAGCTTTATGTGTTAGCATGTTTTTCTAGCATAACTTAGCTCAAATCCAACATGTTTTAGCCTCTGAAATAACTTGCTTTAGCTCTATTTTAGGCTGGTTAGTTCATTTGAGTATTGTTTTGCATGGTTGTAGTGTAATAGTCTTCACAAGTTGGTGTTTTAGGGTCTTAGACACCTCTTGTTTGAGTTGATAGCATCTTTTGGTGTTGTTTTTTCACTCCATTTCTGCACTATAAACTCTGCAACCTCCCTTTTTGCTTCACTCTTTCATTTGCTTTTGAGGGTGGTTTCAAGCTTGGGATCCTTTAAGCTTGAGATTGAGGTCATGCTTAATGGTTGAATCCTCTTTGAGGGTTCATTATCAATAGCATGATCTCTTTCTTGCCTTACATTATCCCTTGGTTGACACTTTTTTCATCTTAGAGGACACTCACCAATGGGCAAATTGATTAAAGAATGATTTGGTAACTAAAATGTGTAAACAAAATTAGCAAGTAAAAATGGCATTTGTGTTGCATTGCATGTGTTCAAATCGGACGTTAATTTGAACACAAGAAAAATGAGACATTTCATACTCAAAAGTGATGAAATGTGCCACTTTCCTAGGTTTCTGTTGCCCTTGATCATGCATGATGGGGTGATGGCATTTGAGCCTTGTTTTGTATTCATTGAACTTGTACAAATTGGTCCCTTAGCCATCATGCATGGAAATTGCTTGATTGATGGTTTGAGGGCCAAATGTATCACTCTTTTAAGATTGTCTTGATGATAAGGAGGGATACATAGTACAAACAACCTGTGAGAATACTCCCTCTTTGCCTTGTTTTCTCTCTCTGTTGTAGCAAAAATGGTGTCTCATCAGTGGCCTGCGGCCACTACTACTGGCCGGCAACCCCCTAGTGTTGGACGACAACCCCTCAGTGGTGGCCTGTCAGCTACCACCAGTGATTTTTAGGAAGAGTGCTTGTGAAGTATGGCAGAGTTAATCTAGAGAAGGAAACATCGCAGCGGTTGTACAAACATGGGCTTTCAAGGGCAAACAACGGATGTTCTTCGGGTAGAAACCGAGCATGCATGGGCCTCCCTCACTTCCCAGGACTAGTTAGCTAGTTACTTAGTTTAATTAGCAATCAATCAATCATTTGTTGTAAATTAATTAGTTGTAGCTAATTAGTTTGTGTTGTAATAATTAATTAGCTTAGAACAGTTAGTTAATTCATTTCAAGTGTTGTAATAATTAGTTAAGTAGTTAGCTAATTTCATTTCTGTTGGAATAATTAGCTTAATTAGCTTAGTTTAGTTAGTTAGTTAGTTAGCTTATTTCATTCGGACTCTCTTTCATGAGAGCAAATGATGTAATAACGTGTATGTCTTCCAATCCCACGTCTTTCTCCCTTTTATTTACCCGCTTTTGATGGTTACATTAGGGTCATGTTTCGATTAGCATACCTTATGCTTGCATCCATTCATTCGTATTGCATGCATCGAGGCTCGTCACATCATTCAAACTGCATTGCAATAATTCTTTGAATACGTGTTTAATCACATGTTATTTAAATTGCTTCATATGCCATATTAGTAGCCGAGCCTATTAAATTGCATATTGCATGTGTTGCATTAAGCATCTTGTATAGTTAGGAATCATGCATAGTTTTCTAACTCATATCTTCTTAGCTTGGAGTACTAGGTGAGTTTTTAACGCTTTAGTATATTTGCATGGTTGTGAATGTTGCCATGTCTAGCATGCTTTCCATGAGGCTAAATGCTTATTTGATAAACTGCTTGAATGCCTGTGGATGAAGGCTTGTTGCTTGAATTGGAACGATTCAACGAATGCATGTTTTTTTAAGCCCACTTTGTTAAGTGGCAAATCGATTTTAAGCCCTCTATGTTTGGTGGCAAATCCACAAACTTTAAGCCCACTTGAGGTGGCAAATTCAAACCATTTTCGCAAAAACAAACATGAATTGAATTGTTCCAACTTGAGCAAACTAGTCTATACTTGCTTGTGCGCATCACATAGTAAAATAACCGGAACAAGAGCACATAATGTACATAAAAATCATATCATGATTAGTAGAGGCCGCTCTTTGCTCGGGCGAGCGAGGGTGCTCAATTCATGATCTTCCCCTCTCGTACCTGAGTTCCCGAGCCGAGGAAACTTTGGTGATGATGGACATGTGGCCTTTAGCACAAGTCATGGGTTTCCTAAATTTTCCCAAAAAAATAAAATCTTTAGGTGGCTACTCTGTATCTAGCAAAGCATTCCAATTTTGGCATTTTTATCCTAAAATCAAATTTCCAAAAAGATTTACCGGATTTGGACTCTTTGGTGTTTATCAATTTCACATTGCACTTATGAGATTAGATTCAAAACCACGGGAGTCCAAACTGTAGGGCTTTTTTTTTTATCTTCTGAAAGGGGGGGCGAAAAAGTCGAGCTACAGTTTCTGGCGACTCTGCTGGGGATTTAGAGAACTTGACTCAAACCCATGATACAACCTTTTATCTACACTTATGTGTTTATTTACATTTTCATTTGTATTGGTATGCCTAAGTCACTGTGTTTGCCATCTGCTATTCCTGAATAGTTTGCCGGAGGCTTTCTTGGAAAAGCTTGCCAAAAGGCTGACCGGTTGCGGGCTCTGCCACGATGGGAACACAACCCTTGGATCTGGACTACCGCTATACCATTTGATTCTCCTTTCACTTCTTGGTGTTAGGTGTGAGAGGTATATTAGGTAGTCTTGCTGAGGTACCCTTTTTGACCAATCTACCTAGTTGCATATCGAAAGCCATAGAGACTGTTCCAAACTAGGGCAGGTTGGTTACCCGAATGCAGGATTGCGTGAAACTGCATTGCTTGAGTAGCAGACCCTAGTTCCTGACGAAACTAGAACCCTACCCCATCATAGGAGTGTTTTGGGTCTCACTTAACTGGTATGTGCTTTTAGAGTGAAACTCTACAAGAATGTATGTATCAGTTTCAAGTTTGGGTATTAGTTTGGAGAGGGGCAGAAATTCAGTGTTGAGTACAGTTCTACAGCTTATGATTGCAATTGTGTGTTGTTAGTATTTGAGCTGAGGTGCTGTGCGGTTTCTGATTTTCGCTTTCTTTTTGCAAGGTAGTTTAGCACAATTGATTCGGACGATTCTGTTACCCCCCAAGCACTCTGGACCCATGTTAAAAGGATTTGTAGATCCGTGGATCTTGTCAAGGGACAGCCAGCGTTTGTTTTACTCCCAACAGTTATGAGACGAAGAAGGATTAGGCATAATTCACCAGTCCAGCAGTTACCTTTTACTTCACCTACCCCCAGTCAGGCTTAGTCGTCTACTTCTACTCCAGAAAAAGAGTATTCACTAGTTGTAATAGCTCAACATCCCTCAGTTAGCATGGAAGATATGCTTCGTCAACTCCAGCAGACCATAAAGACTATACAACTAGATGCTGCCCGCCAAGCTGACGTCACAGCCCCCTAAGCGGAAGTGATAAATAGGCTTCAGCAATAACAACCACAACCGGCTATAGCCTCTGCATCCTATGCACCTCCAGTGGGTATTCCAGCACCTGGAGTCACTGTTAATGTGCAAGAGAATTTGGGTATTCTAGCAAATCCGATCCCACCTCAGACCTCCAAGGCACCAGTGTACCAAATGAAGGCGCCATTTGAATTCGAGGTTGACCCCACTGCACTGAAGGTCAACAAGCTAGAAAAGCTCTTCAAGCAGGCACAGGGCGTGAATTCAATCCCTGACATTGAGGATGGATACACAGACTCCGCAGTGGCTCTGCTGGACAGATTCAAGATGCCGCACATAGATCGGTTCGACGGCTCCGGGGATCCTATGGTCCACCTACGTTTATTTTCTAATATCCTACGACCAATGGGTCTCACTAAACTTCAGAAGCTGTTGCTTTTTGGCAGGACCATGTCGGGTATAGCGGCCATCTGGTATGCAAAGTCGGAAGACTCTGTGAAACGAAGCTAGGTAGAAATGGCTGAGACCTTCATCGCTCAGTACACCTACAATACCCAGATCGAGGTCATAACCCGTGATCTTGAAGCAACCCGTCAGGAGCCAAAGGAGGGCTTCTCGAACTTTGTGACTCGATGGAGGGCTAAGGCCTCTATGATGACTCTCAGGCTGTTTGAAAAGGACCAAATCAGAATGGTGGTCCGTAACTTGCAAGGGAGATTATTACAGAAGATGATAGTCTTGCCTTTGTTTACATTTGCTGAGCTCCATGAGATAGGGGTTCAAATTGAGGATGCGATGAAGTAAGGGCTGATAGACAACGAGAAAGAACAGCCCAAGAGGCCCTTTACATGCAGCTCCAATGCAACCACGAGTGGTGGCACCTTTGCACAGCCTTTGGATGTGAGTATGGTCACCACCACACCCAAAACTGCCAACCCGTTCGCCAACACATCCAACACAACTCCACAAACCTTAACCAGCCAGGCCTGATCTCAAAAGGGTCTTTACCCTGCTCTATATGCCTTTGTCCAAAGCCTTAAGGGTTCTGATCAGAAAGGGGCATCTTAAGCCATTAGAACAACGCCCATTACTCGATCCTTTCCCTTTGAAACACAACCCGGCCAAATACTGTGCTTTTCACCAGCAGCACGGTCATGACACTGATCAATGCTATAGGCTACGTCATGAGATTCAAGATCTCATTGACAATAAGGTGATAGCATCGCCCCAAAAGCCAAACGTCACTACAAATCCTCTTCCACCACATAACCAAGTTCCTCCACCCCGGCATATAAACCTCATCCACACACTGGTCGTCCCTTATGACCCTAGTATATACATCACCCCTTCTCACCTACCTAAGCCGGCGTTGTTCATCCTTACGAGCACGGACTTGTGCATAATGAACATATATTCACTCCAACCCGAACCAGTAGTGGTGACAGTGGAAGATGAAGGGAGGTCGGCCTTGGTGGAAAATGTCAGTCCATTGCCCGAGGGTTCTGAGGACTTATCTGAAGGGATGTACAACCCATACTGCTATATTGTGCAAATCGATCAAGCTAAGTAGGAAGTGGTGTTTCCGACTGGGATGGAGGTCAGTGTAGTTCGAGAGGATGGCCCAAGTCAGGGATTAGATGATCTGGCTGACTTTGAGGAGGACATAGACAATTTGCAATTCTTTGATGAGCAAGATTAAGGGGACGTGCATATTGATTGGTTTAATCTAAACGGGTCAACAGACAATTCTGGGTGGCTAAGTGATGAACCTGATAGAGATGAGGGGACTGAATTAAAGCTGGAAGAACAAAAAATGAGAACTACTGCAATGGCCGGAATGGCCGATGGGAAGTGTAAACTGCCGAAAAACACCGATGTAGAAGAATTGGCTCAGGAACTGGGCATTGTTAGTACTGTACATACAGAGCAAGAAGACGCACTGAAGCGTTTTAAGCAAGAAATGGGTGAAAACAACTAGAAAGCTGGAAAAGCTTAACACCCTACGGGGGAGATTTGTAATGAGAAGGTAATCCGAACGGATCCGGACAAGTGCTTGTTGGCTGCCGAAAGAGTCTGGTGGGATGACAACGACCTACGCTTGGCCCATACTGATGAGGATCGGGGAGAGGACCTTCCTGACAACACTTGGTATGTAGAAGAAGTCGACCATATGACGAGAAGTAGCCGATATTTCAAACCACTGCATCTGGACCAACCCGAGGCATCCAGGAAGGATAAAGAAGTTGAGAAACAAAAGGAAAAGCAGTTAGAGGAAGAGGTTGTGTTGAAATAGTTGAAGAAGATTCAAGCTGATATATCTATCTGGGGTTTGCTTATGGCTTCATGAGTACACAGACAAACTGTACTGTCGATGATGGATAAAGCCAAATTATCCATTGACACCACCCCAGAACAACTGGTGGGATTAGTCTTCCCGGGAGGCGCTGCGCCAACTCTAACCTTCTCGGACAAGGAACTGCCACCGGAAGGTTCTGCACATAACAAACCTCTGTACATATCAGTGGAGTGTTGAGAAAAGTGGATACTAGTGGTATTGGTCGACACCGGGTCAGCAATCAACGTCTGTCCTTGTCGCACGGCTTATGTTATTAGCCTGAAACCGGTCGATTTTGTACCTACAGCCCAGGTGATCCGGGCATATGACAATACAAGCAAAGAGGTGATGGGAATAGTACAGATCAGAGTTCAAGTGGGTCTAGCTCAACAAGATATTGAGTTCCATGTCCTGGATATGCCAGACACTTTCAATCTATTATTGGGGAGACCTTGGGTGCACCAATTAAAGGTTGTCTCTTCTACCCTCCACCAGATGCTAAAGTACCCCCATGGGAAAGGGGTGGTCATAGTCTTTGGGAATTCATCTATACATCCTCCGCCAGAGATCACTACACCTGTGCTGGAGATTGTGTATGGCGAAGAGGATGTCTTTCTTTCAGGGTTTACTTTGGCTGAGGCCCAGGTAGTGCAGGATATCCTGGCTGTTGATGAGGGCTTGTATGTCAACGCCCAATCTGTATACCTCATGAACAAGCTATAGCACATGCCCAGAATGAGATTAAGAAGAAGTGGCCGGAAGGGTGTTACTGCATTGGCCGATGTGCTATATAACCTGCATACCTTTGGCTTTGGCTATACGCCTACCAAAGAGGATTGGGTTAGGAAAGGAAAAGAGATGATAGGAAGAGCCAAAGCTAAATAGACCGGGAAGCGCTATGAGCTTGTGCACCGACCCATCCAGGGAACCCTGAATGGTCATTTTGTTCGGGAGGGTGAAGACTTCCCATTCTGTGGTTTCCCCGAACCCTGGTTCAACTCTAAGAGGTAGCAGGTTCCTGGCTTTGAGATTTTTTTTGACTTGCAACTGCAAGATAGTGATACAGAGGAACAGACTGAACTAACTGCTGAAGCTGCGAAGAGCACAAAAAGTGATTCCAACAGCAATGAGTTTGAAGTAGGGGCAGCACTGGCATGTCTCCTTTTGGATCCTCCGATCGAGTCAGAGAGCTTGGGGGATAACCTGACCGTTTCCATGATCGGGGACCAACCGGGTGTGAACCCTTCTAGCAGTATCTTGGATGGATCTGACGCATCATCTCTCATTTGGCAACTGGAGGAGGGCTACCTATCTAGCAGTTCTGAGTCGGGTAGTGAACCAGAATCTGATTCCATGGAGTCTGTGGAATCGGAATTAGATTTTGGATCTTCTGAGTCTGGGTCCAGTATTCTTAGGGTTGATAACCCGGATGCCGAGGTTTTGTCCATGTCATCATTCTCTTTTTCCTTTGAGTCGGTTGTAATCGAGGAACTGGATTAGCTTGACCTTGTAAATAAGAATGCCACTGCAGATTCTGAGTATTTCTCTATGCCGCTTATTTATTGCATTGATCATGACTTTCAAAACTTTGATGAAAACGATGAGGAAGGAATTCCTCTAGTTTTGAAAATTTTGATTAATCGAGAGGAGGAGAGATTTGCAAAACCCCTCGCTGATGAAATCATTGCTGTTAATGTGGGTACTGAGAAGGATACGCGCGTCTAGTCCAGATCGGGTCTACGTTGTCTTTGGAGGAGCGCGAGCGCTTAGTCGCTTTATTAAAAGATTTCAAAGATGTTCTCACGTGGTCCTATGAAGACATGCCTAAAATCGATCCTGAGATTGTACATCATTGGATCCCTCTTGACCCCGAGGCCTGACCCATCAAATAGAAGTTGCGGAGAATACGCTCGGATTGGGCCTTGAAGATTAAAGAGGAGGTCACTAAGCAGATACACCCAGGATTCTTGCTTGTATTTGAGTATCCGACTTGGTTGGCTAATATTGTTCCAGTGCCGAAGAAAGGCGGCAAAATTCGGGTGTGTGTGGATTTTAGAGATCTAAATAGAGTCAATCCGAAGGACGACTTTCCTCTGCCACACGTCGATGAATTTGTGGACTTCACCGCAGGCCATGCGTTGCTCTCCTTCATGGATGGATTTTCCGGGTATAACCAGATTCTAATGGCACCCGAAGATAAAGAGAAAACTACTTTCACTACACCGTGGAGAACCTACTGCTATCGGGTGATGCTGTTTGGGCTGAAGAATGCTGGGGCTACTTATCAACGGGCTACAACCACAATTCTGCATGATATGATCCATAAAGAGGTCGAGGTGTACGTGGACGACATGATTATCAAATTCAACGAAAGAGAGGGCCACTACACCGCCTTGAAGAAATTCTTTCAACAAAAAAGAGAATACAGATTGATATAATATGATGCTGTTTGGGCTGAAGAATGCCGGGGCTACTTATCAACGGGCTGCAACCACAATTCTGCATGATATGATCCATAAAGAGGTCGAGGTGTACGTGGACGACATGATTATCAAATCCAAGGAAAGAGAAGGCCACTACACCGCCTTGAAGAAATTCTTTCAACGGATCAGAGAATATAGACTGAGGTTGAATCCATAAAAGTGTACTTTCGGCGTAATAGCAGGGAAAATGTTAGGTTTCTTGATCATACAAAGGGGCATCGAGGTAGATCCTTCCAAAATCAAGGCCATCCTAGAAATCCCACCACCAAGGACTGAGAAGGAAGTGCGAGGCTTTCTGGGTAAAGTGCAATTCATAAGACGATTTATTTCAAAATTAACCTTAACTTGTGAACCACTATTTGGTCTCCTGACGAAAGAAAAGAAATTCCGATGGGATGATCGACGCCAATTCGCTTTTGAGCAAATCAAGCGGTACCTTCAGAATCCGCTTGTGTTGTTGTTGCCGGAGCCGGGAAAGCCTTTGATTTTGTATCTGTCAGTAATGGACACAATGATGGGATGCATGCTTGCTCAGGAATTTGAGGATAGGGTAGAGAAAGCCATCTATTACCTAAGCAAGAAAATGCTGGATTATGAGACACGTTACACCTCGCTAGAGAAAGCTTGTCTAGCCTTGGTATGGGCTACTAGGAAGTTGAGGCACTACTTGTTAGCTCATTCCATAATCTTGGTTTCAAGATTAGACCCCATTAAATATCTCTTTGAGAAACCAACGCTTACAGGTAGGCTAACTCGTTGGTTGCTCCTCCTTTTCGAATTTGATTTGAAGTATGTCACTCGCAAGTCAGTCAAGGGGAGAGCAGTAGCAGAGTTCCTGGTGAATCACCCAGCGGAAGAGGATGAAGTGGTAGAATACCTGTTCCCAGATGAAGCAATTCTGCAAGTCGAGGAAGAGATTTGGACAATGTACTTTGACGGAGTGTCTAATCAGTACGGTTATGGGATAAGGGTGTTGCTGATAGCACCCGACAATTCCCATATACCCTTAGCCTTCAAACTCCGGTTCAAGGTATCCAATAATGGAGTAAAATACGAGGCGTGTATCGTTGGTTTGGAAGCCGCCTTGGAACTAGGGGCAAAAATGTTGGACGTAATTGGGGACTCGAACCTAGTTGTGTCTCAAGCAAAAGGAGACTGGAAGGTTAAAGAAGAAAAGATGAAGATCTATCACTAGACCTTGGATGTTCTGATTCCTAGGTTTGAAAAGCTGACTTTCACGCATCTTCTAAGAGAGAACAATAGGTTCGCTAATGCTTTATCAACTCTATCTTCTATGATAGACATTTTGCTTAGAGTTCGGATGCGTTCGACCATCATTGAGCAAAGATACAAGCCGGCCTATGAAACTATCGCCGCAATAGATGAGGTGCAAGATCAAAACCCTTGGTACTACAATATCTGGAACTTCTTGAAAAAATGAGGTTTATCCATCAGGGGCAAATGCCAAAGACAAAAGGGCAATATGTCAAATGGCCGCTCAATTTATCATCTACGGAGGTAAACTGTACAAGAGGGGTCATCTGGGAACGCACAAGTTGTGTGTCAAAGTAGAGAAATCAAAGCACCTAATGGAGGCCATCCACGGGAAAGAGTGCGGAGCGCACATGAACAGAGTAATATTTGCCCGAAAGATTCTCAGGCAAGGTTACTACTAGTCTACTATGGAGGAAGATTGTATTGGTTTTGATGCCATAAATGCCAAATTCATGCTAATCGCATGAATATCCCGCCGGCAAAGCTGTACAGCATGACTTCTCCATGACCTTTCTCAGTCTGGGGAATCGATGTCATCGGCGTAGTTACACCGAAAGGGTCGAATGGGTATGAATGCATTTTGGTGGCAATTGATTATTTCACAAAGTGGGTGGAAGCTCAGTCTTATGCAGTGTTGAAGGCAGCGCATGTGGTTAAGTTCATTCAAAACAACATCATTTGCCGTTATGGAGTCCTAAATGAGATCATCTCAGATAATGGATCCCATTCAAGAAAGAAGTGATCGACTTGTTGCAGAAATACAATGCGGCTTTTCACAAGTCTTCTACTTATAGGCCACAAACCAATAGACCTGTTGAGACTGCCAACAAGAACATCAAACATATTCTGCAAAAGATGGTTGAGACCTACAGGGACTGGCCAGACAAATTGCCATTTGCACTCTGGGGTTATAGAACTTCAATCTGGACGTCTGCTGGCGCAACCCCTTACTACTTTATGGTATGGAAACTGTTCTGCCAATTGAAATAGAAATCCCATTGCTGCGAGGCATAGCTGAGTGTGAGATAGTAGAGGTGGATTGGCAACAAAGCAGGTTTGAAGAACTGATGTTGTTTGATGAGAGAAGGCTAAAAGCACTGTACCATGTTTAGGTTTATCAATGCAGGATTGCCAGGGCTTTTAACAAGAAAGTTAAGTCCAAGAATCTCAAAGAAGGGGATTTGGTGCTAAAAGACAACCGAGCTCCCATTCATGACCCTAGGGGCAAGTTTAGACCCAATTGGACTGGTCCTTACATCATCAAAACTATCTGGTCGAGTGAAGCTGTTATTCTCATGGACCTAGATGGCGTAGAATTTTCCCAACTGATCAACATGGACAAGTTGAAGAAATACTATTCCTGAGAGGGTCACTAGGCCGAAAACTCGGAAGGGTGACCTAGGCAAAAGTTAGAGCACAAAAAATTGGAAATAAAGAAAAACTAAGTTCGAAAGGTTGAAAACCCAGAAGGGCGGCTTTAGCAAAAGTTAGAGTGCAAAAGGAGAGTGTTAATACTCGAGTGAACCCAAACCGAACTACGTAAGGCCTGATTTCCATCTTCGGGATACGTAGGCAACTTCATCCTGAAGTTTGGCCGTAAACACCTCCAATTCAACTATCCTATCCATGTGTTTGATCAGGTCATCCTTGTCTCTTCTTCACCTGAGGGTTCATTTGTGATCCTTACTCTGAGAGAAGAACTGGTTACAGTGATGAGCAATGTTATTCAGTCAAGGGGCAATTTGTGATCGTTGGATTCGAGGTTGTACATCTCAAGGATAGATTTTGTGCATGTTAAGTTGTGATCCTTATCGAAAATAGTTTTGAAAGTTTTTGATAAAAGTTGATTTTTACTCAAATTTTACCTTTTACAACTTAAACCATTTTTGGACCAAAAGGAAAATTTTCAGTGTGCACAACTTTAATTTCATTGATTTCAATACAAAGTTCTCCAACTCTCGATACAAATCAAAGCTGCTTTTATTACATGTATAAAACTTGAAAAGTAAGATGAAAGCAATAAATTAGGGGCATAGATGAGTCAGGTGTTCCTGCGTCCCCCGCTCGTGCTTGTGGAAGCTTTTGATGCTAAAGTCGGCCCAGATTGTGCCTCATCTTTAAGCCAAGTCAAGCACTCGCCAGAAAGAGTGCAGCTGAAACTAGGGGCAGGGGCTAGAAGCTCTCTTGTCCTCCAAGCAGTGAGGTACCTAGCCAAATGTGAACCTCAGATTGGGAATGAAACTGGGTATTCTACCCCCTTCTCTGGGCAAGTCTGATCATGTCCAAATTGACGTCTGAACCGGAATGGAAAGTAGAATACACAGTGTGTAAGGCCGATCAGCTAAATGCCAGGTTGCCGAGTCATGCTGTAGCTCATCTCAGTTAGATTAAGCCAGGGGCAACGCCAAGCAATATCAGCAGCAGACCTGTTGCACATCTAATGGCACCACCATCCTTCATTCGGGAAGTTCACTAGCTGTTGGTGGAAAAAGTATGCTCGGGCTGAGTATGTAGGGCAAGAGTCCACTACTTTCAGCTTGTCCATAAGCCATATTTGGGGAGGGATGAAAGAAAAGAGAGATTAAAGAATAGAGAGGTGTGTGTTGAGAAAATAGTGAGAAAAAGGGCTTTGAGAGAAAAACAAAGCATGAATGCCAAGAGATGTGAGAAACACATATGAGATGGGTAGGGAACATTACCTGAAGAAGTAGTGGACTTCCCGCGAATTGGGTGGTCTCTCGCCGATGAAAGTCGTCTAAGTCCATAAAAGTCTCGGCCAACACCAAACCAGTGCAATTCTTGCCCTCTTTCAAACCTTGGGCCACTTCAATTAGCCGGATGCTAGACCCTCTGAAACTGGGGGCAATAAGGAAATGAGCTAACATACACAAACAAAGGGCGTGTTGTTGAAAACCCTACCAAAGAAGGTCGCCTCGGTCATCGGCTTCGAAACGTTGATGGATCAGGCTAAGAATGTCCAGCTCTCTGTTATGAACCAAGGATCAAGCCTCGGGTAGAGTAAGCCTTCACATCCATCCCAAAGCTTGGATGTGACCAAAACGGGGCTGAGGCAAGATATCCTCATCGCGCCGGGACTCCATTAGCACTTGAAATTCTTCGATTGTTAGGCATATCTCTTGTCCCCCGAAGCTAAAGACGTGTGTAATTGGGTTCTAACACCTAGCCGCGGCGTGAAGGAACGAAAAACAAAGCCGAGAAAGACTCAGCAGGAAAAGTGCATTTATGCCAAAACCCAAAAAAATCACCTTTTCCGAGCTATCTAAAGTTGCAATCCAATCCGAGAGGTTTTGGGCAAGAAATGGCTCCATTTGTGGTAAAAACAACAGCCAAAATGAGTTCTGGAGAAGAAATGACGAAGGTGAAGCTTTTGTAGAAGATAAGGCAGTGGGTGGAAGCTAGTTGTCAACAATCTGGAGGTTTTGCATATTCGTGGCTGGCAGGCCACTGTTGGTGGCCGATGTCTTCCATCCATGGCCGTCATGTGGCCGGCAAGCTCTTTAAGTTGCCGGCAGCTGTCTTGTATGTCCTGCTGTCCACCTATGTGCTGGGAATGTTGAAAACATGTGTTTTGTTCTGTTCTTTATGCATTTTAAAGTCTTGTTTTGAGTCCTTTTAGTTTTAGCAAGTTTATTGAGTTGTATTCGAGTTGTTTTGTTGTTTATCGAGTTGTTTTGTTTTGTTTATCGAGTTGTTGCTATTTCGATTATCGAGTTGTATGTTGTGTTTAGAATTTCAGTCGCTAGTCAGTTCGTTACCTGATTAAGACTGTTGTGACAACACAAATATTCGGGTTTCAATATCAAATTCAATCTCCATTACGTGCTAAGTGGTGCTCATGATGCAAAACACAACACTTTTTCAAAGGGAAACTAGTTTTCATTCCGATCATGGTTGTTTTTTACAAAAGTGCAATACAAGTTTTTAAAGCGAATAAAACCTGTCTGAAGCTGTACAATGTGCTAACACTACTAACAAAAAGAAACTACGCAAAAATACAAGAAAATCAGTGCTAGCCATCTCAGGCTCGAGAGGCCCTCTTCGTCCTGTTCCTGGGCGGGGACTCAGAGCTGTCTCCATCAGCACCGCTATCTGACTTGGATGCCGAGCCAGAACCGGAATCATCGCAGCTCTCTGCCTCAGAGCCTGGCTCAGCATCACCTCCACTCTCAGATCTAGAGTCGTCGTCATCTCCATTCTCAGAGGAGTCAGACTGTAGACTCACTGCCTCTTCGAAGCCATTGGTCTCGGCATCGTCATCACTCAACACTGGCTCTGAAGGGCTCCTCCGGTCTTGACCACAACGTCCCTCTCGGCAGCGTATTGGGGCCTGTCTCTCCCTCCCCTCTGCTGGTGGAGGAGGTGGTGATGGTGCAGGTGCCGTAACCGTTGGTGCTCTCGGTAAGGCTGGAACCTAAAAAGAAAAGGGGCAGTATTGACGCATCAGATACAAAGTTTAGTTACAGATGCAATATGATGAAAGTGGAAGAATGCAATGAGCCAGATACAGTGCAAGTGCAGTACAGTATGCCAGTGCAGCATATCAATATGATGTGACAAGGGGCATAATGTATACTATGGTATGAGTATCAGAGCTTCAGTGAGAATGGTGTGTATAATAGTGTGAAAAATATTGAATTGAGGGCAGAGAATAGGGAAAATACCTAGATGCCATGAAGACTAAGCAGCACCTCTCTCCTCAGTATCATGCTCTTGAATGATGCTACTAGCTCGAGCAATCCCTTAGTGTACCCCGGGGGTGCCTGCAAATACATTGAGAATGATCAGTATTCGGAAGAACCGAATATCAGAAAGAGAATGGAAAACTGGAAATGATGTGGTACATACCGAAAGTGCGTCACGAGCTCTGACTTATCTATGTACGGCCTCTGCTGGCTCGATCGGAATTTGGTAGATGGCGGGGGCGGTATGGGAACAACCGGCTGAGGCAAACCCATGGTCTGGCGGATGAAACGCTCGCCTAGAAACCAGGCTCAAAAAACCGGGCCCTCAACTAGAAGCCGAAAATGGGAAGCCCCTCGAGCTCCGGCATATTGGTTCTAGACTCCATCCGGCATCGTCGCCCAAGGCTGCCAAGCGATCTGCAAATAGAGAATGTGCAGATTATTTAGTTACCATCAGATATTGCAATATGAATCAGAGCTGAAGTAAAGCAAAAACAACTGTGAGTTTTGAGTTACCTCCGCGGCAATCACTATGTCGAAGTACCGACGGAAGAATGTGAAAGTCTCCCGGGTCCTCCGTAGGTATCTGCCGTTATACTGGTGAGAGTATGGCACAACGAGGGACATCTCCACCTCCGGCTTAGGAGCGAGGGTCGAGAAATATGCATATACCCAAAGTTGCAAAGAAAAAGCAATAGTGAGTATACAACATATAAACACAGAGAATGCAGAATTCAGAATGTAGAATTCAGAATGTGTGTGCAGTGTACAGAGAATGCAAAATGCAGAAAGCAGAATGTGTGTGCAGTGTACAGAGAATACAGAATGCAAAATGCAGAAAGTAAAATGTGTGTGCAGTGTACAGAAAATGCAAAGTAGAAAGTACTGAAAAGGAAGGCAGAAAATGCAAAGCATAAATGTAAAGCGTACCTCCCAGGCTCGCCAGTAACCTCCTATCCTGTCTCCGGTCTTGCGGGATGTCGAGCTTATAAAGCCGTACAATGTGGCAAGGCTAGCTCCTCCCTAATCATAGAGCCGGATTTGCGGTAAATCCACCAAGGCGCTCAGAAGATATAACCTAACAATATTCCACATGTTCGCAAACAAGGTGGTGCCGAGCAGGAACATCAAAAAGCCCCGGGCGTAATACCCGATCTCCTCTAGTGTCTGCGGCTCGCTCCCACGGAAATGCTCCAAAAACCAACTGTATCACACCATGGCTAGTCAGAATAGTAGTGGGCGTGCTCCTAGTAAGTACAGCCAGACAGCCTCCCACTCGCCCATATCCATATCATAAGGGATCGGATGACCCCCTACTTCTATGCCAGTAAGCATGGAGAAGTCATAGGGAGTCATCGTCATCTCCCTAGTGGCAAAGAAGTGGAAGGAGTTGGTGGTATCCCACCACCTCTCTACTAATGCTCCAAGCAAAGGCTGACTCGCCATCTGGCACGATAGACCCATGCAAAATAAGCCGGATGGCCTCATCAATGATGTAGCGTACATTAACAGGGAGCTCCATATACCAGTCCCTCATTGTCGTGGCCCCATAGCCCCTAGTGGGGCGAGAGTCCTCCTGTGATTAGAACAGTGATATACAGTGACATGAGAACAGACCGATGAAAAGGCAATGTAAGAAATATAGTGCAAAAGTGTGATTAAGGTGAGAAATGCAGTAAACGACAAATTGCAATGTAACTGTCCAATTGAAGCAATGAATATAGTAAAATTAAGAAGTGCAATGCCGAAATGTAGAAAAACATGAGAGTGTAGTGTATACCTTGGTGGTGCCGTAAGACAAATGGGAGTCCGGCTCCTGGAGCAAGAGGTCCTCTGGTGCACATTGGGCAAATGCTCTGAAATGCCTGATACCCTCGGGGGGTAGCACATGCGTCTGAGGATGATATGCAGCCGAATCAAAGGGTCAAATCCCGAGTAGCAATGGCTCTGGCTCTGGCTCTGGCTCTGCCTCGAGAACATGTGGGAATGCAGGTGGGGTCTCTGGTGAAGCTCCGTCATGAGGTATGTCGTCTGCCATCTGAATAGAAAACAAGAAGATAAGTGAAAAGTGAAGAAAAATGAAGAAAAAGGGTAAACTTGGAAAAAGTTAAACCCTAGGAGAGAGGAAATGGAAGAAAAAGTCAAAGCTCGGGAAAAGGTACAAAACTCAAGAAAAATTCGAGGAGAACAAACCTCAAAAGGCGAAACTCTAAGAAGAAGCACCGAAATCAAATTTCAATTGGTTAAAAACGAAGGAAATAAAGAGGTTTTAGTGAATCAACTTCGCGTAGGGTGTTGGAAAACGTGTGGAAAGCACGAATCTAGAGAGAAGGAGTACCTAGAGAGAGAGAATGAGCAATTTCGGGCATGGGGTAATGAGGAAATGAAACCCCATGCCCTATATTTAAAGACCGAGCCAAAATGACCGAATTGCCCCGAATCTACCACGGGTGACCAACAGGCCACATTAGTGGCTAGCAGGCCACCATTGGTGGCCGACAATGATCACCAGTAACCGGCAGGTGGTCGACAGCCCCCTCTGGTGGCCGGCAAGTGTTCTGAGGTTTCCCTTGGAGTCCTAATGCTGCTTTGTGTCTTTGGTCTTCAAGAATTAAAGGGTTTGTTCATTGTTTGGTTCAGAACGTCTCTGCGGAAGCTCGAAACTGTGTTTTCGGTGCGCGATTTTCGTTACTTGTCAACGTGGATGAGGTGTATCCTTTAAATACATTGCAATTTTTCTAAGAGGTGAATCAGAAGTTGCCTTTGAATTTGTTTTCGTTAAATCATCCTTTGTTATCTTGCATAGAATATGCATTTCTTTTTCGTTGTTGCATGGAACGTACACTTCACTTTGTGGCATAGAATATGCATTTCACATATGTTGTTATAAAATGTGCATCTCACGGGAATTGTACGTGTGTCTTGCCTTTGCTTTTCAATCAGGCATAGAATATGCTTATGCTTTTGTTTCTTGCATAGAACATGCCATTAACATTGTATCTCGGTTGTTTGTCTCGCATAGAACATGCATTTGTACTATGTCACACTTGTTAAGTCTCTTTCTTTCACATGTACGATATTGTATGTACGGTTCATTTAGAGGAATTCCAGGTAAAATCATTTGTGCCATATTCAGATCACATCCCCAACTCTTCAGTTAGAAACATTCAGGTGCGTCCCAGTGTTCACACCAACTTTTCGGTTAAAAATATTCGAATACGTCCCGGTGTTCACACCAACCCTTCGGTTAAAAACATTCGGGTGCGTCCTGGTGTTCACACTAACCCTTCGGTTAAAAACATTCGGGTGCATCCCGGTATTCACACCACCCCCTTCGGTTAAAAACATTCGGGTGCGTCCTGGTGTTCACACCAACTCTTCGGTTAAAAACATTCGAGTGCGTCCCGATGTTCACACCAACCCTTCGGTTAAAAACATTCGGGTGCGTCCCAGTGTTCACACCACCCCCTTCAGTTAAAAACATTTGGGTGCGTCCCGGTGCTCATACCATCTTATCTTTTCTTGCGTAAGATGTGTGGATTGTTTGCATCAGTTACAAACATTTGGGTGCGTCTTGGTGTTCACACCACCCTTTTCCTTCTCACGTGTGCAACACATTAGGATCTCAGTTGAGACCTCGGGTGTGCCCGACAGTTATGTTGCTCTTCGCCTTTCTGACATGTCGCATAGTTGAGATTGCATAATTTTCTTATATCCTTTCTGCATGAAGTGTGGTTTAGCTCGTGATTCCCACGCTTGGCGTGTTTATTTGCTTTCTTCTTTTCATGTTTGAGATTGCTGTACCTTTTTTCGGTTTGTTTGAATGTGGCATTTTCATTGCATTGCATGATCATAAGTTATGTTCTTGCATCGTGCATATCACTTGCATCTTAACCCAGAACTACGCTAGTTCGATTCTTTGCAAAGGGATACGTATGCAGCCTGTGGGCGCAACCATATGTTTTTGACTTGTTTGTTTGTCTAAGTCTTCGGCCTTGTCAAAAATGGTTGTCTCTAGGCTTTGACACTCACTCAAGTCATTTCATGACTTTCGAGTTCTGTCAAAGAGGGACAACTGTAGACACCCCATTTTTTACTGTCCTCAAGACTTAGATGTCATCGTTTATACACCCGATGATTATGCATGTGTGTGCTTGTTTTGGTGCCTGAATTTCTTAGTGGAACGCCCTAACTTTGAGCTTTCAGTCCTTATCTTTTCTGAGCCTTGTTTTGCACCAGCACTTGGCCTTCACGGTTGCATCCCCTGGTGGCCAACTGGCCACCATTTGAGGCTGCCGGCCACCAGTGCTCCTTGGCCGGCCATCTAAGTGGCCTGCTGGCCATCAGTGCATAATTTCAGATATTTTGGTGACAACTATGCCAGTTGTTACCACTACTCACTCTATCCCCATACATGTGTATGGATGGATATAACTCAACTGAAAGCTTGTTTTTCTATAAATATGGGACCTTTTCCCTGATTGTAAGAGTTAGAAAATTTAGGAGCAAAATTCTCTCTCTCTCTCTCTTAAAATTTTGTGCTTAGTTGCTTAGTGTCTCTACACTTTTGTCTATCTACCCTTGACCAAAGCTGCTTCTCTTTGGGCTGAGATTACTTAATACCCTCTTTGAAGGTGGTTGTGGCTTGCTTTGTTGTCTAATTTGTGCCTTGGCTTCAAGAGGTATAACACTTACTTTGTTAGATTGTTTTACATACTTGCTTTGTCATCTTCTTCTACTATTTTTGGGCTGTTTTGGGGCTCATTTTGAACTATAAAAAACTCTATTTTTGTGGCCTAAAGGTGGTTGTTTGAGGCCATTTTCAATTAGGGGGTGGTTCACCCTTCTTACTTATTTGTTTGTAAAGCTTTTGTACCTTTGTTCACCACTCTCAAGCTAACTTTTTTGGGCCTTTTAACAAGTAAATTTCAAAGGTTTTTCAGAGGCAAAAAACTCATTTTGAAGTCCAAATTTGGAGGGGTTAGCCTCCTCTCCTTGTGTCTTGTTTGCATGCTTAGTTAGCTTTATGTGTTAGCATGTTTTTCTAGCTTAACTTAGCTCAAGTCCAGCATGTTTTAGCCTCCAAAACAACCTACTTTAGCTCTATTTTGGGCTGGTTAGTTCATTTGAGTCTTGTTTTGCGAGGTTGTAGTGTAATAGTCTTCACAAGTTGGTGTTTTAGGGTCTTAGACACCTCTTGTTTGAGTTGATAGCATCTTTTGGTGTTGTTTTTTCACTCCATTTCAGCACTATAAATTCTGTAACCTCCCTCTTGGCTTCACTCTTTCATTTGCTTTTGAGGGTTGTTTCAAGCTTGGGATCCTTTAATCTTGAGATTGAGGTCATGCTTAATGGTTTAATCCTCTTTGAGGGTTCATTATCAACGGCATTGTCATGACCCGAACCCGCCCCTATGGGTTAAGGTCATAACCGGCCAGTAATCAAGGGATTACCTGTGGCCTCAAACCAAACAAAAGATATTCCATCAGAGTTAAGGGGGCCAAACGGAAGCAAACTTACAAATTTTCCATAGAGCCGTGCTTACATGGCATAACAAATATCACATAACTGTATTAATTAATAACTCACATCAAAAAGGAAATCAACTTAAAGTGTTATACACACACAGGATCATTCAAGTCTTAGTCAGCCTAGTCAAAACTTATATACAAAGGTAGTCCAACATTTTTGCCTATATAACAAGATTATAACAAAAGATTAAAAGAGGCGAAAGTAAGTCTCATGCGTGAGACGTTTTGGCTAACTCTCCAAAACTTGACCCTTTCTCACAGACTTCATCGGGGCTGGGTTTGGACATCCCTTTGCTCACCTACATACACATGAATGAGTGTGAGCGAAAGCCCAGTGAATAATATCAAATAGAGAAGGTACGCAAATGAGATTTACATATATCAAACGGCCTTGGGCCCATGTAGAATTCTATTTAGTGCATTATTTTGGTGCATTAGGCGGTTCAAGCCCGAACATATCAAACGGCCTTTGGCCCACTTCATTCCTTAACAAACGGCCTCGAGCCCAATTCACTCATGTATATCAAACGGCCTTTGGCCCAATCAATTACATCCAACGGCTTTTGGCTCATTCATTCATTGGTTCATGTCAAACAACTTTTGGCCCATTTATTTATTCATGTCAAACGGCCTTCGGCCCATTTATTGATTCATGTCAAACAGCCTTCGGCCCATTTATTCATTCATGTCAAACAGCCTTCGGCCTAGACAATTGGATCCAACGGCCTTTGGCCAAACCATATGGCATAACAGATATTTGTCCCCAATTCAATTTAACAACTTACAAGACTTACATGGAAGTAGGCAATTGGACAAATAACATATTTCAAATATCCTTATTAAGATATTACTCACAGTGATCTGCCGATAGATTTGCCCTCGTGCTTGACCCTACACATTTCATGAACATAATGGGTCACAAACGATTCAATTCGTTCTTAATTCATACATTCCTCTTAGGCTTCTTTCTTATCATTTAAACTCATTCACAATGCTCAATGCATGCCTAAGAGTACTTAGAAATGAAAGAGAACAGAAATGAAACATATAGCTACTTTTCAAAATTTCAGAAACAGGACTCCCAGCTCGAGCGTGGCTTTGGACGCTCGAGCGGACCCCTTTGGTCTGCAAAAATACTGGTTGTCTTAATTTTACGCTTGAGCATGAATTCGGGCGCTCGAGCTGAACGTCACACTACATGGCTCCCCGCTCGAGCGGACATCCACGTCTGCAAAAGTTCTGGGAACTAGCATTTCAGGCTCGAGCGGCGCTTTCCCCGCTCGAGCGAACATGCCAATTTCTGGGTTTTCCAGAACTGTTCTTGAGCTTCAACCATGCATTCAAGTTGATATTTCTTGCATTTTACAGCCCATAACTCTCATATATATATATATATATACCAACATGATACAAACACCAAATCACAGCATCATGAAGCTCAAATCCCATGAATCAAATACATGCATGCCCCAAATCATACCAAATTTATTTCCAACACAACAAATTCATACATCCAACACCCATGCTTCTATGAATTGCACTTGCATGTGGAACACAACTCCTATTCTTAACTTAGATGATGAAGAGATGGTAAAAAATATGAACTTCAATCAAAATCTAACATGGAATATACATTTTATGCTCAAACATGCCAATTCATAGCAATTTCTCACATGCATGCATCTATTGACCTTAAATTCATGAATTACCACTCAATTCTTGTTTTTGGTCACATAATTACTTGAATTCACATGGTTACAAACTCAAACCCATGAATTAAGGGTTGATTACTCACCTAGGAGCTTCAATTCTTCCAAATTGTAGTTAAATCTTGAGCCTAGCCTTCCAATCCCACAAACTTTGAGCCAAATGCACAATTCTCCCTCTTTCTCTCTCTAGAGCCGGCCTCTTCTTCTCTCTCTAGAGTGTGACTTCAATTTTGAGTTCAAACAAAATGAATATAAGTGTATATTGGCCCCTTTTATATAAGCTCCCTTAATCACATTTATTAATACTAATTAATTGAGCACTATATCATCAATTTAATCTAATTAACCTGATCCGAATCAATTTTCAATTAAATTTCACCGTAGGCTCTAAAAATTACGCCAATCACAACGTCGTAGTCAATTTCGGTTTCTGTGGCCGATAAGGCCTTCAATTTAAATTCTAAAGCAGAAAATCAAACAGATTTTCCTACGGCGAACAGATAGAAATTCAAAACCACATATATTCATATAAACGATACTCAAAATCATACCAAGCATATAATCACATTCATAATTAAGATCAATTAGCATAATACGGAACATGGTTATCACAGTCTTCCCCCCTTTAGGAAGTTTGGTCCTCCAAACTTATTTTACCTTCGTCGGGAAACAAATGTGGATAGCGTAGTCCCATTTCATCCTCTTTTTCCCATGTAGCATCTGTTCCATAGTGTTCCTTCCATTCCACTTTCGCCATCGGGATGGACTTGCTTCTCAATTGTTTCACTTGCCGATCAATGATTCGTTCCAGCCATTCCGCATATTCCATATTTTTATCAAGAGCTATCCGGTGGTAACCAATCACATGAAGTGGATCTCGAAGATAACCCCTCAACATTGACACATGAAATACATTATGGATTTGTTCGAATCCCGGTGGCAAAGTGACTCGATAAGCAACTGGACCAAGCCTTTCCAAAATTTGAAACGGCCCAATGTAGCGGGGTGACAATTTACCCCTTTTTCCGAACCTTGCTTGGCCCTTCATTGGGGTCACACGAATAAACACATGGTCACCAACCTCATATTCAAGAGGTCTTCTTCGAACATCTGCATAATTCTTTTGTCGACTCTAAGCTGTCTTGAGCCTTTGCTGAACAATTTTGATCTTCTCAGAAGTGTCTTGCACAATTTCAGGCCCAAGTAAAGCTCTATCCCCAACTCCTGTCCAACAAATTGGCGACCTACACTTTCTACCATACAAAACCTCATATGGTACCATACCAATGCTCGAGTGGAAACTGCTATTATATGTGAACTCTGCTAATGGCAAATAATCTTTCCAACTCCCTTGAAAGTCTAAAGCACACATTTTGAGCATATCTTCCAAGGTCTGTATGGTTCGTTCTGATTGCCCATTTGTTCATGGATGGAATGCAGTACTGAATCTCAATTCTATTCCCATTGCTCTTTGTAGGCTCTTCCACAATCTAGATACAAATTTCGGATCTCTATCCGACACAATAGACACCGGAACTCCGTATAAACGGACAATTTCATCAACATATATGGTAGCCAGTCTATAAGCATCAAATGTAGTCTTAACAGGCAGAAAACGTACAGATTTAGTCAGTCTATCAATTACAACCCAAATAGAATCCATACCTCGAGGAGTTCGGGGTAGACCAACGACAAAGTCCATTGTCGCATGTTCCCATTTCCATTCCGAAATAGAGAGAGGTTGAAGTAGACCGCTTGGTTTTTGATGTTCAGCCTTAACTTGCTGGCATTGAAGGCATTAAGACACATATTCTGCAATTCCTTTCTTCATTTTAGGCCACCAATAACTTTGTTTCAAATGCCGATACATTTTGTTATTTCCCGGATGCATAGCAAATACTGACTTATGAGCCTCATCAAGAACTCTTCTCTTTAACTTGGGAATGTTCGGAATACACAATCTATCTTGGAATTTCAGCACCCCATTTATCACACTATATCCCGGTCTTGGATTCATTTCAAATTCATCAACTATCTTTTTAAGGAATTCATCCTCCTTCTATTTCTGCTCAATCTCATCAATGATTGCTGGTTCAGCTGAAATAGCGGCTATCAATCCGCCCTGTTCACACATTACCACTTCGATCTTGGACTTCTCAAAATCTTGCAAGATCTCTTTCTGTTCAGTAAGCAAACAAGCCAAATTCCCCATCGATTTTCTGCTCAAGGCATCAGCAACTGTATTGGCTTTCCGGGGTGATACTGGATTTCAAGATCATAGTCTTTTATCAATTCAAGCCATCTCCTCTGTTGCATGTTCAACTCATTCTGTGTAAAGAAGTATTTTAGACTTTTGTGATCCGTGTAGACTTCACACTTTGCCCCATACAAATAATGCCGCCAGATTTTCAAAGCGAATACAACTGCGGCCAATTCTAAATCATGTGTTGGGTAGTTTTTCTCATGTGGTCTCAATTGTCGGGAGGCATAAGCAATTACTTGCCCATTTTGCATTAACACACAACCCAAACCTTTATAAGATGCATCACTGAAAATCACAAAATTTTCTGTACCTGTGGGCAATATCAATACTGGTGCAGTAGTCAATCTCATTTTTAGTTCATGAAAGACAGTTTCCCTTTCGTCATCCCATTCAAACGGTTGCCCTTTGCGTGTCAGTTGGGTAAGAGGCACAGCTATTTTCGAAAAGTCTTTCACAAACCTCCTGTAGTACCCAGCTAGGCCCTTAAAACTGTGGACCTCCGTTACATTTGTCGGTGTAGGCCAATTCACAATTGCCTCTATTTTCTGTGGGTCCACTGAAATCCCCTCTCTGTTGATAACATGCCCTAAGAAAATAACTTCATCTAACCAAAACTCACATTTCTTTAGTTTAGTAAATAATTTCTTTTCTCTAAGTGTTTGCAGGACAGTCCTCAAATGATGTTCATGTTCAAGTCTATTCTTTGAATATATCAAGATATCATCAATAAATACCACAACAAATTCATCAAGGTAGGTCTTAAAAATTCGGTTCATTAGGTCCATGAAAGCTGTAGAAGCATTAGTCACCCCAAATGGCATAACAAGAAATTCATAATGGCCATACCTTGTTCGAAACGTAGTTTTCTCAACATCCTCTACTTTTACCTTCAACTGGTGATATCCGGATCTCAAATCAATTTTGAAAAACACTTGTGATCCCTGCAACTGGTCAAACAGGTCATCAATACGAGGTAAGGGATATTTATTCTTGATTGTTACCTCGTTCAGTTCTCGATAGTCAATACACAAGCGCAAGGTTCCATCTTTCTTTTCACAAATAACACTGGTGCACCCCGTGGTGAAGTACTAGGTCGAATAAACCCTTTGTCAAGTAGGTCCTGTAACTGTTCTTTCAATTCTTTCATTTCAGCAGTAGCCATTCTGTAGGGAGTTTTAGAAACAGGCTAAGTGCCTGGCACAATTTCAATAGTAAACTCTATCTCCCTGTCCACTAATTCCCCTGGCAATTCATCTGGAAACACATCTGGGAATTCGCTAACAATAGGGATACTACTCAATTCAACATTCACAATTTGTTCAGACAACACATAACACAAATAACCTTGGCACCCCTTCCTGATCAGTTTACATGCCTTCATTGCAGATATTAAGTAAGGTGGAGGCACTACCCCATTACCCACAAACACAATTTCTTCTTGTTTTGGTGGTTTAAACACAACCTGTTTTGTTACACAATCAATGGTGGCACAATATTTGGTTAACCAATCCATGCCCAGAATTATATCAAAATGTCTAAAGTCCAAGGGTAACAAATCTACATATAGGACAACCTTCCTAATACGCATGTCACAAAATCGATATACAGACGCACACAACATAGATTCCCCGGATGGAGCACATACACATAGCAAATATGGCAATGGTACTAGAGGTCTACTCAGTCTAGATGCAAATGCGCATGTTACAAAAGAGTGTGTTGATCCGGAATCAATTAACACAAAAGCATCCTGCTTACATATAGAAATAGTACCTGAGACAACGGCTTCAGCATTCCGTGTATCACCCGGAACAAGCACAAATTCACGATATCTCCAGTGGTAGTAGATCTCATAGTATTTCCCGGCTTCGGGATTGATGCAGTTGAGCTAGCAGCTAGCTTTCCACTGTTTTGATTACAATCTTTGGTCATATGCCCTATTTTAGCACATTTGAAACAAGTTCCCGACACACGGTAACAAACTCCACGATGTCTTTTACTACAAATATTGCACATTAGAGATGTATCTCGAGAAGAATTTGAAGTACTCGAGGAGCCCGTATTCTGTTTCTTTGAAAATTTCTTCTTCGAAAAGAAGCCCTGTCTTTTTCTACCCTTCCAGTCAGTTGCTGATCCGGTCTGTCTAGCTATGTTAGCTTCTGATATTATGGCCCGGTCTAGCACCCCAATATAGGTTTCTAGCTTCAGGACATTTACCCTTTCTAAAATATCACTTCAAAGCCCACCTTCAAACTGTCTCGCTTTCTTGTAGTCGGTATCGATCACATGTGGTGCAAACCTGGCCAACTCAGTGAATTTGGCCTCATACTCAGCTACTGTCATGCTGTCTTGTTTAAGTTCCATGAACTCCGATACTTTCCTGTCACGGACACATTGAGGGAAGTACTTATCATAGAAAACTTCCAAGAATTTCGCCCAGCCAATGTCTTTATGACTCTCACGCATTAACATCCATCATTTTCTTACTTCGTCTTCTAGCATAAAGGTGGCTAGAAGTACTTTCTGTGTCTCTGTGGACACCCCATTTTTGACTGTCCTCAAGACTTGGACGTCATCGTTTGAATACTCGATGATCATCCATGCTCGTGTTCGTTTTGAGTTCCCGAAGGTCTCAGCTGCGCACCTTGCCTTAGAATCTTTCAACTTGTCTGTTTTGTGCTTGGTTGTGGACCAAGGACTTGTGTTTTTGCTTCTGAGGGAAGAGGGTGGCTTGTTAGCCATCTCTATAACCCATCGGCTAAGGCTTTGTGCCATCGGCCTTGTTTTCTTGCCATCGGCCATAAGTGTTGGCCGATCGGCACTGTAATAACCCGACCCTCATATCTGTTTTTGGTATATTTTCGGTCCTTTATTTTGCACACTTACTTGCTTTCTGTGAAATGAGGTTTAATTAAGCAAAACTTACAAAAATTGATTCATATCTGTTTACTAAAGAAGTATCTGCCACAATTAAGAAGTTGGAATCAGAAATTGGAAGCCTTAGAGGCTTAATTTTCTGAAATTGATTTTATATTTGAAATCAGCATAATTTTTAAGTAATAATAAGTATTTCTGTGAAATTTCAATTTGGAATGATTAAACGATTGATTTTTGTCTTATTCACCTATTATATCTACCTATGTTCTCTTTACCATTTGACTTAGAAATTATCCTGGAGAGAGTGAGAGGAGAAAAAAATTTGAGAGTGAGAAGAGAGTTCCACAAGGAAAGAATTGGGAAAGAAATTAAGAGGGTTTATAGGGAATTCAACTCAAGGTATGTTTAATCTCTTCTAATTGATTCCTCTCTTTGATTTGAAAAGGAATTCCTCCATGTTATGTAAGTTAGGGTTTATAATAAGGGTCAAGCATGTATTAAGTGATTAATTGGATTGATGTCTCTTATGTTTGGTGGATTTGGAATTATTGTGACCCAATTAGTAAGAATTTACATTTTATTTCTTCAAATATCTATTTGAACTCATCTATGTAAACAAATGGCTAAGTGTATGTATATTTGTGGAAGGAAGTTGGGAACTCCATGGAATTGGATTGTGAGTCATGAATTTAAAGTGAGTAAGAACCTAAGTTGATTTATGATTAATTTTTCATGTGATTTTGAGCTTTATTCTTGTGTTGAATTGATCTATTTTGAACCTTGCAAAGTGTTCTCCAAGTTGGGTTTGGTATGAATTTCGGACTGTCAAACAGGGCCCAGGCCGCACGTGCGGAGAAGAGGGAAAAAAATAGGTTTTCATTTTGTTTTTGGGTGCTCGAGCGGCCAGGTTCTTCCGCTTGAGCGGAATTGGGCCGCACGAGCGGCCAAAGTGGGCGCACGAGCAGCCACCCCTGTTTCAGCTTATGCTGAGTAACTTTGAATAGGCATATCTTTTGCATCCGGACTCCGTTTTGAGTGATTCTTGAGCCTAAAATCAAGCCCCGGAAGTCTAGTTTCCAATGGTGGTGGTCTCACTCCAAAAGTGTAAGTACAAAAATAGTTATACCCAAATTAGTGACGACTGTTCACTTTCTGTTTACTGAATTTGTACCGTTTCTTCGCCTGAACCTTTCTCTTATCGATTCCTCCTATTTTATGAGGCATGGATTATAACCTATGGAGGAATAATGAGTCTAGAACCATCATAGCTATTGGGTGAGAAATAAAAAGAGATTGGTTTTATTCTCATAATCTGCTATGTGCATTGTGTTTGTAGGTCAAGACGAGGACATCGTTCCACCGCTATCAGAGACCTACCACTGTGAGTAGTAGTATGGTAGTCGTACGTTCAATTATCGTTAATGATTCTTATAAGCATGTTAACAGTATGTTGATTGGAAAATCTAAGGACATTATTGCGCAGTACATTTTATTACTGTTGATAAAGAATACTAACGTTGTTTGCAAAATAGCTATAGTGATTCATGACGAACCAAGGGAACATATAAGCACTATGGAACCATGGTATTCATGTATCTCTGATATCATTCAATCTGTATAATGTGTTTACCTTTTGTTAATATTTATCAGGAATGTCCTGTTAGACTTAAGTTAACTAAGTTAACTCATGTGACTGGTGTAACGATTACCATTAGTACTTTGTTAATTACAAGTCAACTATGTTAACATAGACGAACGATCAAACAAAGGTGTATGCTTCTATGTGCTACTGATTAATAGATCAAGTGAACTACGCCGTTTCTTAAAGAATAAAGAGAAATTATGTTCATTCTTGAAGAACGGATTTTGAGTAAATATGAGACAGTTATAGGTTATCAAGAGTAGACACCTTCGATGATTCAGAATAATTGGAAAGCTATGTGTATTCGCGTGAATGGGAAATTATTCAGAAACCATGACATAAGGGCAAAAGTTCAACATGTTTATGTAACCCTCATGAGAATGTGATTTATTTCTATCTTTGTTAAGCGTACGATAATAACATGATATGACAAGAAATGCCCTATTTCTTAACATGTTACGTTTTGAATCACTGAATGATTGTTCATTTATATAAAGGTATTTAAGGTATCCTTAGCGCAAGGCCTTTACCCGAGGGTAATAATACCGTAGTTCAAATATGTTACAAGTTCACGTATGTTACAAGTTTACGCATGTTACTAGTTCAAATATGATACAAGTTCACGTATGTTACAAGTTTACGCATGTTACTAGTTCAAATATGTTACAAGTTCACGTATGTTACAAGTTTACGCATGTTACTAGTTCATGTATGTTACAAGTTTAAGTCTGTTACAGGCTTATGTATGTTACAAGTTTATGTTGTTACAAGCTTATGTTGTTACAAGTTTATGTATGTTACAAGTTTAAGTCTGTTACAAGTTCACGTATGTTACAAGTTCTTTGTACCAAGGGCTTTAATGCCACATGTTTCAAGGGCTTTCATGCCATATGTTTCAAGGGCTTTCATGCCACATGTTTCAAGGGCTTTAATGCCATATGTTTCAAAGGCTTTCATGCCATATGTTTCAAGGGCTTTCATGCCACATGTTTCAAGGGCTTTTATGCCATATGTTTCAAGGGCTTTCATGCCACATGTTTCAAGGGCTTTAATGTCATATGTTTCAAGGGCTTTCATGCCACACGTTTCAAGGGCTTTCATACCATGTGTTTCAAGGGCATTATGCCACTCTATTCAAGGGCTTCAAGCCATTATGATGTAAGATGTGATGTTTCAAGCTTTTATGTTCAAGACTGGGCCTAAGGCCATTATGAAATGAATACAGAATCAGGCTAACTATGTGAACTCTGCATTTTCATACGCTTTAATATTATGTTCAAGTTAAGCATTGTTTTATGCATTGTTTTATTTATGTATTACTATTCACTGAGCCCGGCTCA
Source organism: Camellia granthamiana (assembly GCA_036172215.1). NCBI lineage: Eukaryota > Viridiplantae > Streptophyta > Magnoliopsida > Ericales > Theaceae > Camellia > Camellia granthamiana. The sequence continues at coordinate 129,774,756 of CM069910.1, forward strand.
TTCTCTGTTATGTCTGTTTCTGTAGGTAACCAACCAGGTAGTCAATCCTAGCCCGTGACGCCCAGTTTCTTTTGTCAACCTTCGTATGTCCAGGCACTATACGAGGCCACTTATTTTGTGGAGTCTGTTAAAATGATTGGCTTACTTTTGGTTGGCCATCTAAGGTTGAATGTATATAACTTCAATGGTTTTGTGCATGCCCGATTATAGGGCTGGGTCTGTATATGTGTTTGTATATAAATACTATTAAGGGATATTTTTGGACCTTATCTTCCTATTATGATGCGTGTGATGTATGAGATCCTGACATATTAGCAGTAGCTCAATGGAGTTTGTTTGTATCAGTATACTTTTGATGTTTTGTACTTCCGGCAAGGCCCCATATGTTATATATATACCAATTTATATGTCCGTTTCTGAATGGGTCATGCCCAAACTTTTAGGGGCGGGTTTGGGGCGTGACAGGCACTCTTTTTGGTCGATCGGCCATATTTCCTGGCCGAGACCTTTCCACCTACTTTTGCAGATATTTTTGTGCCAGCTGTGACAGCTGGTGAGCACAATTCTCATCCTCCATCGTGTATGGAGGGATTGCATCAAGACTCAAGCTTAACAAGCTTGAGAATTGAAATTCTATACAAAGGGAGGCCCCTCTCCCTTTCCAGAGGTTCTGAAAATTTGATATACAAGTTATATATATCTCTCTCTATATTTTACCTCTCTCTCTCTCTCTCTCTCCATTTGCTCTTGTTTGTGCTCAAAAGTGTAAAATCTTCACACTATTGCACACAAACACCAACTAGAACACCATCCTTTGGTTGCTGAGGTCCTTAGGAGTTGGTGTTAGTGTTTTTGGGTTGGTTTGAACTCAGAAAAGCTGCTGGAGTTGTGTTCTTGAAGGTGTTCTTCAAGGGTGAGTCAACTACCTTTTAATCCCTTGTTTTGGCTTAAGCTTTTAGACCTATTTGCATGCTGATTTAAGCTTAACTGTCTACTATAAAAAAAAAAATTTGATTTTTCATGCTTATGGTGATTGTTTAAGGTCACTTTTGTGTTTGGGGTAGTCTACCCCCTCTTAGGTCTTGTTTGGCCTTGTTTTGTGCCTTCCTTTTTGAGCTTTTGGTACCACCTTGTTTGGGCCTTCTCACCACTAAAATCTAGAGGATTTTCAGTGGTGGAAAGGTGGTTTTGAGGTCCCAAATAGGAGAGGGTCATCCGCTCTCCTTATGTCTTGTATGCTAGTATAAATAGTTCATAATAGTAGCATGTTTGTTAAGCTTGTTTTGGCTCCATTTCAGCAAGTATTTGGTGTTATTTTGCCATGTTATACCTCTGTCCAAAGTTGGTTTGATGACCTCTTGCATGCACCATACACTCGTAGAGCAATCTTGCATGATAGCATAACATGCATCATGTGTTTGGACCATCATTCTTGCATGTTTTGGCTCAACTCAAGGAAGCTTTTAGCCTTGTTTTACCATGCTCTAGCTCTGATTTGTATTGTCTTGGTCATGCATGCATTGCTTTGTATAGCCATGGTTTAATCTAGCTTGTTAGCTTTGGGTGTCCAAGTCACTAACATGCATTTCTTAGACTATTCTCATGATTTGGCATCATTTCATATGTGATTTCAGTCCATGTAGTGTGGTCTTGCACTCACATTTGTCATCTTTTCCATGCATTGAGAGGTTTGTGTTTTATGCCTTAAAAGTGGGCCATTGTGCATGCCATCATACTTAGGCTTTTGGGATGCCATCTCAGTGGGTTTTTGGGCTTATTTTGACATGCCATAACTCTGTTTTTTATTGGTTAAGTCATGCCATATTTGGTTGTAATAGGTGTAGTGTAATACCGCTTTGTGGTCTTGCATGCTTCGTGTTTTTGGTATTTTGTTCTAGCATGTGTTGGCTAGGTTCAAGAATGCTTTTGGTCTTGTATTGACCTGCCTTGGGACTGTTTTGGTTGCCCTCGGCCCTTTGGGGCTTGCTTTGCATGGCCATGGTGTAAGTCCCTTTGCTAGTTTCAAGCTTTAAGCTTTCTTGCATGCTATGCTTGTCTTGTTTGGGTAGTTTGACATCATTCCTCACATGATTTCAGAGCTTACTTTATAGCCATACTCTCATGTTTGTCACTCCTTGCTCATGTTTGAGAGTTATGCTCCTTATGCCAAGCTTATGGACCAATATGTGTGCATGCATGTCTTGCCTTTTGGTGCCTTGGTTTTGGCATTTTGGCCACTGATTTGGGCATGATTGAGGTCTGTCCATTTTGGTTTAAGTCCACCTTTGCATATTGTTGCATGCTTGCCTTTGTATGTTGTTGCATGCTTGCCTTTGCATGTTATCGCATGCTTGTTGCATACTTGGTACATTGCATGTTGTTGCATGCTAGTTCCATTGCATATTGTTCCATGTTGTTACATTGCATCATGCTTGCATGTTTGGGTTGCATTGTGTTTTGCATGCTTGTTGCTTGCATTGTTGATACACGCTTGGTGCATTGCATGTTGTTGCATGCTTGCTGCATTGCATGCTTGTTGCATTGCATTATGTGTGCATGCCTTGCCTCTTGATCAACCATGATAGAGGTTAAGGTCCCTTATGTGTTTTTGTGCATTTCATTCACATTGAATTGTGCGACTCAGCCTCTTTGGCCATCATGCATCGAAATGCATGATTGATGGCTCGAGAGTCGAGCATTATACTCTTTTGAGCTTCAAACATGATAAGGGGTGTAGTTGCACAACATTTTCTTGCAAATGTATTGCCATGCCTCTGTTTGTACTCTGCTGCAGCAAAAGGAGCAGTTTACAGGAAGAGATGGCCAATCAGCTATCTGGTGTGCCGATTGGCTATCAATATTTGGCCGATGGACTCAAAAGTGGTTGATGACCCTCATATCTTGGCCGATGGCCTTACCATTTGGCTGATGGCCTCTCAGCATATCTATGAGGTGGATCAAAAGTGTTTCAGAAGTTGGCACAGTTTTCAAAAGTCTAAAACAGTGCAAACAGAGGCAACATGAGGCATGGCAATAGATTTTCGAGCGAGGCGATCGAGCATGCATCATTCATCGTTCCGAGGCAGGGCTGTGGCAGTCTACTTCAGTTTCTTACTTAGCTAGTTTTGTAAATTAATTAATTTGTTTAATTAGTTAAGGGTTTTGTAATAATTAATTAGCTAGGATAGTTAGTTAATTAGTTGGTTTGTATTATTCATTCGGACCCTCCGTCGAGAGGGCGAATTTTGTAATAAGTGTATGTGAGTGTGTGAATGTCTTCCAATCCAACGTTTTTCTCCCTTTTACTTAACCACTTACGATGGTTAGTTCTAGGTCATGTTTTAGTTAGCATTCCTATGCTCGCATGTTTGCATCCATTCATCTGTATTGTATGCACCAAGCTCGACGCATCATACTAACCGCATTGTATTTCAATTCCTACTTGAATACATGATTATCAAGTTGTATCTCACATGCCACCTTAGGATAGCCGAGCCTATTTTTAGTTGCATTTTGCATGTGTTGCATTAGCCATCTTAACATAAACTAGGATCATACATGATTTCTAACTAGTTGTTGTTTTGGCTCGGAGTACTAGGTAAGCTTTTATGCTTTAGCATCTTGCATGAGTGTGAGTGACTGCTATAATAGCATTCTTGCCATGAGGCTAACTGCTTAAATGATATAATTGCCTGAATGCCTATGGGTGAAGGTTGGATTACTTGAATTGGAACAATTCATCGAAATGCGTATTTTAAGCCCACTTGAGGGTGGGAAAATCCACGTCTTAGCCTACTTGTGAGTAGCATCTTCAAACCATTTTCAAACAAACAAACATGAGATGTTTTGTTCCAACTTAGGCGATCTAGTCTATACTTGTATGCTGTGCACATCACATAGTAAGATTAGCTAATAAACCGGAATAAGAGCACATGTGTTTTCAAAAACAAAATATCATGCTTAGTAAAGGCCAATCTTTTGATCAAGCGAGCGGGGGTGCTCATTGCATGACCTTCCCCTTTCGTACCCAAGTTCCCGAGCCGAGGCAACTTTGGTGATGATGGACACGTGGCCTTAGGCACGAGTCAGGGTTTCCTAAATTTTCCCCAAAATAAAATATCTAGGTGGCGACTCTGTATCTGGCAAAGTAGTCCATGTTTGGCACTTCTTTATAAAATCAGTTTTCCAAAATGATTTGCCGGATTTGGACTCTTTGGTGATTTATCGGTCTTGCATTGCACTTTGCGAAATTAGATTCAGAACTGTGACATTGAGTCCGAACTGTAGTAGCTAATGAACAAAACGGATTTCGTGCCATTTCGCGCGCGGAGCCGGGACGTTCGGGCACCTCTACAGTCTCTGAACAAGGAAACACCTCAAACAGCTTTTCAATGCCGAGAACCCATGCCGCGGCTTTTAACGGATCTAATCCCCCATGAAACTGTGGTGGTTTCATTTTCTTAAACTCTTTGGTGAGAGCTATTATCCGGTCATCTTTCTGTAAGTCTGGCACAGGAGGTGCCGAAGATGGGGGTGGAGGATGTGGTTGCTGCCACTGTTGTTGTTGCCTCAATGTTTCTGCCATTTCCTGAATCAATCTTTCCATCCTATCCATTCTGGCAGTAGAGGACTCCTCTATTTCATCACCTCTTGTTCTCACCATCTGATTAAACTTGCATTATTCTCTATACAAAAGTTTCACAAGTATGCATATACTAAAGAGCATACATATTCACATAATTCGCAATGCAAGTAAATCACAAACATATAGCACATAATCATTTACTTCAGAGCATTTAAACATATTCTCAACGTTTACAAATTCTTACTTATCACATGAATGCATCCTAGATCTTTTCTAGATGCTTATTGCTCTTTTGGTCAAGTGCGTGAGTTATTAACTCGTGCTCTGATACCACTCTGTCATGACCTGAACCCGCCCCTACGGGTTAAGGTCATCACCGGCCAGTAATCAAAGGATTACCTGCGGCCTCAAACCAAACAAAAGATATTCCATCAGAGTTAAAGGGCTAAATGGAAGCAAATTTACAAATTGTCCATAGAGCCGTGCTTACATGGCATAACAAAATCACATAACTATATTAATTGATAACTCACACCAAAAAGGAAATCAACTTAAAGTGTTATACACACACAGGATCATTCAAGTCTTAGTCAGCCTAGTCAAAACTTATATACAGAGATAGTCCAACATTTTCGCCTACATAACAAGATTATAACAAAAGATCAAAAGAGGCGAAAGTAAGTCTCATGCGTGAGACGTTTGGGCTGACTCTCCAAAACTTGACCCTTTCTCACAGACTTCACCGAGGCTGGGATTGGACATGCCTTTGCTCACCTACATACACATGAATGAGTGTGAGCGAAAGCCCAGTGAATAATATCAAATAGAGAAGGTACGCAAATGAGATTCACATATATCAAATGGCCTTGGGCCCATGTAGAATTCTATTTAGTGCATTATTTTGGTGCATTAGGCGGTTCAAGCCCAAACGTATCAAACGACCTTTGGCCCACTTCATTCCTTAACAAACGGCCTCGAGCCCAACTCACTCATGTATATCAAACCGCCTTTGGCCCAATAAATTGCATCCAACGGCCTTTAGCCCATTCATTCATTCGTTCATCTCAAATGGCCTTCGGCCCATTTATTCATTCATGTCAAACGACCTTTGGCCCAGACAATTGTATCCAACGGCCTTTGACCCAACCATACGGCATAACAGATATTTGTCCTCAATTCAATTTAACAACTTACAAGACTTACATGGAAGTAGGCAATTGGACAAATAACATACTTCAAATATCTTTATTAAGATATTACTCACAGTGTTCTGCCGATAGATTTGCCCTCGTGCTTGACCCTACACATTTCATGAACATAATGGGTCACAAACAATTCAATCCGTTCTTAATTCATACATTCCTCTTAGGCTTTTTTCTTATCATTTAAACTCATTTACAATGCTCAATGCATGCCTAAGAGTGCTTAGAAATGAAAGAGAACGGAAATGAAACATATAGCTATTTTTTGAAATTTCAAAAACAGGACTCCCCGCTCGAGTGTGGCTTTGGACGCTCAAGCGGACCACTTTGGTCTGCAAAAATACTGGTTGTCTTAATTTTACGCTCGAGCGTGAATTCAGGCACTCGAGCTAAACGTCACACCACATGGCTCCTCGCTCGAGCTTGAATCTCCCCGCTCGAACGGACATCCACGTCTGCAAAAGTTCTAAGAACTAGCATTTCACGCTCGAGCGACGCTTTCCCCGCTCGAGCGGACATGCCAATTTTTGGGTTTTCCAGAACTGTTCTTGACCTTCAACCATGCATTCAAGTTGATATTTCTTGCATTTTACAGCCCATAACTCTCATATATATATATATACCAACATGATACAAACACCAAATCACAGCATCATGAAGCTCAAATCCCATGAATCAAATACATGCATGCCCCAAATCATACCAAATTTATTTCCAACACAACAAATTCATACATCCAACACCCATGCTTCTATGAATTGCACTTGCATGTGGAACACAACTCCTATCTCAACTTAGATGATGAAGAGATGGTCAAAAATATGAACTTCAATCAAAATCTAACATGGATTATACATTTTATGCTCAAACATGCCAATTCATAGCAATTTCTTACATGCATGCATCTATTGACTTTAAATTCATCAATTACCACTCAATTCTTGGTTTTGGTCACATAATTACTTGAATTCACATGGTTACAAACTCAAACCCATGAATTAAGGGTTGATTACTCACCTAGGAGTTTCAATTCTTCCAAATTGTAGTTAAATCTTGAGCCTAGCCTTCCAATCCCACAAACTTTGAGCCAAATGCACAATTCTCCCTCTTTCTCTCTCTAGAGCCGGCCTCTCCTTCTCTCTCTAGAGTGTGACTTCAATTTTGAGTTCAAACAAAATGAATATAAGTGTATATTGGCCCTTTTTATATAAGCTCCCATAATCACATTTATTAATACTAATTAATTGAGCACTGTATCATCAATTTAATCTAATTATTCTGATCCGAATCAATTTTCAATTAAATTTCACCGTAGGCTCTAAAAATTATGCCAATCACAACGACGTAGTCAATTTCGATTTCTGTAGCCGATAAGGCCTTCAATTTAAATTCTAAAATAGAAAATCAAACAGATTTTCCTATGGCGAACAGATAGAAATTCAAAACCACATATATTCATATAAACGACACTCAAAATCATACCAAGCATATAATCACATTCATAATTAAGATCAATTAGCATAATACGGAACAAGGTTATCACAGGCATGATCTCTCTCTTGCCTTACATTATCCCTTGGTTGACACTTCTTTCATCTTAGAGGACACTCACCAATGGACAAATTGATTAAAGAATGATTTGGTAACTAAAATGTGTAAACAAAATTGGCAAGTAAAAGTGGCATTTGTGTTGCATTGCATGTGTTCAAATCGGACGTTAATTTGAACACAAGAAAAATGAGACATTCATACTCAAAAGTGATGAAATGTGCCACTTTCCTAGGTTTCTGTTGCCCTTGATCATGCATGATGGGATGATGGCATTTGAGTCTTGTTTTGTATTCATTGAACTTGTACAAATTGGTCCCTTAGCCATCATGCATGGAAATTGCTTGATTAATGGTTTGAGGGCCAAATGTATCACTCCTTTGAGATTGTCTTGATGATAAGGAGGGATATAGAGTACAAACAACCTGTGAGAATACGCCCTATTTGCCCTATTTGCGCTCTCTGTTGCAGCAAAAATGGTGTCTCATCAGTGGCCTGCCGGCCACTGCTACTAGACAGCAACCCCCCAGTGTTGGATAGCAACCCCTCAGTGGTGGCCTGCCGGCCACCACTAGTGATTTTTGGGTAGAGTGCTTGTGAAGTATGGCAGAGTTAATCTAGAAAAGGAAACATAACAGAGGTTATGCAAACAAAGCCTTTCAAGGGCAAACAGCGGATGTTCTTCGGGTAGAAACCGAGCATGCATGGGCCTCCCTCGCTTCCCAAGACTAGTTAGCTAATTACTTAGTTTAATTAGCAATCAATCATTCATTTGTTGTTAATTAATTAGTTGTAGCTAATTAGTTTGTGTTGTAATAATTAATTAGCTTAGAATAGTTAGTTAATTCATTTCAAGTGTTGTAATAATTAGTTAAGTAGTTAGCTAATTTCATTTGTGCTGGAATAATTAGCTTAATTAGCTTAGTTTAGTTAGTTAGTTAGCTTATTTCATTCGGACTCTCCTTCGTGAGAGCAAATGATGTAATAACATGTATTTCTTCCAACCCCACGCCTTTTTCCCTTTTATTTACCCCTTTTGATGGTTAGATTAGGGTAACGTTTTGATTAGCATACCTTATGCTTGTATCCATTCATTCGTATTGCATGCACCGAGGCTCGGCGCATCATTCAAAATGCATTGTCGTTTCAAAAATTCTTTGAGTACGTGTTTAATCACATGTTATTTAAATGGCTTCATATGCTATATTAGTAGCTGAGCCTATTAAATTGCATATTGCATGTGTTGCATTAGGCATCTTGTATAGTTAGGAATCATGTATAGTTTTCTAACTCATATCTTCTTAGCTTGGAGTACTAGCTTAGTTTTTAACGCTTTGGCATATTTGCATGATTGTGAATGTTGTCATGTCTAGCATGCTTGCCATGAGGCTAAATTCTTAGTTGATAAACTGCTTAAATGCCTGTGGATGAAGGCTTGTTACTTGAATTGGAACGATTCAACGAATGCATGTTTTTTTAAGCCCACTATGTTTGGTGGCAAATCCGCAAACTTTAAGCCCACTTGAGGTGGCAAATTCCAACCATTTTCGCAAAAACAAACATGAGTTGAATTGTTCCAACTTGAGCAAACTAGTCTATACTTGCTTGTGCGCATTACATAGTAAAACTAGTTTAATAACCGGAACAAGAGCACATAATGTACATAAAAATCATATCATGATTAGTGGAGGCCGATCCTTAATCAAGCGAGTGGGGGTACTCAATTCATGACCTTCTCCTCTCGTACCTAAGTTCCTGAACCGAGGCAACTTTGGTGATGACAGACACGTGGCCTTTGGCACGAGTCATGGGTTTTCTAAATTTCCCAAAAAAAAAAAAAATATTTAGGTGGCTACTCTGTATCTGGCAAAGCAGTCCAATTTTGGCATTTTTGATCCTAAAATCAATTTTCCAAAAAGATTTGTCGGATTTGGACTCTTTGGTGTTTATCAATTTCACATTGCACTTGTGAGATTAGATTCAGAACCGCGGGAGTTCGAACTGTAGGACTTTCTTTTCGATCTTCCAAAAGGGGGGGCGAAAAAGTCGAGCTACACCCGTCTGAGCATGAGGTGGAATTCCATCTCATGGATGTGCCAACAACTTTCAATCTACTCATGGGCAGGCCTTGGCTACACCAAATGAAGGTTGTATTATCAATGGTCCACCAGCTAGTAAAATACCCCTTTAAAGTTATGATTGCTACTGTGTACGATAATTCTGCCATCCATCCTCCCCAAAGAACTACCACATCCTTGCTGAAAATCATACATAGGGAAGAGGATGTATTCCTCTCCGGCTTCTCCTTGGTGGAGGCCCTGTTGGTCCAATCTATCATGGCAGAAGACGATGGAAATTATGTAATCACCCAGTCCATCTACATGATGAACAAACAAGGGCATATTCCTAGATTAAGACAAGGCAAGAGTGGCAAGCAGGTAGGTACTATTGCTAAAGAGATCAGTCACAACCCCCCATGCTTTTGGGCTGGGATACAAACCTACCACTGTAGATTGGCAAAGGAAGTGGGATGAGTTAAGAGGGAGAATTAAAGCAAAGAGGACTGGGAGACAGTATGAGTTAGTCCACAAGCCAATACGGGGAACCCAGAACAGACGCTTTGTCTGTCAAGGGGAAGATTTCCCCTTCTGTGGATTTCCAGAGCCTTGGTTTGACCAGGAAACAAAGACCAGGTACCCAGGGTTCGAGATCTTCTTCGGACACCAGTTACTAGAAGAGGAGGATGAGCAAACGGACCTGAGCATTAATATAGATCAAGGCGGAGTTGCAAGCCTAGATATCAACGAAGAGGAGCTGTTGGGGAAAGCATTAGCTGATCTACTAACAAGTTCTAATGCTGGGACTGAGCCCATCAACTTAGGGGATAGTTTTACTATCTCAATGATCAGGGATAAACCAGTAGTGGATTTCACTGGTTTCATCGTGGATGCATCTGAGGCTCTACACCTGGTCTGGAAGTTTTAGAAGGGCGTCATCAGCAATTCTGAATCAATAAATGAGTCTGAATCTAATTTCGCCGAGTCTGTGGAGTCAGAGTCAAATTCGAGTTTTTCTAAGTCTGGTACTTCCAGGAGTGGTAACTCGGATGCCAAGGTCCTGTCTAGGTCGTGTTTCAGTTTTTCTTTTGAGTCTACTGTAACCGAAGATTCAAACTTTTTGAATGAGAATGTCATAGATTTCACTTACTTCTCTGTGCCTTTGGTTTGTTGCGCTGATCTTGATTTTCAAAATTTTGACTTAAATGAAGAGGAAGAAATTCCTTGGGCTTTGCAAAATTTGGTTGACCAACAGGAGGAGAGGCGTGTTAAGCCATGTATAGATGAAATCGTTGTAATTAACGTGGGTACTGAGAAGGATCCTTGCTTGGTCTAGATCGGGTCCACGTTGTCTTCGGAGGAATGCGAGCATTTAATCGCTTTATTAAAAAAATTCAAAGATGTTTTCACGTGGTCTTATGAAGACATGCCTAGAATCGATCCTGAGATTGTATAGTACCAGATCCCTCTTGACCCTGAGGCCCGACCAATTAAACAGAAATTACGCAGAGTCTGCCTAGATTGGGCTTTGAAGATTAAAGAAGAAATCACCAAATAGATTGAGGCAGGTTTCTTGATGGTGTCTAAGTACTCGACTTGACTAGCTAATATCGTTCCAGTTCCAAAGAAGGGTGAGAGAATCAGAGTCTGCGTTGACTTCCAGGATCTGAACAGAGCTAGTCCAAAAGACGACTTTCCACTATCGCACATCAACAAGTTGTTGGATTTCATTGTTGGCCATGCCTTCCTTTCATTCATAGATGGGTTTTATGGGCATAATCAGATTCTGATGGCACCGGAGGACAAAGAAAAGACTGTTTTCATTACACCGTGGGGTACTTATTGCTATTGAGTCATGCCTTTTGGGTTAAAGAACGCTGGGGCCACATACCAGAGGGCTGCGACCACGATCTTGCATGACATGATCCATAAAGAAGTTGAAGTGTACGTGGACAACATAATTGTCAAGTCTAAGGAACGAGAAGGCCACTGCACTGCACTGAAGAAATTCTTTCAACAAATCAGAGAGTATAGACTAAGGTTGAACCCACAGAAATGCACCTTTGGGATGACTGTGGGAAAAATACTAGGGTTTCTGATTATGCACAAGGGAATTGAAGTAGATCCGTCCAGAATTAAGGTCATCTTAGAAATACCACCACTAGCGACTGAAAATGAGATGCGCGGCTTTCTGGGTAAAGTGCAATTCATAAGATGGTTCATCTCAAAGTTAACCTTGACTTGTGAACCATGATTCAGTCTCTTAAAGAAAGGGAAGAAGTTCCAATGGGACGATTGATGTCAGTTTGCCTTCAAACAAGCCAAGCAATACTTGCAGAATCCACCTGTGTTGTCACTACCACAACTGGGAAAACTGCTAATCTTGTACTTGTTAGTGACGAATTTGACCATAGGGTGCATGCTCGCTCAAGAATCTGAAGCTAAGGTAGAGAAGGCCATCTATTATTTAAGCAAAAAGATGCTAGATTATGAGACCCGTTACATTCCCCTCGAGAAAGCTTGCTTAGTCTTTGTATGGGCTACTAGGAAGTTAAGGCACTACTTGTTAGCTCACTCTGTAATTCTGGTTTTGAGATTAGATCCTATCAAATACCTCTTTGAGAAACCAACACTTACGGGTAGGCTAGCTCATTGGTTGCTTTTGCTCTCTGAATTTGATCTCAAGTATGTCACGTGCAAATCAGTTAAAGGGAAAGTTGTAGCGGAATTCCTGGCAAACAACCCAGTAGAAGGAGATGAGGTGGTAGAGTACCTATTCCCATATGAAGACATTCTGCAGATAGAAGAGGAAACATGGACAATGTACTTTGATGGAGCATCTAATTAGTATGGTTATGGGATAGGTGTGGTGCTCATAGCACCCGATGATTCCCACATACCCTTAGCTTTCAAACTCCCATTCAAAGTGTCCAATAATGAAGTAGAATATGAGGCGTGCATTGCTGGATTGGAAGCACTCTAGAACAAAGGGCCATAAGGTTAGACGTCATCAGAGACTCGAACCTGGTTGTTTCTCAAGCCAATGGGGATTGGAGGGTCAAGGAAGAAAATATGAAGATGTATCATTAGGCCCTGGATATTCAAATTCCGAGGTTTGAAAAGTTGACATTTACACATCTGCTAAGAGAGAACAACCGGTTTGTTGATGCATTGACAACTCTATCTTCCATGGTAGATGTGACGACCCAGAAATTTTTCCCTCCGCTCGAGCGTAGGAGTGGCCGCTCGAGCGGACTTGTGAGGCTCCCAGTATTTTGCAAGCTGCTGAGATTCTGAGGGTTGTAGATTCCCGCTCGAGCGTAGGAGTGGCCGCTCGAGCGGACGTCTTTGTTTGTCTGAGCGCTCGAGCGCAAGGTGGGGCGCTCGAGCGGGTCGCCTAGTTGAGCTTGAATTTTTGAGGCACGTAGGTTCGTCTTTTATTAATGTATTTAGAACTTCCTTATTTTATTTTGGGGTATTGATTGTAGTGGTATATGAGGGTAGAGTGAGATTTGATCACAAACTTTAATTTGGGTAAGTTGTCTACGATCAGCCGTCACCCTTTTGCCCCTTTCTTTGTCTACACTTTGAATTTGGATGTGAGGTTAGAACCATTGGAAAGATTATTTCCGGGGCTTCAATTTGGACACAAGAACGACCTAAAACGGAGTCCGGATGGGAGAGTTACACATGTTCGAAGTTTCGGAATCTGTGCTGGGAACAGGTCCGCTCGAGCGGGAATAGGGACGCTCGAGCGGAAATAGCAGGTTCAGCAGCTTAAAAACGGGATTTTGAGATCATTTCTTATGTTTTCCTTTCCTCTCTTGGTCCCTCTTGCCCTAAGTCCGAAAACCCTAGGGTTTTGATCCCTAAATACTTCCATTTCCCTTAGGTTTGAGCAAGACCTTCCACCAAGAAGTGAAGAAGACAAGAAGATGAACAACTTCAACCGATTAGAATTTCGGGATTTGGAGGATTCTTCTCAAAGCTTTGCTCCTTGCTTGATTCTTGAGGACACGCTTCAGGAGGGATAAATGCTCCACCAACACACGGTGAGTAGTAGTACTGTGGTCATACATTTAATCATGGTTATCGATCTTCATTGTTAATATTTCGTTTCTTACGAGTGATTCTACTAATGTTATGTTGGTTGGAAGAGTTCGTGTATGTTAGTATTCTATATTCCGGTTACGAGTAAGGGTTATCATTAATGTACTAGAATCTGTAAATTATCTCATGGTACTATTAAAGTCGAGCCCATTAAGTAAAAACAACCCATGTTATGGAAAAGAAGCTGTGTGTGTTAAGGGAATAATTTTACTGTACGTCCGTAATTGGGATACTATGGAATTGGTTAACAAGGAAGAATGGTAAATGTGAACCTCCCTTTTGTGGGAACAAGAGGGTTTGGACATTTCATAATGAACCATAAAAATTGGATGTTCAAATAGGACTGTGGATAGCCCTAAACTGGTACGTTTTGTTTACCGTTAATAGGTGTTATTAACGTCTTGTTATCTGGAAGTTCACTTTATTGATTCATAATAAACAAATGGAATAATGATGCATGTGTCTTCTATCAATAAGTATTACTACTATTCCGATATACGTAAGATGAATATTTTAACTTGGAATGACTTATGAAGAGACTTGTGTACACTATTGGGTGACAAGGTATTTTTGTGAACCTGAGGTTATTCTGTCCTATTTATTCGTTCTGCTTATGATATGATATATAACGATATGATTTCTGGTATGGAACAAAGTGCTACACTTTGGTGTGAGCCACCTCTTGAGTCCATACATATGTGAATTGGGCTTAAAGCCTATGTGAAAGTCATGAGGACTATGGCCGTTCAATGAAAGATATAATTTGTAAAGATACGAAAAGTATTTAAGGCATTTTTAGTACAAGGCCCTTGCCCGGGGGTAATAATACCGTGGTTTGTGGCCCTTGCCCGGGGGTAATAATACCGTGGTTTGTGGCCCTTGCCCGGGGGTAATAATACCGTGGTACAAGAATATGTTTTATATGAAATTGTGAAGTATTTGTGAACTATGAAATTATGAGGCTAAGGGCCACTTTGTGAACTATGAAATTATGAGGCCAAGGGCCACTTTGTGAAGTATGAAACTGTAACTTGTGAAACTATGAATCTTAGAGGCCGAGGGCCAACTTGTGAAGTGGTGCATCTAAGTTAAGCCAAAGGCTAATTGTGAATGTGTGAACCCATCAGGCCAAGGGCCAATCTGTGAAGTTATGAACCGACAAGGCCGTACTGAAATGTGTACAGAATCAGACTAATCATAGAGTTTTGTATTTACTTATGTAATTAGATGAATATGTATATTGTAAGTAAGTTAAGTTAATCTTTAAATTGTTTATGTACTACTATTCACTAAGCTTGACTCACTTGTATTATGTCTGTTTCTGTAGGCACTCCACCTGGAGGTCAGCTTTAACCCATAGCATCTGTACCTCTTTTGTCAACCTCAGAGTGTCCAGGCACTTAAATGAAGGCAGCTCATTTTGCTAAGCTTTTGATTTTGCACCCTGATGGTCTGCTTAAGATTGTTGTATATATAATTCCTTTACTTATCCATGTTGTTTTACGCCCAATTCTAAGGGCTGGGTCTGTACATATATATATATATATATATGTACATAGCTAATTCTTTGATGCACGTCAATGTATGATTATTTGCTTTATGTTTTGTCTGTGATCCTGGCATGATAGTGGTCGCTCAATGGATGCAGTTCTTTTTTTTTTATATGTTAATTTATATTGGTAACTGCTTCCGTTCAAGCCCCATATATTTTATGTATCAGGTTAAGTGTCCGGTTCTGAATAGGTCATGCCCAAACTTTTAGGGGCAAGTTTGGGGCGTGACAGTAGACATCCCACTTAGAGTCAAGATGCCTCCGATTATCATCGAACAGAAATATACGCCTGCTTATCAAACCATTGCCACAATAGAGGAGGTGCCAGACAAAAACCCCTGGTATTACGACATTTGGAATTTTCTGGAAAAGGAGACGTATCCACCAAGGGCAAATGCCAAAGATAAATGGAGAATACGGCATCTAGTCGTCTAGTTCATTACTGTGGGGGTAAGTTATATAAAAGGGATCATCTGGGAATGCACAAGCTATGTGTTGAAGAAGAGGAATCGAAGCGTCTCATGGAGGCCATCCATGGTGGAGAATGTGGAGCACACATAAATGGTGTGATGCTATCTCAGAAAATCCTTAAACAAGGCTATTATTGGTTAACTATGGAGGAGGATTGTATTGGTTTTGTGCGGAGATGTCACAAATGTCAAGTCCATGCTAATCGCATGAATATCCCGCCGTCAAAGCTCTACAACATGACTTCGCCATGGCCTTTCTCGGTTTAGGGAATTGACGTCATTGGGACAATCTCGCCAAAAGGCTCCAATGGACATGAGTTCATCTTGGTGGTGATCGATTACTTTACTAAGTGGGTAGAAGCTCAGTCTTACTCCGTGTTGAAGGCATCGCATGTGGCTAAGTTCATCAAGAACAATATCATCTGTAGGTATGGGGTGTCGAACGAGATCATCTCAGACAATGGCTCGCACTTCAAGAAAAATGTGGCTGATTTTCTTGAGAAACACAATGTGGCTTTTCACAAGTCGTTAACGTATAGACCACAGACTAACGGAGCTGTTGAGGCGGCCAACAAGAATGTGAAGAACATCTAGCGGAAGATGGTTGAAACCTACAGAGATTGGTCGGATAAACTACCATTTGCACTTCGGAGCTACAAAACGTCAATTCGAACGTCCACAGGGGCTACTCCCTATTCTCTAGTGTACGAGATGGAAGCTATTCTGCCAATTAAATTGAAGTACCGTCACTACAAGTTATGGCTGAGTGTCAGATAGTAGAGGTGGATTGGCAGTAGAGTAGATTTCATGAATTGATGTTATTTGATGAGAGGAGTTTAAAGGCTTTGTACCATATCCAGGGCTACCAGTGCAGAATTGTTAGGGCTTTTAATAAGAAAATTAAGTCCAAGAATCTCAAGGAAGGAGATATGGTGATGAAAGACAACTGAGCCCCCATCCATGATCCTAGGGGCAAGTTCAAACCCAATTGGACTGGTCCTTACATCATCAAATCTATCTGGTCGGGAAGGGTGATTATTCTTATGGATCTAGATGGCCTGGAGTTTTCACAGCTGATCAATATGGACAAGTTGAAGAAATATTATCCCTGAGAGGCTCGCTAGGCTGAAAACCTAAAAGGGCGAACTAGGCAAAAGTTAGAGCATAAAAAATTAGAAGTAAAGAAAAACAGAGCTCGCAAGGTCGAAAACCCGAAAGGGCGGCTTTGGCAAAAGTTAGAGTGCAAAAGGAGAGTGTTAATACTTGAGCAAACCTGAACTGAACTATGTAAGGCTTGATTCCCATCTTTGCGATACGTAGGCAACTTCATCCCGAAGTTCGGCCATAACCATCTCCAACTCAACCGTCCTATCCATTTGTTTGCTTAGGCCATCTCCATCCATTGTCTTCTAGTTGGGTTGTGTCATCTTCATTTGGTAGAAGGGCCAGTTGCAAGATAGAGTAGTGATGTTGTCATGGGTAGTTACGATCTTCTGATTTGGGGTTGTACACCTTAAGGACTAATTTCGTGTGTGTCAGGTGGTGACCGTTTTTTGAAAATTGTTTTCAAAAGTTTTAATTGATTGGTTTTTCTCAAAATTTTACCTT
The DNA here is from genome assembly GCA_036172215.1 of Camellia granthamiana. NCBI lineage: Eukaryota > Viridiplantae > Streptophyta > Magnoliopsida > Ericales > Theaceae > Camellia > Camellia granthamiana. Next base: position 129,791,888 of record CM069910.1, read on the forward strand.
TTACAACTTAAACCATTTTTAGACCAAAAAAGAAAATTTTCAGTGCTCACAATTTTAATTTTATTGATTTCAACACAAGTACATTCTCCAACTCTTGATTAAATCAAAGTTTCTTTTACACAAAACTTGAAAAGAAAAGACAAAGCGATAAAACTAGGGGCACATATAAGTCAGGTGGTCCTATACCTTCTGCTTGTGCTCGTCGAAGTCTCTGCAGCTAAAGATGGCCCAACCTCTGTCTCCTCCTCGAGCCAAGTAGAACACTCGCCAGAAAGGGTGTAACTAAAGCCAACAGCATGGGACAGAAGCTCCCTCGCCCTCCAAGCAACGAGATACCGGGGCAAGTGTGAAGCATGAACTGGAAATGAAGTCGGGCACTCTACCCCCTCATCTGGGCAAGTCTGATCATGTCCAAACTGGCATCTGAACCTGAATGGAAAATAGAACACACAATGTGTTAGGCCAATCAACTGTATACCTGGTTGTCGGGACATGCTGTAGCTCATCTCAGTCAGATTAAGCCAAGGGCAACGCCAAGCAATGTCAGCTACAAATCTATTGCACATCCAATCACACCACCATCCCTCTAAGGGAAAATCCACTAGCTACTAGCGAAAGGAGTAAGCTCTGGCTAAAAACTCAGTGCAAGGATCCACCATTTTCAGCTTATCCATTAGCCATACATGAGAAGGGATGAAAAATAAGAGAGACTAAAGAATAGAAAGATGTATGTTGAGAGAAAATTAAGAAAAGGGTGCTGAGATGAAAATAGAGAGCGAGTGCCGAGTGATACGATGAGTCATAAATAAGAAGGGTAGGAAAAAATACCTACAGAAGCAGCGAACTCCCTGCCAACCAAGTTATCTCTTACGGATGGAAAGCATCTAAACCCATCAGGGTCTCGGCTAGTGCCAAACCCATGCAACTCTTGCCCTCTTTTAGACATTGGGCTACTTCGATCAAACGGATGCTGGCTCTGCCGAAACTAGGGGCAAGAAGGAAGTGCGCAAGTAAGCATGAACAGAGAGCATATTGACGGTAGCCTTGCCAGAGAAGGTCACCCCTATCTCCAGTGTCGAAAAACCAATAAACTAAACCGGGAATGTCCAACTCCCCGTTATGAGCCAGGGATCGGGCCTCATGTAAAGTAAGCCCACACATTTGTCCAAGTGCCCGTGTATGGCCAAAACAGGGTTGGGGCATAATTTCCTTATCGCGCCGGGATTCCATCAATGCTTGAAATTCATCAAGTGTGGGGCACATTTCTTGTGCTTCGAAACAGAATAAATGTGTAACCAGGTTCTAACATCAAACCGCAGCATGAAGAAATCGGAAACAAAGCAAAGTGTAGATCAATGGAAAAAGTGTGTTTATGCCAAAACCCCAGAAATTTACCTTTTTCGTACCATCCAAAGTAGCTATCCATTTCTTGAGCGTCTTGGCAAAGAATGTCTCCATTTTTTAGAGAGAGCAACAACAAAATGAGGCTCTATCGAAGAAGCGGTAAAGGAAGACCTTTTACGGAGGATAAGGTTGTGTGAGTGGATGCCAGCTGTCAGCTTCCTGTCCACCCACAACACCTGGCCGGCCAACCATTTTTTATGGCCAGCTATCCCTTTTGTGGCCTACTAACCACCTCTGTTAGCCTGGTAGCTATTTTGTGTTATTTTGTTCTGGTTCTTTTGTTTTGGGGTCTTGCTTTGAGTCTTTTATTCTTAGCAAGTGTAAATAGTTGTGTTTAAGTTTTTTTTTTTTTTTTTTTTTTTTTTTTTTGCTTGTTTTTCGTTTATCGAGTTGTCTTTACATTTTGGTCGGTTCAATATCCGGTAACAAACATCGTTCACAATACAAGCATCTTTCAGTTTCAACATTTGGGATTCAATTCGTTTCATGCATACATATGTGGTGGCAATCCAAAGATGCTGTGCAAAACAAAAACTCTTTTTATAAAACTGCAGGATTTTACCCCGATCATCGTTTTTACAAAAAGAGTACAAGATTTTTTTTTTTTAAAAAAAAAAAAAAAAAAAAAGAGTAAGGGCCTATTTGAAGCTATACAAATGCTAAACTGCCAAAATAAAAGAAAATAAAACAAAAACACAAAAATCTGTGTCAGTCACATGAGTCAAGCTCGAGAGGCCCTCTTCATCCTCAACTGTGGAGGGGACTCAAGGGCACTATCTTCATCAGCACCATTGTCGTCAGAAGGATTGGAGTCAGAGCTAGAACCGTCCTCTCTGCTCCTCGAGCTAGAGCTGGCGTCATCATCCTCACTCCCAGATCCAGAGCGTCTGCTTGTCATCTCTTCGATGCCACTGGACCCGGCGTCATCCTCACTCAATGGCAGCTCTGGAGATGAAGAGGTCTCCTTTATCTAGGACTCACTGCTCCTACTTTGAGCACCTCTACCTCTGCCTCGACCTCTACTCTCATCCAGGCTGTGTGCTAGGGCTTGTCTACCTTTCCTCATCACCACCGGAGGAGATACTGATGATGTCGCCGATGCCATAGGTATCGCTGGTACAGGTGGAGGCTGAAAATAAGGAACAGAAAATCAATACAATATGATACAAAAATAGTACAAAACAATATAGAGTATCAGACCAATATAATGCAGAATTTGTATCGACATGAATCAATATGGATATAAATCAGCGCAAGTCAGAGCGTAAGGAAAGAGGAAATACCTGGATACCGTGAAGGGCAAGTAGTGTCTCCCTCCGTTGCACTATCTGAACTAGGAAGGCGACCAATTTGAGGATGCCGTCCATATACTCTAGAGGCATCTACAAATAGGTTTGAACATTAGTATATAAGAAAGGGAATGTGAACTATAAACTGCGAGACAAAGTGGCAAAGAACATATCTTCTCTATGGCGGGTCCCGAATGTATCTGTGCTTTCCATCAGATGGCTCAACTGGAATCTGATAGGCCGTCCCGGTCGGCAGCCAGCATGTGATTGTGGCCAGAATCGCTGGTAAACTAACTACGGGCATAGTAAGAAGAGCCCCACTATTGTCAGCCTTAGCTGCGTGTGCAGCACCTCCAGCCACAGGGGCATCTGTAGCGTCTCTTGTACGAACTTAGGATAAAGGCGGCATCAGATAAGTCCTGACGAAGGCTGCATAGTCTCCACCTCGTCGAAAGTAATCAGCGTCTTGCCCACCACATACTAAATAATAGCCTCAACTGGGAGGCAATCAGCTGTCCTCATAGATGCTGGAGGAAGAGCAGGAATAATTGGGGCAGGTAGGCCTAGAGTCTAGCACATAAATTGCTCGCCTAGATACCAAACTCGGTAGAAGAGGCCCTTTAATAGAATCCAGAATAGGGTGGTACCCCAGGACTCGCCGTACTAGTCCCGTATCCTGGTAGGCATTATCGCCCAGGGCTGCCATGTGATCTGCAAACAATTGTTAGTAATTATTAGTAGTAAAAAGTGGGTTGAAGTAGTGTATACAAAATGGAATAGGTATGAGATTCAGACTACCTCTCGTGCTGTCACCATATCAAAATATCGTCAATAATGCGCAAAAGTCATGTCATCACGGTGCCTGGAGTGGCATTTGCCATCGTATCGACAGAAGTAAGGTATGGCCGATGCTACCTCATCTATCGGCACTGGGGCAAGGGTCGGGAAATGTGAAGGAGAGATCAGTTGTGTAAGCACAGAGATAAACAGTGTAAATGTAGAAAGTGCAAAGCAAAAAGCATAATCTAAAGACAGAAAATGCAAAGCAAAAAGCACAGTGTAAAGGCAGAAAATGCAAAGAAGAAAGCATAGTGTAAAGGCAGAAAGTGCAAAGTAGAAAGCATAGTGTAAAGGCAGAAAATGCAAAGCAGAAAGCATAGCAATAAAGACTATAATGAAAGTGCAGTGTGTACCTCCCAGGCTCTTCAATGGCCTCCGACTTTATTAACCTTCATGAGGGAACCAGAGCTCATATATCCATAGAGTGTGGTGAGACCAACTCCACCCCAGTTATAAAACTGAACCCGGGGCAATGTCACAAGGGTGCTCAATAGATACAATCCCACAGTATTCCACCTGTTCACAAACAAGGTGGTACCGAGAAGATATATTAAGCAGCCCCGGGTGTACTACTCTACCTCCTCTTGAGTCTCGGGCTGGCTCTAACGATAATGCTCGAGGAACCAGCTGTACCTAACCATAGTTGTGATCATAGAAAAGTCGTAGGGAGTCATCGTTATCTCCTCGGTGGAAGAGAAGTGGAGGGAGTTGGTGTTGTCCCACCACCTCTCTATTAAGGACCCTAGTAAGGATCAACTGGCCTGAAATCGTGGGAGTCTGGAGCAAAAATAGGCCAAAGCTTGCCTCGTCAATAAGATTGCGAACTCGAGCGAGGAGCTCATAGTACCAGTCCCTCACTATCACTACTCCATATCATCTCCAGGAGCGGACATCACCTTGTGTCGGCAAAGAAAGAAAGTGTCAGTTGTGTAACAGAATAAAAGGTAGTAATGAAAGGCAGTATTGAAACGACTTGAAAGTAAAGAACATAAAAGTAAAGTTCTTACCTCCGCGGCACCATGAGAAAAATGGGAGGCCCACTCCCTCAACAAAACGTCCTCGGGCACGTGGGTGGGTAAAGTCCTCAAATTGCAGCACGCCACCAAGAGCCATCGCATGCATCCGAGAGTGGTAGGTGTCCGAGTCGAATGGCCTCAACTGCAATGGTAGCAGCTCGGGCTCAACTCCTGGAGAGTAGATCTCCTCCGCCTCGATATCAATGGCAATGTCCTTCACCGTTCCGTCAACTGTATCAACTATAGGCTCCTTTACCTCGACAATGAGTGGAAGCCCCGGTACCTTAAGTGGAGCACCACTACATGGGATATCATCTGCCAAGAGGAATATGGGTGAAATGTAGTAGAAAATGGAGAAAATGAGGGAAAATAACAAAAAAAAACCAAAAAAGTCAACCCTAAAAGAGAGAAAAAGTCAACACCCAGGAAAATGTGCAGAACCTAAGAAAAACACAAGGGAAACAAGCCCAAAGTGATGAAAAACCCAAAAAATCAACGAAAACAAAATATGATCGGTTCAAAACGTAGAGAACCAAGGGTGTTTTGCGAATAAAGTGTGCGTGGGGGGGTGTAATGTGAGGAAAAGGGAAATCTAGAGAGAAAGAGTACCTAAAGGGAGAAAGAGAAGCTTTTCGGATGGTGTGGAGTGAAGAAATGAGGGCTTGTGGTGTTTTCAAGTGAAACCCGAGCCGAAAAGACTAAACAGTCTTGAAAAACCCCACGGGTGGTCGGCCGTCCATCTATTGGCCGGCCGATCCATTTTGTGGTCCAAAGCTGGTTTTTGCTATGCTCATTCCTCAACTGTGTATGGGAGCCCTTGTTTTCATCTGGGGAATGGGTGTGAAGATTGTTTCAAATTCCAAGGGTCCCGAGATTATGTTCCGATTGCACTGTTCTGAGATGTGTTGTTTCTCCTATACATGAACATGCCCTGATCATAAGCCAGAGCAAATCGTATTGTGAACAATTGGAGACCTACGGGTTATAAGTTGGAGGGTGAAATATGAGGTGTTTTCCAAAAAACACCACCGTTTTACTTTACTGTTTCATAGAGCATTGTTTTTATTCAGTTTATCGCATCCATTGTATTCTTTGCCTCGCATCATTTATCCTTTCACACCAAGGCATGTTTAGGATCATTTTATCTTGTTCCTTTTTCGGGACGTGTGAAACACGCTCTCGTGCGATCTACCCTCCTCATGATGCTTGAGACGTAATCTCGGGAGATCCCTTCCTTGGGGTTTGTTAGGGCATGCATGTCCCTATGCACCCCTACCACTTTCTCTGTGAGGTGCTTTCATTAGTACCGCTCTTGTGCATTGCATTGTTATATTGCATGGAACATGCATTGCATTGTTTTTTTTTTTATTTTATTTTATTATTTTAATTTATTTTATCACTTGTATCGCATTGTACCGCATTCTTATATAGCATACCCTTTGTGGTCACCCTTTCTACGTAAGATGTGGTTTGGATTGCATCTTTGACCCTTTCTACGTAAGATGTAGTCAGGTTTGCACCCTCCACCCTCTCTGCCTGCGTGAGACGCAGTTTGGCATGGAGCTTTGACTCCTTTCTACATGAGACGTAGTTTGGATTGCATCTTTGACCCTTTCTGCGTGAGAGGTAGTCGAGTTTACACCCTCCACCCTCTCTGCGTGAGACGTAGTTTGGCATGGAGCTTTAACACCTTTCTATGTGAGATGTAGTTTGGATTACATCTTTGACCCTTTCTACGTGAGATGTAGTCAGGTTTGCACGCACCACCCTCTCCGCGTAAGACGCAGTTTGGCATGGAGCTTTGACTCCTTTCTACATGAGATGTCGTTTGGATTGCATTTTTTTACCCTTTCTACGTAAGACTTAATCAGGTTTGCACCCTCCACCTTCTCTACGTGAGACGTAGTTTGGTTTGCATTTTCTTACACCCTTTCTGCGTGTGACGTAGTTTGGATTGTATTTTCTTATACCCTTTCCACGTGAGACGTAGTTTAGCTTGCATTTTCTTACATCCTTTCATGTGAGACATGTTTGGTTTGCTTATTTCTTCCTGTGTGAGGCAAGGCTCGATGTGTTTTGCTTTGGTTTAAAATGTTTTTATCCTGTATTACTGGTTGCATTGTTTCATTGCATTGTTTGCATGATCATAAGTTTTCAAAAGTAGCCGAGATCGTGTGTTGTATAAGTCCAGCTGGCTTTCTACATATCATTTGCATCTCACCCCTAAATTACGCTAGTTTGATTCCTTGTAAAGGGATACGTAAGCAACTTTTGAGTTCAACCATTGCATTTGTATTTTGATTCCTTGCCTACATCTTGCGGCCGTATCAAAAGGGTCATTTTTGGGCTTTGACACTCACTCACGTCATTTCGTGACTACGAGCTCTGTCAAATAGGGACAACTGTAGACACCCCATTTTTAACCGTCCTTAAGACTTAGGTGCCTCATGTTGATTACTCAATGATGAAATGTTGCGCTGTGTGTACGCTCAAGTTTCTCAGCAAGAGCTTCAGTTTTCCAACTACAGAGCTTAGAATTGTACGTCATCTTTGCACCAAACTTGTCTTGGTTTCCAAAAACCTGTTTGTTTCATACCTGACCACTCAAAGGCCTACAGGCCAATAGGTGGCCGGCAGGCCAAAATTTAGTGGTTGGCCATGTTTTCCGGCTGGCAGATATTTTGCTACCAACTGTCCCCCCAGGTGCATGCACTGCACCAGTTGTCTCTATACAACTGTGTTCAACAGAGGCTTATGTTTTTCTATATATACATGACCACCTCTCTTCAAAAAAAAGGTTAGAAAATTCCGAAAGGCCAAAAACTTGTAGAACACACACACACACACACACACACACACACACACACACACACACTCTCTCTCTCTCTCTCTCTCTCTCTCTCTCTCTCTCTCTATCTTGTAACCTACACACTCTCTCTCTCTACACTTTCTAAGCAAAAAATTTAGCTCTTCTTGCTGAGGTTCTTGAGCTCAAATCTCAGCCCTTGAGAGTGAAACCTTGTGGGTTTGTTAACAAAAGAGTTACTTTGCTTCAAGAGGTATAATTTTGAGCATCTCTACTGTAATAACCCGACCCTCGCATATATTTCTGGTATACTTTTAGTCCCTTACTCTAAGCCTTTATATGCTTACTGTGAAATTTCATGTGAAATCAAGTTAAGTGGGTGAATTTTATGATTAGAGAATCATATCTGTCTAATAAGAGAAATATCTGTTACGATTATAATGTTCAGATCAGAAATTGAACGCCTTAGAGACTTGATAATCTGAAATTGATTTTATATTTGTGATCAGCGTGATTTTTAGGTCATAATATGATTTTCTGTGAAATTTTGACTTGGAATGATCAAACTAACTAATTTTCGTCCTTATTCACATTTTAGATATATATCTATGTTTTTTTTTCTTATTTGATTTAGAGCCATTATATAAAATATCTCCTGAGAGAAGGTTAGAGAAAAGAAGAGAGATTGAGAGGAAGAGGAGAAGTTCTTCAAGGGAGAAGATTAGAAAATTGGGAGGGTTTGTAGAGGTTGAGCCAAGGTCACAACCCGGGAGGAACAATCGCTCCGCTACAGCACAGTGAGTACTAGTGCTGCAGTTGTACATTTACCTACCATTAATAATTATTATTATTAATGATCTGTTCTTTGCGAGTTAACTATGTTAACATTTATAAATGATTGGAAAATCTATGTACATTGGTACGACTCTGGAATTACTCTGCTTTGTCGATATCTGGGCCTAAGGACAATCTGTAAAATCTGTTGGGCCTAAGGCCAATCTATAAACTCCATTGGCCTAAGGCCGATCTATAAAATATGTTAGGCCTAAGGCCGTTCTGTATGTTACTGGGCTTGAAACCACTCTGTTTAAAGACTGGGCCCAAGGCCATTCTGGAAATAGTTACAGAATGAGATTATTCATATGTTCTCTACATTTATATGCATTATAGTTCAAGTTAATCATTACATTGTTTAAGTACTATTATTCACTGAGCTTCGCTCATTCCGTGTTATGTCTGTCTCTGTAGGTACTCAATTCGGAGGTCAGTCCTAGCCCGGCTTAGACCACTTGTCTTTTGCTCATTACACCATGACCAAACATTTAGACGAAACTCATTCATTTTTGTGGAGTCCCTGCGGAGCTTTTAGCTTAGTGCACTAAATCTTTTGTCTGATGTTGTAAAACATGATATACTTCCCTCATCATAGTTTTGTTACATCCTCAAACTCGGGGGTGGGTCTGTATATTTGTATATATATAATTATGTGTGTGTTTATCATACGTTAAATTACCTGACGTAAAGTGTTGATCCTGGCATGTTAGTATCAACTCAATGGATGTTATTATGCGTTGTTAAATGCTTCCGTTCAAGCCCCATACGTTATACATATTGAATTTGATGTTCGTTCCTGAATAGGTTATGTCCAAACTTTTAGGGGCGAGTTTGGGGCGTGACATCTACACTACTTCTCTCTTATCTTTTCTTGCTGCTTTTTGAATTATTTTTGGAATTTTTTTATGGGCTGAAACTTGTGGCTTAAAGCTATGAAAGGTAGAGGGGTCAACCACCCTTCCTTGAATCTTGTTCTCTAAGCTTTTGTCCTTGTGTTTCCTATTTCTTTCTTAACTTTTTTCCAACTTCTTACCACTGTTTTTCAGAGGCTAAAATGTGGTTTTGAAGTCCTAAAAGTGGAGGGGTTAGCCACCCCTCCTTTCGCTTGCTTACTAGCTTTATTTTTCTCCTATTTTAGCTTACCTTTTTTAGCTTTTTCAACTCAATTCCAGCACTGTTTTTGTGATGCCCCAAATCTACACTATTGATTGCAGTCAAGGGAGAGTCACTAATGAGTTCTATGGTCAATAACCAAGTAAGATCCCAGATCGCCGGAGGAGTCAAATTAGCCTCCTTTCTAAGTCCGACTTTCTTAGGTAGCGCACTACCCTTTTGACAAATCTTAAAAGGTATTGACACAAGGTCTCATAAGCAACGATAAGGTTCATACATATAAGGATTAGAATATAAGTACATAACAACCACGAATATCCTTAATTTCAAAAACTTGTTTCATAATATTACATCCCAAAAGAAAATTTAATCTTCACATGAGCCTTACAAAATATCAAAAGGGAAATTTCTAACTTTTCTAAGATAACCAAAAGTCTTCGAAGGTTTCAGGCTCGTCGTCTCCAGCTATAAGCTCCTCTTCGGCACCTGGCATGATACGCCGTGAGCTTTGAATGCCCAGTAAACACACGCACACCCCGTCCCTTTTTCCCAGTCCAAAACACAATCACAAGTATAACATCAAGTAGTAAAGCATGATACTCAACCAAATAAATAAAGGGTTACAAGTTAGATGTTAGTAAACTAGAAATCCCCCAAAGAGATTCCGTCCTCCCAACCACAAGAATCGGACGCGGATTATTCGGTATGCCCCCTCTTTTGCTACTTTGTTGCAGACCTTACCTCGAATGCCTACCAACGGTTATCTACCGTGTAGCGCCAACCGCAGGGCCTCAAAAGAGACGGTAAAATAAGGCCTTGCCTGAATCCCTCCTCACACCAAACCACCTAGGGTCCGAATACAACCGCTCCGTTCAAGGGTTCCGAAAACCACTTGCGCAAGACTTTAACTTCCAAATAGGAAATGCATCCCAACAATCCATACATCACACATTATCATCTTTCCATTACTCAAGTGATCGAAAACCCAATACCATCCCAATTACGTTTTCCGTGGAGTTAAATGTTTTAAATCAATGTTAGACCAACTTAACAAGATAATAATATCCACATAAGTATGCATCAATAAGATGAAGAAGATAAAGAACATAACCATAACACATACAATATCATGCCAAGGTATGATCATAAACTAATAAGCATTTTCATGAACACAAGAGCATAAAACACCCATGCGCAACATAATTTCCAGATTCAATATCACATAAGGATTAGAATGAAAGGACTATTTTAGATTTTTCACCGGACTCGGCCTTCCTATGGTTCATATAGAATTTAATTTAGTTTCCAAAACATATTTCAGAAATGGGATAGCTTTTCCAGATTTTAAGTTATTTTGAAAACACCCCAGCGCTGTCCAGATTCGTCGACCGTTACGAAAATTTGATTTTCTTACAAACCGCTCACTGTTTTTCAATTAAACCAATTTTATTTGAAAGCTAACTCCTTAAGGAATATTTTGACATAAAATAGAGGTCCAGAATAATTTTATACATTTTTCTAGAAATTTTGAAAGTTGGCTACGAAAACAGATTCTAAGGCACAATACCCAAAACAAAAAGATTTGTGAGAAAAGAGATCCACTAGGGGAAAATTTTTGTTTCTTTTTTGATGAAAACATGCTAACTAACATATATTAAACTCAGAAAATTTTCTTGAAGGTGTGCCTTTGGAAAGTTTGAGAGATTGGTATGAAAAAGATAGTTTTGTACCGAAATGAGGGAAACTACAAGAGAGGTAGGATCATGGCTGAACTCTTATCATTTTTAACACAAGGAAATCATTAATAACACATCTGAAAATAATATTTAGAACCCTTAAGAACATGCATTTGAAAAAGGAAAATGAAAGAGAAGGTTGTGCTGTGGCTTACATGCTAGGCTTGAACAAGAGTGCTCTCCTCTAGGCCGAAAGTGTGTGGGTGTGTGTTGTTTGTGTATGCCATGCTAGGGGGTGGTGGTATTTATAGGCAATTTTGGTGTAAAAAGACATAAAGGCCCACTAGTTGGAATTGGATGGAAAAGTTTGGATTTACTTGGAGTCTAATGGGATGGGGAGTGATTAGGGAACTTAATCATGGGATTAGACAACTTCTAGTTGGTCTCTAGTTGGAGTGAAACTAGTGTTGGGAACAAAACCCTAGGTTTAGGGGTACTAGGTGCTAGGATTTCTAGAACATAATTACAATTCTTGAAAATAGGCCCTTCACAATCTCCTAGGTGTGGCCGGCCATGGGGACGGGAGATGGAGAATTTTTTATTCAATATAGGTACTAGGGACACACTTCCCAATGTATATATATGTAGAGATCTCAAACTGATTGATGGTACCTATAGTATAAAAGTACATGTACTAGTTTTGGGGCAATTCTTGAATTTAAATAAAGAGGTGAGGGCTTGGATTTAAACTCATGTATTGGGATCTTACTTATGTAGAATTAAATTAAATTAGGCTAAGGAACCTAATTCGGCTAGGATATTCTTGTTTCGATAAAAGTAAAAAAAAATGCTAACCGACAAGATTCGAAATAATTCAAGAAACTGAGGAGCTTTAAGGAAATAATTCAAACATAATAGTTTCTAAAGAGAATACAATTTTCAGGGGCTTCACAGTTTTAGCTTATTTTAGGACTGTTTTTATGTGTTTATTTTATTCATGCTTTGTATAGTAGGCTTGTAGTGTAATAATTCTCATAGGTTTGGTGGTTTAGGCCGTAGCCACCAACTTATTTGAGTTGATAGCATTTATTTCATGTTTTTCGTACTTGTGTTCACCTACACTCTCCCTCCTTTCTTGGCTTTTTTTTTTTTTTTTTTTTTTTTTTTTTTTTTCTTTAGAAGTTGTTTCAACAAAGTGTTATTTAAGCTTGAGAAAGAGGCCCTACAATGCTAAATGGTTTAATCTCTTCGGAGGTTCATTACCAGGGCATTACCTCTTTCTCATGCCCAAAACAACTTCTTGTTTAACACTCTTTCTTCATTTACTGGACTTAACTATCATTTTTGGACTAAAATGACTAATGAATGGAAAGGTAAGTAAAAGAAGCAATAAAATTGGACTAAAACAGACCAAGATACTAAAATCAACTTGGGTTCAATCGGACGTTAATTGAACCCCATGAATCTTGAGTCATTTCATACTTATTAGTGATGAAAATGGTTCAAGGTTCAATGTCAACCACTTCCCTTGATCAATATCATGATAGAGAGAGGGTTTTGTTGGTCTTTCATTGTCATTTATTGAGACTGTGTCTCTTGATTCATAAATCATCACACAATGAATTCCTGTCCATTGATGGTTTGCAGATCAAGCCTACTCCTCCTTCGATCTATTTGATAATAAGGAGAGACGAGGTGGACAAACATCCCTTGAAAATACTTTATTTGTACTCTGTCTCTTTTTTGTTGCAGCAGGGCAAACCCTCAAAATAGTGGCCGGCTGGCTGGCCACCAATCAACCGGCTAACCACCTTTTCCTGGCTGGCCGACCACTTCTTTTAGACCAGCAATGTCCTCTTTTTGGCAAAACAAAGCAGAGGTTGGCGCTAAAACAGATCTCTTTAGTTTATTTATTTATTTATTTATTTATTTATTTATTTATTTATTTTATACTGCAAAACAGAATGGTTCCAGCGATAAAACAAAGAGGTTTTCAGGCGAGAATTTGAATTCATGCACATGCATTCCCTTGCTTTTCATTCCTTCGGTTCAATGCTTTAGTAGTAATATGTTGTAATTTAATTAATTAGATTCCTTCAAGCTTGTCACACTTAATTAATTTAGCTCATTAGTTAGATTTGTAATAATTAGTTAGGTAGGATTAGTTAGTTAATCCATTTGGTGTTGTAATAATTAGTATTAGGACATTTATTTGGACCCTCTTGTGTGAAGGCAAATATGTAATAATGTGTATGTCTTCCAACCCCCATTTCTTTCCCCATTTTATTTACTTGCTTATGATGGGTAACATAGAACATTATGTTTCACTTAGCATTTGCCATGATTTTTCATACATTGTCTTGCATGCATGAGGTTTGGCTCATCATTTTAACGACATTGTTATTTGTTACTTCTTTGAAAACGTGCTCAAATTGATTTACATGCCATGCTAATAGCCGAGCTTACTTGCATATTGTATGCAGTGCATTAGTCATATTGCATTGTCTAAGAGCATGCATGTTTTCTAATCATTTTTTTTTTCCCTTTGTTTTACTTGCCTTGGAGTACTAGGTGAGCATTTCTTGCTTTAGCATATTACATTGTGTGTTCGTGTTGCCATATCAAGCATGCTTTCCATGAGGCTAAGTGCTTAAGTGATATACTTGTTTGAATGCCAGTGGATGAAGGCCTTTTACTTAAGTTGGAATAATTTGATAATGTAAATACAAGCTCGCTTTTTCAAGTGACATGTATTCAAAACCTTTTTTTTCGAAATATACATAAAATCAAACATTCCAAATTTTGCGAATCGGTCTGTACTTGTGTGCATCACCTAGTAAAAATTAGCCTAATAAATTGAAACAAGAGCCTATAATGTAAAATAAGAATCACATCATGATTAGTAGAGGCCAATCTTTGATCGGGTGAGTAGGGTGCTCAATTCATGACCTTTCCCTCTCATACCTAAGTTCCCGAGCTGAGACACTTTGGTGGTGACGGATAAGTGGCCTTTGACACGAGTCTCGGATTTTCTAAATTTCACAAAAATATTTAGGTGGCGACTCTGTAATCTAGCAAAGCAGTCCATTTTTGACATTTTTTCAAACTCGATTTTCTACAAAGGTTTGTCACATTTGGACTCTTCTGTGTTTATCCATTTCACATTGCACTTGTGAAATTAGATTCAAAACCACGAGAGTCCAAACTGTAGGGCTAATCGTATCTGAAAGGAGCACAAAAAGCAAGCTACACCAACCTCCCAAATTCCAGCAGTTCAATGGAAAAGGTAATCCTAACCTAGATGTCGCTCACTTTGTTGAAACTTGCAACAATGCCCAGACAGATGGAGATCTACTTGTCAAACAATTTGTTCGGTCGCTCGAAGGAAATGCCTTTGATTGGTACACTGATTTGGAGGCCGAGTCAATCGACAGTTGGGAGCAAATGGAAAGTGAATTCCTTAATCGTTTCTATAGCCCATCGTATGGTAAGCATGATGGAATTAACCAGTACAAAGCAATGGAAGGACGAGCCTGTGGTAGACTACATCAACCGTTGGTGTGCTCTAAGTTTAGATTGCAAAGACCGACTCTCTGAGATCTCAGTTGTGGAGATGTGCATGCAAGGCATGCACTGGGAACTCCTGTACATCCTTCAAGGAATAAAACCACGAACATTTCAAGAGTTAGCTACGCGTTCACATGACATGGAAATTAGCATAGCCAACCATGGCGGGAAAGACCTTCCCATTCTTGAACAAAGGAAAGAAAACAAAGAAGTGAAAAAATGAGGCAAGCCTTTCAAAGGTACCACCAAAGAAGCAATGGCGGTAACGACAGTTCCAATCAAGATTTCAACGAAAGACGAAAAGAAAGAAGAAATGAAGGAAACTCGCCCATCTTTAAAAGAACTACAAGAAAAGAAATATCCCTTTCCTGACTCTGACGTACCAGGGATGTTAGAAGATTTACTTGAAAAGAAACGTCCTGAAGAAATAGGTCATGTGAAGGATCCGAAATACTGCCACTATCATCGGATAGTTAGTCATCCTACTGAAAAATGCTTCGTGTTAAAGGAATTGCTCATGGACTTGGCTAGGAAGAACAAAATCCTCTTGGACCTTAACGAATCGGCAGAATCTAACCATGCGACGGTTATTGTAGGACCTCCAAATTCTTCAACCTCAAAATCCAAGATAGAAATGTCACAGTTTGCAATCCCAACAGTGAGGGAAATTCCCAAAGTCACCCAGTTTAGTTCACTTGAACCTATCATTATTCAAGTTCCAAATCAAGACAGGTATGTCCATGATGGTTTTGAAGAAGTCTTAACTATTAGAGAAGATGAAAGTTGGATTCTTGTGACACGAAGAAGTAAGTCCAAGACTCAACATTTTTCACTCAAGAAAGTAGAAGAAAAGAAGAACTTCAATCGACATTCCAAAAATGAGGTAATGGAAAAAAGGAAGAATGAAAAGAAGATGCAACAAGCAAATAAATTTCTTGAAGAAAACTCGCCTACCCTAATCATCTTGCGAGACTTTTTCCTCATTGGGTATTTTAAAGATGACTTGGTCGAGGCAGCTTACATGGTTTTAACCATTGAAGTAGATGTGGAACAAGTTCACGCCATTAAGGCAACACCAAATAACGGTGGAAATTGATATCCTGACAACCTTGAAAGAACTACCCCTACGCTTTAGTTTGCGTGAAGCGTCTTAACTCCCTAGATTTGTACAACTTGCACTTGTTCGAGTGTCAGAAGATCCTGGAAAATATGAGTTTGTTGTTAATGAGCTAGATTATCCCAAGGTGAACTCCATCATTTATGTTCCTTGTTGCACAACAACCACCTTCATTGATGAAGACCTTCAACTAGGTTCAAAGCCACACAATCACCCATTGTTTGTCTCTGGCTTTATTAGTGAACAAAAACTTAATCACAACATTGTTGATTGAGGCTCAGTGGTAAACATCATGCCAAAGTTCACCATGAAGAAACTTGGAATCCTAGTGGACGAGTTAGCCCAAAGTTGTTTGGTTATTCAAGGTTTCAACCAAGGAAGCAACGTGCGATTGGTATGATTCTTTTAAGCCTCACAATTGGAGAACTCACAACCAGTACTTCGTTTCATGTCATCAACACAAGAACATCCTATAATTTGTTACTTGGGCGACCTTGGGTCCATGGAAATGGTGTAGTTACGTCAATTCTCCATCAATGTTTTAAATTTGACTAAGGTGGAACAAAAAACAGTGCTAGCAAATGACAAGCCATTTACAGAAATTGAGTCTCACTTCGCTAATGTAAAATTTTATTTGGATTCCAATGGGGTACCTGAAGTTATTAAGCTGAAATCCCTTCTGTAAGAAAAGAGAAAATGAATGAAGAAAAGCAAGTTGTGTTGGACTTCTCAAGAAAAAATGTATCAAGTGGAAAAAAAACACCTGAGGTCGCGTCATCATAAAAATAGCCTTCATCCTCAAAAGGCCATGCAATGACAAAAGTCTTCAAGTATGTGCCGAATTCTCAACGAAAAGAAGGGTAGTCACCGTTTGAAGAAGTCACGACGTCCACAAAAGTTAAAGTAGATTTTGCTCACCCCGTGATAAAAGAAGATTTGTAGATACTAAGAGCAGATGTAATAATACCAATTCCACAGGTGGGATTGTCAAGCCTAATTAAACCTCCACTAAAGGGATTTGTTAGGGCTGCACAAAATTCTATCGAACATGGCTTCTTACCTGAAAGACGAATGAAAGGGTTTGATCCACAAGCTTACAAGCTTCTAGCCAAGTCAGGTTATGACTTTGCTGATCCCTTATCACTGGGAGAGTTAAGTCTAAACTTACAAGTGAGAAAGTTCATGGTCTCAATGGAACTCAGAAAAAGTTAAGGCAACAAGGGTACAGGGTGAGCCCCCCAAAGACTGGAGTCGGATTCATGCTAACTGAACCCATTTGTATCTCTGCCAAAAGAAAAGGAAAGAAAGAAGGCGTACAACATATCACTGTGGAAGAAATGAAGGAAGACAAAAGTCCAAGCCCAACTCCTCGAGTCTTAGTGTTTGACCGCATTAAAGCTCCTACACCTCGAACCTCGATTTTTAATAGGTTGAGCATTGTTGATAAGACAGGTGAAGGTACAACTTCTCAACCTTTAGTTTTTAACAGATTAGGAACTTCTAAGGAAGGGGATGAAAACAAACTTCCTGGTCACGAAAGTCCAATTTTGCTCCGCTTGGCGGTATGAATACATCACCTAGAAAAGGCAAGAATAAGAGAAGCACAGCAACAATTGAGTTGAATTTTATGAAGGAGGATGATGAGACTCAAAGTTTGATTCCTTCTTGCATGAAATGCATGATGTCACTTGAAGTTAGTGTTGAAGGTCCGCTTAAGATCAAAAGGCACACTATCATACTAACTGGAGAAATTAAGACTTAAATGGAAAGTAAAAGAGAAGAAGAAATTGAACATGTTGCTTCTTACCATGTAACAGTTGAAGAAGATTCTAGCTCAGATTCAGAGGATGATGATCTCCAAGAAGCTCCTCCAAAACTTGAAGATGGGGGGCAATCAACTGTTGACAATTTGAAAGAACTCAACTTGGGAACTCCTGATGACCCTCGACTAATCTTTGTGGGAACACTCCTAACGCCTAAGGAAGAAAAGACATTTTCCAAACTGCTCCTCGAATATAAAGATGTCTTTGCATGGACATACAAGGAGATACCATTTAAGTCCAAAAGTTACTGTCCATCACCTTGGGATCAAACATGGTATGCGACTAGTAAAGCAGTCTCATCGATACATCAGATCTAAGCACATCATTAAAGTGGAAGAAGAAGTCAACAAGTTGATCGAAGCTGGGTTCATACGTGAAGTAAAATATCCGACATGGATATCAAGTATGGTCCTGGTAGTCAAGAAGAATGGATAGATTAGAATATGTGTTGACTTTCAAAATTTGAACATAGCATGTCCCAAGGATGACTTTCTGCTTCCTATTATGGAATCAATGATAAATGCCACTACCAGACACGAGGTCTTGTCCTTCATGGATAGGTGTTCAGGATACAACCAAATACGAATGGCACTTAAGGATGAAGAGTTAACTGCATTTTGTACCACAAAAGGCATTTATTGTTATAAAGTGATGCCTTTCGGACTCAAGAATGCCAGTGCCACCTATCAACGTGCCATGCAAAAGATCTTCGATGACATGCTCCATAAATTTGTTGAGTGCTATGTTGATGATTTGCTGGTCAAAACTAAGAAGAGGGAAAATCACCTAGAGGTCTTCCGTGCAGTCTTCCACTGGCTGAGAAAGTATGACTTGAAGATGAATCCACTCAAATGTGCATTTGGAGTCATGCTTGGAAAGTTCCTTGGCTTTATTGTTCGACATAGAGGCATTGAGGTTGATCAGTCCAAAATCGATGCTATACAAAAAATGCCACCCCCAAAAAACCTGAAGGAACTTAAAAGCCTCCGAGGTCACTTGGCATATATCCGCAGATTCATTGCAAACTTGGCAAGCCGTTGTCAACCTTTCAATCGACTGATGAAAAAGGATTCTCCCTTTGTTTGGGTTCAGGCATGTCAAAATGCTTTCGATAGTATTAAGAGATACTTACTTCATCCACCAGTATTAGGAGCTCCTATTCAGGGGAACCCATTGATACTTTACATTGCTGCTCAAAAAGAGTCTCTTGGAGCAACGTTGGCCCAAAATAACAAAGAAAATAAAGAGCGAGCACTCTATTACTTGAGTCATCGACTAATTGAAAATGAACTCAAGTACTGACCCATTGAGAAAATGTGTTTGGCACTTGTTTTTGCCTCTAAAAAATTAAGGCATTGTTTCCAAGCCCATACAGTGCATCTCATTGCAAGAGCCGACCCAATAAAGTATGTTATGTCTAAGCCCATCCTCTTAGGACGCTTAGCAAGATGGTCTCTCATCTTTAGTGAATTTGAGATAATTTACGTGCCAAGAAAAGCGGTGAAAGGGCAAGCCCTTACAGACGTCTTGGCCGACCATCCCATCCCTGCTGATTAGGAAATTTCTAAAGAATTCCCTAACGACGATGTATTGTTCATAGAAGCCCTACAACCTTGGATGATGTTCTTTGATAGGGTTTCCAGAAAGGAAGGGGCAGGAGCAGGTGTCATTTTTGTTTCACTACAGAAGTACATTTTGCCTTATTTATTCTTGGCGAAAATTGCTCAAACAATGTTGCTGAGTACCAGGCCTTAATCATTGGTTTACAAATGGCAACAAAGCTAAAAATTGTTGACCTAGATGTCTATGGGGATTCTAAGTTAATAATTAATCAGCTCCAGGGGAATTATGAAGTCAAGAAAGACAAACTTAGTCCCATATTTCCAGTATGCAACTCATCTCATTGAAAAATTTGAGGAGGTGGTACTCAAACATGCTCCAAGGAAAGAAAATCGCATGGCTGATGCACTGGCCAATCTAGCAACTACACTGCCATTGTTCGAAGGTGAACAAGTTAGTGTCCCTGTATGCCAACAATGGGTATTTCCACAATTGTTAGAATATCACCTTGTAGAAACAAACGCAATTTCAGTACTAGCCATCGAAGTCAACGATTGGAGAATGCCAATTATAGACTACCTTGACCACGAGAAGCTCCCTAATGATTCTCACCATAGAACTGAAATAAGACGTTGAGCTCCTCGATTCATCTACTACAAAGGAACTTTATTTCGATGATCATTTGAAGAAATTTTTCTTCGTTGCCTAGGAGATGACGAAGTTCAACAAGCCATAGAAAAAGCCCATTCAAGGATATGTGGAGTGCATTAGTCTGGTCCTAAACTTCACGTTGGAGTAAAAATGATGGCTTACTATTGGCCTATGATTGTTAAAGATTGCTTAAACTACTCAAGAAAGTGTTAACCTTGCCAGTTTCATGCAAACTTTATCCATCAACCACCAAAACCTTTACACTCGACAATTGCTTCTTAGCTATTTGATACATGGGGTCTAGATATAGTTGGCCCATTAACCAAGTCTTCTGCAGGCCACTTATATATCTTGGCCGCCACAGATTACTTCTCCAAGTGGGCTGAAGTCGTCCCACTTAAAGAAGTCAAGAAAGAAACTGTTGTTAACTTCATCAAATCCCACATTATTTATCGGTATGGTGTACCTCACTACATCATCAACGATAACGGAAAGCCTTTCTACAACACTCTAATGGACAAACTTTGTGAAAGATTTGGATTTAAGCAACGCAATTCCTCAATGTACAATGCACCTGCCATTGGATTGGCAGAGGCGTTTAACAAAACTTTAGGCAACATATTGAAAAAGGTAGTTGCTAAATCAAAGCAGGATTGGCATGAAAGAATTAGAGAAGCACTCTGGGCATACCGTACAACATATCGACCAACATAAGCTACTCCATACTCCCTTGTGTATGGTGTTGAAACGGTTCTTCCTTTGGAACAACAGATTCCTTCATTAAGGATAGCTATACATGAAGGTCTCACTAATGATGAGAATACAAAATCACGCCTTACTGAGTTAGAAGCATTGGATAGTAAGAGATTGGAAGCACAACAAAAACTTAAGTGTTACCAAGCTCGACTCTCCAAAGCTTTCAACAAGAAAGTTAGACCCCAGTCTTTTCAAGTTCGAGGATTGGTGTTGGCTGTTTGAAGACCTATCATCACTACCCACCGAACCGGCAACAAGTTCTTGTCCAAGTGGGATGGTCCATACATGGTGATTGAAGTCTACACTAATGGAGCATACAAGATTGTTGATGAAGAAGGTATAAGAGTTGGCCCAATCAATGGCAAGTTTCTAAAGCACTACTATCCATAAGAATGTAATCGCATGGGCATAAACTGCATGATGCTCTTGGCCCATATGAAATAAAGTTATTAAAAAAAAAAAAAGGTTGTACTACTCCTGGCCTGCATGAATATAAACTGTGAACGACTAATAAATCAGTAAACCAAATGTGTTTTACAATAAGAGTATTTCGCTTCAAACTATAATATTTATTTCATAAATAAAGTGTTTACTACAACAATTATTTTATAATGAAGTATTTGGTTTCGAGCTACATTTCATTAAAATAAAAATGAAATAAAAAATAATAATAAATAAATCATGGAAACCATGATAAACTCTGGATCTCACCTTGTTCAACCTTCAAGAGCTGCTCCAACTTGTTGGCGACTTTGATATCCTCACTTCTTATCACCTTAGCTGCTTTTATTGTAGCTTGTTCGTCCCTTACAGTGGGAACAATGGCTCGCTTTTGAACTACTTCAGCTTTAGTAACACTAATTGTAGTCTCTAGTTGTTGTGATTGTTCATCCAAATGTTCCAACGCTTTAACAATTATGTCTTCTTTGCTGCAAGGCTACCCAAATCAGACTTCAACAAGTGAACCTACTCAATTCCTTCATTCTCAAGAGCTAGAGCATGATTGACACGCTGACTGACATCCACCAAATGCAGATCCTGTAGCTCTGAAGTCATCCCTTGTGCAAACGTTGATTTCATAGAGATGTATGTAGTAGCATTTTGTACGTACTTCTCAATCTGGCTTTGCAACGGAGAATAATCTATCTGAAGCTTTAAGAGCTCATCATAAAGCTCTTGGAGCTTTGGGCCCAATACTGAAACTTTTTGAATAGGAGTTTTGCTCAATAATCCTTTATATGGTTATCAAGTATTGAAGTTGCTGAGCGGCGAGCATTAAGGATCGTGTTTCTTGTATCAATGGTAGAAGCCACAGAAGGTGCGACTTGACTCAGTATAGGAGCAATAGGTAAGGAAGAAGTTTGGACAATTGGAGCTGAGTCAACTGAGAGACAACTCTTATGAGCAATCACTAAATCAAAGGCTAATAGCCCATGAACTGATTCTTCATTATCTGAGAACTCATCAAGAAGTCTCATGTCTTCATTGCCAGACACCAAATCAAAGTCATCATTTGGCAACTGTCAAAATGAGTTAAAGAAGAGTCATAAAAATAATAAAATAAAATAAAACACAATAAATTGAAATGACAAATATAGATTTTATCATTACCGGTACAACACTGGGAGCCATTGGTTGAGAAGTGCTAGGAACATCGATAAAAAATGACTCCACATCATTAAAAGTAATGGTGTTCCTTCCAACAGTGCCGGCACCAAATTTTCTCCCTAAGTGATGTCAATTACGATAGCCGTGACTATGGTCCTCGTCTGTTACTCCACCAAGAGTCCTATCAACATTTCCTTGAACCATTTCGTTGGTCTTGGGATTAGAATTTTGCTTAACAATTGTATTTTTCTTCGCTTTAACCATCTCTTGATTTGGTGAAGCCTAGCGTTTGCTTCTTGGGATAGAATTTTCTTTGTTGGAGAAATAGTCTGCATAAAGCTGGGACCACCACTCCAAATAAGCCTTGGTAGTGGAACGAGATAGGAAATCAAAATGTCCTGGTAACCTCAATACAGAATGGATACCATCACGAACACAAGAATCCCAATGTTGAATAATGTTCTGTAAACTAGCATCCCGAAGATCAACCTTAAGTTTACCTGGGATGGCTTGAATAAAACCAAATTGCCTGCTAAACCGTGAGGACCGTATGGCTCAATGACCATAGCGGACGAACTTCGCAAAATCAAATAGCTCGAGCGGATGCTAATGAAATACTCTAAGTCTGAGTTAGAAAGATGATCGTCATCAACCAATTCCTTGGGATTGCCCTCGCTATATGCCAAACGGTGCAAGGTCATATCTTTGCATGATCGAAATAAGTCATAGGCCTCTGACTCCTCAAAATGTTTGGCCATCCTTTCACCAGCATATCTCATCATTCGAGGCTTCAGAGAAGATTCAATACTAAAGTGTGTGTTGAAATACTCTGCTAACCAAGTATAAACATAATGGATCGGGAAGATGGCGTCGTACTTTCCAAGATCAGAAAAAGAAACAATTATATTCAGCACTTTGTAGATGCTAGCAAGTACAAGAATAACAAGATTGAATGAACGACCACGAACCATCATACTAGCAACCTTAGGTCTAATCAAGTCGCCATCCCCACAGGGTAGAACAAATTTGCACAACCAACAAACAAGGAAAGCTAACAGATAAGTCTCATCCTTTGCCGCACCAACTATCCCTAAGTCACTGAAAACTTTGTCCCCTTGCACAGTTCGAGACCGAGTTATGTTAATAATACCAGAAGGGTTGCTAGTATCCTTAAGATGTTGAGTCTTGTTCCTTGAAGCCCACTTGGTTGATTTATGGTACTTGACTTCCTCTTTAAACCAAAATTTTATCCAGCTAGTAATCCTCACCACATTCTTTTTCGACTCCTTACAAAGTCGATAGTAAATAAGGAATAAATATCCACAACTGACAGGAAGAAGGAAATTCTCATCCCTCATATTGCCAGCCAACTCTTTGGCATTTAGCACCACTTCATCGTATATTGCACCCTTAATAGAAAGTCCACAAAGTTGACGTAAATCCCATAACGAAATAGACATTTCGCCTATGAAAGTGTGAAGGGTATTAGTGGACAGACACCAAAGCTCACAAAAGGCTCGCATAACACTATGTAGTGGGTCATACAGGAACAATGAGGCATAAATTGCATCGTAAATGCTAGCCTGTTGTAGTACCTTACGGTGTTGCCCCAATGCATCTCCAACCACTCCCAATATCCTTCACAAAAAGAAAGTTCTACTATGGCCTTGAAAATAGTGCCCCATGCCACCTTCAAAGCCCGAACCGCACTCCCAAGAGTAGAAAATGAACTAGGATCCTCAATGTCTTTATGGTTAAATGACTTTAATAATAAAACCCTAGAGTGTGACTGTAGACGTGCCCGAGGACTCCCGAGCTCCGCGCGCGAAGGCACGAAATTAGTTTGCTCTCTAGCTACTACAAGTTCGGACTCATGTCACAGTTCTGAATCTAATCTCACACTGTACGATGTAAGATCGATAAATCACCAAAGAGTCCAAATCCGGCAAATCGTTTTGGAAAACTGATTTTAATAAAGAAGTGCCAAACATGGACTGCTTTGCCAGATATAGAGTCGCCACCTAAATATTTTATTTTGGGGGAATTTAGGAAACCCTGACTCGTACCTAAGGCCGCGTGTCCGTCATCACCAAAGTTGCTTCGGCTCAGGAACTTGGGTACGAGAGGGGAAGGTCATGCAATGAGCACCCCCGCTCGCCCGATCAAAAGATCGGCCTTTACTAAGCATGATATTTTGTTTTTGAAAACACATGTGTTCTTATTCTGGTTATTAACCTAGAATTACTATGTGATGCGCACAGCATACAAGTATAGACTAGATCGCCTAAGTTGGAACAAAACATTGCATGTTCATTTGAAAAATGATTTGAAGTTTGCTACTCGCAAGTAGGCTACAACGCAAATTTTGATGAATTGTTCCAATTCAAGCAATCCAACCTTCACCCACAGGCATTCAGGCAGTTATAGCAAATAAGCAATTAGCCTCATGGCAAGCATGCTTTCATGGCAACATTAACACACTGTAGACACCCCATTTTTGACCGTCCTCAAGACCTGGACGTCACCGCTTGAACACTCGGTGATTATCCATGTTCGTGTTCGTTTGGAGTTCCCGGAGTTCTCGGCTACGCGCCTTGCCTCAGGACCTCCGAACTTGACCGTTTTGTGTTTGGTTTTGCACCAAACACTTGTGCTTTGCCTTGGAGGGGCAGGGAATGCCTTGTGAGGCATCCCCACACACCACCGGCAATGGCTAGAGGCCACCGGCTGGTTGGTGTTGCCATCGGCACTATATTGTGCCGGTCGGCACTCTTTTGTGCCGGTCGGCAGTCAATTTTGTCAAAATGACAATTTTGCCCTGTCGACTACTGTTCAGTTGCTTTTTGAGATATTTTGAAGCAGCTGTATAGCATTTGTTTCCCCTCCATACACGTGTATGGAGGGATGAGCCTTTGGTTTGCTTAGCTTGTAAGCTTTGTTGCCTATAAGAGAGGGCTCTCTTCTCTTGGCTCAAGGGTTAGAAAGATTAGACATTTTTAGAGAGAAAAGACAGAGAAGAAGCTCTGGTTCTAGGTTAGAACTTGTGTATCTATCCTATCTCTCTTTTCCTCTCTTGTTTCTACACTAGGTGCTTTAATCCATATTATTGCACACAAGCACCTAGTGTTTCACCTTCCTTCGGTTACTGAGGTTCTAAGGGCTGGTTCTTGAAGTTTTTGGTTGGATTTGAGCTTAAGGAAGCAACAACATCAACCTTTGTGAAGGTGGTCTTCAAGGGTAAGAAACTATCCCTTTTTACCCCATTTTTGCACTCCATTTTTGCATAGATTAGAACTGTTTTTGTGCTTAGCATTTGATACAAAAAAGTTCTATTTTTTAGTCCTCTTTATTGTTGGTTAAGAGTGTTTTGTGCTTTGGGGAGGTTTGACCACCCTTAGGCCTTGAAAAGGCCTCATTTTGGTGCTATTTTGTGAGAGCTCCGGGATTTTGGTGTTGGGGTCTCTTCACCACTGAAATCTTGAGGGATTTCAGTGGTGAAGATGATGCCTTGAAGTCCCAAGAAGGAGAGGGTCACCCCCTCTCCTTGTTTTCCTTGAAAAGGACCTATTTTGCCTCTTGAGGGAGCCCCATGTTTGGTTGTTTGTTGGTTATGCCATGGCTGTATTTTGTGCTCATATTGCCATATTATAACTTTGTATCATGTTGGTTTTGGTCCCTTATGCATGCTTAGCATAGTTGCCATGTAATGCCTTGTAATGCCTTTAACATGTCTTAGGTGGTTAGCCTTTATTCGAGTGTGATTTGGGCTTAGACTTATGAACGTTTTGTGCTTATTTTTTCCATGACCTAGGTCTGTCCATAGTCGTTTGGATTGATTTTGGCATGTTTAGTATAGCCCCTTTGTATTTGTGGCTTGCCGGGCTTGTATGCCTCAAGTATGTGAATGTGTAGCTGGTGTTTCTTGCATCATTTCGGTGGTTTGGAACCACCTAACATGTAATTTCAGTCCCTTTGGCATGCTCATATGCTTGCCTAAGTTGCCTCTTTGAAGTTTTGAAAGCATATGTTGTATGCCCAATGATTTGGTCATTGTGTGTGCCTTGCTCTAGAGCCACTTAGATGCCATCTAGGAGGTCCCTTTTGTATGGTCTAGGGCTGCCTTAGACCTGTTTTAAGCCTTCTTGGCCTTGTGAGGCTTGGTTGGCTTAGCCATGGTTTAGGTCTCCTTTGGCTTGCCTTGGATGCTTGGACCATTTGTTGCATGCTTAGTCTATTTTGTTGCTTGGTTTGGCACCATGTCCAACATGATTTTAAAGCTTATATATGCATGTTAATATGTCCATGTTAGCCTCTTTTAAGTGTTCTTAAGAGTTGCTTGTTTATGCCTAAGTGTTGGATTATGTATGCTTGCATGTGTGCATGTATTGCATATATCTTAGCCTTCACTTCTATGGCATTTGGCCATTGATTTTAGGCTTATTTAGAGCTGCCTAATCTATGTGCAAGTCCATCCTCTTGTTGCTTGCATATGCTCCTTGAGTGTTGTAATGTATTGGTAAGTAAATGCATGTTAGGACTAACATGATTGAATGAAGTCACATGCTTGTTTGCATGCTTGGACATCCACATTACACCTTGCATACTTGATGGTTGACATTGGTGTTTCATGCCTTGTATGTTTGTTAGCTTGTATGCTCCTTTGCATTGGCATGATTGCATACTAGTTGACATGTCTAGGATTGCATCACATAAACATGCATGCTCTACCTCTTGACCAAGTCATGATAGAGGCTTAGCACCCTTGTGTGTTTGTTTGGTTTGCATGCATTTGAAATAGAAGTTGCACGTTTGGTTCTTTGGGCCATCATGCATTGAAATGCGTGATTGGTGGCCCGAGAATCGAGGCACATGCCCCTTTGAGTCACAAATATGATAAGGGGCATGATTGGTGCACACATTGTTGGAATTACATTACCATGCAAGTTTTTGCCCTCTGCTGCTGTGAGTTGCAGATTCTGCAGACATTCAGTGCCGGCCGGCAGTATTTAGTGCCGACCAGCAGTCTATTGATGGCCGATGGATGAATTTTGTGCCGGTGACCTCATGCTGATGCCGGTGGAAGTCCTACTCAGCCGATGATGTCCCTCAGTGTCCTGGGAGGCACTCCTAAGACTTTGGCAGTCTTCTGAGATGCAAAGCAGGGAAAACAGTGGCAACCTAAGCATGGCAGTGCAATTCCGAGCAAGTCCCGAGCATGCGTTGCATCCGGCCCTCATCTCGAGGCGGTTTACTGCTTTAATTAGATTAATTAATTTATTTGATTAATTTAGTTGGACTGTAATATTTTAATTAGTTTGCGTAGTTAATTAATCTGTATTATTATTTTGGTCCCTCCGAGTGAGGGCAAATTTGTAATAAGTGTGGGTGAGTGGTTTGTATGTCTTCCAACCCCCACTTCTTTCTTCCCTTTTATTTACCTGCTTATGATGGTAGATTAGGGCACGTCTATTTTAGCATACCTTATGCAATGCATGCGTGCATCCATGCATTTGTCTAAACATGCACCGGGCTCGGTACATCATACAAACTGCATTGTACTCTAAATTCCAACTTGAATACGTGCATCAAATGATTGCATTTCACGTGCCATTTTAGGGTTAGCCGAGCCTACTCTAAATTGCATCCTTGCCTGTGTTGCATTAGCCACTTAACACGACCTAGGGACATGCATGTCTGCTAATTAGTTTCTTGTTTTGGCACGGAGTACGATGTAAGTATTTTACGCTTTAGCATACCACATGCGTGTGAATGTTGCCATGACAGTATGCTTACCATGCGGCTAAGTGCTTATGTGAGATAAACTGTTTGAATGCCTGTGGGTGGAGGTTGGGTTGCTTGAGTTGGGAAACTCATTGAAATCCGTGTTTTAGCCTACTTGCGAGTAGCAAATTCCGAAGCATTTTCAAAACGAACGGATATGCAATATTGATTTCCAAATTAGGCAATCTAGTCTATACTTGTATGCTGTGCGCATAACATAGTAATTCTAGGCTAATAATTGGATTAAGAGCATGTAATGTTTTCAAAATCGGATATCACGGTTAGTAGAGGCCGGTCTTCGAACCGGGCGAAAGGGGGTGCTCATAGCTGACCTTCCCCGATCGTACCCAAGCTCCCGAGCCAAGACTACTTTGGTTATGATGGACACGTGGCCTTCGGCATCGAGTCAGGGTTTCCTAAATTTCCCATTTTAAAAAATATTTAGGTGGCGACTCTGTAATCTGGCAAAGCAGTCCATGTTTGGCACTTCTTTTCAAAATCTGTTTTTTTTTCTCAAAACGATTTGCCAGAGTTGGACTCTTTGGTTCAGATTTAGAACCGTGACAATTCGAGTCCGAACTGTAGTACACCCACAAAACGAACAGAACGGGACTTAACCCTCCCGGGGCGTTCGGGGATGTCTACACACACATGCAATATGCTAAAGCGTAAACACTCACAGTGTACTCTTAGCCAAAACAAAGAACTAGTTAGAAATCATGCATGATCCTAATTCATGTTAAGATGGCTAATGCAACACATGCGAAAATGTAACTAAGATAGGCTCGGCTACCTAGAATGTCATGTGAAATGCAACTTGATAACATGTTGTTGAACACGTATTCAAGTAAATGTATTAAAAATATAATGCAATTAGTATGATGCGCCGAGCCCGGTGCATGCAAGACAAATGAATGGATGCACGCATGTGAAGCATAAGGTATGCTAAACAAAATATGCCCTAAAACTAACCATCGTAAGCGGTTAAGTAAAAGGGAGAAAGAAAAGGGGGTTGGAAAACATGCATCACACACACGCACGCTTATTACAACATTGCGCCCTCTCGACGGAGGGACTGAATAAAAAGCTAACTAGCTAATCTAAGCTAATTAAACTAATTATTACAAAACAAACTAATTAACTAATCCTAATTAACTAATTATTACAAAACAAATTGAAATAGCTAAACGCATTAACTATTAAAGTATAAAATGAATGCCTAATCTAGCTAAGTAAAGAAGCTAAATAAAGTAGTAAAACAGGAGGTTCTCAGAGGGAGAAAACTGGATGCATGCTCGGTCGCCTCGTTCGGAAATCCGTCACAATGCCCCAACTTGCCTTTACTCTCATTTGTTCTCAGAACCTTGCACCATGCTCCAGAAAGCTTAAACTCCACCATGGGAACCTGTGGGAGGGTGGCCGACCACCTAGGGATGTCACCAGCCACTGGCCGACCACTTTCTGTGCTGAAAACCATAAAAAGTGGTCGGCCAGCTAGTTTTTCTAGCTGGCCAACCAGTTGTTGCTACCAAACTCCAGTTTTCTGCAACAGAGAGCAAGAAAGGGCATGGCAATGTATTTGCAAGATATGTGTGCACAACCACCCTCCCTATCATTTCATGAGCTCAAGGGAGTGTAGTTCTCGACTCTCGGGCCACCAATCGCGCATTTCAATGCGTGATGGCGTAGAAGTCAAATTGCACAATTCAATATAAAATGAATGCACAAGTAAACACATAAAGCCTAAAACTCTATCATGCTTGATCAAGAGCGTCGGCGACCGAGAATTGAGGCACGTTTCATCACTTCAAGTATGAAACGTCCCTCGTTTCCCGTGTTTGGACTAACACCTATTCCAAACACAATGCAACAAATAATATGCACAACGCAAACAACAACATGGCATACTCAATGCAATGTGACATGATCAACTTAACAAAGCTAATGACATGCGAACAATGCTAATGCATGCATGCACAATGCAATGCTACAAGGGCAACTTAGCAATGTTAGGAACATGCATACTCAATGCAAAGAAACAACTTGGCATACATAATGCAAATAACCACATGGCATGCACAAGGCAATGTAAGATGGCATACTCAATGCAATGAACAATAAGCATGCGAACAACATGTAAACAAACATGCTAAATGGACTTAAACCAAAAGGGGGGTAGACCTCAGCCATGCCCAAATCAGTGGCCATTGGTGATCAAATTAAGGCACATGGAGCATATACAAGCATGCACATGCAATAGCCTATCAAAAAGGCCTAAGAGCACAACTCTCAAGAAGGCTCAAGGA
The DNA here is from genome assembly GCA_036172215.1 of Camellia granthamiana. Lineage (NCBI taxonomy): Eukaryota > Viridiplantae > Streptophyta > Magnoliopsida > Ericales > Theaceae > Camellia > Camellia granthamiana. Next base: position 129,822,035 of record CM069910.1, read on the forward strand.
GTGACAAATGCAGAAGTGTAACAACACTAAATGCACTGAAATTAAGTAAGAAACGATGCCAAATCATTCAAATAAAGCAAGCATGGCATGCAAAGGTCCTAAAGCATGAAAGCTAATAAGGAGGACTACAAAGGAGGCATATAATACATGGCAAATATGCATGAACCAAACATGGACAGAGCTTAATTAGGTCTAAACAAAGACCAAAACCTGCTAAGATGGAGGCCCGAAGGCCTAGGCAAGATGGCATACATGCTAGGCCATAAGTAAGGCAACAATGCACAACACTTAAAGACATTCAAAGCATGAAAGAAGTGGGAACATGGCAATGCTATAAGCTCTGAAATGAAGTATTAAATGATGCCAAATCATCTAAATAGCTCAAAGATAGCATGCATGAGTCAACAAAACACAAAGCTAGCAAGGCCAATTGCACTACAGCTATACAAAGCATGAAGGATATGGAAAAGGCAACCCAAAACAGTCCTAGAACATGTCAAAATGATACTAAAAACATGCATGGAAGGAAGCCAAAACAAGCTAGCATGAAGGGCATAAGGCATGATGAATGCAAGGCAAATAAGGTGGTTTACACTACACCTATTAAGACCAAGCATGGAATAACTTAAGCAACAAAAATCAGAGTTATATCATGGCAAGATAACCCCAAAAACACATTGAAATGATGGGTCGCAAGCTAAGGCATGAAGACATACGCAATGATTCATGTTAAGGCATAAAGGGGCAAACCCTCCAACGCATTGAATAAGTGAAAGATGCAAGTGTATGGCCATGAAACATGCACTGAAATAACATAATAAATGATGCCAAATCATTCAAATAGGCCAAGCAATGCATGCTAGTGGACTCGATACACAAAGCTAACAAGCTAGAATGCACTATAGATATACAAAGCATGGCATGCATGACCAAAACAACACAAATCAAAGCTAGAGCATGCTAAAACATGGATAAAAGCTTCTTGAAGTTAAGCCAAAAGCATGCTAGAATGACATGTCAAAGCATGATGCATGTTAGGCTATTTCATGGAATTGCACTACAAGTGCATGGAACATGCAAAGGCCAACCAAACCAAACCAAAACAAAGGTATGATATGGCAAAATACCACCAAAAACATGCTGAGATGCACTCAAATGAAGCTAGAATGACATGCTACTTCATGAAGCATACAAGACTAGTTTGTGTGATTTACACTACAAGTGTACAAGGCATGCAAGGGGTGACCAAACCAAACCAAAACAGTGGTATGACATGCTGAAATAACCCCAAATACATGCTAAGAACAAGCCAACACAAGCTTAACAAACATGCTCAAACATGAGGCATATGAAACAAGTATTCAAGACACAAGGAGAGGGGATGACCCTCTCCTATTTAGGACTCCAAAACCACCTTTCCACCATTGAAAATCCTCTGGATTTCAGTGGTAGAAAGGTCATGCAAAGGCTACAACAAGAGCCTAGAGGGATGGCTCAAAATAAGGCCTAACAAGGCCTAAGAGGGGGTAAACAACCCCAAATACAAAAGTGACCTTAAACAAAGATCTTAAGAACCAAAATTCAGAACTTTTTGTAGTTAAGAGTTAAGCTTAAAACAGCATGCAAATAAGGATAAAAGCTTAAGCAAAAATGGGGGATTTAAGGGTTAGAAACTCACCCTTGAAGACCACCTTTAAAGCTGCAACTCCAATAGGTTTTTCAAGCTCAAACCAACCCAAGAACACCAAAACCAGCTCCTAAGCACCTCAGCAACAAAAGGATGGTGTTTGAGTGTGTGTTTGTGTGCAAAAGTGAGACAAAATGACACTTTAAGGCACAAAACAAGAGCAAAAGGGAGATATAGATATAAGTGTGTATGTATAACTCAAACCACAAATTTCTGAACCTGGAGGAGGGAGGAGGAGCCTCCCTCTTATAGAGAACAAAAGCTAAAGCTTCTCAAGGAAGCTAAGCTTCAGGGCTATCCCTCCATATACGTGTATGGAGGATGGTTCTAGTGCTCTCCAGCTATGCCAGCTGGCCAAAAATATCTCCAAAAAGGTGACAAAAAGTAGCCGACCACTTTAAGTGGTCTCCCACAACAAAAACTGGTCAGCCAGGGATAGGAGAAGTGTACACACTGAAAATAAGCAAGTGGTGTGGTGGCCGACCAGAAAGGTGGCCCAAAGACCAAGAAAGCCAGTTATCCGACCAGAAAACTGGCTGGCAGGAAGAAAAGTGGTCTCCAAGGGGAAAAACTAGTCTCCCACCCTTGTACCACCTTCCAAACAAGGAAAATAAGGTTTGTACCAAAAACAAACCAAAACGGATGCAAGACGAGAGATCGGGAGGCAAAGCACGCGGCCGAAAGCCTCGAAAACTAGTCTACTAGCATCAAAACTGGTATACGACCACAAAAGTGGTCTCCTGGACCATAGTGTTCCTCTAGGCAGAGGCAACAAGGCATGGTTCAAAAACCACGCCAAACGGAGAACGTTAAGCTGTCCCGAGACAAGGCGCATGGCCGAAGGCTCCAAAAATCGAAAACTAGTCTCCAAATGGGAAAAGTGGCCTACGACCACAAAAAGATAATCTACAAGACCTCTCCCTCCCTTTGGGAAGAGAAAACAAGATTCGGTCCACAAACCGAGCCAAAACACAAAGAGTTCAGAGGCCCGGAGGCAAGGCTCTCAGCAAAAACTCTGAAACCTCGAAACGAGCGCAACATGCACTATCACCGAGTGCTCAATCGATGACGTCTGAGTCTTAAGGTCGGTCAAAAATGGGGTGTCTACAGTGACAAGCCTTCAACCAATTGACATGAAGTATCACGAGTCCATTGCGCCAAATGAAAAGAACCATCAAGCGGCTCGAACTTCAAGCCCCAAGCACCAAGGAAATGAGGGCGAATTTGAAGAGTAGTCCCCTTCGCAATAGCGTCACTAGAGTCTTCAAGAATGGTCAAATATCCCTTCTTGAAAGTCTTGAAGTATACCATCACTGAGTGACAAAGTCAAACAATTATTATAAAAGAAAAAATGCATGCATTATGGAGAGACATATATGATACATGATCATGACATAAGTCAAACTAATCACCTATGGTCGAATGGGTGGTGGCAGAAGTGTCTACTTTACTAGCCCAATATCCAAGCGGCTAGCTTGACAGGTGCATTCCCCCCACATAAGTAAAACTAATCACCTATGGTCGAATGAGTGGTGGTGGAAGTGTCTACTTCACTAGCCCAATATCCAGGCGGCTAGCTTGACAGGCGCATTCTCCCACATAAGTCAAACTATTCACCTATGGTCAAATGGGTGATGATGGAAATGTCTATTTCACTAGCCCAATATCTAGGCGACTAGCTCGATTGGCGCATTCCCCTACATAAGTCAAACTAATCACCAATGGTCGAATGAGTGGTGGTGGAAGTGTCTACTTCACTAGCCCAATATTTAGGCGGCTAGCTCGATAGGCGCATTCCTCCACATAAGTCAAACTAATCACCTATGGTCGAATGGGTGGTGGTGAAAGTGTCTACTTCACTAGCCCAATATTTAGGTGGCTAGCTCAATAGGCGCATTCCCTTACATGACTCAAACTAATCACCTTTGGTCAAATAGGTGGTGGTGGAAGTGTCCACTTCACTAGCCCAATATTTGGGCGGCTAGTTCGATAGGCACATTCCACCACATAACACTTATGGTCAAATGGGTGGTGGTGAAAGTGTCTATTTCACTAGCCCAATGTCTAAGCGGCTAGCTCGATAGACGCATTCCTCTACGTAAGTCAAACTAATCACCTATGGTCAAATGGGTGGCGGTGGAAGCGTCTACTTCACTAGCACAACATCTAGGTGGCTAGCTCGATAGGCGCATCCCCCACATAAGTCAAAATAATCAAGTATGGTGAAAGAGTAATGGAGTATATTATTCAATTATTCCTACAAAATCGCTATTTTTTATAGACGACAAATAAAATGTAATCTCCAAAGGTGGTTTGTCTTGTCAATCAGAAAATACAAAGTAACAGTATTGGTAAAAAGTTGCTACCAAAAAAAAAAAATGTCGATTCTCCTAAGCCATAATTATGTTAAAAAAAAAAAAAAAAAAAAAGGGGTCAGAACATTCATATTCCAATCAATTCACCTTTAAAGGGCCATAACCTAGGGATATAATGACAACAGGCACTAGTAATCATGTATGTACCATCCTATATACATGTAACAAGAGATATAATAAAGAATGGAGGCAAATAAAGGCAAAGAAATCTTTCTTGCAAAGGAAAGCAACAAGTCTAGCTACCTTTTGATTTAGAGCTCTACTTCAGCTCCAATAGGTGGACGGCGGCGCTGAGGTATGTAAAGATGATTGATTCAAAGCTTAGGGTTTTCATGACACTCCTCTCTTCATCCATATATAGGCATACTAGTTAAGCCTTCAAAGATTCTACCTTGTTTTTTTTATAAAAAAAGAAAAAGAAAAAGAAAAAAAGAATTTAGAATAATTTACATGGTTAAATCTTTTCCATACTTGAGTGACTGGTACATTGGCCCAAGCTCATGCCAGCCGAGCACTCAATATATATATATATATATATGTCTATTATAGCAGATCAAGTCCAAAGGAGGAAGGCACCAATCTTGCTAGTTAGATTAGTCCTACAAATGTTGCCATGAGCACAAGGAGGTGGGGACATAAATAAATTTTGGAGAATCATAACCAAAATTACTTTCCCTCCATTACAATTGTACTGTCAATAGGTTTCCAAAATGCCTCATCAAATCTCATTAAAATAAGGCATGTGTGATTGGTTTGCCATTAATGCCATATAAGCTCCAAGCCAAACACGCAAACACCAAATCAACAAAGTACTTCAAGTCTCACCCTTCGTGTTAGCGAGCAAGCATTCAATTGGAGCCTTGAAGTGGAGGCAATTTGTAGACATTTAGATTTTTATATGTCTTGATCATCGTCTGATTAATCAAGATGAATAAATTTTCTTGATTAATCAAATTTAAGATGGTCAAAATTTTTAAATAGATGTAGGTCCTACTAAAATTATGGATCTTAATCCATTTTAAATTATGAGTCACACCAAAATAAAAGTAAACCTATTTTGACAATTGAGTCAATCCAAATGTGCGGGGCCCATGAAAATATTTTATCAAAATTTAGTGGAATAATTCAAATTTAAATTTGAATGCAAATCATGTCCATAAGAGAAGAAGTAAATTGATTGTTTCTTAGAAATTAGAGTCAATTTTGGAGTTTCCAAAATTAAGCTTTCCCTCCTAAACCTGTAAATAAAAGGCTCTCATTAGGGGGAAAAGGGACACATTCTTTAGCTAATGGTCTTGCAAGCTCCTAAGCAATTTCGAAACTCTGTCAAATTCTCTTCGTAAAATTCTCTCTAAAGTTCCACAAACTTAGAAGAAAGAATTATCAAACACTCCAAACTTGTGCCAATCCTTTTAAGTTATAAATACAAATTTAGTCTCTCTTTTCAAAGAGATCATTTCAAGACTCGTTCGAGATCAAGCTGTTAGAAATGGGCGCCCATGTGGCATGACCATTTAACATTTGAATTTGAACCTTATCCAAATGGGTTTTGAATTTGAATTCAAACCTATTTAGGATAACCACTCAGGATACAGATATTATTTCCATTAACTCATATGGATAGATAATAATAATATTATATATCTGATATATGGGTTATGGGTGATTAAGAGATATACAACGTATCATCTCTGTTTTTTCCCATATACAGTTTCTCCCATATACTGACTCTCTCCCATAAACAACGATCAATAAGCCATTTGCACTGTGATTTGTGTGGGTGATATTCACCATTGTAATATCACCCCACTGCTGGGTTGATTGACCAGACTCGGGAAACACGTGATTTACCCACGAGATCCTTCAAAGTTCAGATTATATCACAAAGGTATGACCTTATTAATTTTTATTCCGTTGCGTCATACTTTGTTTACATTGGTATCAGAGCATTAATGGATATTTTCGTGTTTCCTTTAATCATGTGTATATTTGTTATATGTATAAGAATACATTATATACATGAATGTTAGTAGAGAAAAAAAAATCTATTTTATTAGATTAAGAGCATAAATATTTTTTTTTATGTTCATTAATGCTTTTTTAAATACCATAAATGGTTTTATTTTGAAAAAAGGAGTCCGGCAGTACAAAAATCGGACCAAAAAACACCCTGGAAGGCGGCGCGTGGTGTGCACGCGCCACCCGACGCAGTGAGCCGCTCCCACGCGCTCCCACGCTCTCCCACGCGCCAGTCGCCCGGCCAACGCGCTGTCACGCGCCCTCACGCGCGCGTCAGCGGCGCTGTCCACGCGCGCGCCGTCTGCGCCTCGCACGCGCGCCGCGTGCTGGAGCCGAGCGCTGAGCCGCGTTTCGAGCCGTGCGCCGAGCCGCTTCGAGCCGCGTGATGAGCCGCGCGCGCTGTTTTTCCCCGGCGGCTTGGCTGGCTTGGCTGATGATGCCTAAGGCACTGTTTGTTCTGTTTTTTAATTCTGTATTACGTTAAATGGTCATAATTAATTCATTACTTATTTGTTTTATGCGTGGTTTGTACTGTTAGACTCAGAATAAATTTTTCTATGTTCTGTAAAATTTTGAAAATTTTACGAAAATAAAAAAATATTTTTCCTGTGTTAATAATTCATTTTTTATGCTTTAAAATGATTCTGGTATTGCATAAATAATTTTCTGGGGTTGAATTTTTTATTGTGGACTTCTGAAATGTTTTACTATTTACTGGGAATATTTTTTCTGTTTATCAGTTTCTGGATTTTTATTTCTAATTTTATGTGTGTTTATTAGTTATTTAAAATTCCAGAATATTTCAGAAAAAATTTCAGAAAATTTCAGAATGATGTACATTTTTAATTATGGCATAATCTGAATATTGTCTCAGTTTATCAGTTTCTGGATTTTTTTATTTCTAATTTTATTTGTGTTTATTAGTTATTTAAAATTCCAGAAAATTTCAGAAAATTCCAGAAAATTTCAAAATGATGTACACTTTAATTATGGCATAATCTGAATATTGAATACAGTATATTTTTTGGATTTGTAATATGTTGTAATTAGAGAAGCATGATTAGTTAGTTATTTATTTATTTATTTGAATTCCATTATTAAATAAATATAGCATGAGTTGTTTGTAAATTTACAATGAGATGCTATTGTATGGATTTTATCATGCTTTGTATATGCCATAAGTAGTGGGAGATTGTTTGATTGTTTGATTATTTTTGCGCATGGAATTAAATTAAATTTTGATAATTATCACTAGAGGCGCAAGAGATGATTACGAGCATAGCAAATTTTCGATCTTGAGACATGTGTAAAATTATCATTATTTAATTTAGATTCTTTTTGCTGCAAAATATTTTGTTTTGTGTTGCTATCATTAATATCCCCTGAGCATTTGTTTACTCTGTATGTGGAAATGGCTGCTAAGACTGTGGTGGCAGACTTAACTAAGGGAGAGAAATTGGATGGCGACAATTATGATATATGGCGCCGTAAGATCCAATACCTCCTCAATGAGCAAGAAGTGTTGACCACACTTGAACAAGTGATGGTTGAGCCAGAGCAGGGCAATACAGCTCAACATCGTCGTGATCTTGAAGCCTTTCAGACTTGGCGTAACAAAGATCGGTGTGCGCGCTTTACTATGTTGAGCAGCATGCACAACGACTTGATTAGTGAGTTTGAGCATTGCCCGACTGCATTTGAGATGTGGGAAGCTCTCAAGCAAAAGTTTGGTATTACCTCTTTGGCAAAGCTACGTGGGCTGACTATGAAGTTTGACTCATATCAGAAAAGGGCGCATCACTCGATGAAGCAGCATTTGAGAGTCATGTCAGCCATGATACGTAAGCTTGCGGCTGCTGGGCACAATTTGACTCAAGAGTAGCAAGTACAAGCTGTGATACGCTCTCTGCCAAATTCTTGGGAGCAGATGAAGCAGAACATGATGCATAATGAGAGTGTGAAAACATTCGAAGACATATCGCGTCATTTGGAGCTAGAGGCTGAGCGCCTTGAGGCGGCTAAGTCTGATGGTTCTGCTATGGTGGTTGAGTCAAGCTCACGTAAGACTTCTCAGTTCAAACGTGGAAAAGCAAAAGGTGCCCCTAAGAAGCAAGCAGCAGCTGCGCTTAAGCCTAATGGCGCTAGAAATTTCAAGCGTAGAGGCAAGAGAGGTGGTAAGAAGGCAAAGGCTAAGTTGACATGCTTTAACTGTAACAAAGAAGGACACTTCACTCGGGATTGCCCTGAGCAGAAGAAGGTACTCCCTTACTTAATTTCTCGCATTCAATGCTTTGTGTCTAGTCAAGCATTAATTGCTCATTCTCCTCATTTTTGGGTTGTAGACTCCGGAGCAACAGACCACATCGCGAGGGACAGAGTAGGGTTCGTTGAGTATCGCCGAGTACCTGCTGGGAGCAGAAAAGTTTACATGGGGAACGAGTCCAGTGTGGAGGTGCTTGGCATTGGCACATTCAAGATGGAAATGCGACGAGGGCGCACCTTGTATCTTCATGATGTTCTTTATGCTCCGGATATTCGGCGAAACTTAATTTCAGTTATTAGCATGATGAGCCTTGGTTTTAGCTTTTGTTTTGAGAATAATGGTGTTAGCATTTATTTGGGAACTATTTTTTATGGTTTTGGTTATCTTTCAGATGGTTTTTTAGTTTTGGATGTGGATGATTCTAGTCTTAATAAAAATGCCAATGGCTCTATTTCTAATATTGCATCTTTTTGTGATAATGATTCTATGAGATGGCATGCTAGATTAGGCCACATAGGGCAAGACAGGATGACTAGATTGGCTAGAAAAGGTCTTTTAGGCCCACTCGCTAGAGTCACTTTGCCTACTTGTGAGCACTGTCTTGCTGGAAAGGCAATAAGGAAACCATTTGGGAAAGCCATAAGGGCATCTATCCCATTGCAACTTATTCATTCTGATATATGTGGACCAATGAATGTGAGGGCCAGGCATGGAGCCCCTTATTTCATCACATTTATAGATGATTGCACGCGTTTTGGTCATGTCTATTTGATTTCTCACAAGTCAGAAGCATTGGATTGCTTTAGACGATATGTTAATGAGGTTGAGAATCAATTAGACAAGAGCATTAAGGCTCTAAGGACTGACCGACGACGTGAGTATCTATCTGAGCAATTTAAAGTGCTCTGTGAGGAAAAAGGAGTTATCAGGCAATTGACAATTCCTAGGACTCCGCAACAAAATGGTGTAGCGGAGAGAAGGAATCGCACATTGCTTAACATGGTTAGATCAATGATGGCGCAAGCTAATCTTCCAATTTCTTATTGGGGAGATGCTTTGTTGACTGCTGCCTATGTCCTTAACCGTGTGCCCTCCAAATCAGTTCCTTCCACCCCATATGAGATGTGGACTGGCAAAAAGCCTGATTTGGGCAATTTGCAGCCTTGGGGTTCGGCAGCTTACATACATAATGCTTCCCATAAGTTTGGGAAGTTGGGCCCTAGAGGAAAGAAGTGCATCTTCATTCGCTATAGTGAGCATTCTAAGGGTTATGTGTTTGTTGGGGAGCATCCAGATGGAAGTGTGACTGAAATTGAGTCACGAGATGTGGATTTCCTAGAGGAGGATTTCCCTAGCAGAGGTGAGGTAACTAGAGAAGTAGAACTCTATGAGATGGAGGATCTACTTGAAGGCGCACCTAGTAGCCTAGTAGAGAATGAGGAAATAATTCCTCAAGCTCCTAGGGACAGTGGGAGCGATCTACCTGCCCATGGATTAGATCCAATGGATGAGGATTCTCAGGATTCTCAACTACGTAGAAGCAAACGTGGAGCTATACCCTGTCGTCGTTTTGAGATTGAAGGGGAAGCATTCATGATTGCTCCGAGTGATGAGATGGAGCCTAAGAATCTCAAAGAGGCTCTCTCATCCCCTGCTAGTAAAGAATGGAGTATTGCAATGGATGAAGAAATAGAGTCTATGAAGAAAAATCATGTCTGGGACTTGGTTGATTTGCCGCCAGGGCGCAAGACTATTGGGAACAAATGGGTTCTCAAAGTCAAGCGCAAGGCGGATGGTTCCATAGAAAGGTATAAGGCTCGCCTAGTGGCGAAAGGTTACACCCAACGAGAGGGTGTGGACTATGAGGAAACTTTTTCACCAGTTGTAAGGTTTGCCTCTATTCGCCTAATCCTGGCCATAGTAGCTCAATTGGACTTAGAGCTGTATCAGATGGACGTTAAAACTGCATTTCTCAATGGAGAATTGGATGAAGAGATCTATATGGATCAACCAGAAGGCTTTGTGGTAGTAGGTCAGGAGCGCAAAGTTTGCAAGCTTCAACGATCTATTTATGGCTTAAAGCAATCATCCAGACAGTGGAATCTGAGATTTCATCGAGCCATTGTTTCTAATGGGTTTACGATGATTGATGAAGATCACTGTGTGTACGTTAAGCGGTCCAAGGACATTTTTCTGATATTGTCATTATATGTGGATGACATATTATTGGCTGGAAATGACAAGGAGATGATTGTCGCCACTAAAATGTGGTTGTCCTCTACATTTGAGATGAAGGACATGGGTGAGGCGAGCTATGTGCTCGGTGTTAAGATCCTTAGGGATCGCTCTAGGAGAGTTCTTGGTTTGTCTCAAGAGACTTACATTAAGACTATTCTAGAGCGGTTCCAGATGCAGAGCTGCAAACCCATTGACACTCCTGTTGCAAAAGGCGAGAGCCTAAGCCTTGATATGGGTCCTAAGACTCAAGAAGAAAATGAAAAGATGGCCCGTGTTCCCTATGCAAATGCTGTTGGAAGCTTGATGTATGCTATGATGTGTACACGTCCTGACATTTGTTATGCAGTCGGATTGGTGAGTCGTTACCAATCCAACCCAGGACCAGCTCATTGGAAAGCAGTTAAGAGGATATTACGATATCTTAGAGGGACTGCAGATTACACACTTTGCTACCAGAGTTCAGATCTACATCTAGTTGGCTATTGTGATGCTGACTGGGGAGGAGACCTAGATGAGCGTAAGTCTACTTCAGGATATGCTTTCATGCTTAGCGATGGTGCTATTTCTTGGAGCAGTAAGAAGCAATCCTGTATCGCCTTATTGACTATGGAGGCTGAGTTTGTGGCTTGTTCATCTGCCGTTCAGGAAGCCGTGTGGTTGAGGGGATTCCTTCAGCATTTGGATGTTGTCACACACACTTCAGACCCTGTGACTATCCATTGTGACAGCATGGCTGCACTCGCTTACGCTAAGGATCCTAAATACCACGGCAGAACCAAACACATTGATGTGAGGTTCAACTTTATCAGAGACATTTTGGCGCAGAAAGAAGTGATCCTGGAGCACATCCCTACGAGTCGCATGGTTGCGGACCCTTTGACTAAGCCCATTGCTAGAGATGTTTATCTTACTCATGTTAGGGCTTTAGGACTACGTAGGTGGTGATTTTTTTTATGTGTATTCAGTTGAACTCTTATTTTTGGGGATATTTATGCCATTAGTATTCATATTTGTTTCTATTACACATTTATGTTTACTACCTTTTACAATGGTTTGTGAATTAGCATACACAAAATAATTAAATTGATGTTAGCAGGCAAGATTGGCTCACTCACACGAGCAATCGCCCTTAGCGCTAGGTAGCGGGTAAGGATGAGACTAGTGGCTTATAATATTTGGAGCAAATAGAGAAGCTAAAATTATCCACTAGCTATGTCGCCTTGGTTGGAGCCAAGATGAGGTCTTGATTGGAGACCGACCATGGATATGAAAGTACCCACTTTTCCATGATGTGCCTGTTATGGATAGCCAGATGCGAGATATCATTTGATGCCTGAGAGGCGAGCAAATAGAGAATTCGAGTTAGACGCTAGGAAGCGACTTGTGCGCTTAAGAGCGACTAGACTAAGATCTGTATGGTGTGTGAGTTTAACATCACTCTTTGGAAGAGTAACTCCACTATAACATGCATTCGTACTGCATGTGCTTATCGACCCGTTAGCGAGGTGAAAGAATGGATCCCTGCTTCTTTACCGTGTGAGTCCTAAAAGTCATTTTTTCTTAAATGACTTCACTTTGTGCCTTTGTGACCTTTGACTATGTCATAAGATGAGGAGTTGATGTTCAGCTACTTTGGTATGTTGCCTGCGGTCATGTATGATTCGGCTTTAAGGGACATTACTGGGAAAGCGGTCAATTTCAAATTGAATGATATGAGGGTGAAGGGAAGATCATCTAGTTCTACATCTCTGCTCTATATTCACTGTCGACAACTCACATCGCTCTTTAAAGGATGCTGATTGGGTGTGAATATAATGCGGGACCTAGGAGAGTCAAACATGCTCTTTGAGGGATTAGAGATGTTTTTTTGGACTGATGTAGCTAGATTGGTCTGGGTACATGAGACACTATTTCTGTTCTTTTTGGATTGATGTCTCTATACTGATTCATATTGAGTTTCTAGTATAGAGCTCCCACATGCAGGTGTTCTCAGCGGTCGCACGGTGCATTGGCTAGTATGAGATTATTCTTTTTTGGGGAGATTGAGATAGAGATGCGGCAGTGTCATGCCAACTCATGCGCGAGTGGGAGATGTTAGAAATGGGCGCCCATGTGGCATGACCATTTAACATTTGAATTTGAACCTTATCCAAATGGGTTTTGAATTTGAATTCAAACCTATTTAGGATAACCACTCAGGATACAGATATTATCTCCATTAACTGATATGGATAGATAATAATAATATTATATATCTGATATATGGGTTATGGGTGATTAAGAGATATACAACGTATCATCTCTGTTTTTTCCCATATACAGTTTCTCCCATATACTGACTCTCTCCCATAAACAACGATCAATAAGCCATTTGCACTGTGATTTGTGTGGGTGATATTCACCATTGTAATATCACCCCACTGCTGGGTTGATTGACCAGATTCGGGAAGCACGTGATTTACCCACGAGATCCTTCAGAGTTCAGATTATATCACAAAGGTATGACCTTATTAATTTTTATTCCGCTGCGTCATACTTTGTTTGCACAAGCCGTTCAAGCCCTCAATCAAGCCTTTCTTTTCCAAGTTTCTCCATTCGAAGACTTGAAGAAATTTATCAACTTATCTAGTTCAACAACAAGCTTTTACAACCGTTGAATTACGCCAATTTCGGAGATCGAATCAGAAAATTTGTTCTTTTGCAATACAACAAACCACATAGAATTATATTCATTTATTATAATCAATAAAATTAATTATTTATGCATTTATTCTGTATCTTAATTGCAGGATACAAAATTTGTATTTACAAGATCAAAATGGGAGGCTGTGTGACTTCACGCTCCAAGAACTGTAAAGATATATGTAAAGTATAATTATTTACAAGATCAACGTGGTTGTTCAAACTCTGTGTAAACATATAGATAATGATATATATATGTGTGTGTACTTTCATAAATAATAAGATAGATTATAGTAAAAGTGCTTTGAATTGAAAAGAAAAAAAAAAAAAAAAAAAACAACTCCATTTGTACCCTTTCTGATCCTGAACCTAATTGTATAGCATACGTAAATGTGAAAAAAATAGCTTTTTCATTTTTTATTATTATTTTGCCTGGGAGATATGAAAATTGTAGTCATAATATTTGTAGTTAAGAAGATACAAACAATACATTTATATTATGAACCATGAACGACTTGATAATTTTTGTTAGAAGAGTGTACAAGTGCATTCTCATCATTCACAGCCAATATGATCTTTGACTTTGTCTGGTGGTGTGTCGTCATTCTATTTGAAATTGTTTACGTAACGCATCGTCTGAAGAGATGTTCTATGGAAATTTCATTTTGCCTTTGCTTCTGTGGTGCATTGATGTCTGAGTCTGAGAGATGAGATAGTCGCATAAAACTTTAGGTATATGATTAACATGATAAAAGGTTCCGTGTTATTTGGTGCAGTTTATTGTAAGTTAAAAAGTTGATAATTAGAAAGTAGAAATTAAAAGCATCCATTCCCTAACTTTTAAATAATCAGTTTTTCTCAGCTTATTTAAGCTATTTCTGTCTAAAAAACTGTAAGCAGAAGCTGCACCAAACAGTCTGACATAAATTTTCAAATTAAAATAAGTTATAATCACCCCCTATAATCCACATCAAACACCCCCTTCGTTTGGGATGTGAGTTGGCTTTTTGACTATTTTAGCTTAGGATTAAAAAGTTTCGTTTGGGATAGGCTTTTTGACTTTTTTGACTTTTGTGGAAAAAAAAAATGAAATGATTATAATTTAGATGTGATGTTTTGTTTTATTGGACTAAAAAGCCTATTTTACTTTTTTGTAGTTAAAATAGCCAAAAAATCACCTGAGATGCCTAACGAAGGCAAAGAATAAAATTGCATCACCCTTGAATGATAGATGAATTGGTACATGAGGGATGATTTCAAAATCCCAATTTTTTTTGGCTTAAAAAACTGCAAGTAGAAGCTGCACCAAACAGTCTAGCATAAATTTTTAAATTAAAATAAGTTATAATCACCCTTGTAATCCACACCAAACACCCCCTTCGTTTGGGATATGTGTTAACTTTTTGGCTATTTTGGCTTAGGGCTAAAAAATCTCGTTTATGATAAATTTTTTTTATTTTTTTTATTTTTATCAGAGACAAAAATAAATTGATTATGAATTAGATGTAATATTTTGTCTTATTAAACTAAGAAATTTATTTTATCTTTCTATAGTTAAAATAGTTAAAAATATCAAAAAACTTGGCATGTCAAACCAAGGCAAAGAATGAAATTGCATCACGAGCACTGCTGGAGAGCTCTAATCCAGCAGCTCTAATGCCAGCTCTAATGAGCTGGCATGGAGGAAATAAAAAAAAAAAGAAAAAAAAAGAAAACAAGACACAGTCCATCACTGGACCCCACTGCCAACACATTTAGAGCTCATTTTTTAGAACTCTAAATCATTTTTGATTGCATCACCCTTTGAATGACAGATGAGTTGGTATCTGCACCCAACAATTTTTCTGAGGGATGATTTTGAAGGTACATGAAATTTTGGAGGTACATGAAATTTTGTAAATTTACATTTAATATTGTAGCTTTTGATTCCTATTCACTTTCATAGGTACATGAGGTTTTTGGAAAATTTTATTTAATATAGTCACTTTAATTCCCGCCTCATTTTGCAACTTCAGGTTATTTAAATTATTTTTGTCTTAAAAAATTGTAAGCAAAAGCTATACCAAACAGTCTAACACTAATTTCCAAATTAAAATAAGTTATAATCACCTTCCATAAGCCACACCAAACACTCCCTTCATTTTTTAAAATGTGGGTTAACTTTTTGACTTTTTGGCTTTTTGACTATTTTAAGGGTTATTTGGGATGAACTATATAAGTATACTTTTTGACTTTTTGGATAAAAAAATAGAAAAAAAAAAAAAGATGGTTATTTGGGATAACTTTCGACTTTTTACAAAAAAACGTCTATTAAAATATTGTATAAAATAACAAAATTACCGAATTACCCCTAATGCCCCCTATGCGTGTACTGATAGTTACTGTTTAGGAAGCCATATAGTACTCGTTCCTATGAAGTTGTGTGGTGGACTGGACGGTGCTGTTTGACCCGTTGGGGCCCAGCACGGATCTTGTTTTGATAATCTGAATCATTCAATGTGTAGAACTCGTTGAATACTATATATCTGTAAAAAATCAAGTTGATCGGATATTGATAGCTATCTCATCGGATCAATTTTTTGTCAACCGTTAATTTATTCACCATCTATTTTTTTATACAAAACTAATTTGATCATATAGCTATCGATATCTGATCAATGTGATTTTTTACAGGAATATAGTACTCGACGAGTTCTACATATTGAACGGTTCAAATTATCAAAACGGGATCCGTGATGGGTTTCCACGGCCGAACAACGCCATCTTTTTTTGTGCACCCGCCTGTGTAAATTTGTACTATCACTTCAATACACAGTTGACTTGTACTTGGCCTGTGTAAATTTGTTTTTTTTATATATATTTTTTGTAAATAGTGATAACTTTTTGATTTTTTATCTTTTATAGAAGATGCCACACAAGCACTTAGTTTGAGACTAAAAAGTTTCGTTTAGGATAGACTTTTTGACTTTTTTAACTTTTGTCATAAAAAAAATAAAATAATTATAGTTTGAATGTGATATTTTGTCTTATTTGACTAAAAAGTCTATTTTATCTTTTTATTGTGACTAAATTGCATCACGCGTGAATGAAATTGCATTACGCGTGAATGATAGATGAGTTGGTACATTAGGGATGATTTCGAAATCCCAAATTATTTTATTTTATTATTATTTCTTTTTTTTCCTTGAGGTACATGAAATTTTGGAAATTTACATTTAATATTGTAGCTTTTGATTCCTATTCTCTTTTATGGTACATGAGGTTTTTGGAAAATTTTATTTAGCCTCCATTTGGGAAGTTGGTTTGGAGGCTTTTTTGACTAAAATAGTCGCAAAAAATAAAATAGGTTTTTTAACTCAATAAGACAAAACATCACATCTAACTATTCTTTCTCTCACAAAAAAGTCAAAAAAACTAAAAAAGCCAAAAAAGTCAAAAGTTTTTCCCAAACCAAGCCTTTTAACCCCAGACTAAAATAGTCAAAAAAGCTAAAAAAACCAAAAAATCAACCCACTTCCCAAACGAAACTTTAATTCCCGTCTCATTTTGCTGCTTAAGGGGTTTTGAAAAATAGTAGTTAGGCTCTCTTTGGTTATAACTAAAAAGGACTTTCCCTTATACACCCAGTGGGGGTTGACCCCCAGTGACGTGGGGCTCCCCCACTGGTTAGTTTTTCTTTTTTTTTTTTCTTTTTTTATTTCAGTCCAATCACCCAGTGACACGTGGCACTGGGTGTCACTGGGTGTAAAGAAAACTGGGGGTAGGAAGCATTTTGCAACTAAAAAATTCCCTTTTGGCTATTTAAGCAATTTTATTTATTTATTTATTTATTTTGCATGTTTTTGCAAATGTTGATTTCGGTGCAAAGAAAATATATATATATATATATATTTTAGCAAGACTCATCATGTTTAAAACGTGCTAAAAAGTCAAATTTTTTTTTTAAAAAAAATAACTTGTAATTTTATTATTTTTTACCTTCCAGGTCTTTATATTGTAGAAGTTTATTTAAAATAAAAAATCACAAAAGATGAAAAAGGATTTCAAACCCAACCTGAACTTTTCCAATAACAAATACATATATATATATATATATACTAATTAAAAAAGGCCCGTGCTATTATGATGATATATTTAAATTTTATATTTTGATAATTTTTTTTAAATAAGAATATTGTTTTATGAAATTGAATAGAATAAATCATTAGATATATGATAGAATTATATAAATTATATTTTAAATAATAGAAATTAGAAAAAAAAACATATAATAAGTCTTATAATTTTAACATAATTATACTTTTTTCTTTTTCAATAAGACTAAAGTTTTAAGGAAGTCCAATGTAATTATATCAAATCTATATAAGTTAATATATTTTTAACACTCAAGTATTTATTCATGGCCACTTGTGCTATTGTGTAAGTTCATATCGATTTCAAATAATCACCAAATTAATTATTCAATATTATTTCGTTTTATACAAGTATCTTTTGGGTTAGTTCATTTTGTTATTCAATACTTATTTGATATGATGAGTTTCATCAGTAGTGCTCAATTCACTAAAATGAAAGTAGAATAGAATGACCAATTAAAATGTTAATTCTCACATATGATGAAAAATGTATCGAAAATGGATTCTTATTCACTATTATAAGAAAATTGTCATTCTATGGGGAGACTATTTAATGATCATTCAACTTTCATTAATTGTGATTTAAGATTTTCAAACTGACATGTCACCCACCTATTATAAAAATTACAAATGAATGGGTTTCCCTCCAATTCGTGATCGGATTGAAGGGTACTTTGGGCCCGTGGGACCCACCATGAGTCCAATTTTAATAATCCGAACTGTTTAATGTGTAAAACTCGTCAAGTACTATATGCCTGTAAAAATCATGTTAATCGGATATCGAACCGTTTAATAATAATAATTTACATTAATAGCCAGCTCATGAACTGATTTAATTACAACGAAAACATATACCATTAATAATAACAATTTACATTAGTAGCAAGCTCATGAACTGATTTAATTACATTTCTTCCTAATTTAATAATACTAAGAAAATGAAAGAACATGCTAAAGTAAAATATATCAGTAATAATTCACGCCACATGCCAATCCATGTTAGACCCTCTAGAGCATCTCCAACAATAATAGGCATTTTACCTATCTAAATATTACTATAAAGTATACATTTTATTTTGCCTATCACCTGTTTCATGTTGCTGCTCCAACCATGCTCTTTATTTTAGCTATTCATCCAAATACTATTAATTTTATAAAATGCCACATCAGCAACAAAGATGGAGGGAAATAATCCTAATAATTAAATACATTTTGCCTAACCTTGAAAGCTAGCTACATGTAGCTAATGAATGTGAGTTGAGCTAAAATGCCTAATCACATGCCTAGTACATTGGAGTTGAAAAAAGTGAGTCATACTAGGCATTTTACTTAACAAGCATTATATACCTAGTGCGTTGGAGATGCTCTTATACTTAAGTAAGTTAACCAAAACTTGGCAATCTGTCTTTATCGTGATCCTAAATAGCTGCTGCCCCGCAGCCCATCGCATAGCCTCTGAACATGCTGTAGCTTAAGCCATCAATGGAGACCTCGTTTGGCAAGTTAACATTTTAGTCAAAAAATCAAAAAGTGACTAAAAAAGTCAAAAAGCCTATAATCAATATTAAAAAGTCAAAAATTCCATTTTCTCTCTACTTTTTACACATCTTTTCGTAAAAAGTCAAAAAACTACTCCAAACATACTAGTTTTTTTTACCTCATATTTTAACTAAAAAATCAAAAAGTTACTAAAATAACATGTTTCCAAACAAGGCCTGAATTGCCATATCGCTTTCTGGGCCATATGTTGATAGTCATCATTTAAACAAACCCAAGCTGCTCCTGCGATCAACCCAGTTGATCTCCATGACCCATAAGTAAAGTCCACATCATTAAATCTTCCTGTAGAGCTGCTACTGGCTGTGTGTCTTGCTGCAAAACACACATTAGAATTATCATCTAGTGCATCTATGGCAATATGATTCTTTGTTAATGAACTAGATTTAACAACATTACAACGTATGGCCATATTGAAGCACTCATTGGCTATCACAATTGTGTCCACACTCGACAGAGCATTATGATTAAAAACATGACTGTTACGCTGTAATCAAATAGCCCAAAGTACAGCCACCGACTGAATAATAATCTCTTCATCTCTAATTTGTACCGCCCAATTTTTAAGAGTTATGCTAGGAACTCTAAATAAATTACTAAATACTATTAAACTTTTTACATGAGTGTGTGATCTATACACATGTGATTTGTATGGGTCTCATATCTATGTGAGATGTTTGATAAAAAAATTACGTAATGCTAGAGATACTAAATTTTTTATCAAATAAATGACTATATGTCTCACATGGGTGTGGGGTCGATCCACACTCATGTGAGATATTTGGTCATTTATTTGGAAGAAAATTTAGGCCTATAACATTTTTCTAAAAAAATTAATAATTTATTTAGAATCTATAACATTTTTAAATTTTTAAATCACATAAAAAAAATAAAATAAAAAAAGACGTTGGATTTCCAAGATTGAAGTCTAGTCCCAACATAGTGATGTGGGAATTGAATAATATTTATCTTAAATCAATTTTATAGAATAATATTGAAAGCAAAACAGATTCTGAAAAACTAGGTTTTACAATTCAACAAAACTATATATACATATATATAACAGAATAAGTAAAAGATGAAAGGAATCAGAAAATAGCCTGTGTGATTGTGAGAGGTACGTCAAAGACGCTGTCCTAAAGTCGTTATGCGCTCCCTCCGTGCAGGTCTAACGATCACAAACGACTCCAAGATACAACCCAAAAACTTTACAAGATTTTATACAATGTACAGTTGCACCAGAAGAATTTGCCAAGAATGTATCAATTGCCCAGAAATATGAAATATAAAATACTGTAAAGAGAAAGGGGAGAGAGAGAGAGAGAGAGAGAGAGAGATCAGAGTATGTTTTATTCTTTTCTCAATAATAGAGTCCTGTATAAAAAGGATCTATGGTGTCTATTAGGAACAAACACACCTATTCCTTTTGAAACCAAACACATATTTAAAATTCAAATAAATAAGACTATAAAAGGAAATAAATAAATAATAAAATATAATAAATAAATAAAAATAATTAAAGTTTTGAAGCTTTTAGGAAATCTCCAACAATCCCCCACAAGATTCAAAACTTTGTAAAACAGTCAAATAAAAAAAACAAATAAATAAATAAAAATAAAAATAATATGGACAACTTTAAAACCATATAATGGGTGTAGGTGTTTTTCAAACTTGAACCTCACTTAGTGTTAACAATTTCATTCTGAGAGTTTTAGGAAATAGCCCTATTTCCACGGTCGCGGCTTCACGACGCTCTCACTTAGGTGAATCCTCCAAAGATAGAAGTGACAGATGTCTATCTTGCAAGAGTTTGCTCGCCTCGGATTCATTTAAAGTAAATACTCTTCCTTAACCATCACATTTACATCAGCACTGATTTTTTAGGGATGAGCAGGAGAATATAAATAATAAGTTTAATAAAGTCTCCTTTAAAGTGCTGGAATACGAGTCACACTATAAGAATTGTTCCTACCCATTGAACTTCCTTCGTGGGATCTCCAATCACAGAAGTCGGGTTACTTCCTTAGTTGACTCCTTATGGGCTTAGACCCATCCCCCTCGACAAATCTAAGACTACACTCTTAGATAAACCTTTTGTTAACTGATCAGCAATATTTTTTTCAAATTTCACAAAATTCAAAGATACAACATTTTTATTCACCAAACTTTTTATAGATTTATACCTCACTTGCATATGTCTATTCATCTTTTTATTAGTATGTGATTGTCTCACAAGTTCTATTACAGCTCTATTGTCACAATGTATAGAAATAGCAGGTATAGGATTTTTCACAAGTGAAATATCAAAGAGTAAATTTTTAATCCACTCAGCTTCAATACACGTAGTGTCTAAGGCTATAAGTTCTGATTCTGTTGTACTTCTAGAGATAACGGTTTGTTTTTTAGAACCCCATGATATTGCTGTTCCACCTAACATAAATATATACCCAGTAGTAGACTTAACATCTAAGCTATCTGTTATCCAATTATCATCACTATAACCTTCTACCACATTAGGAAAACCACTAAAAGCAAAGTGAATAATCTAGAGTTCCTCTTAAATATTTAAAAACTCTTTCCACAGCAATCCAATGATCTTTATTAGGATTATGAGTATGTCTACTTAATCTCCCAATAGCATAGGAAATATCAGGTCTAGTCTTGTTAGCAATATAAAGAAGTGATCCAATAATTTGAGAATATCTAAGTTGAGATACAGGTACACCATTATTTTTCTTCAAATTCATGCTAGGATCAAAAGGAGTTGAAACAGGTTTGAGATTATAATAATCAAACTTTTTTAACATTTTCTCTAGGATTCTAGATTGATTCAATGTAATACCTTGGTTGTTTTCTTTAATTTCATACCTAAAATTATATAAGCTTCTCCTAAATCTTTCATATCAAATTTTGAAGACAAATAAGATTTCACATTTTTAATTATCTCTAAATTTGTTCCAAATAATAAGATATCATCAACATATAAACACAAAATAATACATTCTCCATTATCTTCTTTATAGTATACACATTTATTATGTTCATTAATCGTAAAACCAAATTCTAGAATTATCTTATCAAACTTTTCATGCCACTATTTAGGAGCTTGCTTAAGTCCATACAAAGATTTAACCAACTTGCAAATTTTATGTTCTTGTCCTTTAACCACAAAACCTTCAGGTTGCTCCATATAAATTTCTTTATCTAAATCTCCATTCAAAAAAGCAGTTTTAACGTCCATTTAATGAATTTCTAAATTATAAATGGATGCTAGAGCAATTAAGATTCTAATGGTTGTAATCCTAGAAACAAGTGAATAGGTATCGAAATAATCTATTCATTTCTTTTGTATAAATCCCTTGGCTACTAATCTTGCCTTATATTCTTCTATACTTCCATCAGGTTTAATTTCTTTCTAAATACCCATTTGCAACCGATAGCTTTACTCCTAGGAGGTAGGTTAGTCAACTCCCAAGTATTATTTTGAAGAATAGATTCAAACTCACTATTAATGGCTTCCTTCCAAAAGGGTGCATATAAAGATGATATAGCTTCTTTAAAAGTATTTGGTTCTCCTTCAGTTAAAAAAGTATAAAAATCATCTCCAAACGTTTTCTCTATTCTAGTTCTCTTACTTCTTCTAGGTTCTATATTTAGATGTTCAGAATCATCTCTCAAAGGAATAGCACTAGTACTAATAGTAGAAGTTCTATTTACAGCCTGATTTGAGATCCTAGTTTTATATGGAAAAATGTCTTTGAAAAATGTAGCTTCACGAGATTCAATTATTGTATTATTAGTAATTTCACTAATTTCAGAATTTATTACTAGAAATCTATTAGCACTACTATTTTGAGCATATCCTAAGAAAACGGTATCCACAGTTTTAGGTCCTATTTTCTTACGTTTAAGTTCTGGAATTGCTACTTTTGCTAAACACCCCCATACTCTTAACATTTTAAGATTAGGTACTCGTTTTTTCTAGATTTCATAAGGTGTTTTATCATTATCATTTACAATTACTCTATTCAATATAACACAAGCAGTGAGTATCGCTTCCCCCCACAAGCTCTCCGGTAAACCAGAACTAATAAGCATTGCATTTATCATATCCATTAAAGTTCTATTTTTCCTTTCAGCTTACTTCATGAATAATTCCATGTTCTTCACAAAAAGTACTAAGGGTACCTACATTATATTCACCTTCTCTATCAGATCTAAGTTTCTTAATCTTTCTTTCTAATTGATTTTCTACTTCAGCTTTATAAATTTTAAATTTACTAAACACTTCATCTTTGGTTTTAAATAAATATAAGTAACAAAACTTAGAACAGTCATCTATAAAGGTTACAAAATACTTATTTCCTACTCTAGTTAGTGGTCTATTAGAATCACAAACGTCACTATGTATAAGGTCCAAGAGTTGTGAATTTCTTTGTGCAGATTTATAAGGTTTCTTAGGTTGTTTTGCTTGCACACATATTTCACATTTGCGTTTAACATCAATAGATGATTTAGGTACTGATTCTAAATCCATTATTTTCCTAATTTTCCTTAAATTCACATGTCCAAGTCTTTTATGCCATAAATCACAAACTTCAATATTGAAAATATTATGAGAGATATAATTAACTTCAAAAGATACATTCAATTTAAATAAACCATCACATTCAAAACCTTTACCAATAAAAATATCATTTTTACTTATTACAATTTTATTCGATTCCATTACAATTTTGTAACCTAACTGTACTAAACACGATCCACTAATAAGATTTCTTCTAACTTCATGAACATATCGCACATCTCTCAAAGTTAAGATTTTTCCAGAAGTCATTTTCAAATCTATATCTCCAATGCCAAGTATTAGTGCAATTGATCCATTTCACAAAGTTACACTTCCTCCACTTGATTTCTGGAAAGTTTTAAAATAACCACAATCAAAACACACATGTATATTAGCCCCAGAATCTAACCACCAATCTTGATATTCAAAAGTAGAATTAATTTCAGGATTATACCTAAAAGATGGTCCGGCAATTTTTTCTTTCTCTAAAATCATATTCACTTGAGTATTATGACCTTGATTTCTTTGCTTATTGGTGAACCTTGGTTTATACTCATCAGTCTTCTTAAAAAAAACAATCTTTAGCATAATGATTGGTTCTTCCACATACATAGCACAACCTCTTGCCACTCCTTTGACCTTTAAAATTATTAGCATTGGCTTGGTAGTTGTTATTATGGTGTTTGCCATTTTGACCTCTAGATTTAAACTTAAGGTTGTTCTTGAAAATTTTACCTTTAGGTCGAAAGTTATTCCTATTGTTGGAACTATTCTTATTCCCATTCTCCACCACATTTACCTTAGGCGTTTTCTCTTTTCCAGTTTCTAGATTTGATTTATGTTTCTCTTCCACCCTAAGTGTATTGATTAATTGAGTTAATGACAGATCTCCTTGTTTGTGCCTAAGACGCTTAGCAAAGTCATTCCAAGATGGAGGTAATTTATCGATAAGGCAAGACACTTTAAACTCCGCACTAAAAGTTGTCCCTTTCTTCTCTACTTTTCTAAGTAGTTCTTGAAACTCATGAATTTGGTCTCCTACAAGTATGTCATCTGTCATTTTATAACCATTAAAATTAGAGACAATGAACCTATCAATACCAGCATCTACAGTTCCATATTCAGCCTCTAAGGTTTTCCATAGTTCTTTTGCAGTCGAGGTGGTTGACTGATATACATCATATAAATGGTCAGATAACACACTAAGGATTCTGTTATAACAATGAAATTCGATTTGTTCAGGTGACAACCAAGATCCAACAAAATCCTGATCTTTTATGGCAGACATAAGACCCAACACGGTCAACCAATATCTTGTTTGTTTTTTCCATCTTTCAAAATTGTTACCATTAAATTTTCCAGGTTTCACACTAATAGTTTCTTCTAAATTAGCCATAAAAATAAATTAGTTAAGGTACAAGAGAGTAGACAATTATAAAATCTGTGTGAGACAACAATGAAACAATCACAAATGTTAGGAAGAGATAAATTTAGATAAATCTGATTGAAAAATTAATTGTCAACAATTTAGGAAGAGATAAAATGTGACAAATTTTTTATACAAATCAAATCTGAACACAATAACTTATAACTTGAACAATGCTAATTAAATATCATGAATCTAAACAACATAATTTATCATGTGAAAGTTTTTATTTTACTCTACAACTTTCCTAAGAATAATAATAATAATAATAATAATAATAATAATAATAATAAAACTACACAGAATCAGCAAAATCAACAAATTCTACAACTTCCTGAATATATATATATATATAAGTCAATGTGTAAAACACAGTTTACACTATTTCCGAAATTAATTGAATTGAATTAATATTTCATGAAAATCAATGGAATCAAACAAGATGACATGTATAATACAAACAGTTTTATATTGTATTGTGATCAAAAGAATTGAATTGACTTTATATTGTGATCAAAAGAATTGAATTGACTTTATACAAACAGTTTTATATTGTATTGTAATACAAACAGTTTTATATTGTGTTGTGATCAAAAGAATCAAACAAGACATTTACCGAATTTGACTTTGAAAAAAAAAAACAGATTTTACCAAAAGACGGGAAACAAAACTTCCCGTTGTTTTTTTTATTTTTTTTATTTAATTTTATTAACAGATTTGTTCAAGACCAACAAGTGCAATTATGAAACACAAATAATTAAAAGATTAAATATGTTACAGATTTAATGACTTTAGATTGATGTGGGAATTGAATAATATTTATCTTAAATCAATTTTATAGAATAATATTGAAAGCAAAACAGATTCTGAAAAACTAGGTTTTACAATTCAACAAAACTATATATACATATATATATAACAGAATAAGTAAAAGATGAAAGGATTCAGAAAATAGCCTGTGTGATTGTGAGAGGCACGTCAAAGACGCTGTCCTAAAGTCGTTATGCGCTCCCTCCGTGCAGGTTCTGACGATCACAAACGACTCCAAGATACAACCCAAAAACTTTACAGGATCTAATACAATGCACAATTGCACCAGAAGAATTTGCCAAGAATGTATCAATTGCCCATAAATATAAAATATAAAATATTGTAAAGAGAAGAAGGAGAGAGAGAGAGAGAGAGAGAGAGAGAGATCAGAGTACGTTTTATCTCTTTTCTCAATAATAGACTTTTGTCAATAACAGAGTCCTGTATAAAAAAGATCTATGGTGTCTGTTAGGAACAGACACACCTATTCCTTTTGAAACCAAACACATATTTAAAATTCAAATAAATAAGACTATAAAAGGAAATAAATAAATAATAAAATATAATAATAAATAAAAATAATTAAAGTTTTGAAACTTTTAAGAAATCTCCAACACATAGAACCCCCCACACTCTCTGTCCTATTTTGAAAAGTGAGTTAAAAATCAATTATCAACTTTTAACTCACTTCCTTCTCTTATAAAAAAGTCAAAAAAAAATTAAAAAGTAACTTTTAATCATCTTTCTAAAACACTCCGTGAAAATAGACAATAAAAAATAAAAATAATAATAAAAAAATAAAATAAAAGCATGTTCCAACGTCATCTAACACAAATCAGATCAACCATCATACCTATCTTCTTTAATTCCCACTGTACTGGTAAAATGCAATGAACGCATTTCCAAAGGAAAACAGTCCATTTTGGAGGAAACATCACTTTTTAAAAATAAATAAGCTCAAAAAAATCTCCCAATTTGAACTATTAGGCTAATAACAATGAATCAAAATTTATTACATAATTTTCAAAAGCCCACCCTCCCAATTTTCCTTATTTCACCAACCAAGTTAAGGGACAAAATAGAAAATTCAAAAACAAGCTAAAGACAAAATAGACAACCCAAGACAAATCTTCCCAACGAAAGTAACCAAAATTTATTACATAATTTCTAAAACGCCACCACCTAAATTGTTTGACCAACCAAACTAAAGGCCAAAATAGCAATTTCAAAACAAGCTAAGAGCAAAATAGCAATTTCAAAACAAGCTAACGGCAAAACAGTAATAAAAAAAATAAGCCACAAACAAGAAGAGATTCTTATATGTATACTAATTTAAGAATGCTCGTGCAAGGCACGAACTATTATTATAGCATATTTAAATTTTGTATTTTGATATTTCTTTTAAAATTAAAATATTGTTCTATGAAATTAAACAAAATAAATCATTAGATATATAATAAAATTATGTGGTATGGTATGTATCATTTTGTTATTTGTTATACAACCAATGATGTAGACTCCAATTTATTACTATATCATTTTGGGTGAATTTATGAGTCTTTAACATTTCTTCCGAAATTATTTTTAAAAAAAAATTATGGTATGTAGTTTTTTTCAACAAATAAATATAAAACAAATACTAAGATAATTCTCTCATCTAAAAAAAACTACTAAGATAATTCACTGAACTAATAAAGAAGTAAAAGAAAATACATATATATATATATATGAATAACTAATTTTATTAATACATAAATCATACTCGTATAACGAATGACAAATTTTATTAATAAGTAAATCATTAAGTAAATTAATAATTTGTAATGATATGCAAAATATTTTTTAGTTAAATATTTTGTTAATAAATAAATCATTAAGTCAATTAATGATATGGGAAATAATTTTCAATAAAAATTTTTTATAATTTATTACTGCATAGGGGAATTTCCCCTCCCCCCCCCCTCTCCCCAAAGTATTGTGTTAAATGAAAATTTACAACAAACAGTAGTAATTTCTAGTATTATAAGATCAATTCTTATTTTAAACAAACCTTATTGATGTATTTGTAATTTGTTAAAAAATAAAATATTTATATATGTTTCATAATTGACCAAGAATGTTTATATAATTATGAAAAAAACTATTTCATAATTGACCAAGAATGTTCAGATAATTACGAAAAAACATGTTGCATAATTGACCAATAATGTTTGCCTAATTACAAAAAAAACTTTCACTCAAAATGTAGGCCGCCATTAATAAATTATTCAAAATGAAAGGACAAAATCGAAAAGAAAAGACGAATCTTAAGCAGCTAAGCAGTTCTTATATATATGTATATATATAGATATATCTAAAATTCTATTTATATTGACATATTTTTACCTAATTAGTCTATTATAGTGAACTTGATTGCATTTAATAATTTTTCACATAAAATAAGTCTTATTAGTTTTAATTTGTATTGGTTGTATTTAAATTTGAGTTGAACTTTACCATAGTATTCATAATTGTTGACATATATTAAATAATTTTTTATTTTTTATTTGTGCTACGTTTAAATGTTAAAGACTTATTTATTTTATTTATTATTAATTGATTAACTTATTTTTGTGTAATGAAATCCTGGTTCCAATCTGAATCAACCCAACCCAACTTACATTGAGTTGGGTTGGGTTGAATTGATTTTAGTGTATGATTGGTTTGGTCTTGGTTGTAAAAACTTGGAACCAATTACTGTTAGATTGATTCCAAATATAGTGTCAATACAAATCAAACCGATTCATAAACACTCCTAAATGTAATTATATCCAAATTAAAAAAATTACTATATATTTTCTTTTAGATAACAGAAAAGATGAGTAAAATTTATTCTTTTTTTTTTTTTTGTTTTTTGAGTAGATAATATTTTTGAAAAAGAATTTAATGCTATAATATTCCTCTCATTAATGCAACCCCACGGGAAATACGTGCATGTTGGGCATGCTTTAATGCTATAAGTAGCATTGAAGATGGCTCAGGTTCAGTGGTACAACCCTGGTAACAAAATTGTCACCAATGGGCAAAATCGTCCCGTTAATCTGGTGAGATTCCACTGCTCGAAATTAATACATTGATGCTGCGTTTAGTTGGGATATTTAAAAAGAAATTTAGAAAGAAAAATAGAAAATATAGGTAAAATGTGAATAAAATATATCTACATTTCATATAATTTCATACACTTTTTCTCTTCTTTTTTTTCTCCAAATCCCTTGCTAAATCCCCCAACCTAACATAACTTGAGAGAAACCAAATGAGAAAGTTATTAAGGTCTCTCAGGGTTAAATAAATATAAGGACAACTATAAAAAAAAAATACATAAATAAATAAAAATTAGAGTTTGAGTCTTTTAATAAAATAAATCACAAGTTTTTAATTTTGTAAATTTAAATTATTATAATATTTTGATTTATTTTCAATCTAAATTATTTGTCTATTTTCATTACGTAAAATTAATAAAGATAGAGTATTTTAGCCATTAATCTCACTTTAAATATACATAAAATATCTAAAATAAATTTTTTATCGAGTTTAATGAATAAAATAATTAGTTTTTCATCAATTTTACTTAACGAAAATAAGTAAATGGTTTAAATTGAAAATAAATAAAAAGTTTAGAGTTTAAATTAATAAAATTAAAAATTAAAAATTTATTTTGTTGCAAGAATTAAAATTTGATTTTTTATTTTTTTCTGTAATTTTCTCTAAATATTTTTTTTTTGAAAAAAATATGACAAAAATCACCCTTAAATAAATATATGTGATGATATTAACTTATCCTGCGATAATAATAAAATTTAAAATTTTTTTTTTTTTTTAAAAGTTATTGAGTCTAATTTGTGCTCAATAAATAGTTGCAAAGACAATGTCAATAAATTTTGAGAGATTTAAGTGTAGGTTCTAATAAGTAAATTTATTGTACAAAATGTCTGATGGTAATTAATGACATTTTTCATCAAAACACTATTGAAAAATGTCACTAATTATTAATTTTCAGCGACAGTTTGCAAATTTTGTCACAAAAAGTCACTAACAATAAGTTTTAGTGACAATTTAAAAAAATTGTCACAAAAAAGCGTCACTAATTTCCAACTTTCAGCGACAATTTGAAAAATGTTGCTAATTGTAAGTTTTAGTGACAATTTAAAAAAATCGTGATTAAAAAAGTTACTAATTATCAATTTTTATGACATGCAAAAAATTATTACAAAAAATTATTTTTAAAAACGATTTTAGTAGGACTTATTTTCAATAAGACTTGATAAAAATATGATTGTATTTCTTTTTCCCTTCCTCTGACCAAATACAACCTAAAAGTCTTATTAGTAAGGTTGGTGTTCCTTTAACCGTTTTTTTTTTTTTTTTAAAACCCATAAAGTCCTATTTTCAAAATAACGTAAAGTATTGAAAAATCTAAGCTAAAAAGAGTATAAGGTATTAGATCCAATGAATTTTTTTTATAAGTGAAGGTCTACCATTTGTAAAATAGCTTGGTGATAAGTTTTTTTGTTGGTTTTGGAGGACATTTTATTTCTAATTTTACCCCTTAATTTATATATTAACCTTTTTTTGACTATTTATTCAAACTTATATCTATCTGTTCAAATTTTTTACTATCTATTCAATTTTTTCTCCTCATCTATTTAAAATTTTACTATTTGTTGAGATTTATCACCTGATCTGTTTAATTTTTACCCAGGTCTCTATCTCTCTCCCAATCTGTTGAAATTCTCATTCTTAACTTATTTGTTTAAATTCTCATTTTTAATAGATCATATCCACTTGTGTGTGTTGATTTTTGACCACACAACCAAATAGGAAACTTAGTTAGAGAGCACGCGACAGAATAGATTAAGCTAGCACCTGTGCACAAGAAGACAAGAAATACCGCGGTGGCTCGTCCATCAAGGGGGCACTCCAACAATCAAGTGAATCAACTTATCTCTCAAAGATATCAACACAAGTACATAACTCACAATCAAAAGCATCTTAAATAAAAGCATACCGTAGACCCACGGGGGTGCCTCACTTTTATAATGATCAGTGTCCAACTTTTCCTAAAATTCTCATTTCAGGGGACTCTATCCTTTACAGGGATAACATTTATCACAACTCATACTATTCAAATTAAGATAAACTTCCTCAAGAGTTCCATCTCTATCTAAATAGGTAGCTTGATATCATCTAGGACACTTGTCCTCTATACAAATATCTCGAATTCCAGCATTACCGCACCGAACCTCGGTAACGCCGCAATCACATCAGCCAACATAACTCACCCATGTGACAACTCGGCTGACATTTTGAAGACACCTCAGCCACGTGGTGTTATTCTCAAAATACTTCCCCACAACTGCCTCTAGGTTCTATTACCTCAGCAACCTGAGGTGATAGAACCTATATAGTCTGATCTTCCAACATGTCAGCAAAACAACATGATAGAAATATTCCTTCAACCGAGGTCATGACTCGTCAGCATCAAGAAACAAGGACTCGAGTGTCTACTCATCAAGAACAGCATGCAAATTTTCAAACCATTCAAGAACAGATTTTTCAAATGCAAGCTTCTCAACTAGCTTTTCTAGAGGAAATATGAGGACGGACGGATCAGCAGGATGCCTGGCTAGATCAGTTTAATTCCCTTTTTGACCACATTAATCACTCCACCACACATCTTGCTGAGCACTTTTAAGAGTTTAATACTTTCTTTCACCATCTTGATTTCTTTTTCTGTTTTGGACTTTGTTTTGTGTACTTTCCTTTGTCATTTCCAGACAAAAATGGGGAGTATTAGTTTAGGGGGAGTCTTTGCGTTTTGTTGAACTTAGTTAGTTTTTATGCTTTTTCGGTGAACTTGGTCATTTTGTTGTGAAATGTTTTGTTTTTGGTCTATTTTGATTTTATGTTATAATATCTTATATGAAATTGTTCTAACAGTTTTTATGTAGGATATTGGGTTCTGTCATGGAATTTCCAAAATGAGAGATTGTTAGGACTTTTAATCCTACTTTTTAAGTTGTATTTATTTTGGCAAATTCCATTCCAAAACATTATTTCTTTCTTTCTTGGTTTTTTTATTTATTGACTTTTATCTTAGTTGGTTTTGTTTTTATTTCATCTCTTAAGCATGTGGATTATCTTCTTGGGGTTCTAACCTTGATTGTTGCAGAAGATGGATTGGCATGTGGTATAGATTTCGTTTGACCTTGTGTTGGTGATATAAGCATAAGGAAAAGGTTGCTAAAAGTTTGCCATCTTGTTCTTGTATGTCAATATTTGAAGTTTTGTATTTGATTTGATGCCATTCTTTGGTAGACAAACAAGTGTGACTTGAAGTAAAAAATGGTGACTTTTTGTTTGCCCAAACATGGAGCCGAATGTGGGAGAAAAACCTAAAATAGAAATTGAGCCACCATGCTTGTTTGCGGCCACAAACTTCACAACCGCGCCCTCGATTTGGCAAGTCCAAAAACCCAACTCCCATATGTTTTGTTTGCATCCCGTGAAAGGTGGTCGCACTCACGACCTCCATGACCATGGTGTGCGTGCCTGCGAAGATTTTTGGCCCTGGCCTATTTAAGGCATGCTCGGCTGGTTTATTTTGTATCTATTTCACCCATTTTCTATGTACTCTCTCCTAAGCTCTTCTTGTATTATTATCTTCTGAGAGATCATTTTTGAAAGAGATCATTTTATTGTAGAGAGATTTTGCTAAGTATTTGAGAGTGAACTTTGTAGTGAGAATTACTTGTAATACTCTCATGTGCTTGATGATTCATTAGCATCTAAGAACCTCAAGCTAATCATCAAGCTATTCTAAGTCCTTCACACCTGTCAATTGTGAACCTTCTCGGTGGATTCTGAGATTGTAGACTTCGGCAGATTTCGAAGTCATTGGTGTCGTGGCGATTCGACATGCATAGCGGAGATCTTGTGGAGCAACACTACAAGAAATCACACTTTTAGCGACCAACTTTTTGGTCGCAGAAAGTTGATATCTGGTCGTTAATAGTTTTTAGCGACCAAAAAAATTTGGTCGCAATTTAATCGCCAAAAGCCCGTTAGAGAAGGTTTTTGGCGACTAGAACCAAAGTTGGTTGCTAAAAGTTATAATTTGCGACCATGTATCTTGGTTGCGAAAAGGATTTTAATTTGTCGAAAGTTGATCATTTTGCAACCAAAAACTAGTCACTGAAAGATAACATTTGCAATCACTTATTTTGGTCTCTAAATGTTATCATTTGCGACCACCTATTTTGGTCGCTAAATGTTATCATTTGCGACCACATACTTGGTCGCTAAAAGGTTGATCATTTGCAACTATATATTTTTCCGATGCGAAATATATCAAAAACTCCATGTATAAGCACAACTTAGAATTAATGCACCGACAAACTCAAGTCCATAAACACGCATGACTACACCTCTAGCTACCTGCAATAAATAAATGAAGAAAGCGTTGTTAATAATAATAATATTTTTGCTTACATTTCTATTTAATTTTGTAAAAATCTGTGGATCTAATTCCATTTCCAAAACTAGCAATCACACACAACCAACTAAATAATTACACAAGTAATCAGACATCATATATATTGACCTACTTACATCGACAACAATAAAAATTAAATTACCTGCAAGGACTGTACGATAGCTGCTCGAATGGCTGGTGGAACATCCTCCCAATTTTCTATTCCTTGCAATGAGGCTTGCAATCGAATTTGTGCCCCCAATTCATTAGTTGCGTTAGTGGCATTAAACCCCCACAAATGTTCTCCGCTCACTAGAAACTCCAACAAAAAGCTTCTTGCCACCATGTTGGTGTTCTTACCCCTTGTCGGACCTCATACTCACTTCATTGTTGAACCTATATTATAAACACAAAATTAAACACTATTATTTCTTTCAATCCATATGTTATAAAAAAAATGCAAAGAAATGTCCACAATAAGAAAGGACAATTAAAGAATTGTTTATAGGTTGCTGCTGTTTATACACTTTGATGGTTGTTGTTTATACACTTTCATGGCTGCTGTTTAGACACTTTGATGGCTTCTGTTTAGAAAAATTCACAGTTAAAATACCATTTACACATCATGATTTGGTAACCAAATTAAATATTGTCAATCATAATCACTTCAAAAAGAGTAAGCATGTAGTAAGTACTCAACATTGATTACAACGATGGGTGCAAGAATCAAATTGTTCTATACAAAGGATGAAACACTTACCAATACCAGCTGTCTGTGAAGATGGAGATGCATCCATAGGAGATAGAGATGTAGATGCATCCACAAGAGATGGAGATGTTGACAGGTGAGCTGGGACCTTAGTCAGGGTTGCCTCTGACATTGAAGTCATCGACCTTCTCTTATTGGCTTGTCCAGGTGGCATATGTGTAGTCTTTGTATGTAACAAATGAATTATAAGCAATACATTAATAAAGATTCAAAATGCATGACAATTCATGAAATTATAAGATAAGCTAATAGTCTAACATTAGAACTACATTACAAGTAATGAAATTATGAACAAAAAATTCGTTACAATTTGACTTCATTAACAAGTGCATGCCATTACAATCAAAATGACTTCAAAATGTAAAAAGTAAAGGACATTACAATCAAGGCTTTATATCATGATTTGTATCTGAGTCACTATGACTATGAAATTCATCTTCATCATCACTAGGATCACTTGAATTTTGATCATCATCATCATCACAGATAAAATCATCTTTGTTTGCACCATCTACATATACACCTCTACTAGATTACAGAACCATTTGACTTGGAATAATATCAGGTGCAATATTAGTCCTACGTAAAGTGTTGCTAATGAAGTCTGCAATGGTGATTTCGACAATTTCAATGGTCTCATCCTGCTGGAATACATCATTCGAAATAAGCAATTCATTATCAGTGGGATCTACATCCTCAAGCTCCGACACATTCCATATTCCTCGACGTTGAAGTTGTTCTACAACTTTCCAATGTTCACCTAATTTGGTATCATTGACATAAAAAACTCGCTGCACTTGACTTGGCAAGATAAATGAGTCATTTTGATACCAATGACTTCTTACATCAATGGTTGTTAGATGTGTTTCAGTACAAAATGTTCGGTTGCTACCAGTGTTAAACCATTCGCATTGAAACAACATAACTCGATGCCCAAACATGTATGTCATTTCTCAAACTTTAGTCAAGTGACCATAGAAATCAATTGACATACCTTGATGATCCCCTTGAATGACCAACCCACTATTTTGAATTTTACGACGGTTGTCTTGATCTTTGGTATGGAATCGAATGCCATCACAAATACAACCCGAATAAATATTCACTATTGGACCAGGACCATTAGCTAATGACCACAACTCATCAGTTGCTTCCGATGATCCTTGATCTCGTAATTGATTTATTTACATGAACATGTGACAATGATGTATGATGTTAATATCAATCTAGAAACAGTGAATTATGTTTATGATGTTTATTACTTGTTTATCTATATATATTACCGGCTCGTTGAACCACCTAGGAAATTCTTCTTGTTGTCGTCTTGTAATGTCATGTACATTTGCATTCTGTAACTAATTCTTATGTTCTCTATTCAAAAAAATATAAATGATTAGTACTTGAGTGCGATCATAATGAAAATGTTATGCATATACTTAACTAAATGAGAACATACTCTAGATATTTATCGATTTTAGAACTATTGTACAAGACAAACCAATGAGCCACTTTTGTTTCATTCTCAGACACGTAGAGTGCCCTTTGAGTTAGCCCAAAAGTACGGACTTTTTGTGAAAAAACTGAATGCCCCAAGACAATATCACCACCATCTTCATTTATTTCCTCTCTGTTAAATACTGTTTCAATCTCACCAAGATACATAGAGCAAAAAGTGAGGCATTCTTTGACAATGTAAGCTTTTGCAATCGAACCTTCTAGGTGAGCTTGATTTGCTACACGCCCTTTCAAAATCCCGAGTAATCTTCAACAAATAAAATGAAATTACTATATAAACCATATATATGGTACTATAATGTTAAAAAAAATAATTTTACAATAAGCGCATAATAATACCTTTTGATAGGGTACATCCATCGATATTGCACTGGCCCTCCAAGAATGGCTTCACGAGGCAAGTGAATAGCTAAGTGGACCATGACATCAAAGAATGCAAGTGGAAATTTTTTTTCTTACTTGCAAAGTATGAGTACTATGCTTTCTTGTAATTTCTCCAAATCATTCACCCTCACTGTTTTCGAACATAACTCTTGAAAGTAATTTCCCAACTCAAACAATGCAATAGAAATGTCCTTGTGAAGATACCCACGCATCCTAATAGGAAGAAGTTGTTGTATAAGGACATGGCAATCATGACTTTTCAAACCAAATAACTTGTTGCCCTTAGTGTTCACACACCTAGAGATGTTTGCTGCATATCCATCAGGATACCTAATTGATTTTAAGAACTTACAATATCCTTGTCTTTCCTTTGGAGACAGTGTGTACAATGCAAGGGGCTTTTCAAAGGACCCATTTGTGCGCCTCTTTATGTGCAAATCTTTCCTAATTTTCATATCCTCTAAATCCATGCATGTTTTTTCCATGTCCTTGTTCTTTCCATCAATGCTCAACAAAGTCCCAATCAAATTGTCACATATGTTCTTCTCTATGTGCATAACATCAAGATTATGCCATAACTTGGGTGTCTTATAGTATGACAATTCAAAAAATATGCTTTTCTTTGTCCAATTCAGTACTATATTTTCATCTCTTTTTCTTTTCTGATTGCTTGGATGCTTCCCAAATGGTTTAAATGTTATTGAATCCAATTGATCTAATATTTGTTCCCCTGACAACTCCAACGGTCTTGCTCGATCATCTGCCTTACCATTCATAAGCTTACTTTTTTGCCAAGGATGGTCTTGAGGAAAGTATCCGCAAGCACCAATGTATCCTATCTTACTTCTTAACCGTTGTGATGATTCATTCTTATTACAATTGGGGCAAGCCAAACATCCTTTTGTACTCTACCCTGACAAGTTACCATAAGTAGAAAAGTCATTAATAGTCCATATAACAATTGCATGCATTCGAAAACTTGCCCTAGTTGAGGCATCATACGTAACTACACTATCTTCCCACAAGTTCTTCAATTCATCAATTAATGGCCTCAAGTAAACATCAATATCTCTCCCTGGTGCTCACGGTCCAGGAATAAGCAATGACATCATGGAAAATGGTTGTTTCATACACTTCCACAGTGGCAAGTTATAAGGCATAACTACTACAGGCTACATACTATATGAGTTGCTCATATTTCCAAAAGGATTGAAACCATTTGTGGCCAACCCTAGCCTCACATTACGTGGTTCTTAGGCAAACACAGTATGTTGCCTATCAAAGTCCTTACATGCCTCACCATCGGTTGGATGCCTTAATATGCCATTGTCAACATGTTTCTCTTTGTGCCATCTCATATCTGCAGCAGTTTTTCTCGACATGTATAATCTTTGCAACCTTAGTGCCAACGGGAAATATCTCAAAATCTTATGAGGGATCTTCTTACCTTTGCCATTATTCAGTTTGTATCTAGGCTCCTTACAAATTGGACAATTTTCTAAATTTGCATTTTTCTTCCAAAAAATAGCACAATCATACTTACATGCATGAATAGGCAGATATCCTAAACTCAAGTCACGCAAAAATTTCTTGGCTTCATAAAGGGTCTACGGAACCTTTTGGTCACTTTCTGGTAAAAAGTCTTTCAATACACCCAACAACATGTTGAAAGACTTATTGCTCCACTTGTTTGACACTTTCACATGAAGCATCTTAATGACAAACAATAACAAAGTAAACTTTTGGCACCCAAGGTATAACGGACGTTGAGCATCCTCTAACAATTTATCAAAGTCGTGTATCCTCTCTTTGCTCATTATCATTCCACTCGTCCTCTTCATCATCATCAAAAATATTCGCCATGCGTTGGTCTTCTAACATATCACGCAATTCATCTTCAAGGTCATGGCTTTTATTGGTTGTCCCTTCATCACCAACACCTTCAACCTCATTGTCATTATTCCACACATGAGGTTGAGTAACTGGAACAGTTTCCCCACGGTGCACCCAAGTTTTGTATGAAAGCAACATCCCTTTTCGAATCAAGTGATAATCCACATCCTTAATAGTATGACATTCAAAATTTAAGCAATCTATACACGAACAACGAATTCTATTATCTAGGCCAACATTTGTCATTGCAAATTGGAGAAATGACTTAACCCCTTCTCTATACTCCGAACTCAATCTATTTCTAATGGACATCCAACTCTTGTTCATATTTGGTCACCTATAAAGTAAAGGTTATGTTAGATAAATGTATCATTTATTTGCTATGGTTATATGCATGGAAAAAAACAACGAATTACATACAAGTGAATAACCAAGAACCAACTAACTAATTTTCACACAAGTAAATCAGCACAAAAAGTACAGAAATGTATACAAAAAGTTAATGTATGCACTATAACATAGACATCAACACAAACAAAGATAGCACCTATATTCAACCTCTTTGGAGAGGTTTCGAACAGTAAAACAGAGGTGCATCTAAAGCAACAAAAGGTAAAAATACAACATGGAGTGAACAGAAAAACAGCGGACAAACAACAACATAGGAAAGTAGTAGCATAAAAGATTACGGGTTACAAAAAATTATTTCCAAACACCTTAATTTTTCCCCTTCATAGTTTAGTTAAAAATCACTGCTCAAATCATTCATAAATTACAATAATCTCATCTCCTAGGATTTTTTGGAAAATTAGGGGTTTTTTCTCTACAAATATACATTTCACAAATTTATCATTTTAATCAACTCACAAGAGAGGTAATTTGAAGAACAACAAAGACATGAGAATTAGGAAATTTCCAAAATTCCGATTTACAAGTTAAAGTAAATGAAATGAGAAAGAAGCTTGGTAGCTCATCAAATTTTTAATTTAGTCTCCATGTGTAACTAAGGTTTCATTCCACTCCATTAAACCAAATTAATACACTAAGTTTAACTAAACATGTACACATAATCAGTTTACTTGTTTATTATATGTCTAATCATTGTCTTTTGAAATTACTATGTTTGATAGTAATCCCATTTTATTTTATTTTGTGTATGCATTTTTTCTGCTCTGTTTTCCATAACTATTGGCATTATCTCTCTTTTCCTACCATTTAATTACGTTTC
This sequence comes from Camellia granthamiana, assembly GCA_036172215.1. Classification (NCBI taxonomy): domain Eukaryota; kingdom Viridiplantae; phylum Streptophyta; class Magnoliopsida; order Ericales; family Theaceae; genus Camellia; species Camellia granthamiana. The sequence goes on from CM069910.1 coordinate 129,861,091, forward strand.
CAAACTATTCTCTCTATGAAAGTTCAGAGAAATGGGCTTAATTATGTAGAAGCGATTGTGAAAAATGAGAACTAGTTAGTGGAACTTAGAAGGTTTATAAGACAAAAACTAAATCTCCCTTTTTTGTTAAATTTGCCATGGTAAGGACTCTTTCAGCACAGTCTAAGCCATAGGCTAACTTGGAATAAGACCCAACTCATCAATGTCAAGAAAGTAATTCTAAGGAAAGGGTATTTACCACAATAAAAATGAGAATGGAATCAATATGATCTCAAATGAGCACAGCATATGTAAATTCTAATCAGTGCTGCTTTGTGGATTGTGTTCTTATTCTATAGAATTACTATTCAGATTTTCCTTATGACTATATATATATCTTGATGTTTCCTACCAGCAATTGTTTTGATTATAGAAAAATTAGATATCATAAGTTTTTCCTTGTTCATTCTTTTACAATTGTTCAATTTATTATTGAAGTTGGTGCTAATTGTCCAGTGTGCCTCTCATTCTTTTAAAATTGTACAGTTTGTTATTGATGTTGGTGCTAATTGTCGAGTTGGCCTCTAAAAATGTTCTTGCAATATTGAAATACTCTCCTTTTGTTTTTCATTTTGTGGAACTCATGGGTTGTTTAGATTTTTGCTAATTGAAATACTGTTACAGGTTCTATTACAAGTTAGATTTTTGCTTCAATGGTGTACATTCATTTGCCTAAACACTTTTTTTCACTTTTCTTATATTGCTTTCATCAATTTGAAACTTGTTATGTTCAAGAAATTATGATTATTGTTGATGATGATTAAGTATTGAACTTTTGACAGTTTGTGTTATGCTTGTTTATGCTTCTAATTTGAATTCTTCCTCAAAGTCATGTAGTTCAATTCATTGATTTTTATTTTTTTTTTCTTCCTATGTTTGCTGTATTAGTGAATTTCACTTCTTTTTTTTTTTTTTTTTTTTTGATTAACAAAAATAGACTTTATTGATAAAGAAAACCTTACAAGAAAGGAAGAAAAACATCAATAAATGGACAAGGTGCAGAGGCCATCATACTGTAATAGCCCAATCCCAACTAGGTTGGCACTGAGCTGCACACACAATCATATGACAACACCAAACCATCTATTGGTAAGGGACCAACTGTCACGACCCAAACTCACCTCTAAAAGTTTGGATCATGACCGGCCAGTAACCTTAGATTACCTTCGGCCTCAAAAACAAAATTTAAAATATTCAAATCATATCAGGGCCTAAAGCGGTAGCAAAATCAAATAAGAATGTCCATTGAGCTTGTGCATACATGCCAAGATTCTAAAACATCATGTCCAATATAGAAAGTCCACATACATAGGCCATACACAAGTCCAAATCATGTCGTCCTATACAAAGAGTTAACAATTCAAAATCATCTATCAACAAAGTGTAGCCACCAAAGGTTAAACGAAAATGTGGCATTAATGGAACCTCTCAAAAGACAAAAAGACTCCAACGTTAAAAGCTTAACAAGACGGATTCGTCAAAAGTTTCCTGACGCTGACCTAGGGCTGGCCTCCAAGCTGACCACCTATAAAACATACATAAATACGGAGTGAGCAAGGCTCAGTGAGTGATAATAATGTAGGGAGGCATGCATGAAGGCATATAAATAAGCGTGTGTCTTGAAGAATATTTACATAACAGATGTATGTCTTGTTCACAAGCATATTCCAGAATGGCCTCAGGCCCACATAAAACAGAACGGCCTTGGGCCCAACAACATATGGAACGACCTTGGGCCCAATATCATAACAAAACGGCCTCAGGCCCAACATAATAGCAAAATGGCCTCAGGCCCAACATGATAGCAAACGGCCCCAGGCCTAACATAATAGCAAAATGGCCACAAGCCCAACATAATTGCAAAACGGCCTCGAGCCCAACATGATAGCAAAATAGCCTCAGGCGCATTTTATATGTCATTGATGTCAAATGCTCAACCATTTAATAAAACGTATTATTCGTGATAAAAAATATATAAATCGCAACATTCAACATCTCATTACATTACTATTACTCACAATGATTTGGTAGTGCAATGGTCCCTTCTGGCGAATGACCTATATATCACACACACAAATGGATAAGCACTGCAGTCTTTCCTTAGCTTTTCTCTTTAATCATTTATCCGATTCGTTAAATTCCTAGTTATCTTTAAACATTTCGAAGGGATTAAATATACACATTAACAGATTAAGAAGGTCAAAAAGGGTAACAGAAGTTGACAGAATGTCCTCCACTTCCCTCACGTGCAGAAGACCCCCACCGCATGGGCGAAGAGGTGTGCCGCACGTGCGGTCGTACATGCTTTTATTTCAGAATATAGTCTTGCCTCCCTTGTTTTCTGCACGTTCGACTGTGGCTCCCGCACATGCGGCTGTGGGCCCCACACATGCGGTGCTAGGCTCTGTTTGAGCAATCCGAAAATCCAACAATTTCAAGCTTTCCAAATGCATTTTTAAGGCTCAATTCAAGCAATTTCATTTCCAAAACATGACATATAAACATGATAAACATGTAACTCAAGCTCAATTAGATCATAACTTCCTTTAATTTGACGTACAACTTTCTAACTTTCATTTTCTTCATCTTTCATATATATATATATTATATACACACACATGAGCTCAAAGCATGCAAAGAGACAAAATTAGGTACAATTCCTTACAATCTAACCAAACACGAGCTCAAAACACAAGAAACAACCTTTTGACTAAAAAACCCCAAAGATTACATGCTCATTTCATGAGATTTGTTAAGTTTAGATCATAAGCCAAAAACCCTAGCTTTCATGAGTGTTAAAGCTTCATTTTAAGACTTGATTCTAACTAATTGAAGACAGATTTAGGGTATTCTAGTTGATTTACACTTACCTTGGACCAATCTTTGAATTAATCTTTCAATTTCTTCAATCTCTAAGCTCTTGGTTGAATACTCCTTTCTCTCTCTCTTTTCTTCTTTCTTTCTCTAGAACTCTCCCCAGGAGATGTTTTTGTTTTATTGAGTCTAAGTGTTAACTCTAAGGCTCATATATATCTATACTAACCAAGGTCAAGCTCATTTGGGCATAAGTTGGACTTAATTAAGAGGTTTAGCCAAATAAATCTAATTAATTCATTACAAATCAAATTTTTACAAAACTTTATATTAAGTCCTAAAAATCATGCTAATCATAAATGTAAAGTCAATTTCGATTTATCGCGCCTCCAAAGCTTTCAATTTCCAATCCAAATGTCACAATTTCAATAGATTTTCTTATAACCGACAGATATAAGTTGATAAACATGTAATGCACACATTAAAACATGGAATTTCACATCAAACATATAATCACACAGATAATGAGGGAATCAGAGCATAAGTAGCATATGAGAAAGTCGAGTTATTACACCAACAACAAAGGGATAATAGCCAAGTGGCTGAGATAGGAAAAAAAAAAAAAAAACCAACAACAACAACAACAGCATCATAAATACAATGCAACAGTGATAGCAACACAGATACACTAAAGAAAGAACATGATCTGACAAAGATTGTGGAAAATGTCATGCATTGAGTAAGAGAAGCCTAGGAGGTTGGATTTGATCGAAAAAGCAACTCTCCATTACACTTGGTGCTATGATGAGTCACATGAGTTCTGGATTTGTTATAGAATTCACTCAAATTTGGAACTAACAAACACTATTTTGACTTTTTGTCTTGAGTATCTATTTGGTTAAGTTCTTTTTTACTGTTTATGAAAATTTTTCAAATAATTACAGATTAATTTGACAAAAATAAACACACACACACATACACACACACACACACACACACACACACATACACACACACACACACATAAAACAAAAAGGATAACAACAGAGGGACCAGCAGCAAAGGAACCAACAACAAAGTGATAATAACCAAGTGACTGAGATAGAAAAGAAACAACGGCAACAGTAGCATAGATACAATGCAGCAGTGATAGCAACACATATACACTAAAGAAAGAACATGATCTAACTAAGATTGTAGACAATGTCATGCATTGAGTAAGAGAAGCCTAGGAGGTTGGTTTTGGCCCAAAAAGCAACTCTCCATTTCACTTGGTGCTATGATGAGTCACATGAGTTCTAGATTTGTCATAGAATTCACTCAAATTTGGAACTAACCAACACTATTTTGACTTTTTGTCTTGAGTATCTGTTTGGTTGAGTTCTTTTATACTGTTTATGAAAAATTTTCAAAAAATTACAAATTAATTTGACAAAAATAAACACAAAAAAAGAAAAAGAAAAGAAAAGAGAACAACAGAGGGACCAACAGTAGAGGAACAACAGCCAAGTGTCTGAGACAAAAAAAAAAAAAAAAAAAATCAACAACAGCAGCAGCACGGATACAATGCAGCAGTGACAACAACACAGATACACTAAAGAAAGAACATGATCTGACTAAGATTGTGGACGATGTCATGTATTGAGTAAGAGAAACCTGTGAGGTTGGATTTGGCCCAAAGAGCAACTCTCCATTTCACTTGGTGATATGATGAGTCACATGAGTTCTAGATTTGTTATAGAATTCACTCAAATTTGGAACTAACCAACTCTATTTTGACTTTTTGTCTTGAGTATCTGTTTGGTTGAGTTCTTTTATACTGTTTATGAAAAATTTTCAAAAAATTACAAATTAATTTGACAAAAATAAACACAAAAAAAAAAAAAAAGGATAACAGCAAAGGAACCAACAACAGAGGGATAACAGCCACATGGCTAAGACCAAAAAAAAAAAAAAGGAAAAGAAAAAAGAAAAAAAAAGAAGAAGAAAGAAACAACAGCACAGATACAATGCAATAGTGACAACAACACAGATACACGAAAGAAAGAACATGATCTAACTAAGATTGTGGACAATGTCATGCATTGAGTAAGAGAAGCCTGGAAGGATGGATTTGACCCAAAGAGCAACTCTCAATTTCACTTGGTGCTATGATGAGTCACATGAGTTCTGGATTTGTTATAGAATTCACTCAAATTTGGAACTAACCAACACTATTTTGACTTTTTGTCTTGCGTATCTGTTTGGTTGAGTTCTTTTATACTGTTTATGCAAATTTTTCAAAAAATTACAAATTAATTTGACAAAAATAAACACAAAACAAAAAAAGGATTCAAAAACAGACCTAAAAAATTTAAGGCTTACCAAAGAAATTACTGTCAATCAAAATCTAAAATAATCCATATAGATACGATGATTTCACAATAATAAATCGGATTATTACAATCATGACAGTAAATGGTAATAGCAACCCACAAAACCTTTCAAAGTACATACACTAATCAATAACAAACTAAAAAACAAAGAGAGAACCAAATATATAATAGAACAACAAAACCTTCAAATACAACCACTCTCAAACCCAATTCAAGAAACACTACCAGTGCTCAGAAATGATTGTAAGAAAAGCAAAATCTAGGAGTAGCAACTAAAATAGCGGAGACATTTGAACATCTAGAAAAACAATGAAACAGATACATTCAATCTGAGCACAAATCAAATGATATGCATAGAAAGAAAGAAAAGCAAAAATCAAAATGAAGATGAACATAATATATATATATATATATATAGGGAGAGAGAGAGAGAGAGAGAGAGAGAGAGAGAGAATACTCGATCGGACGACAAAACTCATAAAGGAAAACAAAATTAAAATCACCTCAAGGTGGAGACAATGCGAGAGAGGAGGAAGCAAACCTGGTGGTGGACGAAATGCAAGAGAAAAGGCAATAAAACTTGCTTTGATTGGCAGCAAACAACGAAGTGAATGGAGATAGTGGCTAAGGCTTTGTTACTGATTGGGAATGTAGAGAGTGAGGAGTTGAGATGAAAAATGAAGCACAAATATATTTAGGAATTACATAATTAAAAAAAGAATTGATTTAGGAAAATTCGAAACTACGTAGTTTTGTTTAAAAAATGCCCCTTTTCTTTTTTGACCACAATTTACTAGTCACCAATAGTTTTGAAATCCCGCCAATTTTTTTTCGATCTACCGCCATTACCTTCCGCGACCACATTTCAAATTTAGTCTCAAAAAATTACCTATTAGCGACCAAAAAAGTATTGGTAGCGGAAACATAACTCATCCGCGACCAAGGAAAATTTTGGTCACAGAAAGTAAACTTTCTGCAACTAACATGAAAAAGGTGGTCACTAAAAGTGTTTTTCCTTGTAGTGAAAGCAGAGTGGCTCGTAGGTTGAGCAAACACGTGAGCCCGGAGTGACCTTTGTAAGATATCTCTCGTACACTTTTCTTTCATAGTGAATTGTTCACTTGGCCGAGGTCCCATGATTTTTTTATTACAAGTTAGTGGATTCCAATTGTGATTTTTCCACGTAAAAAATATTTTGTGTCATGGATTAATTTTCTCTTGCTCTATCTCTTTTCTACATTGATTATGTTGTATAATTTTTAATTTGGATTACCTAAATTGACAATCACTTATCACGGGACAAATCTAGATTTTTAAAAGGATTTTCGATAAAATTAGGCTTTTCAGTTTATTTTTTAATTACTTAACAAATGTGAGTTGACATGTCCCACTCATAAATTTTTTTACTACATGATTGATTTAGATTAACACAAAGGCAAAGTCATGTGATGTGCCGATACTACTTAATAATTACTTGGAAGAGAGAGAGAGAGAAAGATAAATATACGGAATAATTATTTAATAATTTTAGAATATCATGTTAAAATGCCTATATGTTGTTTCAAATTAATCACATAATAAATAAATAAATAAAATTACAAGTACAACATAATGACTCGTCTTTGTAGGTAATTCAAAGTTAAAAAAAAAATGACTAATCTATACTATATATTAAGGAAAAGGGACTTTTAAACCCACAAGCCATGTGAGAGCTTCAATACCCCAATCCTAATTTCTTAATTTTTTGATTTTTTAAAAAAAACAAAACCCCAACACTTAATGAATTCTCCCAAGTCTTTTTGACTTCTCCAATAATTGATTTTTTTTTAAAAACAAAACCCCAACACTTAATGAATTCTCCTAAATCTTTTTGACTTCTCCAATAATTCCAATAATAATTGAATTCTTCAAGCTTGAGCATTGATTTTTTTTTAAAAACAAAACCCCAACACTTAATGAATTCTCCCAAGTCTTTTTGACTTCTCCAATAATTCCAATAATAATTGAATTCTTCAAGCTTGAGCTTTTAAAGATCAGTCTCCACTTCCTCTCTGTGAAATTGCCAATTAATTTACATTCCTCTCTGTGAAATTGCCGTTTTCCATGGAGCTTGACAAGGACTAAGAAGCCAGACACATACCTATTGCAGTCTCCTCCTCCACAGGTAATCTTCTCTAAAACTCCTCAAATTGAAAAATGCTATTCTTTCTTTTCATTATTCATTTTTGTTATTACTGATAAAATTTCAAAAACACTTTTAGTAATCCTTAAAATGTGAATTGTTTTCATAATAATTTTTTCAAACTTAAAATGCTATTCTTTCTTTTCATTATTCATTTTTGCTATTCTTTCTTTTCATTATTCATTTTTGTTATTACTGATAAAATTTCAAAAACACTTTTAGTAACCCTTAAAATGTGAATTGTTTTCATAATAATTTTTTCAAACTTTCTAAAAACAAAAAACAAAACACAAAAACTCAACTTTCCTCAAATTGAAAAATGCTATTCTTTCTTTTCATTATTCATTTTTGTTATTACTGATAAAATTTCAGAAACACTTTTAGTAATCCTTAAAATGTGAATTGTTTTCATAATAATTTTTTCAAACTTTCTAAAAACAAAAAACAAAACACAAAAACTCAACTTTCTCTATCTCTTTGCTTTCTTTTCTCCTTGGTCAGGAACCAGTTATGTTTGTGTGCTCTATTTTTGTTGAAGCTAGGATGAATATTTTGTTTCCATTATTTATTAACATGTTTGTTATTTACTTTGTTATTTAATTTTACTATTTCAATGAGTAGCCCATATAAATATGTGAATTGATTTTTTTTAAAACAGATTTAATTTCTTGAAAAATGATATATAACTACATTTTGTAAATCTACTTTTTAAGACCCCAATGAATTATAAATGAAATGATTAAGAAAATTGCTCATAATTATACAAGAATTGAAATCAATATTAGTGTTCTTAGGTTTGAGGATTCTGAGGGGCGAGGTTTTTTTTTTACTGATGTGATTGTAGTTTGTTCCTCCTTTCTCACGTATGCAAATAATGAGCCTTTCTCACTTCTTCACTGTAATTTCGCCTTTTTTGTTAGTTCAATAATTTTTTTTTAATGTGAACAGTGAGCAATTCTTCACTTTTCCCTTGCAAACACTGAGCAAACAGTGAGCCTTTCCAACGCATGCAAATAGTGAGCATTTCTCACTTCTTCACTTTCATTTCTTTCTTTTTGGTTCTTTTTTACAATAATTGTAGTTAGTTCAATATTTTTATTTTTTTTTATTTTTTTTAATGTGATTATAGTTAGTTTAATGGTTTTTTTTCATTTATTTTTTTTATTATGAAAAAAATGTGATGTGATGTGATTGTAGTTTGTTCAATAGTTCTTTTTTTTAATATGATTGTATTGCAGTTAGTTTAATGGTTCTTTTTGTTGATTTATTTTCCTTATTATGAGGAAAATGTGATGTGATTTTAATTTGTTCAATGTTTTATTTTAATGTGATTTAATCTTTTTATTTACTGTTTTAATATAAATATTAAACTTTAATCTATACTATAAAAAAGAAAAAAAAAACATTTAAAGATCACAATTCATGGGGGTTTCTAACCCATAAGCCTTGTGGGGGCTCCAATATCCTAATCTAAATTTTATGATGAATTTTTTGAAAAAAAAAATATGATCATTATCAAAAAGACACTTAAAAATCGCAATCTATCTATCTATCTATCTATCTATCTATACTTACCCACAAGCCATGTGAGAGCTCTAATATTCCAATCTCAATTTCGAAATTTTTTGATTTTTTTTTTAAAAAAACAAACCTTCACCCATCATTTAATTTGAGCCTTTTCGAAAACCTAAACCCTATTTTGAAAATCTAAATTCTACTAACTCCAATATTCAAATCTTAATTTCTTAACTTTTTGTATATATACATTTTAATAAGTAAGATGTCAATTAAATGGTTCTCAATACTTATCTATACGATTTGCAAGTTTAATAATTGAGATGTCAATTAAACAATGAATGGTAATATCAAATATGAAATCTCAGCATTTATTAATTTGGTCAAAATTTTCTGATCAACATTTATTAACTTTTTCAATCCACGTGTCTTTTCACATGACTACCTTTATTGATTTTGTAAAAATTTCCTGATCAGCATTTAAAATCCCCCATACAAATAATAATATGTAATTTAAAAAAACTTAGCATTTATTAACTTCTCTGAACCCCCTAGCCTTTTGAGAGATTTGGTCAAAATCCCCTCATAATAACACTTTAATGCATTATCCCTTATAATAACACCTTTTCTAATTTTTTTAACAAGCATAAAAAAAAATTCCTTAAAATGTTAAAAATTGTAAAATATTAAACTTTAATATAATATAAAAAAAAGACACTTAAAAACTGCAATCTATCTATCTATACTTACTATTGATTAAGGAAAAAGGAGCTTTAAACCCACGAGCCATGTGTGAGCTTAAAAAAATGTGAAACAACTTCAAAAAGAAGCACGTCGAGTAAGAGTATGTGTTCTACGTGACAAACAATTGCATTATAGAACGAATGTTCGAAATGCCACAAGTAAGCTCTAAAGTATTATCATTTTCATATATATTAATTGAAACATTAGTTTTATACTCAATATATATATATATATATATATTTTGCTGCAATTTAAAATACAGGAGTTCTTATGCCTTCCACATCAGAGGGTGTTCACTTCCACCAAAATGTTTCAAGAGTCACTACATTGACAAACAATACTAATGTTCTAAATGGTAAGAACCTCGAGTAATAATATTTTCTAATTATTATTCGTTTATATTATAACTTGCAAATACTAATATTTGCTATTTTCATAATGAATGCTAATAGTTATATTGTTTATATTTTTCATGAAAATTATATGATGCAATAGTCATGCCTCCCATATCTGAGGAAGAAGGTATGAAATATTATTTATATTAATTTTACAATTATGATTTATTTTACAATATTCTTATAACTTCAAAAAAGTAATGATTTTATACTAATTGTTTTATTCATGTAAATCCAAATAAAGGAATTGTTATGTTCCCAATATCTGAGGGTGTTCAGATACATGAGGATGTTTCAGAAGTCACAAGGGTGCTGAATAATAATATTGTCCTACAACAAGGTAAACACTAACATATATATAGATTTTGTAATTACTATTTTTAAAATTATAATTCATGATACTTATATTGTTTATTTTTTCATCCAATTAGATGACGGGATAGTCATGTCTCAAAATTTAGAGGGCATTCAGTTGCATAGAGATTTATTACAGGAAACTATAATAGCGAACAACAATATTGTCACAGAAGAAGAAGGTAATAATTATTATTTGTATTAATTTTATAATTATGATTTATTTGACAATATTATCATAACTTCAAATAATAAAAGATTTGACACTAAATATTTTATTCATGCAAATTCAAATAAAGGAATTGTTGTGTTCCCGATATCTGAGGAAGTTCGCATACATGAAGATGTTTCGGAAGTTACAAGGGTGGTGAATAATAATATTGTCCTACCAGAAGGTAAACCCTAATATATATATATATATCTATACTATATATGTTTATAGATATTAATATTTTTAATTATAATTTTTAAAATTATAATTGTCAATAATTGATATTCACGAACCTTTAAATTAAATATTAATTTTTAAGTCAATCATTTCTCAATTAAATTTTAGATGATGAAATAGTCATGCCCCTCATAGCTGAGGACATTCAGTTGCATGGAGATGTCTCAGAAGTCACTTTCACAACAAATGTTAATATTCTTCCACAACAAGGTAAGAATAAACTATTATGTTATTCATGACTCATAATTTATACTTATCTCATTACTATTCTCATTGTATTATTTCACATAAGTTTATTTTGGGATATTTAATTATTTTTCAATGATTTTTTACGATGAAATAGTCATAAATCCCATAACCGAGAGCATTAAATTGCATACAAATAATAACATTGTTCCACGACACGGTAAGAATTATTTTGTAATAATTTTGTTTAAAAAATTAATGACAACTCTTACAATTTAAATATACATTGTCTCAAAAGTATCTATATATATTTATGTTAGGTATGCCTTTCATACCTTATCATAAAATTTCATAACTTAAACCCAAAATGTCACAACTTTTTCACTACAAAAATCATAACTTTATTACACTAAAAAATGTCATAACAAAATCTCAAAAATGTCATAACAAAATCTCGAAGTGTCATAACAAAAATCACAAAATGTCATATTATTCCTAATTTTAGGGTGCACATCATAAATTCGCTATTTATAACTTTATTACAAAATGTCATAACACATATTACAAACAATCATAACGTTCATTAGTAAAAAATCATAACTTTTTTACAATGTGCATCATTTAAACGGGTGCACATTGTAAATTTTTCCTACATATAATACTAATTATTTACGATGTGCATCATACAGATGTTGCAATCGTTGCACGTCACAGAAAACGACGCGTACTGAGTAGATGGAAATTTAGTGACAGAACATTCACATGTCCGCGATGTGACGCCATCATGTGGTTAGATGAGAGAACAAATGATAGTTCTAAAACCAATCCCAAATTCAGATTATGTTGTCAAGCTGGGGAAGTCCTTTTACCTTTATTGCCACACGCTCCTGACTTCTTAGATGCACAATTGAGGAATGCAAGTTTTATGGAAAAAATTAGAATGTATAATTCAATGTTGTCTTTCACATCAATGGGTGGAAAAGTAGATCATTCAGTTTCAGATGGAAGAGGTCCATATGCATTTCGGATTAGCGGGGAAAATTATCATAGAATAGGGTCACTGTTACCAACTCCTGGTCAGAAACCTAAGTTTGCCCAACTGTATATATATGATACAGAGCATGAATTTCAAAATCGTCTTGATGTGATAGGCCAAACCAGTACAAATATTTTGGGCATTGATTTGTCAATATTGGAAGGTCTACAAGAAATGTTAAATGCAGTTAATCCTTATGTGAAAATATTTCAAAGTACTGGAGATTTGTTGCGGGATCGTAATGTATTGAATCTACATGTGCGTATTTTAAACTCCAGAGGTGAACGACAATATATCAGGCCAACTGCAAATGAAGTTGCGGCGATAATCATTGGTGATGATGTTGGAACTGAAACACATCGTGATATCATTGTTCAGAAAAATGATGGTATATTAAAAAGAATCAGTGAAATACATCCATCATATGTACCATTACAGTACCCATTACTGTTTCCATATAGTACAGATGGATGGAGGTGCGGCATCTCTTTTAATACATTCTCAAGCAGATCTCGAAACAATGTGTCAATTAGAGAATTTTATGCATTTAGACTCCAACATAGAGAATTTGAAGGTAAAACACTTTTAAGAGGAGGGCGTTTGTTTCAACAATTTGTCGTTGACTGTTATGCTGCTATTGAGCAAACTAGATTGAATTACATCAAGACCCATCAAGCTGAGTTGCGTGCAGACCTATATCAAGGAATAGAAGACGCTGTAGTTGCTGGAGATGTAGATGCGTCAGCAGTAGGGAGAAGATTTGTGTTGCCTTCGTCATTCTCTGGGGGGCCACGTAGTATGATCCAACGTTATCAAGATGCTATGGCAATTTGCAGAACTATTGGAGCTCCTGATTTGTTTATCACGTTCACATGCAATCCTATATGGCCAGAAATAAAAGTTGATCTTCCAAGACTACCGAATCAACGTGCAGAAGATAGACCTGATATCGTTGCTAGAGTTTTTCGGATTAAGTTTAAACAATTACTAACCGACTTGAAGAAAAATAAAATATTTGGAGAAGTACTTTCAAGTATTATTATTCTAACACCTGTGCATTTATGATATAACAAATACTCTTAAATGTCTAATGTATCAATAATTATTTTTATGAACAGTTATTTATGTCATCGAGTTTCAAAAACGGGGATTGCCGCATTCTCACATTACAATCACACTGGCATCGGAGAATAAGCCAATCACACCTGAACAAATTGATGAGTTTATATGTGCTGAATTGCCTGACAAAAATGCAGACCCATTGGCATATGAGACTGTCGTCAGATGCATGATACATGGACCTTGTGGTGCTGCTAATCCCAATGCTCCATGCATGGTAGATGGAAAGTGTACAAAACATTATCCGAAGAAATTTTGTAATGAAACAACAATTGATGATAGTGGATTTGTATCATACAGGCGCAGATGTAATGAGGGCAACACAATAAACATAAATGGATTTATAGTTGATAACAGATGGGTCATTCCATATAATCGTGATCTTTTGGTGCGATATGATTGCCACATTAATATGGAACGATGTGCGCACCCGAAGTTGATGAAATATTTGTACAAATATGTCAACAAAGGGCCTGATCGTGCGACAACTGTGATTGAGGATAATGTTATTCATCCAAACAATAATGGGCAACAACATTACAAACAAGTTGATGAGATCAAACAGTATTTGGATGCTCGATACGTGTCTGCGATTGAAGCGTGTTGGAGGATATTTGAGTTTGAAATTCAGAAACAAACTCCTTCTGTTGAGCGCTTACAATATCATCTTCCAGGTCAACAATTTGTTATATTTAATGACAATGATCATCTATACGAAGTTATTGACCAACAACGTGTTCATGACACAATGTTGACCAAATGGTTTGAAGCAAATAGAACCCACCAATCTGCAAAGGAGTTGACTTATGTTGAATTTCCAACAAAATGGGTATGGAAAAGAGATAAAAAAGAATGGGATGTCCGAAAATCACATAAATGTATTGGTAGATTGCCATATGCACATCCAACATCGGGTGAAAGATATTATTTGAGAATGTTATTGAATAAGGTTCGTGGTGCAGAAAGTTTTGAGCATATCAGAACTGTAAATGGGGTCGTGCATACAACATTTAAATCTGCATGTATTGCCCTTGGTCTACTCGATGATGATAATGAATGGCACGAGGCATTGGCAAAAGCATCAAATTGGGCATCAGCAACAAAACTTCGACATATGTATTGCACAATGCTCATGTTTTCTGATATAACCAATCCAGTCGAATTATGGGAACGTCATTGGAAAAGTTTCACCGATGATATACAATATAGAATCAGAAGAGATATGAGAGATAGTGATCTACATCTTGACGATGAAGACTTAAAAAATTTAGGACTTCTCGAAATTGAGCATATATTAAATAGAAATGGAAGATCTCTCAAAGATTTCCCTCCCATGCCATTGCCATCTTCGCAAGGTGCTCAATTTGTGACAAATAGGCTCATCAGAGAAGAGATGGAGTATGATAGTGTTTCGGAAAAACAATTGTTCAATGAATTACATTCTGGTTTAAATAGTGAGCAATTGGAAGTTTATGACACCATAATGAATGCATACAATTGTAAAAAAGGGGGTTTGTTTTTCCTTTATGGAAGTGGGGGAACAGGAAAAACATATCTGTGGAAAACATTGATAGCAAAGTTTAGGTCAGAAAAAAAAATTGTCCTTTCAGTTGCATCATCTGCAATTGCGGCTTTACTGTTACCAGGAGGTAGAACTGCGCATTCACGCTTTAAAATTCCAATTAATTTGGATGAATTCTCAAGTTGTAGTATTAATCAACAGACTGAACTGGCAAAATTAATTCAAGAGGCATCATTGATCATATGGGATGAAGCTCCAATGCACCATCGTTTTGGATTTGAGGCAGTTGATCGTACTTTCAGAGATATACTAAAGGGTACAGAATTTTGTTCAACTGATTGTGTATTTGGTGGAAAACTATTCATACTTGGTGGTGACTTCAGACAAATTTTACCTGTAGTACCAAAAGGTAGGCAGGAAGCCACAATTGCAGCATCGTTGAAGGAATCGACTATTTGGAATCATTGTCGTGTGTTGCATTTGAGGACCAATATGCGTATTATGGCCCATGATACTTCTATTCAAATGCGTCAACAACTCAGGGATTTTGCTAACTGGATATTGATGATTGGTGATGGAAAAATACCTGGAATTTCTTTCACTGAAGGCGGGGAGACTAATTGGATTAAAATTCCAGAACAGTTCTTGATTAGAAATGGATTACATGCTCTACATGATTTGATCCATGCAATCTATCCAGAATTAAGTACTAGATACAGTGACAGTTCTTACTTGAAAGAACGTGGCATCTTAGCACCAAAAAATGCTGATGTTGATGAATTAAATGTTATAATGCTATCAATGTTGCCTGGAGAATCTCGAAAATACCTAAGTGCAGATACGATATGTCCAGCTGAGGATGAGAACATTGACGAAGGCATGCATCCACCAAAGTTATTGCATTCATTAAATTTTCCAGGAATTCCAAGTCATTGCCTTGAACTCAAAAAGGGAGCACCTATAGTGCTACTGAGAAATCTCAATCAATCTCAAGGTCTATGTAATGGCACCCGTCTTATTGTTGAGAGAATGGGAGATAAAGTGATTGAGGCACGAGTGATTACGGGTTCGAATATTGGGGAATGAGTCTTCATTCCACGTACCATTTTATCACCATCTACCACACATTCACCTGTCCCGATTAAAAGAAGACAATTTCCCATAAAATTAGCATTTGCAATGACCATAAACAAAAGTCAAGGTCAGACTTTAAAAAAAGTTGGTGTATACCTTCCTAATCCAGTATTCTCCCATGGTCAGTTATATGTTGCCTTATCGCGTGTTACCACACCATCAGGCTTGAAGATATTGATTGTTAATAAGGTTAACCAACCGTCAAATTACACAAAAAATGTTGTATATCGTGATGTTCTTGATAACATTTGAAGATTGAAATAAAATGTCTTTTCAAAATTTGAATGACTATGTTTTTTTTATTCTTTAATTATACAATACTTACTACTCTAAATTCTAAATCTTATCCAAAATATTACATTTAGTACACAAAAAATTGGATGATCTAATCTTTTTTTTTTTCATTTTCATTTAATAAAAATAATTAAAAAACTTACCCTTACAAAATATGTTTGTATAATATTTTTTGTACAATAATTCATTACTTATTTTTTCTATTTTATCATAATGTAAACTTAACAATTTTTATTTTTTTTATTAAAAATTCTTAATATTTTCATTTTCAAATTTCTTAAGATCTATAGATACATTGTATAAAAATTATAAATTCATATATTGCTCATATGCATCTACATTGTCAATAGGTGATAGAATTATCAAATATCCCTATTTTGCTGATTTACATCCATATGCAAGTAAGTGGAGCGTTAAAGCAAAGTTAGTCTGGTTGTTATCTGTGACTAATCGTCCTGGGGGAAATATGACATTCAGAATGATTTTTGTTGATGGACAGGTATTTACAACTCTTATCATGAGATAATTGTTAAATATTTTGTTTTATATTATGTTAAAAATGTGTACTTATTAACTTTTTTGAAAGGGTGATGCCATGGAAGGAACTGTATGCTCTGAAGAATATGATTACTTCAAAGAACATTTAATTGAGGGAAAAATATATTGTTTTAGAGGAGTTCATATTACATTGGCTGATGAGAAATTCAAGTTGGTGCCATATTATTATAAGATGTCTTTTACTAATGATACAACAATTGTGGACATACTTGATCATGATACTAATATACCATTTCAGTGGTATTTCCTTAAAAAATTATCAGACATTGGCCAATTTCTTCATCAAGATGTTCAATTAATAGGTACGTTAATTTTACTAAATGATACTTATCTAGATTATATACTTACATAGTTTATTACCAATACAAAAAATTTGTGACTATCAAAACAATAAACATGCAAATGCTAAAATATGCAGATGTGATTGGCTTGGTTGTTAGTGTAACTGAATGTCAAGGTATTGCAAATCGTGATAATTACAAGAGAGAGATTCTACTACTTGATACAAGGTATGATACTATAACATATTTTTGTGTCTTTATCAAATTTGAAATACTCTGCGAATTATATTATTTTTTCTAATCTCAACTTTTTTTTTTTTAATTGTAAAAACAGTTTCACATTGGTAAGACTAACTCTATGGGATGTGTTTGCAACAACTGATGGCATGCAACTATATGATACTCTAGAGAATGATAATATTTTGTTTGCCACTGGATTAACAGTTAAAGATTATCATGGTAGGATTACTTTTTATTCACTTTTATAATATCTATATACATATACAAATATTGATATTAATAAATTATCTTTTCTCAACTTCTAGGCCCATGTCTTGCTACATGCAAATACAGCAAGTTATATATCAATCATTCATTCTGTTATACAAATCATATTCGAGTATGGTATGTTATGATTTGTATAATATTAATCAATTATATATGACAATATAATTCTCACAATTATATATATTGACATGTTTATCTAGGCTTGCTATGAATCCTATACCACAAAAGTTGGTATCTTGGAATCGAAAAAATGGATTCTCAATTTCACAGTCATTGATAATATCAAATGCCAAAAGAATTCGAATACGTGATTTTGCACCCATGCCAAAGGTAATAATTGTTATCATCCCAATTAATGAAAATTAAACGATATGTATATAATTTGTTTATAGAGAGATTAATTTATGTTTTTTCAAATATTTTGTAGGTCTCATATTTTCGAATACTTGGGTACATCAAACAAATTGATGTTGACAACCTTTGGATTGATTTGTGCAAAAGTTGCTATCAAAAAGTTGAATATCATTATGGTCACATTGTTTGTCGTCACTGCCTACATGATGATATTGATATTATAACAAGGTAATTTTCTTTAGGTAAATAATTACTATGTACAATAATAATTCAAACTTAATAAGTGTTTTAATTTTTTATTAGGTACAATATTTCCTTTTAACAAGCGTCCTTTTTTTTTTTTTTGGTTGATAAGATACAATGTTAACCTTGTGGTCAAAGACAGTACTGGTTCAATAAATCTTACTGTTCAAGATAAACGGGCAGAGTTTATTTTGCGATGTCAACCATCATATTTGAAGAATATGAGATCAAAGGTAGGAAATTATAAAATTTATTATAAATAACTTATTCTTACTTTTTCAAACACAAACTTATAATTCCAAAATTTTATAGGATAATGGCGTTAAAATGATTAAAGATTATATTGCGTCATGCCAAGACCGTGCCTATGCATTTATCATACCTGTACCAACAATGCCACGTCAACTAGATTGTGCAACATGCGTCACCTTTGTTTTAAATATAGATTGGTCTGAAGAATGTCTATATCTTTCAGAAAGTAAAAAAAAAAAATGTAAGTATAACTTTTTTACTTTATAACATTTTATAAATACATAATATATGTATTGTTCATTAATTATGATACTAACTATCATGTTGACAATGCAAGAATGCTGATGGAAAGCCCACAACAAGTTAGATTTTAGTTATTTTTTGTTTTACTTATTCAGTGAATTTCGAACAAATGTAATAAATTCTTATTTTTATTACTTTAATTATGCAATGTCAATATTTTCTTTTAAAATTACATATATTTTATGCTAACAATTTAAAAATATGTTTAACATAATTATGAATGTTTTTTTTTTTAATTTAAATTTAATCCCGTGCATAGCACGGGTGATATGCTAGTTTAGTATACATTAAAAAGATTTATTTCTCAAAAATACTATATAAATAATGTCATATAATACTTCAAAAATATCCAATAATTTTCCGGAGAGAGGGAGTGGAGCAAGAACGAATATTATGGCTTTTAATATGGGTCATGGGTTGCTGCAATAAATGGGTGGTCCTTTTTCGGGTTTGGTGGCGGGGCTTTAAATGCACCTTCTCTACAGTACTGCCTCTTCGTCCTTAAATTTCTTCAATACATTCCCATTTTCTTCTCACTTCTCTCTCCTCTCTTCATCTCTCTCTTTGTCATCACCATCGCCATCGTTCTTCTTCTTCTTTCTAAAGTTTTGTTTTTTTAACAAATCTTTAGTTCTCCTTGTGAAATCCTGAAATAGTCACTGCGATGTTGGCTCGGTTCACTCAGACAAATGCACCATAAAAAGGGGAAAAAATTGAAAATGTTGATGTTAACATTTTTATTTTTTTGAATTTGATTGAGCCGTGCCAATATCTCAATGCCATTTCATCTCTCTTCGTCTTGCTATACGTTAACAGCCAACCCATCTCAAGGTTTGTATTTTTATGAGTCATGCTACAAAGTATATATATATATAATTTTTTTTTATTTTTTATCTTTTACTCAACGAGAGTAAACTCACACCCTGTTATAGTGCAAACTCAAATCTTATTATGAGTCGGATAAAAAATATGATAAAATATATCACGCACCTTGTTGTTTTTATATGTATTTAATTAAGTCCTTTCTAAATATTGCAATAATAATAAGAGTCTCGTAATAAGTATATGTGGAATACAAATATAATACACTTTTTATTAATTTTAAACTATTTTCATTAATTCAAAATTTTTTGAAGTATAATTTTTGGGATAAATTATAAATACATTTTCTGTACTTTGTTTAAAATATGGATTACTTTTGTAATTTTAGAAATTGCATCCCGCCCCTTTAAATTTATAATCACATAAAAACAACTGCAAAGATAAGAAGTAAAATATCTTGCAAAAGTACACAGAAAATTACTTTTTTATTTTCCTTAACTAATTTAGCTCGTGTACATTCTAACCATACACAGAAAACTACTCTCTTTATTTCTACTCTTGTTTGTTTTGTATGTGTCGAGTTAATGGTAACATTATTCACTATTTGGGGGGGTAAAAAAATTAGAATATGCAGTTAATAATATTATTTACTTTTGGTGTTGATAAAAATTAATATCGTATTTGAATTTTTTTTTTAAGTAAAATATTTAATTAATAATTTCATATATTTTTGTCTCCTCAAAATTTAAGTTTTAAATCCGTCCCTATCAATTGACATATATCGGGCTACAATTATTATTACATGAATTGTGATATCATAAACTCTGATTACTGTTAACATTGACTTACTGAGTGCATTGTTAAACTAATAACGCGTTACAATTAAATATTTAATGGGGAATAGACACGAGTAATAGAACCTATAATATTAATATAATATTAATAATAAAATATGATCATTCAAAATTATTGTTCTTAAAAAAGCCATTGCAAGTGGCCCGAAACACTTTTTAAGGTATAATTAATATATTTTACTATATTTAAGGATTCGTGGAACTTATAGAATACTGAATAATGATTATTTCCATGCATAAAATGTAAAACATTAATTATAAAATACTTTATACAAATTCAAAAGAGTGAAATATTCAAATAATAACATCTAATTTAATATGTATGTTAAAAATATAAATTTATCAAAATCAAGTCAAGTTGATACAACACTAATATATGTTAATTACGAGCATCTCCAATAGAATAACTAAAATTATTTGTTAAATTATATGTCAATTAACAAAATATAATAAAAATGAGACCCAATTTTATATGTAAAGTATTTATTAATGTAAAAAGTGAACGGATACTTTTGTTAAGTGAACATAAAAATAAAAATAAATTATGCCAGTTAGGGTGCTTAGCGGATATTCTGATTCGTCCAAACCAACTGAATCGAACCGATCCACCACATTTTAGACAGATGCATGATGACGAGCAGACGGTTGCAGATTGATTTTTTTTTCAATCTGCCTAGTTTTGGACGGATAGTGGATTTAAGGTTCCTTTAGCTGTAATCGAACTGCCAAACCATTAGTACCTCTAGTAATTTGTAAGACTTTTTATTTTTAATTTGCTTAGATATTCTGTTTGTTTTTTCAATTGAAAAAAAAGTTTAGATATTGTATTGTGTTTTCAATTTGAAAATCCTTTTATCAAATGGCAAGTGTTGATATTTGGTATTTTGTGTGAAAAATATATGCTTAATTTTGTCATTTTTTTAAAATCAAATTAAATAGTTTTTGAATAAAAAAAAATTAATGAAATAGTTTTGATAATACATGGTTTTCTTATATGTATTTATTATTGGTATTTGACAATTTACTTGATAATCTTTTGGCAATATTGAGTTGGATTGTTATCCCAAAAATATATATATATATATATATTGACAAGTTATTGTAATATGTTCAAAATTTGTAAAAGTTTAAACTGCCAAACCGATTTACATTCATCCGCTCAATCTACATCTGGCAATCCAGCAAACAAATGCGGATTGATTTTTGCAATCTGCCATTCTAGCGGAAGGATGGTGGATTGGAGGTTTCCCGACTGCAACTGAACCGCGAGCACCCCTAATGCCAGCCTCTTCCCTTCCCTTCCCTCACTCCCCCTCTCTCTTTCTCTCCTTGTGAAGATCCTCTCCACAAGTTAACATATGACCCTAACATCTTATACATAATTTAAACCAATAGTTGAGTCTATCTAACCTAAGATTTGGAGGGTTTGAGGTCGACTCATTTGTTTATTGAACTCAAAAATCAAGCTCAAGCTCAACTTAAAAATTAATCTAAATCTCAACTGGAAAATTAATCCAACTCAATCTCAACTTACTTGTTTATAATAATCGTGCTTAAGCACCACTTTAAGCTTGATAAATTTTTTTTTTTAAAAAAATAGCAAATTATATTAAACCCCCTCAAACTATCAACCATTTACACTTTACCCCCTTTAATGTTTTAAACCCAACAATTACACCTCTCAAACTATTTAAATTTGAACATTAAGTCCTTTTGTTAGTCATCTATTAGATATTTAGATGAAAAATTGTCAAATGTTGTGCACATGATGATTATATTAAATTTTTATGATCATCATGTGCATAACATTTGATAATTTTCCATCCAAATATCTAGCAGATGACTAATAAAAGGACTTAATGTTCAAATTCAAGTAGCTTGAGGGGAGTAATTGTTGGGTTGAAAACATTAAATGAGTAAAGTGTAAATGGTCGATAATTTGAGGGGGTTTAATATAATTTTTCCAAAGAAAAAAAAAAGTTTGGCTAGATAATCATCTTGTTTATAATAATCATGCTTAAGCTTCACTTTAAGCTTGATAATAAAAAATAAAAAATAAAGGTTTAGCTAGATAAGCATGGTCAGCTCATTAAATTTATTCTATATATTAAATATATAGATACGTAACACATTTTGTATTAGTTAATATATAAATAATATATTTATCATATTATTTAAATAAATAATATATGAATTGAACTAGTTCTAATTCGAGCTTGACTCATTTATTAGACAAACTAAAAGTTTGGCACAAGTTCGTTTATATACCTAATGAGTTCAGCCCCCCTGGAGTTGAGCTTGTAAATCCTAATGTGGTGGGGAGGGGGCAATACCAAAAAAAATAATAAATAAATAAATACATAATAATAATAATAATAATAATAATAATAATAATAATAATGCTTAACTATTTTTTGTCAGTTAACATATAACACTACCGATGGTTTTAGATTTTTGTAATTGACAATCTCGTTGGACAAAATTTCATTCAGTTGTATTTTATTCGCTCTATTGTATCTGGTAGTTATGAGAGTTTAGATATTAATCCAACCCGAGTTGTGCCTCAGTAGAGGAGTTTGTGATAACATTCCATATCTTATTTTGAGCATTTCTTGTTTGTCACTTCCCTGTCCAAGAGGCAAAGCCCAGCCAGGATCGAAGGACAGTGCATCCGAAGTAAAGAAAGAATTCAAAGTTGATTAACCGCTCGAGCAGTCTTTTGTATGCTCGAGCGGTAGATGTTGCGCTCGAGCGGTTTGCCTATGTGTGAGCACCGCCTTCAGTCACACTACTCGAGCAGTAAAGTGAGCATTGGAGCAGTTTCGTGACTCTATTTATTATAAAGTGCTTTGTTTGCTATGTTTAAGATTTAATCTGTCCAGATTCTCAAAGAGGAATAAAAAACAAAGTGTTGTATATTGGAGCGTGTTTATATATGGGTTTCCTTGATGTATAGAAGGTAATCGATTGATCAATGAACTACATATTGACAAATATCTAAGGTTGTTTTTATTCCTTCATTCACAAAAAAAAAGAGGTGTTCATCAGTGGATTCCAGGAAACTTGGACTTGAAGTTTTGGTGGATTCTGGAGTGACTCATCATCGTGGATTTAATATTGGCGTTGTGGATTCAACGTTGGTCAAAGCAATTTCAAGGTGAAGACAGTGGTAGAAGAGACACATCAGGTTTGATTTAATTCGAATGGATTCGCTAAGTAATTAAGGGTTCTTATGTGTAATATTTTTTTGTCTTCTTAGTGAATTGTTTTGTGATTTTGGCCCATGGTTTAACAAACTCATTGGAAATGCTCTAAGTGCTCTAGAGATACACTACAACAAATTAAGATTTTAAAAAATAAAAATTTAGGGACAAAATCACTTTTTAAAGACGAAATATTTTTATTATCAAAAGTGCAATTATTATATTTTTAGCAATAAAATTGGATATTTAGTGACAAACTACTATCCTTTTGGACTAAAAATTTTACTCCAAAAAATAAATCTTTTTGGGATCAAATTACTTTGTGCTTTAATTAGCAATAATTTAAAATTGTGGCTAAAAGTATTTTTTTTTCAAGACAACATTTTAGCAAGTATCCTCGCATTAACAAGAATTGGTTCCTAAATTTTTGTTGCGACCAAAATTTTATTTTTGAAATAAAGAATTTAGTCTCAAAAACTCTTATTTGTTAGAGTGACACTTTAGTATTAGCTTATGTAAAATCACCAACACGGTGGAGCATTTTACTAGATACCTATAAAGCACGTGTACCCCAAAAATGGCCATACAAGTACTAAGTACTTATCGGGTGCGGGTACGTATACTGATACCCTACTTTTTTAAGAATTTGTCATATTGGCATACTCGTATCATATCCGTACCCACACCCATACTTCAGAGCCAAATACATGTGGCCCTTACATTAAACCCTTATATTAAAATTAAAATTTCTAAATCTAAGCAGTTTTAAGATTATTTCTAAATCATGTGCTTTGTAAAGTCATGTTTGTGTTTTAACAACTCTATTTTTCAGTTGTGTTTTATTTTAAAAAATATGACTTCATAAAATAATTTCGAAAACAAGTTTAAAACTGCTGCCTTTTAGAAATTCTGTTTTGAGTACAACTTGAATTGGGTAAAATATGGAAATCCTATGGACCCATAAGAATATCCCATAATTTTGTCAAGGATGTCTTTGTATGGTAGAAACTGAGTTTGTGTAGTGTAAGTTTTATATATAGATTAAGGATAAATTATATCATTAGTCTTTTTAATTTCAGTAAAATTTTATTTTTAGTCCTTATAATTTCGATGTGAATAATTTGGTTCTTATATTTTTAATTTTGTTATAATGTGCTTTCTCATTGTTTAACATTTTGAACTCCCCCCAAAAAAAAAAAATAAATAAATAAAAAATATTGTACAAAATTAGAAGGACCAAAGTGAAATTCAAAACAAACTACAGAGAATTTCATTGTAATCCTTTTAGTTTTACACATGCCTTTTTTGGTTGACTATAACGGCGGAGGACCACATTAAATAAAGACTAAATTGTTTAAATTAAAATTACAGGAATTAAAGTGACAACAAAATTAAGTAAGGACTAAATTGTTTAAATTAAAACTATAAGAATTAAAGTGACACTTCACTTAAATTATAAAAATTAATGATATAATTTATTCTAAAATGAATATAAGTCATAAATTAATATTTTTTTAATAAAATTTTGAATAAAATTTTTTCGAAAGCTTGAATAAAATTTTTGAGTGTGTGGTGCAACTTGAAAAAAAAATGGTACAACTGAAATAAAAAAAAAAATAAAAAAAAAACCATTTGTGAATGTGACAGAAGAAGGTTCGTTGGTGTAAACATGGTGGTCATCGAGAACATCAAAAAATGCAGACAAGTTGGTTGGAGAGAATAAATGTGAGCAGTGGGGCGTTGGAAAATCTTTAATACCATGTAGTAAATTATTACTAGTATATTGGCATTTGTTGGTGTGCAAGAATTTAGAGACTACTTCAATTTGGGGAAGGATTTCCTCCGATTTAAAATTTGTACTCGAGGGCGATCTTTTTAAGTTTGTGAAGGTAATTATAGGTCCCGTTTTGGTAATGTGAATTGTTTACTTTATTGGATATTTTATATATATTATTTACAAATATTATATCAATCTGATAATTACAATTTATTCAATTTATCACGTATGTCATCAAAAAAATAGACTACAATTGAAATTTTTTTTAAAAAAAATTCATCCATTTTTTGGGTAACAAACGCGATGAATTGAATAGTCTACGATTATCGGATCGACCTAATTTTTTTATAAATAAAATATGCTAAATGTTTTACAAAAGAAACGATTTAAATTATCAAAATATGACTCGTAATAAGCCTCACGAGCCCAAACAACACACTCTAGTTCAGATAAATGTTACAATAAGATAAATGTTAACATATATATCAAAGAGGATAGATTATACTTTTTTTTTTTTTTTATGTTTGTTCATTTTTTTACTTTGGCCTTTTAAGTTTGCTTGTTTGTTTGTTTGTTTTTGTTTTTGTTTTTTTTTTTTTTCCCACTTTGGTCTTTCATATTTTAAGTTTTTATCAGTTTACTTCTAAATCTAACTTTTGTTTAAAATTTGACAGAAAATGTCATGTTAATAGTCACATAACGTAAAAAATATATTATTATATTAGAGTTTCAATTTGTGTAAGATATGTGCTTTATACATAATAAAATATTTATATACCACGTGAATGTCAATATGTTATTTTCTATATAATTTGGGACACAAGTTAGCTTTTGAAGTAAATTGAAAAAAAAAAAAAAAAAAAAAAAAACTTGAAACATAAAGGTTTAAAGTGAAAAAAAACAAACTTGAAGAGTTAAAAGTGAAAAAATGATCAAAAACAAAGGAAACAAAGTGTAATTTACCCTATCAAAATTATTGATTTTTTATCTTTAAAATACTAAAAAATGACGATCATACTTTATTTTATTTATTTAATAACAAACAAACACTCCTTAAAAAAAAAAAAAACATAGGCCTCATTTGTGAATATGTTATTTTAATAATTTTTTAACTTTTTGGCTAAAATATGAGGTAAAAAAATGTTTGGTTAGATTTGTAGAGTGATTTTGAGAAAAAATTTCTAAAAAACTTGTTTGGTTTGTAATTTTTCTAAAATAATTTCCAAAATCACTTTCTCTCTCTTACACATCAATCAATCACTTTTTCTCTCTCCTCTCTTCTCTCTCATTCTCAATCATTTTTTCTCTCTCACACATCTACTCAATTACTACAAAATATCAAATCATTCCAAACTCCCAAACTCCAAAACTACTTTCAAAATACACAACCAAACAAACCAAAAAAATTTCTAAACTTTCTCCCCAAAATAATTTTTAAAAATTACTCTCTCAAAACCAAACCAAACATACCCTGTATATTTGGATTCACTTTTTAGTTTTTTAAGAAAAGATGTACAAAAGGTAAAAAGAAAAAAAAAAGAATTTTTGACTTTTTGATATATGTTATAAGCTTTTTGATTTTTTTAATAACTTTTTGATTTTTAGGCTAAAACGATTACTTTCCAAACGAGGCCTAACTATTAGCCAAATAGCTTACACAACCTAGGAGAATTCTCCAGTGTGCGTTGCATATGGTTTGTAATTTTACACAATTACGTAAATTCTCATAAATTTACATAAATGATCTTAGAAAAATGCGTAAATCAAATACAAATTCGTTTAATCACACAAGTTTTTGCAAATTTATGTAAGTTTGAATTCAACTTACACGTTTTTATGAGATCACTTATATAAATTCATAAAAATTTATGTAATTTTGCACTTAGCGTGTATTGCACACCAGAATATTTTCCACACAACTATTGTTCTATCTGCCAAAACACAAGAAAGAAGAGAAGGTAGGACCCCCTCCATCCAAACACTTTTGTTCCTCTACTTGGATCATTGGCTATGCGAGCAACAAATGAGCTGCCTTGTTGCTATGCCGTTTAGTATGAGAACAAGAAGAAGACCGAAAATCTCGAAGAACTCTATTGATCCCCTCTATATAACAATCAGTTGTTGACAGATTATCATCCCCAGAATTGATACCAAGAGAGAATCACCTTCAATATGAATGTCCACGAAACCCCCCAAACCGGGTTGTGCTCAATGTAAATTCAACCCCTAGAGAATCTCTAACAATAATACCACAGCACCGGCTGTCCCATCTTCAAATAGAGCTCCATCAAAATTTAATTTTATAAATGCCTATAAATTAATAACTAATTGAATATTAAAATAAAAACAAACAAACGTTATTCTTAAAGGCTTGATCATTCAAATTCAAATGATAAAAAGTCATTGTCATTATTGGATAAAAATATCAGATAAGTGTTGAGAGGGTAATTTGTATAGACAAATTGGGCCAAGCTAAGTAATAGTGTCTCCGGAGTTTGGGCCGTGCATGGGGCCGAGATAAGAGCATGGGTATTCCGTTTCTGGGCTGACTAGATAATGGGCCAGATAGTGGTATAAGATCAAGTGATCCATGTGCAGTCTAAGAGCAGACCAAGATGGCTTAAATATAGAGGACCGAGCTATAGCTAGCTTGGTAGTCCATCGATTGGTTATTTTCACGGCTCGGCCAGAGGAAGAGTGGAGTGAAGTAGCTCAGTTGAGTATCCACAGCCGAACAAGGTATTGCCATCCCACTTGGCTTGCAGTGAGGAGAGTGTTCCAAAGATAAGTATTATCCTTTAATATTGGAATTCCTAGGACTCTTTTAGTAGAAATAGAGTCCTATTAGGATTGTGTCAAACGGAACTTGTGACTTCACCTATTTCAAGGTATTGCAATTCTTACTTAAAAATATATAAAACTTATGGTTTATTGTCTACTAGCTGACTTAGGCATTGGAGGGATTTTTAGCACATACCCACTGGCTATCTCACGTGTGTTTTCAGTTAACAAAGCGACGATGTTTGAAGAAGTACAAACTTAGTCAATAAGTGTTATCTATCTATCTATCTATCTATATATATTATTCGAAAGTGAGATTTTAAAAGTTTACTTACAGCTTCAAAACCTAAACCTAAAATCTTGAAATTTTATATTTTGAAAGATTAAAAAATTGCCACACTCAATTTTTATTGGTTTATATTTTATTTATTCAAAGAAAAAAAAATAAAAAAGAATAAACAAACAATCAGAGAATTCTGATTTTTTTTCATGCAAAATGCTTGGTGGCCCGAAAAGGAGCGGCTCAAATGGCCCAAATGGGTGTTGGCCGGTCATCCGTCGAAATGATCGGCCGGACGTCTGCTCGGACAATCGGATAAAAGCTTGTCTATCGCGGTTGTCACCTTTGTCGACCACGGCTGTCAGCCTCCTTGCCAGACGACCGGTCGAACATCCCCAAGGTGAAAGTCGAGCCATTTGAGCCAACTTTCTTTTTGGGTCACCCAGCATTACTCTTTTTTCATTTTAAAAATACTACTAAAAAAAAAAAACATACGAATGAAGCTGTAAGTTTTTTAAATATATATATATATATATTTAAAGTTTAAACCTTGATTAGTTATAATCAAAGTCATCCATCCATCTCTATTAACTTACCTAACAAAAAGAAATTTTTTGAAGTTGACATGGGACTATATTATTTACTATTGCTACGGAAGTATTAATTCTAATTTTGAAATTCACACACCAGATAACTATCATCAATTTTCAAATATCTATCAAATCTAAACCACTTATCATAAACACTCACATGAACTTGGACATATAGGATACACTCACCACTAACCCTCAATCTCTCATCTCCTACTTACAACTATCAGAGCCCTAATATCTACCGCCACCCCTCCTTTCACGGTGACCACCTGTTTTCCCCTTACCCTTCTGGCCACATCACTCCTTTTTTGACCATTTACCTCATTTCATTCCACTTCTTTTTGAATACTACAACAAATTGGGGATTTAAAGACAAAATAAATTTACTCAAAATGTACATATTTCGTCACCCAAACTAAATACGGCAAAAAAATTTCACCACTCGTTTTGTAAAGAAAGCCTTGCCGCCAAAAGGTCATGGAGACCCAAAAAAAAAAAAAAAAATCATCATTGAAAATAATAAATCTGTGATGAATTTTTTTGTCTCCAATATACAACAAAATCGTCACTCTTATTCTCTAATTTTCTTGCTAATACATTTTATTGGGAACAAACTTGTAAGTAATTAGTGCCCAAATAGTTCTGTCACGTTTTATATAAACGAAAACAAAAAAAATATTTGTTGAAGAAGCTACCAATAGAGACAAAACAAATTCATCATTAAAAAGGAAGAAATAATGTCAAAAAATAAAAAATAAAAATTCGTCAGACATTGAGGGTCACAGTGACAAAATGCGACAATATTTTTTGTCATGACATATTCATTTAGTAATGAAACAAAGAATACAAAATTAGTAATCCACCTAAGCCCAATAAGGGACAAAAAAAATCTTCTTTTGAATGAAAATTTTTGTCACTAATTCCATAAATATTTTTTTTATACATTATATAGCTATTTTATCAAAATTTGAATTTTAGTTAAGCAATATAACCCTAGTTATTTTGAAACCTATTTAATATAATAATTCCATCACCACTTAACTTAACCTGCTTATAAATCAACACATTTATGAATTAACAAAATGAAAATATCCATTCATTACAAATAAGTTCATCCTAATACAATAAAATAGTACAATATCCACAAACCAACAGTTATAACTAGTGCAATTTCATGAAACATCTAACAATAACTAGTGCAATTCCATAAAGTATGTATATCATTATCAAACAAAAATAAACATCCAAGCAAATTAGATCATTGTTACACGTCAAAAACGCCACTCCAATCCAATATGCGAAAAAATAAATTAAAAATACTAGTAACTAATCAATTATACAAAAGATCACAAATAAATTTAAACTTGTAAACTGACTCAATTTCATGCTTAAGCCTGATTTACTTTCCGAGAGCATCATGCATGTGTCGTAAGTTCCTACATGTTCTATTGGTCTCTTCCAATATGTTTGTACCCATATCTCGGGCACTTTCATGGTTGTTTCATGATTTGCCCTTCCAACAGCCTTTTTTCAAGACTTATTAGGTTTTTTTAGTAACTTTTTGGCTTTTTGGTTAAAATATGATCGAAAAAAACTAGTATGTTTGGGATATTTTTTGGTTTTTTATAAAAAGATGTGCAAAAAGTAGAGAGAAAGAGAATCTTTGACTTTTTAGTATAGATTGTTGGTTTTTTATTTTTTTAATAACTTTTTGGCTTTTTGGCTTAAAAAAGCCACTTGCCAAACGAGGCCTTAATATTCAAAAAAAAAAAAAAAAAGGATTTTGTAGGCTAATTCTCAATTGGGGCATCCTGTGCATTTGCCGTAAGTTCCTGCAAGTTAGATTGGTCCCTCCTGAGGGGTTTGTATCGATTGTTGTGCATATTTTTAGTTGTTTAACAATTTAGCCATTTGAGGCCCTTTTTTTAAACACAAGTACGAAAAAATATTTTTTTGTATAATACACAAATAGTGCTTTTCGTGCCTGTGTCGTAAGTTCCAACAAGTTATATTGGTGTCTCCTGACGTGTTCGTGCCAAATGATGGTCATTTTCATGACTTTTTTACAATTTTCCTTTCGATGGTCAATTTTCAAGCCTAAGATATTTAAAAATCGATTTTCAAATCTAATTCACAAACGATGCATCCTTTGCATGTTCCATAAGTTTCTACAAGTTATATTGGTCACTCCCAGGGGCGGAGGGAAAGAGGGCTCAGGGGGGTCACGTGCCTCCCTTGAGTTTTGGAATTTTTTTTTTTTTTTTTTACAAACATAAAGAAAATATTTTATATAAAAAAAAATTATAAAAATATTATTTAGAGTGAAATGTCAATGATATTTTTAAAATTATAAGAACAATAATGATTGTTTTGATTGAAAATAAAGAGATTACGATATTATTATCTATGAAAATTTTCAATATAATGGTGATCTCTATCATTATTGATATGCAAACATAATTAATTTCAATGAAAATATAGAATTTATTGAATTGTTAGTTACATTTAATATGCAGGGTTCACCCTCCATGTGTTTCTTCATTATTGATTGGTAATATCACCTGTCAATGATTGCATAAAAAAATTACTTTATCATTATATAATTTATTTTAAAACTTTATATCCATGACTTTTTTTAATGTTGTCCATGATATACTAATTACAAATAACATATTCACTTTGTTTGGTTTGAGTTTTCTAAAAACACTTTTCAAAAAATTCTATGTTTTTGTTTTTCGTATTTTTTTGTTTTTATTGAATTTTTTTAATATTCTAAGAAATTTTTTTAATTTTTAGATACACCTAACATAAATATACTTAAAAAGTATAATTTTTGAGAAAAAATCTTTAAAAAATTCACTAAATACCAAAAATATAAAAAAATACAAAAAATAATACATTTTTCGTATTTTTATGTATTTATTAATTTTTTAAAATTTTTTGTCACAAATATTTTATTTTTTTTTAGATACATCATGTATCTAAAAAAGTAAAAAAAAAAATGCTTAAAATTTTAAAAATATTCACTAAAAACAAAAATAAATAAATAAATAAATAACTTAATTTTCAAAAAACTCAAACCAAAAAACTCAAACCAGTGGGTATGTTTGGTTTGTGTTTGAGAGATGTGTTTTAGAGATAAAAAGTACGAAAACATGTTTGGTTTGGTTTTTTGGGAAATTTGTTTTGAAAAATTGTTTTGAGAGAGAGTTTTGGAAAAAGTGATTGATTTGATGTGTGTGTGAGAGAGATTTGTTTGGAAAACTTGTTTGGTTTGTGTGTTTTGGGAAATTTTTTTGGGAAAATTTGTTTGGTTTGATTACTTTTGAAAACTTATTTGTAGAGAAAATTTCCGAAATTTTTTTCAGAAACACAAACCAAACGAACCCACTGTGACTTTTTTTTTTTTTTTTTTTTTTTTTTTTTTTTTTTTAATCTTTGAAGTCAATCGTAAAAATTTATGTGAAATATTTTTGTAAATATTTTTTATGTTGTAATTAAGAAGTGCCCCCTCTAATTTATTTTCTTGGCTCCGCCACTGGTCACTCCTGAGGTGTTTGTATTGATTCTCGTGCATATTCATGACTGTTTGAAAGTTTTTCCCTTTATTGGCCATTTTTCAAACTTAAGTATGCAAAAGCAAATGCATTTTTTAGGTTAATTCATAAATGGTGCATCCCGTGCATGTGTCTTAGCTTCTTATAAGTTATATCGGTCCCTCCTAAGGTGTATATGTCGGTAGTTCCTCTAATGGTTATCCATATGTACCTTGCCTCTATTTCAATCTACAAGTCATACTAACCCTCAAACTCGTTGCCACTCTAGAAAGGGGAAGCAACGACTAAGGAACCATTAGAGTAGGGACCTCGGGAAAGGAAGGCCATTGGGGATGGAGAATCATTGGGGAAAGAGGCATTGAGAGTTGGGCCATTAAGAGTAGGAGACATTAGGAATTGGGGCCGTTGAGGTGGAAAATGGGAAAAGGACGTGTGCAATTTGTTGTGAGTATAGGTGGTGGATTTGATGTAAGAGGTGGCGTAGGAGCGCCGAAGGTGGTGGATTTGAGGGAAGAGCTCGAAATAAAAGGTGGTGGATGGTGGATTTGATGGATGGTAGGTGGTGGATCTGAAAGAGGTGGTGGATCTAATGGAAGAGGTGGCTAGAACATGTAGGGGTGGGTTGCTCTGAAGGAAGAGGTAGTAACGGAGGATGATTTTGCTGCTTAGTGTTAGTGGAATAAATTTATAATAAATGTTTTTTGTAAAATGATGAATATAATGACTAAAATGCTCTTCTATGGAGAAAGATAGATACGTGCAATTAAAACTATACCAAAAGTTTAAACTAAAGAAATTAAAGACTCGAGTTTTGATTTGTTACAGGATCAAATCCTTTCTCTTTTCTTCTTCTTCTTCTTCTTCTTCTTCTTCTTCTTTTTGGCGCTTTCCCCTATAAGTTTTCAAAGATACACATAGGCATTGTAACATTGAATAATTACACTTTTTCCTTTTCCTTGTTGTGATGTAATCAAACTAAGATAAGTAAGGATTCAAGGTTTATGAAACCATCCTTCCAGTTTTTTTAGTTTCATTAGAAGATTTTGAATTTTGGATTTCAGAATAAAACAAGGAAGAGGCTTCTAGATTTGTTTTCTAGGCCTTCATGTTTAAAAATGAGGAAAAGCAACATGACTAACCTATTTGGTTAGAAATTCTATACCTTACTAAGAGATCAGTGGTTCAAATTTTTCCATGTGCATTATTCTTACGTATTTATTGGGGTTTCTCTCTTCCACTTTGAGGGTTTCTTCATTATTATGATTAAGTTTCATTGTGATATCATACATGAATTTTAAAAAATAAATAAATGAATAAAATAAAAAAAGTAAGTGATCTTACTATACTAGTATTAGCTATCATGAAATTTGTGGGGTAATGATACATGCCCCCCATTCTTACCTTCCCTAATTTTGTCCCTAATGACGTGGCGCGATAATGTGGTGATATCATGTGGAACAAAATAATATTTTTTTATATATGACGTGGATTTTTTTTATCACAGTCACAAAAATAATATTTGTAACTAATGAATTTAAATACTTATTATTTATAAAATTACCTTAAGATTTTGTTTTTCCATGCCCACCTTACTTCATTTGCTGCGAATACTTTTCAAGCCTTTCAACGAGTAAACAGAAAGTGTAATATTTCACTCTCGGTGACTATTACTTTGCTTGTATCACTCTCTCAAACCTCTAGAAAATTAAAAGCCCGTAGACAAAGTATATATGGAAATATAAAATTCTTATTGAATACTTGAAAATTATAAAGATTACAAGAAAAATAGAGAAAACACTCTTGCCCACTTATAAGACTCTGCTTCTTAACTCCACATTTACAAGACGCAACCACACCCTTTTATAGGCCAAAAGTGGATTTCAACTTCGGAATTGAAATGCATAAAATTAAAAGATAAGATTCTTGTTACAAAACAATAAACCTTTTACATTTTGATTTATTGAAACTAATAACTTAGCAGTGGTATCTCCACCACTTTAGTTTTATTCAACATGTGACTCCCTTATCTTCATTCACCATGTGATCCACTTTGTTGTGTCTGCTTCATTGTATCCGTCATGTGAGATCTTTTTTGGCTTCTTCTTTCTTGGCTTCTTCTGTCATGTGAGCCTTTCTTAGCTTTGTTTTGTCATGTGAATTTCTACATATTTTTCAGAAATGCAGAGGTCCATGTCTTGCATTGATTCATAGTGAATTTGGGCTCTCCTCTTGATTTTGTAGAGTTCTGAAACGGCTACAAAGATGTCTGGTGCTTTAATTATCTCTTCTTGAAGAATCTTGAGTATTTCCTTTACTTTGTCTTCTCCTAACTTAGATGGTTCAATGAAAGTTTTTTGGCTTCTTACCACCACAACTCTTTTCCCATCATAGAAGATTGCTGGTTCTGCATGTTGGAGAAGAGTTTTCAATGTGTTATGGAAAAACATGAGCCTATCAATTTTGTCAATGGCAGGATTATATCCCTTCCATGAGCTGTTGTTTTTGCCATGGTAGAAAGGATTTTGACTGGGTACTAGGTATAGATACCATATCTAATATGGTTGACAAAATTGAGTTTTAGTTCTTTCAACCAGAGTGGACACGATGTGTGCCGTAATAAGCATCGAACAAAGTATGTGTATCATTATCAAACAAAATTAAACATCCAAGAAAATTATATCATTGTTACACGTCAAAAACGCCACCCCAATCCAATATACAAAAAAATAAATTAAAAATATTAGTAATTAATCAATTATACAAAAGATCACAAATAAATTTGAACTTGTAAACTAACTCAATTACATGTTTAAGCCTAATTTACTTTCCGAGAGCATCGTGTATGTGTCGTAAGTTCCTATATGTTCTATTGGCCTTTTCCAAGATGTTTGTACCCATATCTCGGGCACTTTCATGGTTGTTTCATGATTTGCCCCTCCAACAGTCTTTTTTCAAGACTAAATATTCAAAAAAAGCATTTTGTAGGCTAATTCTCAAATGGGGCATCCCTTACATTTGCCGAAAGTTCCTGCAAGTTAGATTGGTCCCTCCCGAGGGGTTTGTATTGGTTGTTGTGCATATTTGTGGTTGTTTAACAATTTAGTCATTTGAGGGCCTTCGTTTAAACACAAGTACAAAAAATATATATATATATATATTTTGTTTGTATAATACACAAACAGTGCTTCCCATGCATGTGCCATAAGTTTCTACAACTTATATTGGTGTCTCCTAACGTGTTTGTGCCAAATCATGGTCATTTTCATGACTTGTTTACAATTTTCCTTTTGATGATCAATTTTCAAGCCTAAGATATTTAAAAATTGATTTTCAAATCTAATTCACAAACGATGCATCCTTTGCATGTTCCATAAGTTTCTACAAGTTATATTGGTCACTCCTGAGGTGTTTGTGCTAGTTATCGTGCATATTCATGACTGTTTGAAATTTTTTCCCTTTATTGGCCATTTTTCAAACTTAAGTGTGGAAACAAAATCATTTTTTAGGCTAATTCATAAATGGTGTATCCCGTGCATGTGTAGACACCCCATTTTTGACCGTCCTCAAGACTTGGATGTCACCGCTCGAACACTCGGTGATTATCTATGTTTGTGTTCGTTTGGAGTTCCCGGAGTTCTCGGCTGCGCGCGCCCTGCCTCAGGATCCCCGAACTCGACCAGTTGTGTTTGGTTTTGCACCAAACACTTGTGTTTTGCCATGAAAGGGCAGGGAATGCCCTATGAGTCATCCCCACACACCACCGGCTGGGGATAGAGGCCACCGGCTGGCTGAAGCTTCTATCGGCACTTTATTGTGCCGACCGGCACTCTTTTGTGCCGACCGGCACTGTTTTTTCCAAAATGGTACTCTTTGCCGGCCGAGCACTGTGCACTTGCTTTATCAGATATTTTCTTGCAGCTGTAAAGTGTTTTGCTCCCCTCCATACACGTGTATGGAGGGATGAGCCCTTGGCTTGCTTAGTGGCTAAGTATTCCTTGCCTATAAGAGGAGAGCTCTTCCTCTTGGCTCAAGGTTAGCCTTTTGGGAGCAAGAACCAGAGCATTATACATATATCTCTGCCATATATCTATATCTCCATCTCTCTCCTCTTGTGTGTGTGATTTTAGGCCAAAAAGTGTAGTTTTACCTCATTTTTGCACCATTACACACACCTTTACACCTTAGCTCGAGATTGAGAGACTTAGAAGGTTGTTTGTGTTGGTTTTGGACTGGTTTTGATCACTAGAGAGTGGCTGGAACCTTTGTTCTTCAAAGGATCTTCAAGGGTAAACACTTTACTTTATATTCCCCATTCTTGCAACCTCTTTCTACCCTCCTTGCTTTGTGTTTTTGGACTTGTGTTTAAGATAAAAAAATCTTGTTTTCACTTGTTCTTGAACCTTCATTAAGGTCATTTTTTGGTTTGAACAAAGGCTCACCCTTTTAGGCCTTATTTGGCTATTTTGGTGACCTTTATCTTAGACCTTGTTTGCTTGGTGTTTTTGGCCTTCTCACCACTGAAAACCAGTGGGTTTTCAGTGGTGGGGAAGATGATTTTAGGTCACATATAGGGGGGGGACACCCCTCTCCCCTTGGTTCTTTGTTTGCCTTTGTTTTGGGCTTAAAGAATAGCATGTGTGTATGGTGAGTTTTGGCTTCATTTCAGAGTATATTTGTGCTCAATATGACATGTTATACCTCTGTTTTTGGTCGTATTTATGGCCTCTTGCATGCTTTCCATGTTGGCTTTAGAATGCTCTTTCATGCTTATAAGTAGTGTCATGCTTTGAGCCTTGACTCTTGCATATTTTAGCTTGGTTGCATGAGGATATAAGCATCTATTTGCCATGTAATAGGGCTGTGAGCCACTGTTTTGGACACCCTTGGTATGCTTGATGTGCATGTTTTGCATTTTAGACTTGTAAACTTTGCTTCCATGGAGTTCTAGCATGATTGACTTGTTTTGATCTAGTGATTTGGCATCATATTAGACCTCATTTCAGTCCATTAGTCATGTTTGCATGTTGGCATATGTGGCTTAGTTCATGTTTTAAAGATATGCTCTTGAATGTTTTAAAATAGACATTGTGCATGCTTCCATGTTTAGTGCATTTTTGGGGGTGCCATGAGGGGATTTGGGTGTCATTCCACATGCTTAAAATCTGTTTTTGTTTGTTGAATGTATGCCATGAGTGGTTGTATGAATGATGTCAAATTACTCTCTTTGGTGTCCTAGACTTGGGCCCATTGAATAGCATGCTTGTGTGGCATTTTGATCATGTTGTGAGGCTTGTTTTGCCACTATTTTTGGGAGTTTGAGGGCTGCCCTCTATGGCTTAAGTCCATTGTTGCATGCTTATTTCATGATTGTTGCTTGCTCGGTCAATGTAGCCTTGAATGTGTGCTTGTTAGCTCCATGTTTAATTGGCCCATCTTGCATGCCATTTGTATCCTACATACTTTAGCTCTTTGCATGCTTAACGTGATAGGTTGCATTGCATTTGAGCCTTGCTTGCATACTTGCATCTCATAGCTTGGTTTGGGGTTGTCAAGCCAAGCCTAGGATTGAGGGGAGTTCACATTTCAAGTGGTGTAACTCACCTCAATCCTTGGTCACTAAGGCCCTTGATTTCCACATGATAGGGACTTAGTATTCATTTGTTGTGTTACATGCATATTTACATTAAAATGAGCAATCTTGGTTCCTTAGGCTATCATGCATCAAATGCACAATTGATAGCCCTAGAACCAAGAGCCACACCCCCTTGAGTCCCTAAACATGATAGGAGGTGTTGGACATGCTCACATTTGCCCAAAAACCATGCCTATGCATTGCTGTCTGTTGCTGCTACTGTCATCTGTCTGGTGCAGGAACTTTCTGCCGACCGGCAGAAAATAGTGCCGACCGGCACTATTTTTGTGCCGATAATTACCAAGTGCAGCCGGTGGCCACTGCAAGAAGCCGATGACTACACTGCCCAGCCGGTGGATCATTTCAGGCCTCTTGGAAAGTATTCTGAAGTTTTGAGAATTTTTGGAGAGGCAGAGCAGTAAAAACAGAGACAGTAGTGCCAAGGTGTGGGCTTTTCGGGCAAGGCGGGCATCGGGCATGCATCATTCGCGCATCCCAAGGCAGGGCCGAGGCCCCATTTCATTTCATTTAGATGCTTTAATTTCAGTACTTAGAAATTTGTAATAATTTATTTATTCATTTATTCTTCGGTCTGTATTATTTATTTATTCGGTCCCTCCGAGTGAGGGAAAAAATGTAATAAGTGTGGGTGAGTGTGATGTATGTCTCCCAACCCCCACTTCTTTCTAACCCTTTTATTTACCCGCTTTCAGTGGTAGATTAGGGCATTTTAAATTAGCATACCTTATGCAATGCATGCGTGCATCCATGCATTTGTTTACATGCACCGGGCTCGGTACATCATACAAACTGCATCGCAATTTTTAAATTCCAAAATTGAATACGTGCTATGTGATAGCATTTCATATGCCATGATTAGGATAGCCGAGCCTGTCTAACTGCATCTATGCTTGTGTTGCATTAGCCACCTAACATGAACTAGGTCATGCATGTTTGCTAACCGGGTTATTGTTTTTGGCACGGAGTACGATGTAAGTATTTATGCTTTAGCATATCACATGCGTGTGAATGTCTTGCTATGACAGTATGATTGCCATGCGGCTAAATGCTTATGTGTGATAAACTGTTTGAATGCCTGTGGGTGGAGGTTGGATTGCGTGAGTTGGAATAATTAGTTGAAATCCGCATTTTAGCCTACTTGCGAGTAGCAAAATCTAACACGTTTTTCGAGACAAAATGGATATGCAATGTTTATTTCCAAGTTAGGCAATCTAGTCTATACTTTTGTGTTGTGCGCATCACATAGTAATTCTAAGTTAATAACCGGAATAAGAACGCATAAAGTTTTCAAAAACGGATATCACGGTTAGTAGAGGCCGGTCTTCGAACCGGGCGAAAGGGGGTGCTCATAGCTGACCTTCCCCGATCGTACCCAAGCTCCCGAGCCAAGACCACTTTGGTGATGACGGATACGTGGCCTTCGGCACCGAGTCAGGGTTTCCTAAATTTCCCAATTAAAAAATATTTAGGTGGCGACTCTGTAATCTGGCAAAGCAGTCCATGTTTGGCACTACTTTTCAAAAATCTGTTTTCTCAAACGATTTGCCGGATTTGGACTCTTTGGTTCAAGATTCAGAACCAACACAAATCGAGTCCGAACTGTAGTGACCCCAATATGAACGGAACGGGACTTAACCCTCCCGCGGCGTTCGGGGACGTCTACAGTTTCTGGCGACTCTGCTGGGGATTTTAGAGAGCTTGACTCGAACTCGTGATATCCTGTTTTGATTTCATTTATGTGTCTCTTTGCATTGCATGTGCATTGGTGCGCCTAGGACACCGTGTTGGCCATCTGCTATTCCTGAGCGGTTTGCTGGAGGCTTGTCTTGTCAAGGCATGACCATAAGGCTGACCGGTTGCGGGCTCTGCCAGTATGGGAACACAAACCCCGATTTTTACCGGGGCACCCTTTTTGACCATTCGACCTAGTGCATATTCGGAATCCATAGTGACCATTCCAAACTAGGACAGGTTGCTTACCCGACGCTAAGTTGTTTGAAACCGCTGTGTGCATAGTGAGACCCTAGTTCCTGACAAAATAGGACAGGGAAACCCTACCCCAATATAGGGGTGTTTTGGTTCTCATTTATCTGCTACGTGCTTTAGAGTGTGACTCTGCAGGGAGCGTACAGATCAGTTTGCAAGTTTAAGTATCAGGCCCGAGGGCATCAGTGTCAGGGTTTTGAGAATCAGTTGTCTGTGGATATCAGATTCAGGCCTAGGGGCAATGGTTCATGAATCAGTGATCAGTGGTGGAGAAACAGTGTATCCAGCATTCGACCGTTTATTTTAAATACCCGACCGTGTGTTGTGTGTTTATTTACTTTGCGCCGTTATGCTGTCCGATCGTCTGTCTATTTATATGTTTTATTTATCTTTTTATTAGGTAGTTGAGCACAATTGCTACCGATCCGATAGATATCCCCCAAGCACCCTGGGTCAGAGGCCGTCGACTCCTTCGATCTGAGGATCTGATAGACGGACAACCAGTGTACTACTCGCTACCCCCGGTTACTAAACGGAAGTCAATAAGGCAGAGGACATCAGTACAACAGTCAATTCAGAGAGCTTTATCTACCCCACCTGTGTTCAGTAGGGATCAGGATTCTGTGCCACCAACAGAGAGGGAATATATACCAGTAATTCAACCAGAACAGGATAGTATGGCCAGTTTGGAAGAGATGGTGCGCCACCTCCAAGAGAGCATGAAAACAATGCAGCAGGATGCCGTCCGTCAGGCAGATTTCGCCAGGCAACAGGCTACAGTTGTGAGAGAACAGGCGGAGACAATTGCCAGACTAGAACAGCAAACCGGAGCATCTGCTTCGCATCAAGTTCCCCCCCCACCAGGAGTTCCAAACCTTGGGGAGACAGCCAACGTTCAGAATGATACAGAACTGCCCACGGGACCACCCCCACCTTTAGCCCCGCCTCAAATCCAACCCCAGTTATCAAAGACGCCCACCAACCTATTGGACTCTCCCTTTGAGTTCGAGACTGATTCTACCGCACTGAAACTGAGCAAGCTTGAAAAGCTGTTCAAAAGATCTCAAGGGGTCAAGACTATCCCCGATATTGAAGATGGTTATACCGACGCGGCTGTGACGCTGCCCGACAGATTCAAAATGCCTCACATTGATCGGTTCGACGGGACCGGGGACCCCATGGTGCACTTAAGATTGTTCTTAGATATTCTGAGGCCGATGGGCCTCAGTAGGCTTCAGAAGTTGTCTTTGTTTGGTCGGACCCTATCGGGTGTGGCGGCCATATGGTATGCCAAGTTGGAGGACGACGTCAAGAGGAATTGGGACGAGATGGCTGAGGCCTTCATCGCACAGTATTCATATAATACGCAGATTGAGATTACGACCTGTGATCTCGAGACGACTAGGCAAGAGCCTAAGGAAAGTTTCTCAGAGTTTGTAACCAGATGGAGGGCCAAGGCTTCGATGATGACCTTGAGGCCTACGGACAAAGACCAGATTCGGATGATTGTGCGCAATCTTCAGCCGAAGTTGATGCAAAAAATGATAGTACTCCCCTTTCCTACTTTTTCTGACCTACATGAAATGGGGGTACAGATTGAGGATGCCTTAAAACAAGGCTTGATCGATAGTGACCGGGAGCAACCCCGACGAACTTTCAATCGCAGTAGCAATGCAGGCCCGAGTGGCGTTACGACTGCAAGAGCTCAGGAAGTAAGCATGGTCACCGCCAATCCCCCTCCGAGAAATACAGCAGCCTCACCATTCTCCGGTGCGTCCGGAAGCAACCCGCAAACAACCAAATACCCACCCAGAAACACCAGAACCTTCGCCCCACTTTATATGCCCCTATCCAAAGCTCTGGGGGTTTTGATCAAAAAAGGGCATCTGAAGCCCCTAGAGTCGCGACCCCTACCAGAAAAACTCCCTCCTACCCATAACCCAGCCAAGTACTGTGCATTTCACCAACAGCACGGTCATGATACCGATCAATGCTTCCGGTTACGTCATGAGATTCAAGATCTCATCGATAACGGGGTGATTCTACCTCCGGAGAAACCCAATGTTACTACAACCCCCTCCCCGCACATAACCAAGCTCCACCGCCCAAAAGACTCAATTTCATCCATACTGGGGACGTGCTCTACGACCCTAGTATCTATATCACGCCTACCCACCTGCCTAAACTGGAGGTGTCTCTTCCCAGTTGCACCGACTTGTGCATGATACACATCTCCGAAACCCAACCCAAGCCAGCAGTGGTGACCACCGAGAGCAGGGGAAGGGAGATTCCAAAGGAGAAACGGGCTGTTGAGTCCGAGTCTGCAGGATCCGGGAGTTATGTTGAGAAAACGTATAGTCCGGACGACTACATTGTGTCAATAGGCCAGGATGCGCCAGTTGTGAAACTTCCAACAGGAGGAGAACTGTGTGTAATTCAAGGAGATAATCTAGCACAGGGAGCAGATGATGTAACCGCTGTGGGAGAGGACCTTGCCAATCTCCAGTTTTATAGTGACCAAGATCTAGAGGATATGGCAGTTGCGTGGTTCGATTATGAGAATTCAGCAGAAGTTACCGGGTGGTTGGATGATCAACCTGATGTGATAGGAGAATTGCAGTCAAAACAGGGCTCAACGGGGTCGAGAATATCAGTGACGGCCGGAAGGGTCGAAGAGCAGAGTATATTGCCGGGGGGCGCCGGTGTCGAGAGTTTCGCCCGGGATTGGAACATTTTGAGTGCAAAAATAATCGAACAGTCGGCTATGTCGGAACAAGTAAGTTTTGAAGATTCCGAGAGAATCAGGAAGGCAAAGGCCCATGTGGGAGTCAAAACTGCGGTGTGCACCGGAACCGAGAATACTGCAGGTACGTGGATGGAAGGTGCTGCGGGCGCAAAAACAGTCATGCCAGAGCCGGACAGATGTTTATCAGCTGCTGATGGTATGTGGTGGGAGGATGAAGATTTATGCCTCGCCCATACAGACGAAGATTGGGGAAACAACCAACCTGATGACACTTGGTACCTTGGAGAGATAGATCACATGACACGGAGCGGGCGGTATTTCAAACCTCCGCATTTAGATCAGCCGGAGGCTTCTGGGAAGGACAGAGAGGCTGAAAAGCAAAAGGAAAAGCAACTTGAAGAGGAGGCTGTGCTCAAACAGCTTAAAAAGATACAAGCAGACATCTCTATATGGGGACTACTCATGGCATCACGGGTGCATAGGGAGGCTGTCTTATCAGCCATGGACAAAGCAAAGCTTTCAATAGAAACCACACCAGAGCAGCTGGTGGGATTGGTCTTTCCAGGGGGAGCCACCCCGATGCTGACCTTTTCCGACAAGGAATTGCCACCCGAGGGGGCAGACCATAACAAGCCCCTCTACATCTCTGTGGAGTGTAGGGATAAATGGATACCGGTGGTGCTTGTTGATACTGGATCCGCCATCAACGTCTGCCCGGCAAGAACGGCATACGCAATTGGTTTGAAAACTGCAGATTTCGTACCAACAGCCCAGGTCATTCGGGCGTATGACAACACAAGTAGAGAAGTGATGGGAACCGTAAAAGTTCAGACAAAGGTCGGGCCGGGCCAGCATGAGATAGATTTCCATGTTTTAGAAGTGCCTGCGACTTTCAACTTGCTTTTGGGGCGGCCATGGCTGCATCAGGTAAAGGCAGTATCATCTACTTTGCATCAAATGGTGAAATACCCCTATGGAAAGGGAGTAGCCATTGTCTTTGGAAACTCATCAATCCACCCACCACCGGAGGTATCCACGCCTGTTCTGGAAATCGAGCATGGCATGGAAGATGTGTTCATATCAGGATTTACCCTAGCTGAGGCTCGGGTTGTACAAAACATCATGGCCGTTAACGAAGGGATCTATGTTAGTGCCCAGGCAGTGTATCTCATGAACAAGCTCCAACATATCCCCGGGATGGGATTAGGGAAGAGCGGCCGCAAAGGCGTTGCAGCATTGGCCGGAGCGCCGCACAATCCCCACACCTTCGGCTTGGGTTATCTGCCCACTAAGGAAGATTGGGTGAGAAGAGGAAAAGAAATGGCTGGGAGAGCCAAAGCAAAACAAATGGGAAGGCCTTTTGAGTTGATGCATCGGCCCATCCAGGGTACCCTAAACGGACGCTTCGTCCGGGAAGGGGAGGACTTTCCGTTCTGTGGTTTTCCGGAGCCGTGGTTGAACGCAGAGAAGAAGCGCGTGCCGGGTTTCGAAATATTCTTTGACTTACAAATATCTGGGGATGACGTTGCTGAAGAGCAGACAGACCCAACAGTTAAGGCTGAGCATAGCAAAGAAGTGGAGTCTGCGGATACAGAGTTTGAAATGGGGGTAGCACTGGCTTGTCTACTTTCAGATCCTTTGATCAACCAGGTGTGCTTGGGGGACGACTCTTCGGTGTCCATGATCGGAGATGAAACGGCTGCGGGCCTACCATCAGCTATTTTGGATGCATCCATCGCACCCTCCCTCACTTGGCAGTACGAGGAGGGATTTTTATCAAGCAGCACCGGGTCAGGTAGTGAGCCGGAATCTGATTCCACCGAGTCTTGTGAGTCGGAATCAGGTTCCAGCTCGTCTGAGTCTGAGTCCGGTATTCCTGGGGGTGACAACCCGGATGCCACAGTCCTGTCCAGGTC
The DNA here is from genome assembly GCA_036172215.1 of Camellia granthamiana. Classification (NCBI taxonomy): domain Eukaryota; kingdom Viridiplantae; phylum Streptophyta; class Magnoliopsida; order Ericales; family Theaceae; genus Camellia; species Camellia granthamiana. Next base: position 129,905,914 of record CM069910.1, read on the forward strand.
ATCTTTTTCTTTCTCTTTTGAGTCTGTTGTAACAGAAGAATTGGACGGTTTGGAAGTGCATAATGAGAATGAGGTGACTGTGGTTTCCGAGTACTTTTCTGTGCCTTTGATTTATTGCTTAAATCAAGACTTTCAAAATTTTGATGAAAACGACGAGGACGAAATTCCTCCGGTTTTGCAACGACTAATTGAACAAGAGCAGGAGAGGTTTGTTAAACCCTTAATGGATGAAATCACTACCGTGAACGTTGGTACTGAGAAGGACCCGCGGCTGGTCCAGATCGGGTCCACGTTGTCTTCGGAGGAACGCGAGCGCTTAGTCGCTTTATTAAAAGATTTCAAAGATGTTTTCGCGTGGTCCTACGAAGACATGCCTGGAATCGATCCTGAGATTGTACAGCACCGGATCCCTCTTGACCCCGAGGCCCGACCTGTCAAGCAGAAACTCAGGAGGATCCGCCCTGACTGGGCCATTAAGATCAAGGAAGAGGTCACCAAGCAGATTGATGCAGGCTTCCTGCTGGTATCCCAATACCCGACTTGGTTGGCCAACATCGTTCCAGTGCCGAAGAAGGATGGCAGAATCCGGGTATGTGTGGATTTCAGGGATCTGAACAGAGCCAGTCCGAAGGATGACTTTCCCTTGCCGCATATCGATGAGTTGGTAGATTTCACAGCAGGGCATGCTTTGCTCTCGTTCATGGATGGCTTTTCAGGCTATAATCAGATAGTAATGGCATCCGAAGACCGGGAGAAGACTGCTTTTACCACCCCGTGGGGTACATATTGCTACAGAGTGATGCCATTTGGGCTGAAGAACGCTGGGGCTACATATCAACGGACTGCAACCACAATATTGCATGACATGATCCATAAAGAGGTTGAGGTGTACGTAGACGACATGATTGTCAAGTCCAAAGAAAGAGAGGGCCACTACACCGCCTTGCAAAAGTTCTTCCAAAGGATCAGGGAATTTAGGCTGCGGCTGAATCCTCAGAAGTGTACGTTTGGTGTTACAGCGGGAAAAATGCTGGGATTTCTGATTACACAAAGGGGCATCGAAGTCGACCCTTCCAAAATCAAGGCCATCTTAGAAATGCCACCACCAATGACTGAAAAGGAGGTGCGAGGCTTTCTGGGTAAAGTGCAATTCATAAGGCGGTTTATCTCAAAACTAACCTTAACTTGTGAACCACTTTTTGGTCTTTTGAAGAAAGGAAAGAAGTTCCATTGGGACGGCCGATGCCAAGCTGCGTTTGAACAGATTAAAGGGTATCTACAGAATCCGCCCGTGTTGTCACCACCAAAGCCGGGGAAGCCGTTGATATTGTATCTGTCAGTGACTGAAACTACAATGGGCTGTATGCTCGCGCAAGAGTCGGAAGATAAAGTGGAAAGGGCCATCTACTATCTGAGCAAGAAGATGCTGGGTTACGAGACCCGCTACACTCCACTGGAGAAAGCTTGTTTGGCCTTGGTATGGGCTACCAGGAAGCTGCGGCACTACCTGTTAGCTCACTCTGTAATGTTGGTTTCACGACTTGATCCCATCAAATATCTTTTCGAGAAACCAGCACTTACGGGTAGGCTAGCTCGTTGGCTGCTGTTGCTCTCCGAATTTGACCTCAAGTATGTGACGCGCAAGTCGGTAAAAGGGAGGGCAGTGGCAGAGTTCCTTGCCGACCACCCGGTTGAAGGGGATGAAACGGTTGAGTACCTGTTCCCAGATGAAGCTATTCTGCACATCGAAGATGAAACCTGGACAATGTATTTTGACGGGGCGTCAAATCAATACGGGTATGGGATAGGGGTGTTGCTGATAGCGCCTGACGATTCCCGTATCCCTTTAGCATTTAAGCTTCGATTCAAAGTCTCGAACAATGAGGCAGAGTATGAGGCATGTATTGCCGGTCTGGAAGTGGCCCTAGAACTAGGGGCAAGGCGATTGGACGTCATTGGAGATTCGAACTTGGTTGTGTCTCAAGCGAAAGGAGATTGGAAAGTGAAGGAGGAGAAGATGATAATATACCACCAGACCTTGGATTTGCTAATTCCGCGGTTTGAGAAGCTAAATTTCACTCACCTAGTGAGAGAGAACAACAGGTTTGCAGATTCGCTAGCAACTCTATCTTCTATGATAGACATCCCATCTGGAGTCCGGATGCGTCCAGTCATTATTGACCAGAAATTTGCACCCGCCTACGAGTCGATCTCTGCCATAGATGAAGTGCAGGATAACAACCCTTGGTATTACGACATATGGAACTTCTTAGAGAAGGAAATGTACCCACCAGGGGCAAACGCCAAAGACAAGAGGGCAATCAGAAGAATAGCTGTTCAGTTTATCATCTGCGGGGGTAAGTTGTACAAAAGAGGTCATCTGGGAATGCACAAGCTGTGCGTGGAAGCCGAAGAGTCGAAGCGCCTAATGGAGGCTATCCACGGAGGAGAATGCGGGGCACACATGAACGGGGTAATGCTGGCACGTAAGATCCTCAGACAAGGCTACTACTGGTCTACCATGGAGGAAGATTGTATCGGTTTTGTTCGACGATGCCACAAGTGCCAGATTCACGCGAACTGGATGAACATCCCGCCGTCAAAACTGTACAACATGACGTCGCCATGGCCATTTTCAGTTTGGGGAATTGATGTGATCGGGGCTGTTACCCCAAAGGGGTCGAATGGACATGAGTTTATCTTGGTCGCAATAGATTACTTTACGAAGTGGGTCGAGGCCCAATCTTATGCGGTGCTGAAAGCTTCGCATGTCGCAAAGTTTATCAGAAACAACATTATCTGCCGTTACGGGGTTCCGAACGAGATCATCTCAGACAATGGTTCCCACTTCAAGAAAGAGGTGATTGATTTGTTGGAGAAGTACAATGTGGCTTTTCACAAGTCGTCCACATATCGGCCGCAGACCAACGGAGCAATTGAGGCCGCCAACAAGAACATTAAACACATTTTGCAGAAGATGGTGGAAACCTATCGGGACTGGCCAGACAAGTTGCCATTCGCTCTGTGGGGCTACCGTACTTCGATTAGAACTTCGACTGGAGCAACCCCTTATTCACTAGTCTATGGGATGGAAGCCGTTCTACCAATTGAGATTGAGGTCCCATCACTGCGAGTGCTGGCTGAGTGTCAGATAGCTGAGGCAGATTGGCAGCAGAGTAGATTTGAGGAACTCATGCTCTTTGATGAAAGAAGGCTGAAGGCACTGTACCATGTCCAAAGTTATCAGCGCAGAATCGCCCGGGCTTTTAATAAGAAAGTTAAGTCCAGGAATTTGAAAGAAGGAGATTTGGTGCTCAAAGACAATCGAGCTCCCATCCACGACCCAAGGGGCAAGTTCAGACCCAATTGGACTGGTCCCTACATCATCAAGTCAATCTGGTCAGGTGGAGCTGTGGTTCTGATGGATTTAGATGGCTTAGAGTTTTCTCAACCGATCAACATGGACAAGTTGAAGAAATATTATCCCTGAGAGGCTCGCTAGGCCGAAAACCCGAAAGGGCGACCTAGGCAAAATTCAGAGCACAGAAAATTAGAAAATATAAAAACTGAGCTCGCAAGGTTGAAAACCCGCAAAGGGCGGCCTTGGCAAAAGTTAGAGCGCAAAAGGAGAGTGAAAATACTCGAGTGAACCCAAGCCTGAACTACGTAAGGCTTGATTTCCATTCGTGGGATACGTAGGCAGCTTCACCCTGAAGTTCAGCCATAAACATTTTCCCCGATCAGCTTTGTCCATTTGATCATCTTGGTCATCTTTGTCCATCAGCATTCATCGCAATCTCCGGTGCAGTGCTATTCAGACTAGGGGCAACTTTCCGTTGCCATGCAGTGCCGTGGTACTATTCAGACTAGGGGCAATTTTCCAATTGCAGGAATCCGGGATTGTGCATCTCAGTGACAGATTTCAGGCGTGTCCAGTTTTGATCCATATCGAAAATGGTTTCGAAAAGTTTTAATGAAGATGACTGCGTTCAAATAAATCTTTTTACAACTAAGACCATTTCTGGACCAAAACGGAAAATTTTCAGTACCACAACCTTCAATTTCATTGATTTCAAATGGAGTTCTCTTGCTCTTGCATACAATTGAAGTTGCTTTTTATTACATTCATAAAGAAAACTTGAAAGTACTGATAAAGCAATAAATCCGGGTCATGGTAAAGTCAAAAGTCCCTGCGCCCCCCCCCCGGAGCTAGTCGAAGCCCCTGATGCCAAGGTGGGCCCCTCCTGTGCCTCTTCATTAAGCCAATCCAAGCACTCATCAGACAAAGTGCAACTGAAAGCGGGAGCGGGGGCCAGGAGTTCTCTCGTCCTCCATGCTGCGGCATATCGGGCCAGCTGCGCGCCTCGAATCGGGAATGTAGCCGGGTACTCTATCCCTTCCGGCGGACAAGTCTGATTATGACCAAACTGGCGCAGGATACGGAATGGGAAGTAGAAGACGCAGTAAGTCAAGCCAATCAATTGGATCCCGGGTCGACGGGTCATGCTGTAGCTCATTACCGGGAGATTGAGCCAAGGGCACCGCCAGGCAATGCGGTCTGCGGACAAACTGCACATCCATTCAAACCACCAACCCTCATCAAGAGCGTCAACTAGGCGTTGCCTGAAGAAGTAGCCGCGAGCTGAATATGCTGGGCAAGAGTCCACAACCTTCAGTTTATCCATCAACCACACCTGGGGAGGGATAAAAAAATGAGAGAATAAAGAATAGAGAGAAGTACGATGAGAGGAAAAGTGAGAAAAGGTTTTGTGAGAAAAACCGAGCCTGAGAGCCTAGTGATGTGAGCAGACATAAAAAGTGAGATGGGGTGGGAAACATTACCTGCAGTAATAGAGGACTCCCTGCTAATCTGATCGTCTCTCGACGATAAAAGGCGTCTAAGCCCAACAGTGTCTCAGCCAGGACCATGGCAATGCAGCTTTGGCCCTCCTTCAAGCCTTGGGCAATTTCAATCAACCGGACACTGGCTCCTCCGGAACCGGAGACGAACAGAAAATGAGATAGCATGCATAGACAGAGGGCGTGTCGCCGAAAGCCTTGCCAGTGACGGTCGCCACGATCACCAGTCTCAGAAAAACGACAGACCAAACTCGGAACATCTAATGTCCCGTCACAAATCAGAGAACGAGCATCGGGTATTGAGAGCCCACACATTTGTCCTAAGGCTTGAGCATGGCCAAAGCGAAGTTGGGGCAGGATCTCCTCATCGCGCTCAAATTCCATTAGAGTTCGGAAATCTTCAAAAGTGGGACACACCTCTTGTCCGCTAAAGCTAAAGACATGTGTTACCGGGTTCCAAAACCTTGCCGCGGCATAGAGGAATGGAAAATGCAGCGGGGTACGACGCAGAGTGAATAGTGCGTTTATGCCGAAAGCTCGGAAATTCAGCTTTTCCGAACCATCCAAGTTGTTAATCCAAGTTGCGAGATTTTGGGCAAGAAACTCTTCCATTTGGAGCAAATCAGGGCGAAAATGAAGAGAACCACGAAGTTGAAACCCCTTTTGAAGAGGATAAGGTTGAGTGAAAGACAGCTGTCAACATTCTGCTGGTGTTGACAATTTAATGCCGACCGGCCACTTATAGTGCCGACCGGCCATCTATTTCGGCCGATGGAGCACCATTTCAGCCGATGTCCATTACTCACGGCCGGTGGACTTTTGGCTTGGCCGGTGGTTTTCCCCCCGGCTCTATGAGGTGTTTATGCCAAGAATTTGGCGAATCCCACCCCTTCCAGTACCCCTAAATGATCAATTCTCCTGAGGGCGCGCTCGTTTTGTTTATCGAGTTGTTGTTTATTTGCTTATCGAGTTGTATGTCACTCTCTTTAAATCTTCATGCCCTTCATCAAGTTGTACTTGCACTTGGTTAGTCTGTCAAGTCTTTGTTTTGCTTATCGAGTTGTAATTGCTTCACTACCTGATTATTACGATGCGATGCTTCGTTTTCGAAACACAAGTGTTAATTTCAGTCACATTGTTGTGTGATACCTTGCGATGCGATGCATGGAATATGCAATTGAAACACCTTTTGAACAAATAGCTGTTTCATCTCTGTCATGAATTTCTAAAAGAAAGAAAATACGCATTTTCAAAAAAATAGGACCTGCTTGAGGCAGTGCAATGTGCTTAAACTCCTAATAAAAAGGGAAGTAAAACAGGAAAATAACAGGGCGGCAAAGTATCGGGATTGATACCAGTAACCTCCTCTTTCGGTCGTTGTGCCTTCCGCGCCCTTATTCGGGTCAATTGTGTGGTTTGGCATCTTCATTACTCAAGGCAGTACGAGAAACTGCACTTTCAAAATGCAAGCGGACCTTCGAGTTGACCTCAGGCCATGACTTTTGTGAGCGATGCTCGGTACATGTGAAGGACGCTCCTTCCTGTATCCTTTTATGTCTTTTGAATTCCATGACTCATTTCAAACATACTGTGTTGCAGTACGTCGCATTTCAGTATCATGTTTTACCATGTTCAATGTCAAATTACCTTCTATACACATTGCTTTGTATGCGTGCATTGCTTTACTGATATGTGTTCAAGTTCCTTTTTATATACACATTGCTTTGTATGCGTGCATTGCTTTACTGATATGTGTTCAAGTTCCTTTTTATATACACATTGCATTGTATGCGTGCTTTGCCTTACTTACATGTGTTCAAGTTCCTTTTTCTATACACATTGCATTGTATGCGTGCTTTGCTTTACTTACATGTGTTCAAGTTCCTTTTTCTGTACACATTGCATTGTATGCGTGCTTTGCTTTACTTACATGTGTTCAAGCTCCTTTTTTTTTTCTATACACATTGCTCTATATGCGTGCATTGCTTTACTGACATGTGTTCAAATTATACACATTGCTTTGTATGCGTGCATTGCTTTACTGACATGTGTTCAATTACAATCTTTTTTATACACATTGCTTTGTATGCGTGCATTGCTTTACTGACATGTGTTCAATTACAATCTTTTTTATACACATTGCTTTGTATGCGTGCATTGCTTTACTGACATGTGTTCAATTACAATCTTTTATACACATTGCTTTGTGTGCGTGCATTGCTTTACTGACATGTGTTCAAATTATTTTCTATACACATTGCATTGTATGTGTGCTCTGCTTTACTATATGTGTTCAATTACAATTTTCTATACACACTGCATGCGTTGTCACGCACTTTCGATTGCACTGTTATGAATGTTGTTAACAATGTTATACCTGTTAAGTTTGCTTTCTTTGCAGGCACGATATTGTATGTACGGTTCATTCGAGGCCGGTGAAACCGGACGAGCCGCGCAGGTATTGTATCTCCCGAGTGAGACGTATCGAGAATTGCATAATTCTCTTACATCCTTTCTGCATTATAGTGTAGTTTGGCGTATCTAGCTTAACACTGTCGCATGTGTGCTTCATTACAGCTTTCTTTGCATGATCATAAGTTAAGCCCGGCTTCTTGCATTTTCAGTTGCATTTTGCCCCTGCCCTCGGGCGCATACCTTGCTTTGTCTTGCATGATTGTCCAAGTCTTCGGCCTTGTCAAAAATGGGTCGTCTCTGGGCTTTGACATTCACTCCCGTCATTGTTATGACTTTCGAGTTCTGTCAAAGAGGGGCAACTGTAGACACCCCATTTTTGACCGTCCTCAAGACTTGGATGTCACCGCTCGAACACTCGGTGATTATCTATGTTTGTGTTCGTTTGGAGTTCCCGGAGTTCTCGGCTGCGCGCGCCCTGCCTCAGGATCCCCGAACTCGACCAGTTGTGTTTGGTTTTGCACCAAACACTTGTGTTTTGCCATGAAAGGGCAGGGAATGCCCTATGAGGCATCCCCACACACCACCGGCTGGGGATAGAGGCCACCGGCTGGCTGAAGCTTCTATCGGCACTTTATTGTGCCGACCCGCACTCTTTTGTGCCGACCGGCACTGTTTTTTCCAAAATGGTACTCTTTGCCGGCCGAGCACTGTGCACTTGCTTTATCAGATATTTTCTTGCAGCTGTAAAGTGTTTTGCTCCCCTCCATACACGTGTATGGAGGGATGAGCCCTTGGCTTGCTTAGTGGCTAAGTATTCCTTGCCTATAAGAGGAGAGCTCTTCCTCTTGGCTCAAGGTTAGCCTTTTGGGAGCAAGAACCAGAGCATTATACATATATCTCTGCCATATATCTATATCTCCATCTCTCTCCTCTTGTGTGTGTGATTTTAGGCCAAAAAGTGTAGTTTTACCTCATTTTTGCACCATTACACACACCTTTACACCTTAGCTCGAGATTGAGAGACTTAGAAGGTTGTTTGTGTTGGTTTTGGACTGGTTTTGATCACTAGAGAGTGGCTGGAACCTTTGTTCTTCAAAGGATCTTCAAGGGTAAACACTTTACTTTATATTCCCCATTCTTGCAACCTCTTTCTACCCTCCTTGCTTTGTGTTTTTGGACTTGTGTTTAAGATAAAAAAATCTTGTTTTCACTTGTTCTTGAACCTTCATTAAGGTCATTTTTTGGTTTGAACAAAGGCTCACCCTTTTAGGCCTTATTTGGCTATTTTGGTGACCTTTATCTTAGACCTTGTTTGCTTGGTGTTTTTGGCCTTCTCACCACTGAAAACCAGTGGGTTTTCAGTGGTGGGGAAGATGATTTTAGGTCACATATAGGGGGGGGACACCCCTCTCCCCTTGGTTCTTTGTTTGCCTTTGTTTTGGGCTTAAAGAATAGCATGTGTGTATGGTGAGTTTTGGCTTCATTTCAGAGTATATTTGTGCTCAATATGACATGTTATACCTCTGTTTTTGGTCGTATTTATGGCCTCTTGCATGCTTTCCATGTTGGCTTTAGAATGCTCTTTCATGCTTATAAGTAGTGTCATGCTTTGAGCCTTGACTCTTGCATATTTTAGCTTGGTTGCATGAGGATATAAGCATCTATTTGCCATGTAATAGGGCTGTGAGCCACTGTTTTGGACACCCTTGGTATGCTTGATGTGCATGTTTTGCATTTTAGACTTGTAAACTTTGCTTCCATGGAGTTCTAGCATGATTGACTTGTTTTGATCTAGTGATTTGGCATCATATTAGACCTCATTTCAGTCCATTAGTCATGTTTGCATGTTGGCATATGTGGCTTAGTTCATGTTTTAAAGATATGCTCTTGAATGTTTTAAAATAGACATTGTGCATGCTTCCATGTTTAGTGCATTTTTGGGGGTGCCATGAGGGGATTTGGGTGTCATTCCACATGCTTAAAATCTGTTTTTGTTTGTTGAATGTATGCCATGAGTGGTTGTATGAATGATGTCAAATTACTCTCTTTGGTGTCCTAGACTTGGGCCCATTGAATAGCATGCTTGTGTGGCATTTTGATCATGTTGTGAGGCTTGTTTTGCCACTATTTTTGGGAGTTTGAGGGCTGCCCTCTATGGCTTAAGTCCATTGTTGCATGCTTATTTCATGATTGTTGCTTGCTCGGTCAATGTAGCCTTGAATGTGTGCTTGTTAGCTCCATGTTTAATTGGCCCATCTTGCATGCCATTTGTATCCTACATACTTTAGCTCTTTGCATGCTTAACGTGATAGGTTGCATTGCATTTGAGCCTTGCTTGCATACTTGCATCTCATAGCTTGGTTTGGGGTTGTCAAGCCAAGCCTAGGATTGAGGGGAGTTCACATTTCAAGTGGTGTAACTCACCTCAATCCTTGGTCACTAAGGCCCTTGATTTCCACATGATAGGGACTTAGTATTCATTTGTTGTGTTACATGCATATTTACATTAAAATGAGCAATCTTGGTTCCTTAGGCTATCATGCATCAAATGCACAATTGATAGCCCTAGAACCAAGAGCCACACCCCCTTGAGTCCCTAAACATGATAGGAGGTGTTGGACATGCTCACATTTGCCCAAAAACCATGCCTATGCATTGCTGTCTGTTGCTGCTACTGTCATCTGTCTGGTGCAGGAACTTTCTGCCGACCGGCAGAAAATAGTGCCGACCGGCACTATTTTTGTGCCGATAATTACCAAGTGCAGCCGGTGGCCACTGCAAGAAGCCGATGACTACACTGCCCAGCCGGTGGATCATTTCAGGCCTCTTGGAAAGTATTCTGAAGTTTTGAGAATTTTTGGAGAGGCAGAGCAGTAAAAACAGAGACAGTAGTGCCAAGGTGTGGGCTTTTCGGGCAAGGCGGGCATCGGGCATGCATCATTCGCGCATCCCAAGGCAGGGCCGAGGCCCCATTTCATTTCATTTAGATGCTTTAATTTCAGTACTTAGAAATTTGTAATAATTTATTTATTCATTTATTCTTCGGTCTGTATTATTTATTTATTCGGTCCCTCCGAGTGAGGGCAAAAATGTAATAAGTGTGGGTGAGTGTGATGTATGTCTCCCAACCCCCACTTCTTTCTAACCCTTTTATTTACCCGCTTTCAGTGGTAGATTAGGGCATTTTAAATTAGCATACCTTATGCAATGCATGCGTGCATCCATGCATTTGTTTACATGCACCGGGCTCGGTACATCATACAAACTGCATCGCAATTTTTAAATTCCAAAATTGAATACGTGCTATGTGATAGCATTTCATATGCCATGATTAGGATAGCCGAGCCTGTCTAACTGCATCTATGCTTGTGTTGCATTAGCCACCTAACATGAACTAGGTCATGCATGTTTGCTAACCGGGTTATTGTTTTTGGCACGGAGTACGATGTAAGTATTTATGCTTTAGCATATCACATGCGTGTGAATGTCTTGCTATGACAGTATGATTGCCATGCGGCTAAATGCTTATGTGTGATAAACTGTTTGAATGCCTGTGGGTGGAGGTTGGATTGCGTGAGTTGGAATAATTAGTTGAAATCCGCATTTTAGCCTACTTGCGAGTAGCAAAATCTAACACGTTTTTCGAGACAAAACGGATATGCAATGTTTATTTCCAAGTTAGGCAATCTAGTCTATACTTTTGTGTTGTGCGCATCACATAGTAATTCTAAGTTAATAACCGGAATAAGAACGCATAAAGTTTTCAAAAACGGATATCACGGTTAGTAGAGGCCGGTCTTCGAACCGGGCGAAAGGGGGTGCTCATAGCTGACCTTCCCCGATCGTACCCAAGCTCCCGAGCCAAGACCACTTTGGTGATGACGGATACGTGGCCTTCGGCACCGAGTCAGGGTTTCCTAAATTTCCCAATTAAAAAATATTTAGGTGGCGACTCTGTAATCTGGCAAAGCAGTCCATGTTTGGCACTACTTTTCAAAAATCTGTTTTCTCAAACGATTTGCCGGATTTGGACTCTTTGGTTCAAGATTCAGAACCAACACAAATCGAGTCCGAACTGTAGTGACCCCAATATGAACGGAACGGGACTTAACCCTCCCGCGGCGTTCGGGGACGTCTACAGCATGTGTCGTAGCTTCCTATAAGTTATATTGGTCTCTCCTAAGGTGTTTATGTCGGTAGTTCCTATAATGGTTATCCATCTGTAGCTTGTCTCCATTTCAATCTACAACTCATACTAACCCTGAAACTCGTTGCCACTCTGGAAAAGGGAAGAAGGGAGCAGGAAGCAAGGAACCACTAGAGTAGGGGCGTCAGGAAAGGAAGGCCATTGGGGGTGGAGAATCATTGGGGAAATAGGCGTTGAGAGTGAGGCCATTAAGAGTAAGAGGCATTAGGAATGGGGGCCGTTGAAGTGGAAAATGAGAAAAGGACATATGTGCAATTTGTTGTGAGTATGGGTGGTGGATTTGAGGTAAGAGGTGGCATAGGAGCTTCAAAGGTGATGGATTTAAGGGAAGAGCTCGAAATAGAAGGTGGTGGATGGTGGATTTGATGGATGGTGGCTGGTGGATCTAATGGAAGAGGTGGCGAGAAATGGTAGGGGTGGGTTGATCTGAAGGAAGAGGTAGTAGCGGAGGACAATTTTGCTGCTTAGTGTTGAAGGAATAAATTTATAATAAACATTTTTTGTAAAATGATGAATATAATGACTAAAATGCTCTTCTACGAAGAAAGACATGAAAGAACTAAGAATCTCGGAGATAATGATTTGTGATTATGTGTCAATTTTAAGCAGTAAATAACAATCTCAACCAAACAATCAAGACAAATCGACACAACGATTTTAACGTGGAGAAACGTCAATTGGAGCACCTCCAATTGTGATAAAAAAAAAAAAACCACGGGCCAAAGCCACAAAACAATCCATTAAGAAGACACAAAGGAATTACACAAGTGTACTCTCAATTACCTAGCGAATCCACACCCAAATCGAACCGATCCCTATGTACCTCTTCCAGCCTCGTCTTCACCTCGAAATTATCTTGGCCAATGTTGAATCCATAACGCCGATGTCGAATCCACGACGATGAGCCACTCTGAAATCCACCAAAGCTTTAGGCCCAAATTCCACGGAATCCACCAAAGAACAACTCTCTCTCTTTTTTGAATAAAACAAACTAAACAAACCCTTTGATATAATCCACTCAATTCATGATTAAACTCTCACAAATATCAAAGGAAACAAGCAAAGAAACTCTAGATAAAAACCCTAATACCCAAAAAGAAGATCTGGCAGCAGTACCCTAATACCTAACTGAACCGCAGCTTTTATAACAAACAGATCCGCGATCTCTGCTCGAGTGTAAGAATGGCCGCTCGAGAGTGGAGTGACTGAAACGCACGTGACTAAACAGGGTCTACGCTCGAGTGCAGGAATGGCCGCTCAAGCTGAAAAAAACAACTCCCAGTACTTTTATAGGCGAGTGAATCTTTTGAAAGGTCGCGATCTCTGCTCGAGCATAGGAATGGCTGCTCGAGCAGAAAAACAACTTCGACTGCAATTTTTCTTTTTGCTTGGTCCCTGACATAGTCAGCGAAGTGGCAAACATGATAGGATTAAGATCACAAACTCCTCTGCATAGATGCAATTCAGGTTAGATTCGCATCTAAATACTCATAACCTCACTTAAATAAAAGATCGAATAAAATTACAACTAAAAGGAGTTTTGTCAAACGGGATTGCCAATAACAAAAACCTAACAATACAGATACTTGAAATTAAAACTAGACCAAAAGTTCAAACTAAAGAAATTAAAGACTCGAGTTTTGATTTGTTACAGGATCAAATCCTTTTTCTTTTTCTTTTTTCTTTTTGTACTTTCCCCTATAAGTTTTCATAGTTACACATAGGCATTGTACTTTTGAATAATTACACTTTTCCTTTTCCATGATATGTTGTAATCAAACTAAGATAAGTAAGGATTCAAGTTTTATGAAACCATCCTTCCAGTTTTTTTAGTTTAATTAGAAGATTTTGAATTGTGGATTTCAAAATAAAACGAGGAAGAGGCTTCTAGATTGGTTTTCAAGACCTTCACATTTAAAAATCAGGAAAACCAACAGGACTAACGTATTTGGTTAGAAATTCTCTACCTTACTAAGAGATCAGTGGTTCAAATTTTTTCATGTGCATTATTCTTATGTGTTTATTGGGGTTTCTCTCTTCCAGATTGGGAGTTTTATCATTATTATGATTAAGTTTCATTGTAATATCATACATGAATTAAAAAGAGAGAGAGAGAGAGAGAGAGAGAGAGAGAGAGAGAGAGAGAGAGAGAAGAAGAAGAAGAAGAAGAAGAAGAAGAAGAAGAAGAAGAAGAAAGAGGAAAAAAGTAAGTGATCTTATGATACTAGTATTAGCTATCATAAAATTTGTGGGGTGATGATACACCCCCCCATTCTTACCTTCCCTAAGTACCATCCCTAAGTGTGTCCCTAATGACGTGGCGTGATAATGCGGCAATATAATGTGGAATAATTTAATATTTCTTATATATGACGTGGATTTTTTTTTTTTATCACAATCACAAAGATAATATTTATAACTAACAAAGAAATTCAATACTAATTATTTATAAAATTACCATAAGATTTTATTTTTCCATGCCCACCTTACTTCATCTGCTTTGAATACTTTTCAAGCCTTTCAACGAGTAGACTAAAAACAAAATCTTTCACTCTCAGTGACTAGTACTTTGCTTGTATAACTACTCTCAAACCTCTAGAAAATTAAAAGACTTGGCTTTGTTTTGTCATGTGAGCCTTTCTTGGCTTTGTTCTGTCATATGAGCCTTTCTTGGCTTTGTTTTGTCATGTGAACTTCTACCTATTTTTCATAAATGCAGAGGCCCATGTCTTGCTTTGATTCATAGTGAATTTGGGCTCTCCTCTTGATTTTATAGAGTTCCCAAACAGCTACAGAGATGTCTGGTGCTTCAATTATCTCTTCTTGAAGAATCTTGAGTATTTCCTTTACTTTGTCTTCTCCTAACTTAGATAGTTCAATGAAAGTTTTTTTGCTTCTTACCACCACAACTCTTTTCTCATCACAGAAGATTACTGGTTCTAAATGTTGGAGAAGAGTTTTCAATGTATTATGGAAAAACATGAGCCTATCAATTTTGTCAATGGTAGGATTATATCCCTTCCATGATCTTTTGTTTCTACCATGGTAGAAATGATTTTGACTGGTTACTGGGTATAGATACCAAATTTAATATGGTTGATAAAACTGAGTTTCAGTTCTTTCAGCTAAAGTGGACACGATGTGTGCCGTAATAAGCATAGAGTTTGCTTCTATAATTGTAATAGTATATTTAACTATTGTTGGAAATTCATTTAAGAGCTGAAAATCTTCTCTATTAATTTCCACAAAATCAACAATCTAAGTTCAATCCAATGCATATTAATTTTATTCATGGATAACTTAAGACTTGGCCAACCATAATCCCAGTTTAAGGATTCTGCTATGAATGGCATATGAAGTATTTCTTTGTGTTCATCTTGTTTTTTGGCAATTTGTTTAATTTTTTCAGCCAGCTCTTTTAAGAGCACTTCCACGCCCATCTTTTTGTTTATTGTTGCGTAGAGTAGACCAAAATTCTTTGATAAGCTTGCTACTTTCTGATGCTAGTCCAGGATTATAGAACGGTTTTTCAATTATAGTAAGGAATTTTGCTATATCTATATCTTCAAGTTCGGCGAGTTCAGCGAGTTTGAAGATTAACTCACCCTTTCGCTCCTTTGATGATTCTCCTTTTAAGAATCCCTTCGAATTTTTTGGTTTAAAATTTGGATTTCTTCTTTTTGTTGTTGCTGCCTCAACCTTACACGCTTTGTTAGCTGAAGAATTTTTTGAATCCTTCCACCAACAATTTTAGCTTTATGGCCTGGTTTGTTGTAGTTCTAGCAAAATAACATGGGTTTCTTCCTTTTGTTAGCTGAAGTTGTGATTTCATGCACTATAAAACTCATAAAACTTAATTCCTTAGTTAAAGAATCTACAATGGAATTTTTCAAAGAAGAAATATATTCAACGTTTGCTTTGACTTACATCTCTTAATTTATTTATTTTTCAAAAAAACTTTAAAACACGTATTATTTGTTCGGATAATGAAATGTTTAGAGACTAGGAAAATGTAAAAAGATTTTATACCATTTTTTATAGAAAGAAATTCTTTTTCATTTATGTGGTATCTTATTTCAGCATTTATGAAACTACCACTCCAATAAAACTCTTTCAAAATACATGAAATCAAATTGTTCCAAAATGAATGGCATAGTTTATATTTGTATGCTTCATATAGTAAATTTTAGGATTTATTAAATAATCAGAACATGAACATATGAAGAAAATAAAATTCACATCATGGTTTAGTAAAGGCCGATCTTTTGATCGGGTGAGCGAGGGTGCTCAATTAATGACCTTTCCCCTTCATACCTAAGGTTCTGAGCCAAGCATCCTTGGTTACGACGAACAATGGCCTTGGCATGATTCACAGGTTTCCTAATTTTCCCAAAATAAATATTAGGTGGCGACTCTGAGATCTGATGATACAATCCATTTATGGCAATAATTTTATAATAAAATGAATTTTCTATGAAGTTGTCAAATCTAGACTCTCATCTATGTTTCACATTGCACTTGTGAGACTAGATCAAAGAAATCGAGGGCCAAACTGTTTAACGCGCACGGGTATCCCTCGGGCATGTTACAGGTAGGCGTTAAGTTAATGGCAGATGAAAGTTGGATCAATGCCAAGCATGTCATTCGGCGTTCAAGAAAACACTTCGATGTTAGAGGTTAGGAATTCCATGATCTCTATTCTCTCGATGCTGGATAGAGATGAGCCAAGCAAAAAGAACTTCTCAGGGACCTTTTCGTCGATTCTTACATCCACCAGATCTTCTACTGCCTTCTGTTCGACTACTTTGCCCACATTCGCAAATAACTCGTTGCTTTCATGCTCTTCTACCATCTGTACGAACCCTTTGGCAGCTCAACTGCCATTTATGGTCACGAAGCACTACTTGGACATGATTTGGTCTCCCAAGATTTCTTCAATCATTCCCACTTCATTAGGAAATTGCATCACCTGATGGTAGGTTGATGCTACCACTTGCATGGCGTGCAACTATGCTCTCCCTAAAATAATGTTATAAGTGGAAGGGACTTTCAGCACCCAGAATTCCACTTGTTTTGTCATTGTCCCTGCTTTGATCGCAAAAATTATCTTGCCAACCAACCATTCTGGCATAGAGTTGAAACCGACCAAGGGAGATGTCGTGGGTGCTAAATCTTTGTCTCTAATTTGAGTTGTTTGAAGGTCTCATAATACATTATTTCGCACGAGCTCCCTTGGTCTATCAAGATCCGCTTGATGTCAAAATTCTTGATGCATAGAGTAACCACTAGCGCATCATTGTAAGGGCTTTGCAACCGTGCTAAGTCTTTATCAGAGAAGGTGATAACATTTTTCACTTCGGTCTTCCCTTTTTTTCACGGTAGGTTGTACACTTAGTACTTTCCTTATGTACTCCGCCTTCTTGATCATCCTTCTAAGCTCGCAGACTCGCTCAGGCTCGATAATCCCATGTATCACGTTGATTACTCCTTGAGGTAGACCTTCGACTGGCATCTCATCTGGCCTATTGTGGTCGTGGGGGACTAAGAGAACTCCCTCCTTAATGTACTGGTCCAAGTGACCCGCTGCCACTAACTCTTCCAAATGTTGCCTTAGTGGCATGCAGTTTTCAGTTCGGTGCCCCACTTCGTCATGGAAGGTGCACCGATATCTATCATCGTAGCCCCTTTGCATTTCTCCCAACTTGGCTGGTCATCGAACGAAGGGTTCGTCACGTATTTCACTAAGAATCCGGTAGATAGACTTCTTGAACACAGTGGTGATGGCCGTGTAGACTCTCAACCGTCTTGTCTAGGAGTCTTCATGGTTTGGTCGTCCGCCTCTACTATTTTTGTTCAGTCGGTCCTCCCAGATGACCATGTTAACCTTTGATGTGGGCTTTTTGTCTTACATCACTGTTGTGCCAGACTTTGCCTTGGCGCGATCGCCATCTTCGTCTACCCTGATGTACTGGTGCACTCTCTCCACCAAGGCTTCCATTATGAGAGGTGACGTCATTGTTATTGAATCCCTCAACTTATGGCCCACTGGCAAACCCCACTTGTACTATGCGATAGCTAGGTTGGTGGAGCAATTGCCTATCTGGTTGAAGGTCTCCCAATATTTGTTGTTGTAAGCCTTCAACATTTCTTTCTCACCAAGTCAATGGCAAGCAACTGGTCTATCTCGACTGGAGTTTTGGTGTTTGTTTTAAATCTGGTGACAAATGTCTTAGAGAATTGTGCCCGTGAAGCAATGCTACCTTCTGGCGGCCTCTCAAACCAAGTCAAGCCTAAGTCACCTAAGCTTGACGACAACAAAATACACATTAGAGCCTCGTTCCATCGATGTATGGCCATAACTTGGCGAAAGTGCATGTAGGGGTCTGACTTCCCCTCATATGTTGTGAACTTAGGCTGGTTGAAGCCCAAGGGCAAGGGTGCATTCTCTATCGTCGGAATGAATGACGAACTTTGCAACCTTGCAAACGCTTTGTCTGCTGGTTTGTAAGCACGACGCGACATTGGCATTCCAACCTCGACACTTCCATGTGTCTGAGAAGCCAACCGCTATAGAGCAAAGACCCTTTGGGGGTCACGTGCCTAGACATCTTCTCTCCTTCAAGCCCTTTCTTCTAGCACGATCCGCAGGTCCGCTGACCTAGGCAACTTGGTGTGCTGAGAAGTGGTTTGATGCGTATGTGAGGGTCGATAATTGCATCCCTCCATGTAAGACCTTTCAGTCCTCATTCTCTCAAACCTAGAGCAACAAGTCCTAGAGTTTCTTGATTGTGTATCGCCTGTCTTGAGAATTCTACTTTCAGATTGCGATGGTGTACTTGCCTGTCACGATCCCCTGAGTGGCAAGAACGCGTTTTGCCTTCACGAATCTCTTCCCCTTCCACTCCTTTGCCTTTTATCTAGCACTTCATGGTCTTCATGTCATCTACCATTCTCCTTATCAATTTGTCTTGGTCCTTCACACGATCCTCTAGAACCTGAGAATCCAGCCTCTGTATCTGTCCATTTGGGCTTTAAGAACGACGAGGACTTGAACCCCGTTTTCTGCGCTCACCTCTCCATGGGTTCTGTCGCTAGGGATCCAATTCTGCCATGGGCGGGACAAAAGGCAAATCCTTGCGCCTCCTGTCCTCCTCTGGGGTTTGTCCATCAATAACAGAATGAGGCAAGTCTTCGTTGTGCGCCATTGAACTTAGTTGAAGTAAAACTCAATCAAAAAGTTTGTTTTCCATGATTGTTTCCCACAGACGGCGCTAATTGTACGAGCACAGAATAGTCTTCTCGTATAATCTTGTTGACCAAGTTTGCACTCCTCCAAACATCATCACTTTGATACTTGAAAACACAAATGTGAGCTAGCCGGCGGGTATGTGCCAAAAACCCCTCGGATGTCTTTTCCTTGCAACCTATACACATCTATACATACCTTACCTAGGCTCCTTAAACCAAGCTTCTTGAAGGTACTTGGCTGAGGGTATTGAGCTTGAATATTAGCTTTTAAGGTTGAGCAATTGGTGGTTTATAATTCAAAGAGTTACTCCTCTCAAGAGGTATAACTCCTACCTTCTTTCCTTTATTTCTTTACCATCTTTATTTGCTATTTGTAGATCATTTTTCAACTGTTTTTATGGGCTGAAACTTGGGGTTAAAAGCTACCCAAGCTGGAGGGGTGGACCACCCTTCTTTGAACCTTGTCTTTCAAGCTTTTGCCCTTGTGTTTCCCATCTTTTCACCAAGTTTTTTAAGCTTTTTACCACTGAATTTCAGAGGTTTTCAGAGGCTAAAAATGTTGTTTTGAAGTCCCAAAAATAGAGGGGTTAGCCTCCCTTCCTTGTGCTTGTTTATTAGTTCTATTTCTCCATAATTGTAGTTAGCTTGTTCAAACTTTTCCATGTGAATTTCAATGCTATTTTTGACTGTTTTAGGTTGATCATTCCATTTATGCTTTGTATAGCATGCTTCTAGTGTAATGGTCCTCATAGGTTTGGTATTTTAGGCATTAGACACCAACCTATTTGAGTTGATAGCATTTATTTAGTGCTTTACATACTTGTGTCCACCTCTTATCACCTCTGCAACCTCTCTCTTTTCTTAGCTTTTTCTTTTCTTTGAGAGTTGTTTCAAATAAGTGTTGTTTAAGCTTGAGATAGAGATCCTTGTGCTTAATGGTTTAATCTCTTCGGTGGTTCATTACCAACGACATGACATCTTTCTCATGCCCAAAACAACCCTTTGTTTGATACTCTTCTCCATTTATTAGACTTAATGCTCATTTTGGACCAAAATGACTAAGGAATGGAAAGGTAATTAAAAGAAGCAATAAAAATTGGGGGCTAATATGGAACAAGATAATAAAATGGTTTGAGGTTCAATCGAACGTTAATTGAACCCATTGAGTTTTGAGCCATTTCATACTCTCTTGTAATGATAATGGTTCAAAGTATCAAGTCAATCACTTCCTTTGATCAATCTTATGATAGGGAGAGGTTTTTGTTGGTCTTTTAACTTCATTTATTAAGCTTTTGTCCCTTGATTCATAGACCATCATGCAATGAATTTGCATCGATTGATGGCTTGCGAATCAAGCCTACCCCTCCTTTGATCTGTTTCATGATAAGAAGAGGCAGGATGAACAAACATCCTATGAAAATACTTTGTTTGTGCTCTGTTTCATGTCTATTGTAACAAGAAGTACCAAACATTAGTGGCCGGCCATCCACTTCTTCTGGCTGGCCAGCTACCTTTTTCAGCCAGGTAGTGTCCCTTTTCCTGTAGAATAGAGCAAAGACTGAGGTGAAATCAGTGCAATTTTCTGACTGCACAACAAAAGCATTCTGGCAGTAGAACAAAGGGCATTTTCGGGTGGAAATCAGCGTGCATGTATGAGTCATCCCTCGTTTCTCAGGGGCCCATAATAGTTAATTAACTTAGTTTCATATTGTGTTTAATTAGCTTAATTCTAGTAGCTAGTTGTAATAGCTAGTTAATCTTAATTTGTAATAATTAGCTAAGTTTAGTTAATTAATTTCATTTGGTTTGTAACATCTAATTAAATTGATAATTAGTCAGGGCATTTATTCGGACCCTCTTATGCGAGGGCAAATATGTAATAATGCATGTATGTCTTCCAACCCCACGTCATTCTTCATTTTGTTTACCCGCTTATGATGGATAGCATAGAAGATCATGTTTCTTTTAGCATTTTCCATGATTTGCATCCATTTGTCTTGCATGCATAAGGTTCGGTTCATCATTCTAACGGCATTGTCATTTATTACTTCCTTGAATACGTGCCTCACCGCATGCTATCAAAGTGATTTACATGACATATTAGACAACCGGACCTATTAGTTGCATTTTTGCTTGTGCTACATTAGCCATCTTGTATCGTTAGGATCATGCATTTTTTCTAACTCTTTTGTTTCTTTTGGCTCGCCTTGGACATTGGGGTAAGCATTTATTTCTTTAGCATATCGCACGTGTGTGATTGTTGTCATATCAAGCATGCTTTCCATGAGGCTAAGTTCTTAAGTGATATACTTATTTGAATGCCTGTGGATAAAGGCTAATTGCTCAAATTTGGATGATTTGATCAAATGTACATATGGGATCACTTTTTCAAGTGGTACATATTCAAAATAATTTTCAAACAAACATAGAATCAAAGTGTTCCAACATTTGCAAATTAGTCTATACTTGTGTGAAACACGTAATAAATTAGCCTAATAAATTGGAACAAAAACATATAATGTAAATAAGAATCACATCATGATTAGTAGAAGCCGATCTTTGATCGGGAGAGTAGGGTACTCAATTCATGACCTTCTCCTCTCGTACCTAAGTTCCCAAGCCGAGACACTTTGGTGGTGACAGACACGTGGCCTTTGGCACGAGTCATGGGTTTTCTAAATTTCCCAAAAACATTTAGGTGGCGACTCTAAAATTTAGCAAAGTAATCCATTTTTGGCATTTTTTTATTCAAAATCGATTTTCCAAAAGATTTGCCGAATTTGGACTCATTTGTCTTTATCTATTTCACATTGCACTTGTGAAATTAGATTCAGAACCACAGGAGTCCAAACTATAGGGCTATCATATCCGAAAGGAGCATGAAAAGCAAGCTACAATATATATATATATACATATATAATGTCTGTGAATTTCCAAAACTATAACTAATAAACATATGCAAATAATGTATTTTTCTTTAATTTTTCTACTACTTTGTACCTCCTTTAATCTTAGGTTTAAAGGAGCAATGTATCAGTTTCCTTGACTAATGATGGTAGGATTGGAGTTACCTTCAATAGCATACATGTTCCAGTGAGTGTAATCGTTGTTGATGACATGGATGAATCCCCATCGACATCTAGTCATTCTTTGTTTTAGTCTGTTACCAAAGTGGTTGAATGCAATCATGACCTGCATAATCTTATCTTTTGAGGTTGAATCATGTGTCCTAAATAGCATTACCTACACCATTCCAAGCATTTTTATCATTAACATCAAATTGATTGTCATCTTAGACATCATTACAGTTGCCACATCTTGAATTATATATATATACATATCACTTAGCTTCAAATATCAAAATACATCCAACTAAGATTAATTAAGTTACCTTATTATGATCTTTGAAGTGACTATTTGAAATGGTTATACCAGTGGATCCCTCAATAGCATCGACAAGGCTATCCCTATAGTTAGACATTGAGACATGATCAATCCAAATATTGAAAGTTCCAAAAATATTTGAAATCCCATCTCCATCGCTCTGCGTCCTAAGGCCAAAATGGACAACAACATCTATGACATTGCCGCCACTACCATAGAAAATATGTCGTATGTGAGTATTATTAATAATCACGTTCTTTACAAATTGGGGGTTGATGCCAGCACCATGGATAATGTTTACAGGAGCCCCGTGACCATCAATTGTCTTGTCACTCTGCATGATCAACTCCTGGCTTAATCTTATATTCATGCTATGGGCGAATATGATCCACAATGGCTCCTTTTGTTGGAGAATAAACTTAACTCTTCAAGTAATCTCCAGAAGCTGCCTGAATATGGAAGAAAGGATTGAAAAAGTAGCCGTGAAGCTTCATTGAAGCTCACCAAATCAGAAACTTAGAAGGTAAGAAACTGAATTCAAACCACAACTGTGAATTCAATGTTGGGGAATTTTTCAAAATGGTTTTTAAAATGTATAGTTTAATTTTTGGGTGTTTTCAAAACCTTCCTTGTTTTTCTTTCAAAAGCTTGAAATAAGCTTGGAGACTTTGTCCCACATCGGAAAAAGAGGAAAACATAGAGCACTTAATAAAGTGCTACGTGGAATATTCCTTTGAATATGGAATTGTGAGGTGAAAGCTAGTGTGCATGCACTCATACACAAAGGATGGTGCTTCGCACCATCCGCACATGCACACGCATGGCGTGGGCAGTGGATTATGTGGCGTTTGACGGCGCACTTTGCACTTAGCACGGACGCATCGGCGCAAGGCGCCATGAGGGCACTTTCCTATTTGCATCAAATAGGTTGGAGTGATGACGTGGATCCAACGTGGCATGTGTCCATTGGCGATGAGTCAACCAACTGATCGAATAGTTGCGTGTCCGATCTGGAGCTGTTTGATCATAGTCGTTGATTGGAGATGCGAGCAATCATACGGATGAGATAGCACCTGATCATCATCAGGTATGATCAGTCAAGGCAACTATTCGGTGTGAGAATGATCTACACCATAGATCGTTGATCCAACGGTCAGATCTGATCGGATGCGATCAAGGGAGATGACCATTTGATCAGATCCATCAAGGCCTATAAATAAGCAACGAAATCAGCCATTTCATTCCATCCAAAAATTCAAATGCATTCTTGCAATTCTCTCTCTCTCTCCCCCTTTTGATTTTGAGTTTTTGATCAAGAGTTTCTTAAGCAAATTTCTGTTTTTCTTACTGGTAATCAAGTTCTGCAAATTTGATTATCAGTGTCTTGGTTTTCTTAATTATATTAAGAGTATTTTGATCTATTGTCATCAGTGCCGACGTCGATAGACTTGATCTTAGATCAGGTTTCATTGTATCCTAGAGGCAAATTTGTTGTAACCCCCTGCACATCTTTTTGTGGGTGCAAATATTGTCTTTAGGAAAGCGACTTAGTAACACGACTTAAAGCATCAAATTCCTGTTCTATATAGACAAGTTCATCGCCAAGTTTTGAAGACCCGAAGACCACCAACTGAATTTAAGAAAATGAATTGTTCCAACATTCAATACACGTTTGATACACGAATTAGAAACCTATAAATAGATGGTTAGGTTGTTGTTATAGAAATCAATCATAAATCAAGAAACCCAAAAAAGGTTTGAGAGATAAAGAGGTGGGAGATAAAACCCACAGATTGTATTTGTTTGAAATAAATTCATTCATTTGTTTGTGTGTGTGTGAGACATCATAAATTCCATACAAAATATATAGAAGCCCACCATCAATGGTATTAGAGCCTAGGAGATCGAATTCTACAAAAGCAAAGGTAGAACAGAGCAATTTTCAAAATTTCCCATAAATGAAAGTTGTCAAAATCAACTTTTGATCATACCACGTTGAAGGTCTCATTGAGAAGATCACGTAGGAAAAAAACACATCGAAAACTGAGCTCCAAGGAAACTGCGCGAGCCCTACACGCTGACCGACGCCGTGGCCACGCTCAGTCGAAGACCACCAACTGAATTTAAGAGGCTATGCGTGAAAGCTGACGTCACACCTCTGACGTCATCAACTCCCATGCGCACGCCGAGCCACGCCACACACTGAGCCACCCACTGACAAGCCGCTGACATCGCCTAACGTCAGCCTGACGCACGAAAATTATCCAGTGCTTTGTGCGCCTCATTTTTCCAATAGATCTAAACCGTTAGTTTTATTTTGGCTAAATCTAAGCCATCGGGAGTTCAATCAAAGCAATCCAATTGTGTTTTTCATCTATTTGGACCATTCCGGACTCATCTGTACGGTTACATTTTGGAAATTTAATTTCTACAAATATTTTAAGATTAAAGCAAGCTATCCAATGACATCCACAAGAAACTTCTTCCAACCTCAATTTCCAAAATTAGACAAAAGCAATTATGAGCATTGCAGTATACAGATAAAGGTACTCCTATCATCCCAAGATTTATGGGATTCGGTAGAGCATAGATATAATGAATTAGCGTCCAAAGAAAATGAAGAAATTTTGACAGAAACTCAGAAGACCGCAGTTAAAGATGCAAAGACAAAAGACAAGAAAGCCTTATATTTGATATATCAAGGCATAGATCCAACTACATTCGAAAAGATCACCATTGTAAGCACGTCAAAAAAAGCATAGGAAACTCTTCAAAAGGCAAACTAAGGAATTGAGAAAACCACAAGGATTCAACTCCAAGTCTTACGAGGAGAATTCGAATTATTGCAAATGAGGACAATTAGTCAATTTCTGAATACTTTACCAGAACTGTGACTATTGTTAACCAAATTAAAAAACTCAGTGACAAGATTGAAGAAATTCGAGTTATTGAAAAGATACTTAGATCACTTAGTTTGAAATTCGAACATGTGGTTATTACCATTAAAGAATCAAAGGATTTTAACGACTTGACAATCGATGAATTGCAAGCATCATTAGAAATTCATGAGCAAAGAATGAATAAGAAGAATGCATCAAGTTCCCTTGAGCAAGCTCTCCAAACAAAGCTTTCGATAAAAGGAATAAGGGAAACCTCAAATCAACGAAGAAAAAGAAGATATTCCCAGTACACTAGTACAAGACGTCCACAACAAGAGGATTATGAAGATCGCTGAGCACCAACAATAAACAGTCATAGAGGTTGAGGAAAAGGTCGAAACATAAGACCACAAAGGTATGACAAATCTCATATTCAATGTCATGTTTGTCAAAAAATTTGGACATAATGCTACTTAATGTTGGTACCAACAATGAAGAAAAGAAAGTCAATTATGGTGAAATTAAACATGATTCCACTATGCTACTAACATATAATGATAGTGGTGAAGCAAATCAAAACAGCTAATGGTACCTTGATTCTAGTGCCAGCAATCATATGTGCGGCAAGAGAAAATTGTTCGCAACACTCGACGAAAGTCAACAAGGAGAAGTCACCTTTGGAGATTCAACAAAGAGACCCATGAAAGGCAAAGGGACTATTGGCATTAAGTTGAAGAATGGAGAACAACAATATATCGACAATGTTTATTATGTGCTAGATTTAAAAAGTAACATTCTGAGTTTGGGTCAATTACTCGAGAAAGGCTACAATATCCACACAAGAGAGTTGGGATTATCCACCTGCAATCAACACAACAGATTGATCACGCATGTAGACATGACCAAGAATTGCATGTTTCCTTTCTATTTGCAAGCTAGCAATGCTATTCAATCCAATTGTTACAAAGCCAAAATCATAGATGACACTACATTGTGGCATCTTAGATTTGGTCACTTGAACTTTCAAGGATTGAACATTATGTCAAAGAAAAACATGGTGACAGGGTTACCATGGATCAAGCTTCTGCTAAAGAAATGTGAAGGATGTCTTATCGACAAACAACACTAAAAGAGCTTTGGAGATGGAATAATAAAAAGAGCAACCCAACCTCTCCAGTTGGTCCACATAGATGTATGCGGTCCTATACAACCTATGACACTCGATGGAAATAAGTATTTTCTTACTTTCACTAATGATTTTACTAGCAAGACATGGGTTTATATCATGAAGGAGAAAAGTGAAGTTTTTTAAAAAATTAAGGAATTCAAATCCTTAGTTAAAAAACATAGTGGATATTTCATCAAGACGATGAGATCTGATTGTGGAGGAGAATATACCTCAAAGGAATTCAATAGATTTTGCAAAGAAAATGGGATTATTCATCAATATACTATCCCATATACACCTCAACAAAATGGTTTCTCAGAAAGAAAGAATAGAATGATCCTAAATGTGGTTCGTTGCATGATCGAAGAAAGAGTTATGCCAAAACAGCTCTGGGGAGAAGCTGTTGTTTGTGCAATATATTTGCTCAATCGTTTTCCAACCAAAAGATTATTAAACAAGACCCCTGAAAAAACATAGAGCTTGAAAAGCTGATCATTTGAGGATTTTTGGATGCACAACCTACGCAAAAATGCTAGACAAGAAAAAAACGAAGCTAGAAGATAAAGGCCAAAAATGTGTTTTCATCAGCTATGGAGAAAGTGGATACAGGCTTTATGATCCCATTACAAAGAAAATATTCTATTGAAGAGATGTTGAATTTGATGAAGCATTCAGCTAGACTTGGTAGAACCCAAGAAATAGTTCCGATAATCCATAATGAAGATAATCCAGCCACTGGAATTGAAGTCTGCAGTCACCTGCATTCACCTCTAAGGGGGACAGGAACAAGAATGAGTACTCAACAACATAGTACGCAACAAGAAACTACCAGCTCTTCATCAACAACAGAGAATATAATAGGCAAGACTAGAACCATTCAAGATCTATATAATGTTACAAGAAGACTTGAAGATGATAAAGATTTCACAATGTTTTGTCTATTCTCTAGAAGTAATCATTTTCAATTTGAAGAAGCACAAAAGGAAGACATATTAAGACAAGCCATGAATGAGGAAATCCAAGCCATAGAAAGAAACAACACCTGGGAACTTACATCCTTACTAGAAGGACACAAACCAATTGGTGTCAAATGAGTGTATAAGACAAAAAAAAAATGTTAAAGGAGATGTTGACAAATACAAAACAAGATTGGTTGTGAAAGGCTACAAGCAACAATATGGTATAGACTATGATGAAGTTTTTGCTCTAATAGCACGTCTAGAAATGGTACGACTTTTTATCTCTTTAGTAGCCCAGAAAAAATGGAATATATGCCAAATGGATGTCAAATCAGCATTCTTAAATGGTTATCTTGAAGAAGAAGTACATGTTGAACACCGTTAGACGATGTGAAGCCAGATCAACATGATAAAGTATATAAGTTAAAGCGAGCACTTTATGTCTTGAAGCAAGCACCACGGACATGGAATGTAAGAATCGACAAGTATTTTGTTGCAAATGGGTTTGTTAAATGTCCTTCTAAACATTCCCTATACCTCAAGACAAACAATGGGGGAGATTCGCTATTTGTTTGTCTTTACGTCGACAATTTTATATTCACAGGCAACAATCTCGACATGATCTGAGATTTCAAAGCATCCATGATACAAAAGTTCGAGATGATAGACATCGGACTCATGGCATATTTCTTGGGCATAGAAGCCAAGCAAAGTAATGAAGGCATTTTCGTATCACAAGCTAAGTATGCCAAAGAAATCATAAAGAAGTTTGGCATGGAAAATTGTCAAGTCGTCGACTCACTGACAGATGAAAGTAGCAAGATGTCCAACTATGATGAAGGAGATAAGGTTAATCCAACGTATTTCAAAAGTCTAGTTGGAAGCCTAAGATATCTCATAGCCACTCGACCTAATATATTATTCGCAGTAGGCTTAGTTAGTCGATATATAGAGGAACCCAAGACGCCACATCTGAAAGCAGCTAAAAGAATCCTATAGTATGTGAAAGGTACAATAGAGTATGGATTGTTTTATTCATCTACTGAAAAGTCCAAATTAGTAGGATACAGTGACAGTGACTAGGTAGGCAATGTGGATGATCGTAAAAGTTCTACCGGGTTTGTGTTTTATCTCAGAGTTTATGTGGTCCTCAAAAAAACAACCAATAGTAATTCTATCGACATGTGAAGCAGAGTATGCTGCTATTGCTGTAGGAGCATGTCATGCTATCTGGTTTAGAAATTTGTTGAAAGAATTTCAAGAACCACAACAAGAAGCCACAAAGATATACGTGGATAACAAGTGAGCAATCCAGTTAGGAAAGAATCCAGTCTTCCATGAGATCCAGTTGATACAGACAAAGAGTGAAGATCAAGTTGCAGACATATTTACGAAGCCCCTCAAAACAACAACATTTGTGAAGCTAGGAAGAATGCTCAGAGTTACCTTATTTGGTGATTCAAGTTTAAGGGGGGATGTTGAAGAATAAACTAGACTCTTTAAGTAATCTCCAGAAGCTACTTGAAGATGGAAGAAGAGATTAAACAAACAGCCATGAAGCTTCCTTAAAGCTCAACAAGTCAGAAACTTAGAAGGTAAGAAACTGAATTCAAACCACAGTTGTGAATTCAATACACATTTGATACATGGATTAGAAACCTATAAATAGATGGTTAGGTTGTTGTTATAGAAATCAATCATAAATCAAGAAACCCATAAGAGGTTTGAGAGATAGAGAGGTGGGAGATAAAACCCATAGATTGTATTTGTTTGAAATAAATTCATTCATTTGTTTGTGTGTAAGACATCATAAATTCCATACAAAATATATAGAAGCCCACTATCACCTTTTGGATTACAGCATGGCGAAGGGACAGGTTTTGGGTTCGTGGAATCATCTAAATTATCTGTCACAATGTAGAATTTCCCACCTTACCACCGATTGTCTTGTAACCAAAGCCAAGGACGCAATCTGCTAGCCTCTTTCGGTTTAGATGCCAATTTGGTTGGCATCTCCAACACCTATCAATTGGGTTGGTAGCCAAGCATGGACCGGTGTATTTTTTCCCCTTTAGGTGCCTTCTAGTATTGTTGCTTGTCAAATGGATGTTGTTCCACATAGTAGCCTCGTTTGTCAATTTGATGTTTTTTAAAGTCCTACACCATAGAAACAACATACATGATATGCATAAATATAATTTATCTATGTTTTGATTGTAAAATTCTGGTGATATATAGTGGCCTCAATGTCAAAATGAAATGCTCACCTAAGAACTTCTGTGTTTAAACTATCAGTGACTATTGAAGAGTCTGGCTCGTAAGCGTTAAGGGCGGCCTCTCTTGCTTCCTCTACTTGCTTTTTGGCACACCTCATCGAAATGGCCAATGTTGGCCATTAGGGTCAGAAGCAAAGTAGCAAGGCTGAAAAACAAAATGAAGAACCAATTGAGCACAGTGGTCCTCATTTTGGTGTTTATGTATACAAAAATGTTAGAGACTCTAAAAATTCTACCAAAGTTTCTACCAAATGTCTCACATTTCTACCAAATGTCTCACATGTATGAGACATTTGGTAGAAACTTTGGTAGAATTTTTGGGGTCTCTAGCATTACTCTCTAGCATTACTGTTATGTATATGTGGCCTTTATTTTCAAGAGCTAATATGTAATTGTGATAGCACAAGGTTGAGCCCTTGGTGTTATGCAATTAGACTTTACTGGAGAATTGTCAAACCAACAATTCTCAGGCAAATGATTCTGTCCACTTGAGTGGTGTCAGTAGAAAAAACAATTAGAAGTTTGGAATTGTTTTGGTGAATGAGGACAAGAGTTGTTTAAATACTTCGAACAAAATTTAAAATGAGACATTATCGGGGAGAATTTGGGTAGCAAGCATACAAATTCCTATATATATCTCGTTTGTCAAAACTGGGTATGCCTCCTTTCATATATCATTTGACTAAATTAAAATGCTGAGTTAGCAACAGCTACAAATAAGAGAGTCAATAATTTCAAAAATGAAAGAATTTTTTTTACAATTTTTCTGTTGTCCTGGTATGTATCATATTTATAGGCATACACATGTTAAAAGTCACATATAATATAA
Source organism: Camellia granthamiana (assembly GCA_036172215.1). Taxonomy (NCBI): domain Eukaryota; kingdom Viridiplantae; phylum Streptophyta; class Magnoliopsida; order Ericales; family Theaceae; genus Camellia; species Camellia granthamiana. The sequence continues at coordinate 129,936,139 of CM069910.1, forward strand.
TTGTTATAAGTTATAACTGTATATCATAACTACATTATGTGTTGTAAGAGAGGTGAAATATGATAGTAAAGTATAGTAGAAGCAAGAGCCCAAATCTCAAATAGGGACTACTAGATTAGCATAGGTTCCATGACCTTTGTGTGCTACAAAAGTTCATTTTTATTTCAATCGTTCTCAAGAAAACATCTTATAAGTTTAAAAAGATTACAAAAAACAACCCAAGGTTGAATATTAGGGAGAAAAAATAGAATAAAGCTTCGTAGCTCGAAAAAAATAGGACTCAAATGGCCCGACCTCTCTCTCTCTCTCTCTCTCTCTCTCTCTCTCTTCTTTATCTCTCCACCTCTGCCTTGGTCTTCTTCTTCTTCCTTCTAAACTGCGACAGTGATGGCAGCACCAAAGGGGTTTGCGACGGTGGGCTCTCTCTCTCTCTCTCTCTCTCTCTCTCTTATATATATATATATATGTTTATACATAGATCTAACCAGCCAAGGTGTGTTAAACATGTTGGCCCATGTTGTGTATATATATATAGATCTGTGTATATCGGCATTTTTTTTTTGCCAGCCGATGGTTTTCTCCTCTGTTCCCCTCTCTTTTTTTCTTCTTCTCTCTACCTCCCTTTTCTCTCTTTCTTTCGCCTTTGTTACCAGTTTCAAAAAGGGAAAAAAAATTTGAAGGAAAAAGGAGAGAGAATTCATTGTTTTGATTTTGTCTCGTAAAACCAACACTATTTTGATTTTGTCTCATAAAACCAGTATTGTCATCTTCTTCTTTGTAGAGACAGAACAACAAACAACACACAGAGAGAGAGAGAGAGAGAGAGAGAGAGAGAGAGTAAAATAAAAATAAAAAAAGAAAATGGTGCATGACAAAAAGAAAAAAAAAAACTGCATTTGCTGAACTTTAAGTCTTGAAAACACATCTTATTGTCATTTAATTACTAAAAGATTTATTACTAATAAATTGTTTAGAGTAATATAATAGTAATATTTTTTAAAATTATGAATAACGATTATTAAATTTTTTAGTTTAAAATGAAAATCATAAAATATCACATTATATAAAATATCATAAAATGAAAAATTATTTTATAATCTCACTACATAAGTATCATGATATGAAAGCCTCTATATAAAAATTAAAAATTAAAAATTAAAAAATTAAAAATTATTTTATAATATTATTTTAAAATTCATATAAAAAAGTATTACAAGTTTGTAAAATAAATATGAATCTGGCTTAGACGAATTAGAATTTGGATAGATCAGTAATGTGTTTTTGATCTAGAAAACCAATAGGTTCTTCACATTGAACTTTTATACTTTTATATGATTAAGTTTACACTTTAAATCAATTTGAATCAATTTATTTTTCAAATCAAACTACGAGTACATTTTCTGAATACTTAAAATTAACCCACTAAGAATATAATTAAGACCTTCTTTGGCAAAGATTATGGAGGCAGTATTTTTTTTTTTTTGGTCAAACAAGCCATTTTGTCATGATACATTCAGTTTTTACATTTTGAGAGAATTACATGCAGTTGGAAGAAGGGAAAAAAAATTACTAATACATTGAGGGCGCAATTTACACCCCCATAGTCTTTCATTTGCTTCCTACCATAGACACACTTGCATCTCCAAGTATTTGTAGTTTTTTTTATATCTCCCACTACATGACATTCGCCCTTACATTTTTGTCAAACAACACCTCAATATCATTTTCTCATGTTCATGTGACACAAGTCACAAAGCTTGAAAGAGCTTTATATAAGTGTTGGCTTTTTTGACTTTCCAAGGTTATTGTTGTAATTGTGAGCGTGCCAGCAAGGATCAATCAGTCCTTACAGAATATTAATTGCCAACCAATTATCAGACAATTGTGTTTTAGTTCTTTCAGCCTCAATGAAAAGGACTTTTACTGGTGGCTTTGTTTAGGAGAATTAAGTAAACAATGATTAAATGAAGAACAATTGTAGCATTTCATTAAGTAAAATGGAAGACTTACAAAGATCCAAATCAGCCTCGTAGAGGTTTACAGCAACAAATTACTTGAAACTACTCCTATGAACGAAATGCAGTGCAAGAATTTAAAGTACAGAAATGTAAAGAACAAGAATGTAAAAACTGGAAGGAAAAATAAAGTAGATAAAACTGGTTTTTTAGATCTGAGTCTGTGGCGTTTTTATGTGGCCTTCTCTGCTATTTATACTTCTCAATAACAACCGTCGAAATGTATTTCTAATCATCGAATCATCCCTTCATGATCGCCGATCATGCTGCCTTACAGTTAGCTCCATTATGCCATATCTGTAGTTAGGCTTCTCTCCTGATTTTGAATTTAAATATGAGTAACCATTGAAGCCACGTCATTTTGCATCTCTTTGCTAATCCAGTGCTATGCAGATCCACAATAACCAATACTAACTGCCACATGTGTGATTACGATTGAAGATTTGAATTATGTTCCCGTATTGCCCTCATCCTACCACGTGTCGAACTGTGATTGGCTTATACAAAATATATAGCCAACATTACCCCCCGCACTAATATACCCAATACTTGGTGATATTAGTGGATCAAGGTATTTTACCCACGTCTTAGAACGTGCATAGGCTTTGCATTTTTCAGAAATGCAACCGTCATTCATCAATGAAACATTTGCATTAAATTCTCTTCTAATCCTTGAACATCCCCACTATCTCAGTATTCGAAAAGACTGATACATCTTTTATGGCCAAGCCAATCTTTTCTTACATTGATCAAGCATACGAAGAGTTATTTGATGATTCTGTTCGTCCTCAAAAGAACCTTCATGCATTAATTAGCCACATTTATCCACCTCCATTTATACAAGTTATGGAAGCTTTTGTAAATCACCGGCCTTCGAACTAAGAACCTACTGCTTATGATTATTTGGAACACAAATTTGCAATCATGGATATTGGAAGCACCTCTTTTGCAACAAAGCCTTTCGCATGGGATGAAGCTGCTGCTTCTTCTTCTTCTACGACCTCTGGTTGGGGAACTTGGCCTACCCTTACTCAACCTCAGACGAGGGAATGCATTCATCACCGATTCCCAGAATTCGATGACCCTCTTGAAATCCCTTCTTCCAAACGTAGTTCTGTAGTATATCCATATGTTCCTATTGACCGCATACGCAATCTTGAGGACAATCTTCTTTCATCATGGTATACTTCTACCTTGCTATCTCGGATGGTTCGAAGTGTCCAATGTCCTGGTGAGGCTTTAGGGATCAGTCCTGTGCTTTTAGCCAAAAAAGCAAAACTTTATACCTCCGATTGGCTAGAATGTGTAGCCAGACCTGAATTCCTAGATTCGATCAGGGAACCTCCGACTACTCCTCCTCTGTCTTCCAATCCAAATTGGATTGATGAATTAAGACTTACTCTCTCTGAGGGCCAATACTTCACCCCCTACTAGGCTCCAGTGCCTCCAACTTCTTATCAGCAATTTAGAGCTCAGACCTTACTTGCTGCTTTCTCTCATTTAACTTTTGAAGTCCTTCGAGATAACATTCCCCACAAAAACTTTCTATGGGCTTGTGGCATTATGTCTCAAAGTCATCTTCTCAACCCCGTGGCCCAAATAGAACTTTATAACTTTTTAGACCAACTTCCTCTCCTGCTCAACTGGCACTTCCAGGCTTCCATTACCAGTGAAGTTCTGGATGAAGCCTTCTCTGCTCGAATTCAAGTTCAATATGAGGCAGAGAACCTCCTTGATGAATATGAGGCCTTCAAGAACCAGGATTCTGAGCATGGGGAGGATGTTGCAATGAACGAAGTGCATGAAGAAGAGGAGATGGACGCTACAGATAAAGCCCTAAAACAGATAGAATTTGAAGTGAAGGCCCAACAACTCTCTTCTTAATTAAGGGCTTATCAATTAGATAAACCAAACCTGGACAAAATAGAGAATAGAGTAGGAAAAGAGTATTCATTTTGTGAATTTTGTTGGACTAAATTCCATGACCTTGTAACTTTGTTCATTCCATATTTCTATGAAATTGAGAATGTAATCAAATGAAACAGTACTCATCAATAGAGCTAAGTTTTCCGAATTTCATTTGTCAGATTCTGATTTACCACTTCAATTAACTTAATCTGTATGGTTGATGTGCTTTAACTGTGTGAAGTTTTCCCTTGAAGAAAACAATTATTGCCTCTCATACTGATTCTAGGACCAACATAATTCTTCAACCATCAGTTTCAAATTAACCAACTTTGTCTTTCGAAACTTGATTTGATCACATTCAATGAAATACTGGAAGTTCAATTTGAACTTTTCCGTCATATGGAATGTAATTGACAACTTTTGTCAGTTTCCTTTTAGAATCAAAGCTTCGAATTTATCAATTTTGCCCTTCGAAACTTGATTTGATCATATCCAATTCCCCAACATATGGTTAATACAATCAAGTAATTTCAAATCAACTAATTTTGTTTCAAACAAACAGTCTACATTTTCCAAAATATGAAAACCTCTTTTAAGGACTACACTGTTTTATTCTAAAAAAGTGATTTCTTCTGTGTATTATCAAAACCAACTATTGGTTTGAAACTTAGAACAGCAATTTCTAACCTTAAGGTATTTCAAGTTTTGCTTCGAAGGATTTTACTGTTACTGACAAACCTAAAAACAGGTCCTTAATCCTTTTGAAGTAAACAAATACTTGAGTATTCTTGCATCATTAGGTATGGAATGTGCTTCGAAGTCGACTTCCTGCATTCGAAGCCGTTTGTTATCTGATTTTGGTGCCAAAATTTAGCTTCGAAGCCAAATATTTTATTTCGAAGTTGACATCAGTATTTGAAGTGCGTTTCCCTCCATAACTACTAATATTGAAGACAACTTTTTGCATCCGTACCTTTAGTATTTCATTATGAATTCCACGATTGGGTATATTTTCAGACACAAAGGTTTAAAAACCCTTTTTATTTCGTGTTTTGAATTCACTCGTTTGCCTAAAACACAAACCCTTTTCCTAACTTTGTCTTCTGAAAAAACTCTCTACCAATGGCTTCTTCTTCCTTGAAAATACCGGTTATAGAGCGTGCGAGTCCATCTGTAGCCTTGAAAAGGATTATTGATGAAGAGTGTGAGAAGTACAAGACTAGTGAGAAAAGTGCCATTGACGGACACATCTTCATTCCTCGTTGTCATGAGCAACAAGAGTATGTACTTGGGCCTATTTTTAGGGAGATTCCCACTGAGCTTCCAGCTCTATATCCACGTCTAGAAGATCATTGTCTCTTTTACGAAGATGGCCTTGATTGGGGAAGCTGGAGAGTGAACCGACCCCATCGCTGTTGGCCCACAGTGAGACCAGAGTAGGAAGAATGGTATAACCAGGTCGTTCCTGATAGGACACTGGATCTTCAGGAGCTCTGCCTCTTCGACGCCCTCCAATTATCCAGGTTTACTATTTCGGAAGACCCTTTTTTGATACCTGCTGCCCTTTACTTCTGGAATTCTGCTTTTAATTTCTTTCAGCTTAGGTGTGGGATGATGGCTCCTACTATCCTTGATATCTGTCATCTGTTAGGATTATCCCCCACTGGCACCCCTATTGGTCCAGATTATCCTGACCAAAAAACCCCTTTTTCCCTCCCCACTCTTAATTTATCCTATAGTGACTTTGTCAAGGCTGAGAATAAAAGAGAGGGCCCTGTGACGGATAGGGAATTCTTTTCTTTTATATTATATTGGCTTTGCAAGTTCCTCTTCTGCACATCTTCTCAGAGGATCATGCCTGAGTTTGCCCCTCTTGCCAAAGCCCTTGTCTTACAAAGAAAGGTGGCCTTAGCTCCATATATTCTAGGCCATGTTTATAGAGCTTGCTCCATTTTTTTGTGAAAAACCCTTGGATGCCAATCAAGGAAGTCCATTTTGGATTCTTCAACTTTGGCTTTTTGCATATTTCACCGAGTTACAGTCTAAATGCTTAAAGTTTTTGGAGCCAAACCCTACCACTCATGGCATGAAATTAGCCAAGGTTTCACTCTATCATTCCACCTTTGCTTTTTACTTCTCTTTCTTCCACCGGCTTCCAGCTTCCCCTTCTTCTCACAGCTTCCGTCCCTTCGAACCTACCAACATTGGCCCATCCTGGTTAAGGACCTTCTTGAGTGATAGGTCCTATTCTACACCTCAGCATAAAGACATGTGGGCCTCTATTCTGATTCCCAGAGAATTATTCATCGGGACCATGAACCCCAGAGCTTACAAATGCATTATTGAGCCCTATTGTCCTGTCCAATTTGCTAGGCAATTCGGCTTTTCATAAGGAGTCCCAATACCTCTCTGTAGCCAAACCAATTTAAGCCTTACCAGCAGGGATCTGAAGGTTCGAAGATCTAGATTGGAAGAAGCAACTTCCAAATTTATCCAGGATTTCATTGACTTTGAGTACTTCCCCTTCATACCTCAAAGCAATATACTGAAAAGATGCCAGAACTGGTGGATGGCCAATATGGAAGTACATTTGGCCATTCCCCTTCAAGATCTGTTAATGGTACTGGATGTACCTCAAGCCAAGCCCAAAGGGGCCGGAGTTGTTACCTCTTCCACTGCTCCTGCTGCTTCAGTTCTTGCACCTATCACCACAAAGTCTTTTCCTGCTGCCTCAACTCCTTCTAGAGTTACTTGAGCTACCTCGAAGAAAGGTATATACTCATGTTTCTTTCCTTTTCTTCTCCTTTATGATGCTTTTGTCTTTACTTATAGCTCTTTCTTTGATATAGGTGGTGCTAGTGCCTCTTAGGGAAATTCTCCTCAAAAAGTGCAAGCTTTAAACCTTCCCAGGAACAAATAGCAATAACAAAAGAAAAGAAAAGAAAACTTTTACTTGATCCTGAAAAGGAGGCACCTGGGGTTCACGTGGAAGAAGAGGAAACAGAAAAAGAAAAGACAGAAGAAGAACAAGAGACACCCTTAAAAAGAAGGAAGAAAATGACTGTCTCTCTTACTGATTTCACTGGAGACCCCATTCATGAAGCATCTGCTAAAGCAGTGGAAGCAGAGCATTCCAAAGAACTTATCATATTTCAGAGGGCTGAAAAGAGGAGGCAACAACAAATGCTTCGGGATGAAGCTGTTGCTATTGCTGCTGATGCATTCCAAAGAAAAGTTGCAAGAAAACAACAAATTGCTAGGCATTATACTCTTCGCAGCTCTCCAATCATAGCCACCACTTCTGAAACCAGTAATTTCCTTCGTGCCTCCATTCATTTTTCTCAAATTCTTGATACTGAGGTTTAACATTGCTTTGTATTTCTTCTTTTACAGCAACAACAACTCTACCTCCTCCTTCAACAAGGATTCCTTCAGTTTCAACTGAAGTTGAACAACCTCAAAATGTGGAGCCCATTCAGATAATACTCCCGCTTCCTGGCCCTATATTTTCCATACCTTTCTTGAGGCCAAACATTCCTACATCCCTATCCTTTGGCTTGACTTCATACTTTTCTCACCTATCTTTAAACTCTACTCAATTTGCTCTTCCTTTAAGCCTTGTCGCCCCTTTCCCTCCTGAGGAAATTCCAACTATTACATCATCTCCAGTGATAGCTAATTTCCATAGAGAAGACACTAGTAGCCCTCCAATTCCTCGTCCATTATCTCTGCCTAGCACCAGTCCCTCTTCTCTTGAGCTATTGGTAACTAAAACTATAGAGACTGCTAGGAGTACTTCACCTTCTTCTCTTACTCCTATGCAGCCATTTCTTCCTTCTACCAGAATTCTTTCTGCACCCTCCATGTCAACGGATGAGGTGGACATCTTCGAAGCTAGGCTAACTAGTCTTTTTGACATGCCTTCCACCATTCCAACTGCTAGCAATAAAGCTGAGCCATTAGCCCTAGCTGATTCTCTATTAGAAATTTTTGAAAGCTCTTCCTCCAATGTTAAGACTCCCTTGCCTTCAATAGACTTGGACAGCTATTTGGAGTTGCTGACATCCTTCTCAAGGATTCCTTTCGAAGCCTTACAAAGGCCTATAATCAGAAACGGCTTCCTCCAGTGTTGTAAGATTGTTGAGCAATCCAGCAAGATTGTTTCAAGTCATTTATCTCAGGCGGCAGCCACCATTGATTTTTACATCAACATCTGCCATGTTGCCAAGGCCGCAGAGGAGAAATTGCTGAGAGACTAGAGTTTTGTTTCTCAAATTCATGCTAAAGTGTCAGAATTGAAGGAGCAACATTCCTCTGTCTCCCAATTCTAAGCTCAACTACTGGAGAAGAAAGCTAAACTTGAAGAAGAATTATCAGCAGTCAATCAGGCTTTGGATCGAACTGCAACCAAGCTGCAGATCACCAACCAAGGACTGGTTGATCGAAAACAGGATATGGCTACAACCATTCAGTTGTTCCCATCTCTTAAGAGTAGAAAATCTATTGTAAAGGAACAACTGAAACATTGTACTGACTTCTGGGCCAATCAATGGCTACATGTATTCAACTTATTATGAAATAAAATCCTTATTTATCATTTGAGTGTTTTCATGCTCTTTTATTTAGCATTTATTCTATTCCTTGTGTCTCCCATATGGTTGGATAATAAGGCTTCAAATATCTGCCATTAATTTTCTTGGGATGTACATATCCATTCAAATTTTTCAAATGATATGCTCCCGAAGGCAAGACTATATGAACTTGATATGGTCCTTCCCAGTTAGGTGACCACTTGCCAAACTTATGACTTGTAATCCCTATTGGGAGTATTGTCTTCCATACCAAATCACCTTCATCAAAGCTAATGTGCTTAACTTTCTTATTATAGTTTTTGGCTGCTTTCTTCTTTTGGAAAAGAATGCTATTTAATGCCAGAATTCTAGCTTCATCTATGTTCTCTAATTCCAAGCACATACTTTGATGATATTGCTCAGGAACTAACTGATCCTAACCTCTCACCCTTAAGGATCTGATGTTAATTTCTATAGGTAATACTGCATCATGCCCATATACTAAGGCATAAAAAGTAACTCCTGTACTTGATCTTGGAGAAGTCTTGTAAGCCCATAGTACATCCAACAGCAAGTTATGACAATCCCTAGGATTGTCTTCCACAACTTTCTGTATTCCTTTCTTCAAGGATTTATTGGATGATTCTGCCTGACCATTGACTTGTGTATAATAGGGGGTAGAATTAACAAGGCTAATTCCAAACTCTGCCACAAAAGATTTTACCATTCTCTCATCAAATACAGTTCCATTATCAACAGTTATGGTCTGTGGGATGCCAAATCTGTGGATCAGATCTTTAATGAATCCAATAACTTCGGTCTGATCTACAGCCTTATATGGCTTAGCTTCGACCCACTTAGTGAAGTAATCTGTGGCCACTAAGATGAAACAATGATGCTTCGAAGAGGGTGGGTATATTTTCCCTATCATATCCATAGCCCATCCTCTAAACGACCAAGGCTTCACAACTGCATGCAGATCAGTTATGGGTACATGTCTTATTGCACCATGTTTCTGGCATGCCTAGCAACCTCTAGCATATTCTATGCAATCCTTAAGGATGGTTGGCCAAGTAAGAATGTCTTCGAAGTAGCCATCTCATCTTCACACCAAACTGATGAGCACCACAGATGCCTTCATGAACCTCAGCCATGGCTGTCAATGCTTCCTTTGGACCTAAACATTCCAATAATAACCCATCTGCCTCCTTTTTGTAGAGAGAATTACCATACATTATGTATTGCATAGATTGCAATTTGATTTTTCTGCTGGCTTTCGAAGATGGGCCAGCTAGATACTGCATTATTGGATACCTCCAATCTTGTTCTTGTAAGTCATTATGATTTCTAAGACCACATTCCTTTTATTTAGGAGTGGTATTACCTTTTGATATGTTGTTTGACTTATGTCCATTTGAATGTTATCCCTCCTCTTGAAATTTGAAACTTTCTGAGCCACATCATTAGCTTTGTTATTCAAGAATCTTGGGACATAAGTCACATTTGCTATTTGAAATTGAGAAAGCAAATGTAATGCAACAACATAGTATGGCAACATACTTACACTTTGACATTTGAAAATCCCTTTTACCTGGTTAACTACTGTAGGCGTGCCCCGCGAGAACTCTCCGATATCCGCGCACGATTGGGGCGCGAATCTCGTTTTGTTCTCTAGGCTACTACAGTTCGGACTCAATGTCACGGTTCTGAATCTAAATCTCACAAAGTGCAATGTGAGACCGATAAATCACCAAAGAGTCTAAATCCGGCAAATCGTTTTGGAAAACTGATTTTTATAAAAAAGTGCCAAACATGGACTGCTTTGCCAGATAGAGAGTCGCCACCTAAATATTTTATTTTGGGGGAAATTTAGGAAATCCTGACTCGTGCCTAAGGCCACGTGTCCGTCATCACCAAAGTTGCCTTGGCTCGGGAACTTGGGTACGAGAGGGGAAGGTCATGTAATGAGCACCCCTGCTCACCCAATCAAAGATCGGCATGTACTAAACATGACATTTTGTTTTTGAAAACACATGTGCTCTTATTCAGGTTATTAACCTAGAATTACTATGTGATGCGCACAGCATATAAGTTATAGACTAGATCACCTAAGTTGGAACAAAACATTACATGTTCGTTTGTTTAAAAACAGTTTGAAGTTTGCTACTCGCAAGTAGGCTAAGATGAGGATTTCAATGAATTGTTCCAATTCAAGCAATCCAACCTTCACCCACAGGCATTCAGGCAGTTATATCAAATAATCAGTTAGCCTTATGGCAAGCATGCTGAACATGGCAGTCAATAACACACATGTAGTATGCTAAAGTGTAAACACTCACAGTGTACTCCGAGCCAAAACAAAGAACTAGTTAGAAATCATGCATAATCCTAGTTCATTTTAAGATGGCTAATGCAACACATACGAGAATGCGACTAAAACAGGCTCGGCTATTCTAGAATGTCATGTGAATTGCAACCTGGTAACATTCTGTTGAACACACATTCAAGTAAATGTATTTGAAAGTACAATGCAGTTAGTATGATGCGCCGAGCCCGGTGCATGCAAAACAGATGAATGGATGCACACATGCAAGGATAAGGTATGCTAATTGAAATATGCCCTAAAACTAACCATCGTAAGCGGTTAAGTAAAAAAGAAAAAGAAATGGGGGTTGGAAAACATGCATCACATGCACGCACGCTTATTACAACAATTGTCCCTCTCGACGGAGGGTCCGAATAAAAAAGCTAACTAGCTAATCTAAGCTAATTAGACTAATTATTACATAACGAAGCTAATTAACTAATCCTAGTTAACTAACTATTACAAAACAAATTGAATAGTTAACGCATTAACTAATTAGGTACAAACCAAAGTGTAAACTAGCTAAGCAAATTAGCTAAGTAAAGCAGTAAATCGGGAGCAAAGTCCTCAGAGGGAAAGGAATGCATGCATGCCCGGTCACCTCGTTCGAAAATCCGTCGTGATGCCTCAATTTGCCTCTATTTGTAACTACTCTCAGAAACTTGCACCAAGCTGCAGAAAGCTTCCAACTCACCTTGGCGACCTATGGGATGGTAGCTGACCAGTTGTTGATGTGGGAGACCACCTGCCGACCACTTTTTGTTGTTGCAAGCCAGAAAAAGTGGTCGGCCAGCTAGTTTTTCTGGCTGGCCGACCAGTTGTTGCTGCACTCCTCCAATTTGCTGCAACAGAGAGCAAGAAAGGGCAGGGCAATGTATTTAGAAGATATGTGTGCACAACCACCCTCTCTATCATTTCATAAGCTCAAGGGAGTGTGGTTCTCAACCCTCGGGCCACCAATTGCACATTTCGATGCATGATGGTCGAGAGGCGAAGTTGCACAATTCAATATGAAATGAATGCACAAATAAACACATAAATGCCTAGAGCTCTATCATGTATGATCAAGAGCGTCAGCGACCGAGAATTGAGGCATGTTTCATCACTTCAAGTATGAAACGTCCCTCGTTTCTTGTGTTTGGACTAACACCTATTCCAAACACAATGCAACACATAACATGGCATGCACAATGCTATGTAACATGGAGCATGCAAAAATGCAATGCAACACAAGCATGCAAATATGCAATATGACTTAAGCATGCAAACATGCAATGCAACATGAACAACCTAACAAGGCTAATGGCATGCATACACAATGCAATGTAATATAAGCAAACACAATGCAAAGAACATGGCATATACAATGTGATGAATCAACATGCAAACATGGCATACTCAATGCGATGAACTGCATGGCATACACAATGCTAAATGGACTTAAACCAAAAGTGGACAGACCCCAGCCATGCCCAAATCAGTGACCATAACACCAAAACAAAGGCACAAAAGGGCAAGGCAAACATGCACATGCCTTGGCCTATCAAGTAGCCCTAAGAGCACAACCCTCAAGGATGCTCAAGAAGTGATAAACATGGAAGTGTGACAACACTAAATGCACTGAAATAAGGTATGAAATGATGTCAAATCATTCAAACAAAGCAAGCATAGCATGCAAAGGTCCTTAAAGCATGAAGCTAGTAAAGAGAACTACGAAGGGGGCATGCAATACATCGCACAAGTGCATGAACCAACCACGGACAGAGCTTAATTAGGTCTAAACAAAGACCAAAATATGCTAAGATAGAGGCTCAAGGACCTAGGCAAGATGGCATACATGCTAGACCACAATAAGGCAACAATGCACAATACTCAAAGGCATTCAAAGCATGAAAGAAGTGAGAACATAGTCATGCTATAAGCTCTGAAATGAAGTATTAAATGATGCCAAATCATCTAAATAGCTCAAAGATAGCATGCATGAGTCATCAAAACACAAAGCTAGCAAGGCTAATTGCACTACAGCTATACAAAGCATGAAGTATATGGCAAAGGCAACCCAAAACAGTCCTAGAACATGTCAAAATGATACTAAAACATTTATGGAAGGAAACCAAAACAAGCTAGCATGAAGGGGATAAGGCATGAAGAATGCAAGGCAAATAAGGTGGATTACACTACACCTATTAAGACCAAGTGTGAGATGACTTAAGCAATGAAAATCAAAGTTATATCATGTCAAAATAACCCCAAAAACACATTGAAATGATGGCTTGCAAGCTTAGGCATGAAGGCATACGCAATGACCCATGTTAAGGCATAAAGGGGGAAACCCTCCAGCGCATTGAAAGAGTAAAAAAATGCAAGTACATGACCATGAAACATGGACTGAAATCACATTATAAATGATGCCAAATCATTCAAAAAGTCCAAGTAATGCATGCTAGTGGACTTGATGCACAAAACTAATAAGCTAGAATGCATTATAGCTATACAAAGCATGGTATGCATGACCAAAATAACACAAATCAAAGCTAGAGCATGCTAAAATATGGACAAAATCTTCTTAGAGTTAAGCCAAAAGCATGCTAGAATGACATGTTAAAGCATGATACACATTAGGCTAGTTCATGGAAATGCACTACAAGTGCATGGAGCATGCAAGGGCCAACCAAACCAAACCTTAATAGAGGTATGACATGGCAAAACATCACCAAAAACATGCTGAAATGGAAACAAAACAAGCTAGAATGACATGCTACCTCATGAAGCATACAAGACTAATTTATGAGATTTACACTACAAGTGTATTAGGCATGTATGGAGTGACAAAACCAAGTAAAAATAGTGGTATGCCACAAAAAAATAAGCCCAAATACATGCTAAGATATGGCCAACATAAGCTTAACAAACATGCTCACACATGAGGCTAACGAAACAAGTATTGAAGACACAAGGAGAGGGGATGACCCTCTCCTTATTGGGACCTCAAAACACCACTTCCATTACTAAAATTCCTCTGAGTTTCAGTGGTGAGAAGGTCAAAACAAGGTGGTCCCAAAGGCTCAAAAAGAAGGCACAAAAGTATGGCCAAACAAGGCCTAAGAGGGGGTAGACAACCCCCAACACGAAAGTGACATTAAACAAAGATGTTAAGCATGCAAAAATAGAACTTTTTGTAGTTTAAAGTTAAGCTTAAATCAGCATGCAAATAGGTTCAAAAGCTTAAGCAAAAATAAGGGTTTAAGGAGTTAAAGGCTCACCCTTGAAGAACACTTTTGAAGCTACAACTCCAGCAAGTTTTCCAAGCTTAAACCAAACCAAAAACCTCAAAACCAGCTCCTAAGCACCTCAGCAACAAAAGGATGGTGTTTGAGTGTGTGTTTGTGTGTTAAAGTATGAAGAAATAACACTTTAAGGCACAAAACAAGAGAGAAATCAAGATGTATAGATATAGATTGTATGTATAGCTCAAGGAACTTTTTCTGAACCTGGAGGAGGGAGGGGGAGCCTCCCTCTTATAGAGAACAAAAGCTCAAGCTTCTTGAAGAAGCTAAGGGTCCAAGGCCATTGTGTATGGAGGATGGTTCTGGTGCCTTCCAGCTGTGCCAGCTATAAAGAAAATATCTTCAGGAAGCTGGTGAAAAGCAACCGACCACTTGAAGTTGTCGGCCAACTACTTCTACTGGTCGGCCGACCAGTGGAAGTGGTCGGCCAAGGCAAAAAGTGGTCGGCCAGGTGGGAATGCTGGTCTGCAGCATGAGACCAAGGTGGTGGTGTGGTGGCTGACCAGAAAAGGTGGCCCAAAGACCAAGAAAATCAGTTTCCCGACCAAAAAACTGGCTGGTGGGAAGAAAAGTGGTCTCCAAGGGGAAGAACTGGTCTCCCACCCTTGTGCCATCTTCCAAACAAGGAAAACAAGGTTTGTACCAAAAACAAACCAAAACGGATGCAAGACGAAAGTCCGGGAGGCAAGGCGCGCAGCCGGGAGACCCGAAAACTAGTCTACGAGCACCAAAAGTGGTTTCCCAGACCACAGTGGCCCTCTAGGCCAAGGCAACAAGGTATGGTTCAAAAACCACGCCAAATGGAGAACGTTAAGCGGTCCCGAGACAAGGCACGCGACCGAAGGCTCCAAAAATTGAAAACTAGTCTCCAAGCGGGAAAAGTGGTCTACGACCACAAAAAGTGGTGTACAAGACCTGTCCTTCCCTCAGGTAAGGAAAACAAGGCTTGGTCCGTAAACCGAGTCGAAACACAAAGAGTTCAGAGGCCCGGAGGCAAGGCACTCAGCCGAAAACTCCAAAACCTCGAAACAAGCACAGCATGCGCAATCACCGAGTGCTCAATTGATGACGTCTGAGTCTTAAGGTCGGTCAAAAATGGGGTGTCTACAACTACCAATTGAGAATCTCCAAATATGTCAACTGCATGAGCCTGTAATCCAATAAGTATTTCTAGTCCCATTATTAAAGCTTCGTATTCAGCTTGATTATTGGAACAAGTAATTTTATCCACTCTGAAACCATATGTGGTTTCTACCCCTTGTGGTGACTTAATCACCACACCAATTCCAGTTAGACCATTGGCTTTCGATCCATTGAACTAACCATACCAAGTTCCATTATCTCTTGGCTTTCTGTTTGACATGGATGGTCTGCCAAGAAATTAGCTAAAACTTGTCCTTTTACTGCCTTTTGGGAGACATATTCTAGATGAAATTCCAATAAAGTTAGTATCCATTTGTCAATTCTTCCCCTCAACATAGGTCTAGATAACATATATTTAACCAAATCTGTGGTTGCAATTACCAAGACAGTTGTAGGCAAAAGATAGTATCTTAATTTCATTGCAGCAAAATACAATGCAAGGCACAACTTTTCTGCAACTGAATATTTACATTCACAAGAATTTAGAAACCTACTAAGGTAATAAACTGTTTACTCTCTGCCTTCTTCATTGTCTTGGGCTAAGAAAACTCCTAGTGAATCTTCTACTGCAGCTATATACAACTTCAAGGGCTTATCACCCTTTGGTAGCATCAGCACCAGAGGGTTGGCTAAGTAGGCTTTGATTCCTTCGAAAGCAGCTTGATGCTCTGCTATCCACACAAATTCCTCTTCATCCTTCAACCTTAATAAGGAAGAAAATACTTTAGTTTTCCCTGCAGTATTAGAAATAAATCTTCGAAGAAAATTAACCTGCCCAAAGAATTTTTGTACTTCTTTCTTCCTTGATGGAGGTCTGGCTTCAATGATAGCTTTGGCTTTGTTCTGATCAATCTGTATTCCCTCCTTGTGTACTACATAGCCTAAGAAGTTTCCAGCTGATACACCAAAAGCACATTTGAGAGGATTAAGTTTCAGCTTGAACTTTCTCATTCTTTCAAAAACTGCTTCCAAGTGAAACAAATGTTCCTCCATGGATTGGGACTTTACTACAATATCATCAATGTAACACTCTAAATATCCTCCAATGAGATCATGAAAGATAGTGTTCATAGCCCTCTGATATGTAGCTCCAGCATTCTTTAGGCCAAATGGCATTTTAACCCATTCGAAGGTGTCAATATTCCCAGGACATCTGAATGTTGTCCTATGAATATCCTCTTCTGCAATGCAGATTTGGTTATAACCAGAGTGCCCATCCATCATTGATAAAATTTGATGCCCTGCTGAACTGTCCACCAATAAATCTGCTATGGGCATAGGATACTCATCTTTTCGAGTTGCTAAATTCAGATTTCTGAAATCGATGCATACCATCATTTTACCATTCTTCTTAACTACAGGCAGAATATTGGATAGCCATTCAACATACCTAGCTGTCCTAATAAAGCTTGCCTTTAGGAGCCTAAGAATTTCTACCTTGACCTTCTAAATCACTTCAGGATTCATCCTTCTTGATTTTTGCTTGTATGGCTTGAAATTAGCCCTCATGGGGAGCCTATGTTCTACTAATGACCTATCCAATCCTGGCAGTTCATTATAGGACCATTCAAAACAATCTTTATATCTCTTCAAGACCACCAACAACTAGTCCCTATTAAGAGCATTCAGCCAAGCACTTATATAGGTGGGCTGTTGTATAGAACTTTCTCCTAAGTTCACTTCTTCCAAAGGGTCTTGCATCTGAGGATTCACTGATGCTTCCCTTTTGATTTCTTCTATCTTCGAAACAGTCTCCTTGCTTTGTCCTGCTCCCAGCTTCTTTGATTCAACGTCTTTGCCCTCCTCCTCATAGACAAAGTCTGTCCACAAGGCTTCTTCTTCCTGCATCTCCTGGACTTTTGTTTCAATATCCAATGCACAGTATTTATCCAAGGCCAAAACCCTGACTTGTTGCTGCTTTTGCTTACAGCCAATTGCCATGGCTTCTTGCTCTTGCACCCTCTGGACTATTGATTTTATGTCCAATACTGAGAACTTAATTAAAGCCAAAGATATGGCCTCCTAGGTTCCATCTTTTTTCCTACAACCAGGCATCATTATCATCTTTGGCGACAAACTCTGCATCAGCACTTTCTTGGACTAAGTGCTTCAGGTGTGCTAATTCTTCATCAGCCATCACTTCGGCTAATCCATCAGATTTCCTCAGTACACTGAGTGGTGCCACTCCTTCAGTATTCAATTTGGCCTCTGCAAAATTTGCACAAGCTATGAAAGGTTGGGGTCTGCATTGATCTTCTCTGTCTCTCTATTGCACAAGACCATCATGATCTTCTGATGTAGAGAATAAGGCACACATTTGTTGGTGTGAATCCAATCCCTTCCAAGTAGAGCATTATACTTAGCATTGTTGTCGATAACGAAGAATGCCGTCATGCAGTCCCTGGTTCCCACACTCAGGTTGATGGGCAAAATGCCTTGAGCCATCTGTTTGTCACCAGCGAAACCAACAATGGTTATACTGGTTGGGATTAGTCTGGGATTCCTCTTTCCTAGTTTCTTCAAAGAAGATTTCAGAAGCAGGTTCACTACTACCCCATTATCCACCAATACCCGATTCATCTGTATCCCATCAAAGAAGGCCTTGATATACAAGGGTTTGACATGCTATGTCATGGATGTTATGGGATACTCAAAAGGATATGACAGGTTAATACTCACCTTTTCCTCACTCTCATCCCCAGTTTCCATTTGCGTGGCCACTTTGGATTCATCTTGCACCATACTCACTTGTGAGTCTTCACTAGAAACTGGAATTGGGTCAATCTCCTGACCTTAGTTTTCATCTTCAGCTTGGAATTCCTGTGGTAATATATGCACCATATTCACTGATACTGAAGGAAACGAGCCAAATTGGACAACTAGCTGTACCTGCTTCTCTTCCTGGCTAACTTGTTCAATTACTTCAAAAGCATCCTCCATGCTACATTCTGGCACTTCATTACTAACAACTTCCTTCAAATGGTCTGTTTTTGCTAGTTTTTCGACCAAAAATGTATGTTCAACTATGAAGGCTTCAAACATTTCTTCCTCAACTATCTCCTTCATTTGGCCTAGGCCAATTTCTCCCTCTGTCGCACTATCACTTGCCATCAAAGCCTTTTCCAATCCTGCCAAACTGGATCTTTCTTTGGCTTTCAATTCAGAATGAACTTTGGCCAATTACTCCTTGCTGCAACTCATTTTGTCTTGAGGAGTCAGTTTTGGATTACGATCTAACTTTGAACTTTCTTCTCCATCTGCCTAGCCCTTTGGCTGGACCAATGAAGAGCTTTCTTCTCTTTCTTTCAGATCCTTCTGGTACTGAGTGTACCCTCGTTGGATTTTCCTCCTCTAGGACCTAGAAATCACTGGGACCATATTTGGTCCCTTTGTTTTTGGATGCTTCAGTAATACCCAGTTATTTGGAGCTACCAAAGAAGGTTTAACCATCTTACCTTGGTCTCCAACAACATTTCTTTGGGTTTACATTTCTCTAGGTTTGTTCTGCATGACAAACCAATCTGGGACTCTAGGTACCCATGAACCCACTAGCCCAGTTGTCGAACTACCTCTTTCTTCCTTCGAAGGCAATTTCGAAGCTGGCTGTGAAGGCCACTGCTTGGCTCTGACCCCTTGTTCTGGGCCTAATTCAGGCCTTCCATAAAGGTGGCCATTTTCCCTTTTGTGTGAGGCTGGTCTAGGAGGCCAATCTCTAGCTTTGATCCCATGCCTTGAGCCCACTTCAAGTCTGCTCTCAGGATGATTGCCCTCCATTCTGTAATAGTTAGGTGGTCTGAATTCATGTAAAGGTCTCTTGCCCTTGGAGTGCACTCTAGTGACTGTCGGCTCAGCCATGAATGGCTGCTGCCTAATACCAGTTGGATATGGCCTCCTGTTATAAGCACTGGTTGGTTTAGGATGTCTCTGCACATCCTTATAATGTTGTTTCCTATCAATCAGAAGCCCTTTCAACCACTTGTAGCTCAACCTGTACCTTGGACACATTCTTTGCATAACAGCTGTCTCTAAAGAATCATCATCCAGTGCCTCTTCATCAGAGTCTTCCCTCTGGCCTGCTACACCTTGTCCAATAGCTGGTAAATTTCTAGCATCTTTTTTGACAATAGTCTGGCTGGCAACATGCATTTGCACATTGACCTCTTCCAATTCTTTCAAGGATAAGTTCTGAAAGTCTGGCACAATGACATTGGCTGCCGCTTCTCCAATTTCTGGGAATGGATTAGTGTCAATCCCCATGGCCTTTTCTACTTTACCTGGGAATTTTAAACTCCCCTTTCGAATCTGCTCTTGGATCCTGTCTCGAAAAACAATCCAGCTTTTAGTTGAGTGAGACCAAGAATTATGTCATTTACAATACACTTTTCCTTTAAGTTCCTCTGGAGACGGAATTTTGACTCCTTTTGGTAACTTCAGGAAGTTTGCCGCAAGCAAATGATCAAACATGTCATCTGCCTTCGTTAAATTGAAAGAGTATTTCCTATGAAGGTCTTTCTTTTTAAACTGCTGGTCTATTGTTGTGTCTTTATGAATTAATGTCTCACAGATCACAGGTTCTTTTTCTATAATCTCTGCTGCATCAATCTCATAATTAGGATCTCTATAATACGTCTTGTATGATGCATTACTTCGATCTTGTTCTTCCTCTAGTAATGCTTCATACCTAGACACCTTATAGGTTAGTTCCATTAAGTCTCTAAACTCAGTTGAGTCAAACTTCTTTTGAAGCCTAAACTCTAGACCATTTTGAGCCAATCTCACAAATTCAGGCTCTGGTAAAATGATCCTACATTTGTTTCTTACTCTCCTGAATCTGGCAATAAACTGAGTGGCCTTCTCATCAGGCCTTTGACTCAACATTGCCAAGTCTGCCATGGAAACTTCTAGCTCTGTTTGGAAGAACTGGGCATGAAATGCCTCCTCTATTTGTTGCCAAGATTGGATAGAGCCAGGTGTAAGGTTAATATACCATACAAAGGCTACCCCAGTTAGAGAATTTGAGAATAATCTTAACTTCATGTAATCATTATTGGTAAATTTGCCACATTGAGCAGCGAACCTAGCAATATGCTCAACCATTGACTGGTTTCCATTCTCATAAAAAAGAGCAAAGTCTGGTATCATAAATCCTCTTGGGTATTCATGTAACCTATCTACCCATTCTGGACATGGCTTCCTGTACACAGGAGTTTGAACCCCTCGAGCCATCGGCCCACACATCTCTCTAACAATATCAGCAATTTGGTCCCTAAGAACCATATTTTGTGCTTGTTGAACCACTACTAGAGGGACAAACACAGGATTTGGTGGA
The DNA here is from genome assembly GCA_036172215.1 of Camellia granthamiana. NCBI lineage: Eukaryota > Viridiplantae > Streptophyta > Magnoliopsida > Ericales > Theaceae > Camellia > Camellia granthamiana. The sequence goes on from CM069910.1 coordinate 129,956,757, forward strand.
CAACCTTGTGCCTAAGGTCCTTTTGGTTCATAGGGTGACATATTTGAGACTGGTTGTGTAATAACCCGACCCTCATATCTGTTTCTGGTATATTTTCGATCTGTTATTCTGTGCATTTACTTGCTTTCTGTGAAAAGTGATTTATATCTGTGGCATTTTTATTAGTGTATTTGGAACCTCCCTATTTTATTTTGGGATATTGATTGTGGTGGTAATATGATGGTAAGGTAAGATTGGACCAAAAACTTTAATTCGACCAAATCGCCCACGATCAGCTGTTACTCTTTTGCCCTTTTCTTTTTCCACATTTAGAATTTGGATGTGAGGTTAGAACCATTGGAAAGATTATTTTCGGGGCTTCAATTTGGGCACAAGAATGACCTAAAACGGAGTCCAGATGAGGGAGTTACGCATGTTTGAAGTTTTCATATCTGTGCTGGAAGCGGCACTGCACGTGCGGGAAATGTGGCGCACGTGCGGCGATGTGCGGGCAGCAGCTCAAAAACGTGATTTTGAGCTCATTTCTTGCATTTTCTTTTCCTCTCTTCTTCTCCCCTCTTCCATGTCCGAAACCCTAGCTCCCAAAACCTTGATTTCCTCCACTTTTCTCAACAAATCAACCATGGATCTTGCATCAAGGATGGAGAATAAGAGGAGATCACCACTTTCTACCGAATGGAATTTCAAAATTTTTGAGGTATGTTGGGGTTCTATTATGGGGTTTAGAGTATGGTTTATGGGGTTTAGGTTATGGTTTATGGATTATGGACCTAGGGTGCCTAATAAATGGGAAGATTTGAAATAAAAAGTAATGGGTTAAGAAGATTTAAAATTTTATTTGAAATTTGTAGATTTCTTAGAAACCCTAGGTTGATTTTTAATGATAATCAATGATTTGGCCCAAATTGATAGTTGAATCATGAAAGTGGTAGGTTGAATTAGATGTGTTCAAGTTTAATTGGAATTTGGTTATGTTTGAAAATTATGTTTAAACTTTGCGATTGAACTTTGTTAAATGCATTGTAAATTATGTTTTAATAAAAGGGAAATTGGGGGAAAAGATTTGTTGATAATGTGGATGATATAAATTCGATTATGGAATGTTGAAATGGAATTTAAGAATTCCTTTTGAGATATGTTGAATTGTGATGATTATGTGGGATAGTATTGACTATGTTGATATTAATTTTTGTGACCTAAAATGTGAAGTTTTCAAGAATGGGTTTAATCCCAAATCATTTTACTAAATATTTGTGGGCTTGCTTAGTTATTAAATCAAGAGAATGATTTAGTAGGATTTCTTATGGGGATGGGGTAATGTTTGGTTTTTGGTGAAAACACTAGAAATTTAAGAAGTTTTGGGGAACATGGAAATGTTCATAAAAATCCTTTCTTTCTTTGAATAGAAGATGAATGGGTGTAAATTCCATAATGTGTTTTGTAAGACTAGTAATCTTTTACATATATATTGAGTTGGAGAAGTAGGTTTGAAACTTCATGCTGCAAAATATTGTTTGCTCTGTTTTACGTGCTTAACCCTCTGGTATTTCTGGAATTTGTGTTTGATGCCCTTAATGTATAAGTTGTGTACATGTGTAGGGCATAACCCGAGAAGGACAAGCACTCCGTTATAGCACTGTGAGTAGTAATACAGTAGTTGTACATTCAATTATCGTTAATGATTCTGATCGGTAACATTATGTTCCTTGCAAGTAATTATGTTAACAAAATATTGAGTAAAAAGTCTAGAGGCTTTATCGAGCAGTACATTCTAATTACTGTTGACAAAGAATACTAACATTCTGTTCTTTGCAAGATAGCTACAATGATTCATGACGAGAAAAGGGAACGTATAAGCACCAAGGAATCATGGTATTCATGTACCTTTAAAATTGTACAATCTGTAAAATGTGTTTATCTCTCGTTAATGATTATCAGGAATGTTCTGTTAGACTTGAGTTAACTATGCTAGCTCATGTGAATGATGTAACAGTTACCACTAGTACTCTGTTTGTTACAAGTCAACTATGATAACATATACGAACGATCAAACAAAGATGTATGCTTCTATATGCTACAAATTAATAGATCAAGTAAACCACGCTGTTTCTTAATGAATAAAGAGAAATGATGTACATTCGTGAAGAACGGATTCTGAGTAAATATGAGAGCCTTCAATTGTATTGGAAATTATTCAGGAACCACGACATAGGTACAACAGTTTAACGTTGTTATGTGACCTTATGAGGATGTGAATTAGTCCTTCTTTTTCAAGTAGGTTTCAAGCATGGTTTCAAGTATATTTCAAGTATGGTTTCAAGTATGTTTCAAGCATAGTTTCAAGTATATTTCAAGTACGGTTTCAAGTATATTTCAAGTATGGTTTCAAGTATGTTTCAAGCATGGTTTCAAGTATATTTAAAGTATGGATTCAAGTATATTACAAGTTCAAGTATGTTTCAGGTATGCTTCAAGTATATTATGAGCTCAAGTATGTTTCAGGTATGTTTCAAGTATATGTTACAAGTTTAAGTATGTTTCAAGGTTAAATATGTTTTCAAGGGCTTCATGCCACTTTCAAGGGCTTTAATGCCAATATGTTTTCAAGGGCTTTCATGCCACTTTCAAGGGCTTAATGCCAATCTTTCAAGGGCTTTCATGCCAACTTTTCAAGGGCTTAATGCCAATCTTTCAAGGGCCTTAGTGCCATATGTTACAAGGGCTTTATGCCATATGTTTCAAGGGCCTTAGTGCCAGATGTTACAAGTGCCGTATGTTACAAGGGCTTTATGCCACAAGTTTCAAGGGCTTATAGCCACCATGTTTCAAGGGCCTCGTGCCACCATGTTTCAAGGGCTTATAGCCGCCATGTTTATGTTGCAAGATTTTATGTACTTAGCACAGAATCAGACTAACTATGTGAACTCTACATCTTTATATGCATTGCTATGTCTTATGTTTCAAGTTAAGTATCGTTTTATTTATGTATTACTATTCACTGAGCTTGGCTCACTCTGTTCAATGTCTGTTTCTGTAGGTAACCAACCAGGTGGTCAATCCTAGTCATGACACCCGTTTTCTTTTGTCAACCTTCGTGGGTTCAGGCACTGCACGAAGCCATTTATTTTTTTGTAAAGTCTATTGAAATGTTGGCTTAATTTTGATTACCCATTTAAAGTTGAAGAGGTAGAACTTCTTTGATTTTTGTTTAAGCCCAATGATGGGGCTGGGTCTGTACGTATGTTTATTTATCACCGATGCTACAACATATGGTTTGGAGCTTTATCTATTTTCCATGATGAATGTGATGTATAAGAGGTCCTGGCATGTAGATGTAGCTCAATGGAATTTATATGTATAGTTATTCTCTTACTTCATGCTTCCGATAAGGCCCCATATGTTATTTACAACAGGTTAAGTTTTGTTTTCGAACGGGTCATGCCCAAACTTTTAGGGGCGGGTTTGGGGTGTGACAGGTTGTCCCTGTGGTGCCGGCTGCTATTAAGGGTATGGGTGACCTCTCTGAGCCTGTTCTACAAAAGGACCTGCGAAAGGTGTTGGAACAAGTGTTGTGTCTCTTCTAGTTGCAGGAAACCCTTCCAACCCCCCGGGTACAAATTCGAACAAAGGATTAGTGAACCCCCTAGTGCCAAGTATGGCTTCGAACATGGGGTTTGGAAACATCCTTATGCCATTTTCTTGTGTTGGGCCAGATCTATCAATTTGCATGGCATCATTGTTAAGTAATGAGGCATTTTGATTTGTCACAGGCCTCGAAAGAGGCTCATGCCAAGACTGAGGTGATGGTCTTTCATAGTTTTGGTTACTAGTTTGACTATTAGTATGTCCACTACTCTACATAAACTGTTTATCTCTAGCCAATCTTTGCTGAGGGACATTTGAAATTTCCTCTATGTGCCTTGCGTTAGTTGGTTAATGAATATTCATTCGATCCAAAAAGGATGTTGCCCATCTTTCCATTATATTCATTAACTGCTGTCCCATGGCATCTACTAAGCCCCCCCATGGATTCATTGGCTGAGTAGATAGAACAGTGAATGGTCCAATTCCTTGGCCTCGTCCAATATTTTGAACATGTGGTACTTGTTCCGAAGTACTGTTCTGTTCGACCATAGGTTCTGATAAAACAGGTACTTCCACAGGATGTGTTATCACATTATCCTCTGGATTAGGCATTTCTACCTCTCCTTCCACGCCTTCTTCCAAGCGTTCATTTTCTTCTTGTCTTCTACGTCTAGCCATTTCAATTAGTCCCACCGGGCGTGCCAAAAATATATGTTGGCTTGTTTGGCTTTCGAAGGTTATTGTTGTAATTGTGAGCATGCCAGCAATGATCAATCAGTCCTTACAGAATATTAATTGCCAACCAATTATCAGACGATTGTGTTTTAGTTCTTTCAGCCTCAATGAAGAGGACTTTTACCGGTGGCTTTGTTTAGGAGAATTAAGTAAACAATGATTAAATGAAGAACAATTGTAGCATTTCATTAAGTAAAATGAAAGACTTACAAAGATCCAAATCAACCTCGTAGAGGTTTACAGCAACAAATTACTTGAAACTACTCTTATGAACGAAATACAGTGCAAGAATTTGAAGCACAGAAATGTAAAGAACAAGAAATGTAAAAACTGGAAGGAAAAATAAAGTAGATAAAACTGGTCTTTTGGATCTGAGTCTAGGGCGTCTTTCTGGGGCCTTCTCTGCTATTTATACTTCTCAATGACAACCGTCGAATTGCATTTCTAACCGTCGAATCATTTCTCCATGATCGCCGATCATGCTACCTTACAATTAGCTCCACTATGCCATATATGTAGTTAGGCTTCCCTCTTGATTTTGAATTTAAATATGAGTAACCGTTGAAGTCACGTCATTTTACATCTCTTTACTGATCCAGTGCTATGCAGATCCACAATAACCAATACTAATTGCCACGTGTGTGATTACGATTGAAGATTTGAATTATCTTCCCGTATTGCCCTCATCCTGCCATGTGTCGAACTGTGATTGGCTTATACAACATATGCAGCCAACAATAAGAACTAAAATTATTTCGAGCTAAATTTTGTCAAAAATTGGGAGCTCGATATGGCCGCTGTGGTTGCCTTCCCCAAGATCGGCCCTACATGTTACACTAACCAATAAAGTTTCTTGCATTTATAAATTTAAGACGAAGCTTACAAAGGTGGAATTTTGTTTAACAGGAATTATCCAATAAATTTGTGGCTAATTGAAGTCCATTTTGAACCACCGTGAATTTTGAGATCACTAAAAATTTGGAAGTTTCAAAACAAGCCATTCCAAATTGCACTTTTTTGTCTTTTTCTTTCTCTTATTTAGGCCCTTCTTGCAGTTCTCTAGCTTTCCATCTTGCTGGAAAAACCAAATGATAAATCAACTTTCAATAATAAGAAGAGAAATTACACATAAGTGGGACAATAAAAAAATTTACATTTTTATGATGGTATAAATATCATGCTTTTGTACTGCAAGTCGTTCTTGTGTCTGGCTCAACTTCTTTCTATGTATCAGAGTTGTACCAAATTTTTTTTTTATCTATAATGAAATTATTTTTCCGATGTCTCACTGATTTATAATTCCCCCAATAACAATATATAGCCAACAGCTTTGAGTAGGAGGACATGTGTTTGTGATCATCATCATCATCATCATCCTCATCATCATCACATGAGGTAATTGGGAGAACAATACAACAGGGACTACAACTGCTTCAGACAGTGCATCTCTCAACAAACTAAAATTAATTGTAAAGCTCAACAGTTCTGTTTTTCTATGACTTGCGAGCATTTGTTAGATCATGTTTGAATGCTGAACTTTTCACGGGAAGAGAAATTTTAAATTAGAAAAAAAAAGAATAGAATTGCTTTATAAATATATACATAACTAAACAAAACTTTATTATATTTTCTCGACAAATATATATATATATATTATTTTCTTCTAATTTTTCTAATCCAACCAAAAATGTACCAGAACATAACGACCACATCAATCACTAGAGCACAGGACAAGTGAAACCATATAGTCAATCACTAAAATTACATAGCTCATCTTTTTTCTTTTTCTTTTTCTTTTTTTGAGAACACTGAAGATGCATATATTATTGAATTTCCCAGCAAACAAAAGCATATGCAAAAGAGAAAAATTATGCTCATGCTCATGCAAAGAATAATTCCATAGAGAGGGGATTTACATATATGTATATATTATATTATTATATTGTTGGTTGCAACCATGAAGAAATATAGCGATCTCGGTTTTTCCTTCCTTGTTTACTGTATTCCGGACTTAGTTCCATGAATGTGTTATTGTCGTATTCTCATTTCCGTCCTTTACTCTTTGTATGTGAGTCTTGGGTTGTGTTGGGTAGGTTTGAAACAGGTTGGTTGTGTTTAGAAACCTAGAGTTGATGCCCAGAATTTTGCCTTCACGCTCAGCGGGGCTTTTGACGCTCAAGCGGGCCCTTTGATTTTGCTTCTCCGCTCGAGCGTCAAAGCGGGCATTTTGACGCTTGAGCGTGATTTTCCATCTCTCAGTATTTTGTCTGCAGGTCATTGGACGCTCGAGCGTCCACTTTCATGCTCGAGCGGGGACCATCGACTGCAAAACTTCTGGAAGTGTGCATCCGACGCTCGACCGGCGCTTTTGATGCTTGAGCGTAAGTCTGTGTCTGACGCTCGAGCGGGGAATCCCATGCTCGAGCAGACTTGTTTGTATATCAGTCCGAATTTTAACTTTTTGGATCACTTTTTCGGCACCTTCTCTCTCTCTAACTTTTCAAAACCTCCATTGGAGAGCTCCTCACTCTAAACTTCAACTTCTCTCTAGGGTTTGATCTAGTTTGAGTGATCTCTTACCTTAGTTCCTTTGTGTAAAGTGTAGAGCTTGGCTTGGGCTACATTTCCATCCGAAAATCTTGGGTTTTGGAGCATTTCAAAATTCATCATCTTCTCCATTTGGTCTCATCTTTTGAGGTAGGGATAACTACTCACTTTTATGATCTTTGACATAAACTTTTGGTCATTTTGATTTAATGTTGAAGTTGGGTAATTTTGGGTGTTAGGATTTCAAAATGTATAAAGAGGGGTTTTGTTCTTTTGGGCCAATACATGTGTATTTTGGGTCTCAAATGGGGTTATTGTTGTTTATTGTTGGTATTTGAGCCTTTGGGTCAATGTTGAGAAAAGAGGGAGAAAAGTCCTAATTTTATGTTATGAATTAATTTGTATAATTAATTTGGAAAGTTATGGAAATATGAAATTGAGTTGGAAATGATGAAATTGGTTTAAAATAAGGTTGAATGGTGGAGTTGGATTTATTAATCACCCACCTTGGAAATGTTGATAATTTATCTGTTGGATGTAATTATTATCTGTTTAGAAATAATTGCTTTGGACTATCGGTGGTGGATAGTCTTGATTGCTGTAGACACTGCATGATGATTAGGTGAATTAAAACTAATCGGTTGAATATGTCATCGAATATGACGGTTGGAATAATACATCAAATTTGTGTATTGATTGATCGTGTATATGATAATTGTTTATATACATTGTTTTGGGTGGAAGGAGATAGGGGATGTACTCCACGGTTTAGGAGGAGATAGGAGATGGACTCATAAACCGGATATTATTTTGGAGAAGATAGGGGATGGACTCCATTGATACAACGAATATGTGTATCATTTGTGAAGTATGGAAGTGTTTTATTATGAATTGTTATCTCATGTGAATTGTAAAGTATGGAAGTGTTTGTTATGAATTTTAATTCATTTGAGTTGTTGATATTGGAAAGGTGTTTAACATGAGCCGTAGTCTCATGGGAATTGTTTGGCCAGGTTCTGAGCCATGTTTATAAATCGAAATTGTTAAGTAAAGGAAAATGGAATGAAGCATGGACATATGTGTCGTGGAACTGAAATGTGTTATGAGTTGATTTATATGAGTTAAACATTTATCAAATGCTAATGTTTTAGTTATTGCGCATATTATGTTTAGCATATCTCTACTGGGCGTTGGCTCACCCTATATGGGACATCATTTTCAGGTTCAGGTGATATGCCACCTCCAAGGACGTTGCTTGGGAGGCTTGAGGCTGATTGCTCTTTTTGTTGTTCTCTTTTGTATATTACATGTATATCAAACCATGGGCTTATTTTGTGTAAAGAGTTAGAACTCTACTTTTGTTGAACCCAAGTGTTGACTTGGAAAGTTGTAAGTCTATAGGGCATTTACTTTTGTTGTTAACATGTAATATCTTTTGTAAGAATACTCTGATGAATGGCATTATATTTTACTCCCTTAAGTTTATGGATGAAATGAATGCATGATTTATGGGTTTATTTTGAGGGCGTTACAACTTGGTATCAGAGCGTACCGGGTTTGAATACTTTGGGTACGTGGGAAGTGGTTAGTATCACAATGGGTTTGTCTCGCTTGTTAGAGACTTAGGTGATAACATGTTTATGTGACTATATGGGTATGGGATTTACTTTCTAGGATGTTGATTGGACCCTTGGGTTTCTGTGAGTCTTGTTGGAAAAGCACTTGATCAATGTTGTTTCTAACCGGAACTCTAGTAACGCCATGGGACTGTCATTATCCAGAAATGAAATTCGTAAGTGCTTATGTGATTATGTGCTTACGTGGAGTGAATTACAGTTGTCCGTGCATTAGGACGCGAGTGTTATAGCTTCGGCACATTTATGAATGTGCTAATGTTCTTCGTTACCTTTATTAGGATGTCAGGACGAGGACGTGGTGGTAGGCGAGGTAGGCCTAGGAGGCATGAGATGCCTATATCGGATGAAATTCCGGCACAGCAGGAGGGTGGTCAGGCCAATGTGGCCGAGCCAGTAGGTCAGCAGGCCATGGGCGCCTTAGCCCGCGAGATGGCAGGAGCTTTGAGGGAATCCATGGACATTCTCAGGGCTGAGAATCAGGTCCAGGCCCATGTTGCTGAGGCAGGGCCTTCTTTTTTGAAGAGGGAGTTCTTCCAGTCTAACTCGGACAAGTTTGTGGGTGATCCGAAAGAGCCACTTAAGGCTGATGAATGGCTCGAACAGATGACGAAGACGTTTGAGACGCTAGGCATCGAAGACGGGGCTTTGAATGTGATCTTAGCGTCTTTCCAGTTGAAGGGAGATGCGGGTCAGTGGTGGAAGTTCATGAGGGGTCGTGTTGGTGATACATAGGAGGCCTTTGTAGATGCTTTCCAGGAGAAGTTTTTGTCTCCAGCTGTTAGGGAGAAGTTGAGAGACCAGTTCTGTCAGCTCAAGCAGCTGAGTATGCCAGTGGCCGAGTTTGAGGCCGCATTCACCAGTTTATCCAGGTTTACACCTGAGCTTGTGGCGTTTGAGGAATGCCATTGTCTGGAATTTGAGAGGAAGTTGAGACATGGACTCAAGACTAGAGTTGCGGGGTCCATGGTTCGAGCGTATGGGCGTCTAGTGGATACCGCAGCCCATATGGAGATTATTATGCAGAAGGAGGAGGAGAGGCAGAGGGGCTCCAAGAGGAGTCATGATGGTCAAGGGGACGGTAGGAGACAGAGGGGTTCTAACCCTCAGCAATCCCAAGGTGCATTTGCTAGATCGACCTTTCCAGTGCCAAGTGCAGGCTTTGGGAGAGGCAGTTAGGGAGACGTTACTTGTTACAAATGTGGTCAGCTGGGCCACAAGTCTCCAGCTTGCCCGCAGAGGGGAGGAGGTCAGAGAGCAGCTTCATCTTCGGCTCGACCTCAAAGCCAGAGTCAGGACAGAGGCCAGCAGCTCTCTTGTTACCAGTGTGGTCAGGCGGGGCACCTGAAGAGGTATTGTTCGCAGTTGAGTAGCACACCGGGTGCGTCTGGTTTGAGGCAGACGCAGAGTTTTCAGCCAGCACAGTCAGTTCAGGCCTCGAAGGCCAATCAGGGAGCTTCATCATCCCAGTCTGTGCAGCAGTCTTTTGCTCCGAGAGGTGAGCAGGTAAACCAGAGACCTTCAGGGCACGTGTATGCTGTTACCGCGCAGGATCTTGTACTGGCTTCATCTGTTGTGAGAGGTACCTTTTTGTTTTGCAACTCGGTTGCCAATGTGTTGATTGATACGGGTGCATCTCATTCCCTTATATCTGCTGCATTTGCATCTGTTTTGGGGTTGGAGTTGGCACAGTTAGCTTCTCCTATTTGTGTTGTATCACCTGTTGGGGGCGAGTTGATTTTGAAACAAGGGTGTCGGGGCTGTGATTTAGAGGTCGCCGACCGCCGGCTTCCATTTTCTTTTGTAGTAATGGCTATGTCGAGTTTTGATGTTATTTTGGGTATGGACTGGCTATCGTCATACCGGGCTGTTATTGATTGTTACCGCCAGAGGGTCACTGTATGTACCTTAAGCGGGGATTGTTTCCATTTCTTAGGAGATCGGGTTGGTAGTGTGTTGCCACCGGTGTATGATCTGTGAGGGCGGAGTGAGCTTAGTTGTCTTCTCGCTAGCTGTATAAGTAGTGAGTGTGATGAGACCCAGACTGTATTGCCGAGAGTTGTTTGTGAGTACTCGGACGTCTTTCCCGAGGATCTTGTTAGTTTGCCACCACATCGAGAGGTGGAGTTGTCTATTGATTTAGTGCCCAGCACGGCGCCGATTTCCATGGCACCTTATCGTTTTGCCCCAGCCGAGTTGAGTGAGTTGAAAATTCAGCTCCAGGAATTGCTAGATAAGAGCTTTATTCGCCCTAGTACTTCGCCGTGAGGAGCACCGGCCCTCTTTGCTAAAAAGAAAGATGGTGCCTTGAAACTTTGTATCGACTACTGGAAATTGAATCGGGCTACGATTAAGAATAAATACCCTATGCCCCGTATAGATGATCTGTTTGACCAGTTGAAAGGGTCCTGTTGTTTCTCTAAGATAGACTTGAGATCGAGTTACCATCAGTTGAGAGTCAGGGAGGAAGATATTCTAAAGACGGCATTCCGTACGCAGTATGGCCACTATGAGTTTCTGGTGATGCCTTTTGGGCTCACCAATGCACCGGCAGTGTTTATGGACTTGATGAACCGGATCTTCCGGGAATTCTTAGATCGTTTCGTGGTTGTTTTCGTGAACAACATTTTGGTTTATTCACCGTCTGAGGAGGAGCACGAGGAACACTTGAGAGTGGTGCTTGAGTTGCTTAGAGCCCATAAGCTGTATGCTAAGTTTGGGAAATGTGAGTTCTGGCTAAGAGAGGTTAAATTCTTAGGCCATGTAGTTTCCGGGGAAGGGGTGTCTGTTGATACATCCAGGATAGAGGCAATGCAGGATTGGGCATAACCTAAGAGTGTTTTTGAGATCCGCAGTTTTCTGGGATTGGCTGGGTATTACCGCCAGTTTGTGAAGGACTTCTCCAGGCTAGCTTCGTCGTTGACTAGATTGACGCGGAAAGGAGTCAAATTTGTATGGAGTGAAACTTGTGAAAAGTCATTCCAAAAGCTGAAAGTTAGACTTACCACCGCTCCGGTTTTGATTATTCTAGAGAGAAGTTTGGGTTATGCGGTTTATTGTGATGCCTCACGAGAGGGTTTGGGTTGTGTGTTGATGCAAGAGGGGAAAGTGGTAGCCTATGGCTCACGTCAGTTGAAAATACACGAGAGGAACTACCCTGCACATGACCTAGAGTTAGCAGCTGTGATATTTGCTTTGAAGATTTGGAGGCATTACCTTTATGGTGAAAGATTCGAGGTGTTCTCGGATCATAAGAGTCTGAAATATCTGTTTACACAGAAGAACTTGAACTTGAGGCAGAGGAGGTGGATGGAGTTTATTGAGGATTATGACTTTGAGTTGCACTATCATCCGGGAAAGGCCAATGTTATGGCCGATGTCCTTAGTAAGAAATCCATTAGTGATGTAGCTTGTATAGCCATCCGGGAGTGGGAAATGTTGGGTGCTCTTGGCAAGTTTGATTTGCTTCTGGCCGAATCCGTTGAGGCTGCGACCTTGTTTTCTGTTGTTGCGCAGCCTACACTTATGACTCGAGTGTTAGAGGCACAGAGAGGTGACCATGAGGTAGAATCCCTCCGAGAAAAGATCTTCAGTGGGAAGGTTGAGAAGGGGTTTGACTGTGTATCCCGACCTGAGTGTGAGATATCGAGACCGTTTGTTCATGCCAGAGTCTTGTCGAGAGGAAGTACTCCGAGAGTTTCACCATTCACGCCTTGCGATACATCCGAGAGGCACTAAGATGTATCGTGATTTGGGTCGCCAGTTTTGGTGGCGAGGTATGAAGAAGGATGTGGCAGTTTTCGTATCGAAGTGCCTTACTTGTCAGCAAGTGAAGGCCGAATATCAGAGGCCAACGGGTTTGTTGCAACCCTTGCCTATAGCCGAGTGGAAGTGGGAGCATGTCACTATGGAATTCGTTGTAGGTCTTCCGAGGACTTAGTGGGGTAGTGATGCTATTTGGGTGGTTGTAGACCGGTTGACTAAGTCGGCGCACTTTATCCCTATGCGCGTGAGAGATTCGGTAGACCATCTTGCCGACTTGTATATTCGCGACATAGTGAGGTTGCATGGGGTCCCAGTGTCAATCGTCTCATATAGAGATCCACGTTTTACTGCTAGGTTGTGGCAGAGTTTGCAGAATGCTTTGGGCACTAGGTTGACCTTTAGCACGGCTTATCATCCTCAGACTGACGGGCAGTCCAAGCGTACTATTCAGATCCTTGAGGATATGCTTCGAGGTTGTGTTCTTGACTTTAGTGGGTCGTGGGAGAGGCACTTGCCCTTGGTGGAGTTTGCGTACAATAACAATTTCCAGTCAAGTATCGATATGGCACCGTTTGAGGCCTTGTATGGCCGACCATGTAGGTCTCCAGTTTGTTGGGCCGAGGTGGGTGATGCACCTTTGTTGGGCCCAGAGTTGGTTTGGGAAACGATGGAGAAAGTTGAGCTTATCCGTAGGAGGCTTGTTACAACCCAGAGTCGCCAAAAGAGTTATGCCGATCGTAGGAGGAGGCCTTTGGCATTTGAGACGAGTGATCATGTCTTTCTGAAAATATCACCTAGGCGGGGTTTGATGAGGTTTGGGAAGAGTGGGAAGTTGTCCCCTCGGTTTATTGGCCCTTTCGAGATCCTTGAGAGGATTGGCGAGGTTGCCTACCGTCTAGCTTTGCCGCCGCAGTTGTCCAGAGTTCATGACGTATTTCATGTTAGTATGCTTCGGAAGAACGAGCCGGATCCGTCACATGTATTGGATTGGACCGACTTAGAGGTAGATGAGGATGCCTCGTATGAGGAGAGACCGGTGCGGGTCTTGGATAGGTGGGAACAAGTCTTGCGACGCAAGACCATTTCTTTGGTAAAATTTTTGTGGAAACATCATGGAGTGGAAGAAGTCACTTTGGGAACGTGAGTCAGAGGTCCGTGAGAAATATCCGGATTTGTTTGTTAATGTTTAATTATGTATTGGGAATTTTGTTATATTGATAAACTTTAAGAACATTGTATATGTTTTGGTTTATGGAAGTATTGTAATGGTTGAGTGTATCTTGAAAATGGAAGTTTACTCTAACATTGCATATGTTAATCATGTTATGGAAATGCAAATATATTATTGGCATTGAATATGTTAATGAATTGTGGAGTACTTATGTTGGAAATTGTTGAATTTCAAGGAATGCATGTTGACAATGCATGTTGTAGCATATGTGGTAATTCGCCGATTCGGGAGAAATGGAATGACTGGTAATGGGTCAAGTTGTTGAGTATTGAATTGTAATATTGTTGAGAATTGAGAAAACTTGTTTTTGAAAACTTGTATCCAATTTCGGGGACGAAATTCCTTAAGGGAGGGAGGTTATAGCGATCCCGGTTTTTCCTTCCTTGTTTACTGTATTCCGAACTTAGTTCTGTGGATGTGTTGTTGTCGTATTCTCATTTCTGTCCTTTACTCTTTGTATGTGAGTCTTGGGTTGTGTTTGGCAGGTTTGAAATAGGTTGGTTGTGTTTAGAAACCTAGAATTGATGCCCAGAATTTTGCCTTTACGCTCGAGTGGGGCTTTTGACGCTCGAGCGGGCCCTTTGATTTTGCTTCTCCGCTCGAGCGTGCATTTTGACGCTCGAGCGTGATTTTTCATCTCTCAGTATTTTGTCTGCAAGTCATTGGATGCTCGAGCGTCCACTTTCACGCTCGAGCGGGGACCATCGACTGCAAAACTTTTGGAAGTGTGCATCCGGCGCTCGAGCGGCGCTTTTGACGCTCGAGCGTAAGTCTGTGTCTGACGCTCGAGCGGGGAATCCAACGCTCGAGCGGACCTGTTTGTATATCAGTCCGAATTTTGACTTTTTGGATCACTTTTTCGGCACCTTCTCTCTCTCTAACTTTTCAAAACCTCCATTGGAGAGCTCCTCACTCTAAATTTCAACTTTTCTCTAGGGTTTGATCTAGTTTGAGTGATCTCCTACCTTGGTCCCTTTGTGTAAAGTGTAGATCTTGGCTTGGCCTACATTTCCATCCGAAAATCTTGGATTTTGGAACATTTCGAAATTCATCATCTTCTTCATTTGGTCTCATCTTTTGAGGTAGGGATAACTACTCACTTTTATGATCTTTGACATAAACTTTTGGTCATTTTGATTTAATGTTGAAGTTGGGTAATTTTGGGTGTTAGGATTTCAAAATGTATAAAGAGGGGTTTTGTTCTTTTGGGCCAATACATGTGTATTTTGGGTCTCAAATGGGGTTATTGTTGTTTATTGTTGGTATTTGAGCCTTTGGGTCAATGTTGAGAAAAGAGGGAGAAAAGTCCTAATTTTATGTTATGAATTAATTTGTATAATTAATTTGGAAAGTTATGGAAATATGAAATTGAGTTGGAAATGATGAAATTGGTTTAAAATAAGGTTGAATGGTGGAGTTGGATTTATTAATCACCCACCTTGGAAATGTTGATAATTTATCTGTTGGATGTAATTATTATCTGTTTAGAAATAATTGCTTTGGACTATCGGTGGAGGATAGTCTTGATTGCTGTAGACACTGCATGATGATTAGGTGAATTAAAACTAATCGGTTGAATATGTCATCGAATATGACGGTTGGAATAATACATCGAATTTGTGTATTGATTGATCGTGTATATGATAATTGTTTATATACATTGTTTTGGGTGGGAGGAGATAGGGGATGTACTCCATGGTTTAGGAGGAGATAGGGGATGGACTCCTAAACCGGATATTATTTTGGAGAAGATAGGGGATGTACTCCACAGTTTAGGAGGAGATAGGGAATGGACTCCTAAACGGGATATTATTTGGCAAGAGATAGGGGATGGACTCCATTGATACAACGAATATGTGTATCATTTGTAAAGTATAGAAGTGTTTTATTATGAGTTGTTATCTCATGTGAATTGTGAAGTATGGAAGTGTTTGTTATGAATTTTAATTCATTTAAATTGTTGATATTGGAAAGGTGTTTAACATGAGCCGTAGTCTCGTGGAAATTGTTTGGCCAGGTTTTGAGCCATGTTTATAAATCGAAATTGTTAAGTAAAGAAAAATGGAATGAAGCATGGACATATGTGTCGTAGAACTGAAATGTTTTATGAGTTGATTTATATGAGTGAAACATTTATCAAATGTTAATGTTTTAGTTATTGCTCATATTATGTTTAGCATATCTCTACTGGGCGTTGGCTCACCCTATATGGGACATCATTTTCCGGTTCAGGTGATATGCCACCTCCAAGGACGTAACTTGGGAGGCTTGAGGCTGATAGCTCTTTTTGTTGTTCTCTTTTGTATATTACATGTATATCAAGTCATGGGCTTATTTTGTGTAAAGAGTTAGAACTCTACTTTTGTTGAACCCAAGTGTTGACTTTGAAAGTTGTAAGCCTATAGAGCATTTACTTTTGTTGTCAACATGTAATATCTTTTGTAAGAATACTCTGATGAATGGCATTATGTTTGACTCCCTTAAGTTTATGGATGAAATGAATGCATGATTTATGGGTTTATTTTGAAGGCGTTACAAGAAATGCTATGCTGCTTACAGACAGACACAAACCAGTATCATTCAGCATTGATGTGGAATTCTGAACCAACAAACACCAACGTTGTACATATTTCACAGAGGTTACTACGTTCTCAAATCCACTTCGAAGTAATTATTGGAAGTAGCAAACCAGCCCAAACACATGTAAAACTACAAATAGTATACTGATATATTGACAATAATATGAAAGCATTTATATATTAGTGGAAGAGCTTCCCCTCCAAACTTGATAAAGTTTGAATTGCAGATTCAACAGACAGACACCAATTTAAGGTCATGGACCATGGTTTCCTCATGCACATCAAAATGACACTTGTGACACCACCTTAGCTCCCCTTCCCTTGGCCATGTAAAGGCCTACGTGATGCATCAGTTCCTGCCACACAAAAGAAAAAAGAAAAAATGATTAAAAGTGTCGACAAAAGTGGTTAGTGGAGTGGATTTGCCACATCCTAAATATCTAGACATTAGCTATAAAGCTTTTCCATCTTCACTGAATGCACTTAAAAAAAAAAAATTAGAGTGAGAGAGCCCAAAAACAAAAGGCTTCCTTTTTAAACCTTATAGCTACATAATTTCATCTTTTAATTTAATATTTATGTACTTCATGATAAATATTTACATTCCGATGCCTAAATCAGAAAGGTTCAGAAGAGAATAAAAACGAAGCACGAGAGAGAGAGAGAGAGAGAGAGAGAATAGTCTCTATTCACTGTGTCCCCAAACCGTGAGGGTTGATGTCCTTCTATAGCCACGCTTGCCTTGCTCTATAATGATTCCTCTTCCTACTAGGAATGGAGTCCCTCGAGTAGTTCTTTTCTGTTCTTTCGTAACTCTAATTCTTGATTTGGTTGGATTGTTTCCAACCTTTATCCTAATCAAACCACCATTTGACATGGCCTTCTCCTTTTGTCACATGCTAGACAAGTCAGCACTGACCAATGGTGATGCCTCACCTCAGCTGACTATCTAGCTAGATTTTTCCTCCCATAACTTAAATCATATGACTTCTTTTCCTTAGATAGCAATTATCCTTGAAACCTTAAGTTTTAGTGAGTTTCCCCATTACACTATGAGCCTACCAAGTGACAACTAAAGCTTATTTTTGTGAAAAATCTTTTCCAATTTATGCTAGATCCTGTGTTATTTGAGGTGTATTAACTATAGTTGTCGAATCGAGAATTATATTGCGAATCGATATACTTTTGTGAATTGTGAATCGTGAATCAAATCGAATACAGAATCATTAAGATTCAATACAAAGTATAATATAAAACAATTATTAAAAAAATGATGTTGAACAATGGTATATATGGACCAAAAAAATAAAATAAATTGATTTTGATACACTATAAAATAGTTCTTATCCAAGGACAAGATAACATTATCTAATTGTTAAGACATTGTTGTTAGGATTAGTCCACCCATATGATAAAGGTGAGTCATATAGTTATTAGGTTAGTTTATACATGTATTGATAGTAGAGTCATATGTGTAGGATTTGATTACCTAATTGTATGGACTAGGATTCTCATGAGGAAACTATTATAAATAGTAATGTGGACTATAGGGTTTCTTTGAGAGATTGAGGTGAAGGAAAAAAATAGAGATGCAAGGGGTGAGAGAAAAAAATACCGTGAGGCACCGAGGTGAGCAAGGGCTCAACTATCTTTGAGCATGGGGCTCAAGTAATGTAAGTTTTGAGTGTTTTGGTCATCTCACATGTAATCTCTATTTTATTCATAATGGAAGCTCTCTCTCTCGTATATGTAGGCAATTTGGGTCGAATCATGTAAATCTCTATGTGATTGTTTTTCTCTTTGGTGTGTGCGTGGGTGTGCTTCCATTTAAGTTGGCGGGATATGGAATAAATCCCAACAAGTGGTATCAAAGCTAAAGGCTAAGAAGCACGGATACTTTTAAGAAGGTGGCGTATCCGTATCGTATCCGTGTCGTACACCGACACTCTTTGGACACTCTTAGGATACATGTCCGAGACTCTTCAAAACGTGTCCTATTTTTAAAAATTTTTTAAAGACCCAGACACTCTTTGAACACTTGGAGGATACACATGTTAATAGCTTAAACACACATGTCTATCTATCGATTAGACATATGTGAAACTAATTAGAAGTTTGAACAAAACAACTTAAGATACAATAATAAAACAAAAACCATATAAATTTATAGGAATTAGTGTCATATTGCATTTTTTATTATTTTTAAATGATATATTCATATATATATAACATATAATAAATATATAAAATTATATATTTCTTGCGTGTCCCCCATGTGTCGTGTCCTGCATCTTTTGAAAATTAACGTGTCAGCGTGTCCGTATCGTATCCATGTTGTGTCACATATCCGTATTCATGCTTCTTAGGCTAAAGGTTACTGATCCTAGGTGCGGTTGGTAGAGGGTGTGGCCACTACATACGGAGGACTCGCACAAAAGAGAAAGAAATCCCGGTGGTACAGGAAAAAAAAAAAAAAAGAGTTCAAATCTGGTGAAGACTTTCGCAAGAGGAAACATGGTAGAAAATTCGCAGCGAAAGTGGATCTCAAGGTTTTCAGGGGTTGCAAATTCATCGGTACAATCAAAATTTTCATATTCTAAATAGGTTTAAAGGGATTGGACAGATTCAAAAGTGATCAAAGGTGATTGCATGTGATCTAGAAGTAATCTGATTCAATCAACAAGGAAATCCAGTCTTTACCAAGTCAATTAGACGGTGTTTTTCCTAATTGGACATCATGATTAGCAACTTGTACAGGCTCGTGGAGTATACTATGACAAGAGGGAAGCTACTGTCTAGCATTAGACGAGTAGTATGAGTCGTGGGTGAACAGTGGTGCGCAACAATTGCAAAGATATTTGGTGGCCACCAAGGGGAGACAACAGGTTGCCGGATGTCCACGGAATGAAGCTTTAAGCATAGAACTTGAGATGGTTTCACGACAAGATGGTGTACACCAAGGGAGGACGCGAGTCTCTTTTCTATGAAAGTTTTGGTTCTTGGCAGTGGAGACACCACAGGAAGGTGCGATGGATCCCATGGGCTCCATCATGAAGACAAAGAAAGCCAAGAAGGACGCGTTTAAAGCACCATGGCGTGAGGTGTGAATAACATAGGCACTTGGTTCAAGTGGTGCAACATCTTCTAGGTAAAGGTAGAGTGTATTACGCAAACTAGGACATTCAGGTTGGAGGATGCACGTAACATTTACCCAACATGGGTGAAGGGGCTGATTGTTAGGATTACTCCACCTATGTGATAAAGGTGGGTCCCATATAGTTATTAAACTGGTTTATACATGTATATGTATTTTGGTTAAGATAGTAGAGTCCAAAATCTGCTGGGAATAAGGTTCTAAAAAGCGATAGCGGTCGCCGTAACGGTGGCGGTAGCGCGGTTGCGGTTACGGGGTGTAAAGGCCGTAGCGTAACGGTTGCGGCTACGGGGTGTAAAGGCCGTAGCGTAACGGTTGCGGCAACCGGAACCGTAAATTTTTTTACTTTTCTCACAATTTGAAAAAAAAAACTTACTGATACGCATATTTTTTTCCCATGATCATAGTTATTGGGTTTAAAATAAATATTGATCAATTTTTGTAAATTTTTAAGTCTGATCCAATATATTTCATATTTTTAAATCACTATAAATTGAGTTTTTTACATTTTATTTTAATAATTAATAACTTTATATTATACAAAAAATCAATCACTAACTATTATATATAAGATAAATAATGACAAAAGTAAGAGAATAAATAAAAGCCTAAATATATATATATATATATACATATTTTAACCAAACCAAATAGATAATGACCACACTTATTATTATTGTTATTATTATTATTATTATTATTATTATTATTATTATTATTATTATTATTATTATTATCAAACAATATATAGATAGGCACATACATACAAAATGGCTGAGTGATAGCACCTGAATAGAATAACATAGGTCTTACAGTTTCAACAAATCAATAACATGTTCTTCATCTTCCCTCTTCTCTCTCTTTATCTCTTGCTCCTCCATCTTCACTCTTTATCTTCTCTCTTCTCTCTTGCTCCTCCATCTTCTCTCTTTATCTTCTCTCTTCTCTCTATCCCTCCTCCCATCTTTAGTTTCTTTTTTTTTTTTGTGTTTTTTCAAAAGAAGCAGTTCAGAACCGTTACGTAACGATGCGTAACAGGCCGTTACGGCTGTTAGGGCACCGTTATGACCGCTACGGCAGCCGTTACGGCCGACACACCTGTAAATCTCAATCACACTGCAAAAGTGGCTGTAACGGGTGGCGGTAACCATCACAACCGTTACGTAATGGCGTTACGTAACGGTTGCGGCCGCTTTTTAAAACCTTGACTAGGAATCCTAATATATGTAGGATTTGGTTACCTAATTGTATGGAACTAGGATTCTCATGGATAGACTATTATAAATAGTCATGTGGACTATAGGGTTTCTCTGAAAGAGATTGAGAGATTGAGGTAAAGGGAAAAAAAAAAATAGAGATGTAAGTCGAGAGAGAAAAAATACTGTGAGGCACCGAGGTGAGCAAGAGCTCAACTATCCTTGAGCATGGGGTTCGGGTAGTGGTGTAGGTTATGAGTATTTTGGCCATCTCACATGTATTCTCTATCTTATTCATAATGGAAGCTCTCTCTCCCATGAATATAGGCAATTTGGGTCAAACCATGTAAATCTATGTGGTTGTTTTTTCTCTTTGGTGTGTACATAGGTGTGCTTCTATTTGCATTGGCGGGATATGGAATAAATACCAACAAATTGCATTCGTAGTAAGAGATGTGGGTGTCCAAATTCCACCAACCAAAAAATTATTTAAAAATCATAGTATAATCTCTTGTAACATCCAAAAAATGAACTTAGAAACCCTATATAGAGTATAATAAGAAGAATTAAAATCTTTTACTTCAAAACCTAAAATACTTTAAAAGGTATGTATGTGTATTGTTGTTCAAAAAAAAGTAATTAAAAAAATTACGGAACCATTAGGTCTGATTGCCCTAACCCAGGCAATATTAAACCATATTCAATTCATGAATTGAATAGATAAGTTCATGGGTGTAAGTTACTTTAACCTTAAATATCCTTAGAAGATGTATTATGACCTCTCCCTTTATTTTTTGGGGGAAAAAGAAAGAAGAGGAAACACGATTCAGAACATATTTGTCCTGATTCTATCCAATTGGATCCAATTAAAACCTCTAATCACCAAAATAACAACAAATTATGCATAGCTAATGGTTATTTATTGTTTGGCTATCTCCAAATAAGCCACTTTTTGGCTAGAAAAGCCAAAAGTAAATAAATTGTTTGATTTGGCTAAATAAGTAACTTCCCCATAAAAAATCAATTTATTGAGAATCTCATCAGAATTGTGCAAAGGCGATTTTACTTTCAAGGTAATTGATTATGTTAATAAGGGTTGTACAATGCTCTATTTGATTCGCTAGAATGAGATGAAATAAAATGATTATTCCTTGGGATTCCTTATGGAATGATTTTTCCCTTACAATGGTGAATAATGATTCCATTTGTAATGTATTTTTCTTTATTTTTTTCAGTCAACCAAACATAAGAATTGATATTTTGATGGAATGATCATTCCATTCCACTCCATTCTAATGAACCAAACATTGCCTAAGAGTAATATGGTAATTTCTCACCAAGAAAGCAAAAGGGTAAAAGACCCACAAAACTTTCTCCATAACAAAAAAGCAACCTTTTTTTAAGCAATTACCAAATGATCAGCTTCTTTAGATTCTAGAAAACTAAAAAAATAAAAAATAAACTAAAAACCAATTGTCAAACACATGTAGAATTCTAATTCTCATCGGACATGCATCCAAATGTGTCGTCTTATATTTTAAAATTTTCTTTGAACCAGACACGCTATGGACTCTTAGGGAACACATATCTCCATTGCTTAGACAAACGAGAAACACATTTCAAGTGTAAAGAAAATAAGTTGGTATCCAATGACAATAAAAACAATGTGAATTTATACCCAATTAATCTCTCCTTTTTTATGCTTCCAAATTTTATGAATTCTAAACTGCAAACCTTTAATTTGTTTATGAACAAACAAGCTCCCTAAAATACGTATGACTTTATGTTCATATTTATTTTCCAATATGTTGAATCGGGAAAATGATTTGTTACTATTTTGATATAATAAATATAAATGTATTTATCATGTAAAAATGAAGCAAGTATTATTAGTTTCATGTATACATATAAAAAGTACATATATTTTGTGTTGTTGTTGTCTCCTTTTTGTATTTATTTATTTATTTTAAGAATTGCCACGTTGTTGTGCCTAGGCTATATTATATAATTTTCGTGCTTCTTAACTCAGCTAACTGAATGAAAACTTCATAGCAACCATTCACAGTCAACTAAACCAATATTATCTCCCATTCATCTTATTTTGGGGTCATTTTTCTACCAAGCAAGGAATCGGTAACTTCTTTTCCACAGGCTTAAACCCAATATCTTCGAGGCCTTCTTGCCTCATGGCCTTCAACTTGAAGTACATTGCTCCTTGTTCATGCAACTATTAGTTTCTGTAACACAACCAAACCATCTTCATTTATATATAATTACTCTTAAATCCATTGGCCACTCATCCATCCATAAATCTTCATTTATGCTACAATGATTTTATTTATGCCTTTTATTTAAAAGATGAAACATGCCAACCTTATGCCCATCTTACAAAAGTCTCATCATTCTCATTGATAGCACGATGCAAAATATTCCCCACTTCATGCATCCTACTTTAATTCTATGGCAAGTGTCCTCACCAGCAACCCTTCCTCATGGATGACCAAACCAAGACAATGAAATCAATCATTTTCAAGAATCTCAGGAGTCAGGACCTTTAGAATAAACAATTTTTTCATTTCTATTATTAATGTAAAAAATGCAACCAAAGTATTCTATGTTCAGCTTACTTTTGATTCTTAGCATCTTCCAATTCATAATGTACCCATATTTGACTATTATTGATAAACATCATACAACATGGGTCCTCTACTAACTATTCCAATTTAATTCATTTGAAGCAAATGAAAAATGGACCCTTACGTAAAACTATTGATTGGACAAAAAGAAACCAATCCATCATATATGTCCTGACTATTCTGATTAATGCATATAACCCATTGTATAGAGATCTCAATCTAATCACTACAAACAATAGAACCATTCCCATATTAAAGTACAATCAACGAATCACATCAACTTTTAGGTGTAGTTGCAACACGATTATGTAACTATTATTTGTCCGTAACAGTTAACAGACCAAACCTAGGGGATCTCATGTAACTAACTATCAAATCATTGAAATGAGAAGCGAAAGCAACAACAGCCAATACATTCTTAAATACAAGTTTTCAGTGAGACAAAGCTTTTTTATGAGAATTTACAGATGAAAGCAGGATTTTCTCAAAAGCCTCTGCTCATGAAACATTGACAGTTCATCGTAGCTGCATCCCATACACCCCATGGCTTGTTCATTTCACAATTTTTTTCTTATTAGACACATTAGGAACACATCACAAACACACATTTCCTACCTCTAGATACACCCCAGGATATGTTTGTGATTTTATATTTTTGATGGAGGATCTATTCATTATAAAATTAAATGGTTTTGACATGTGGAGGTTATGATTGACAAAATAGTATTTTTTATTTTGAATGTTGTTTATAGATAAGTAATTTTTTCATGTTAAATTATTTAGTTTCCATTATTTTTTATTTTTTGTTGATAATAGTATTCATATACATAGCAAAAAATTATACAAAAAAATAATTTTTTTATGTATCCCTGTTGTGTCCTAGCATTTTGAAAATCAATGTGACGCATGTCCGTTTTTGAGTTCGTGCTCGTATCCGTGTCTGTATCCATATATGTACTTCTTAACCCTTTACCTTCCCAAATGAATTGAAATTATATATATTAAAATATAGATGATGCCAATGGAAAGGAAGAAACGGAGAAGGGAAGAACACAAGGGCCACAACCCCAATCACACAAGACCACAACTTTTAAACTCTCAACTCTATTAATCAATCTGACTAATACCATACTAAGCATTCTTATTTATCAGCTAATAACCCTAAAAACATAAAATTATAAAATTGTAATTTGTAAATAAAGTCTTCATGCCAAATTTGCTGCGTGCATGCATGAAAAGTTGAACTCTATATTCCGCACCATTCTTACCTGGTGGAGAAAAATAACTCGACCTCAAGATCATTTTTAAATATTTAACTTGTTCACATCAATGCATCAAATACTTTAGAATATACTATCTGTTTTTTTTTTTTCCTTCCGAATCCTACTAATCTCAGTCCCTAAGTAGTTGACGAGGCCTACCAAAAATCAATTGAACATGCAAAGAAAATCTTCAACGCCAATAAAATCAACCATGTCTACCTTTATCAAAGGATCAGTTGGTGTGTCGGGCCAACGAAAAGCTCTTCTTTGATAAAACCCTTTTTTAAGTGGGATGTGCTTGTCTTTCGATTATGACTTCTTGGACTTCAATACCTTCCGAATTTTCCATCAAGTCCACATCACCATTCGTGTGCTTTGGATCTCTTAATCAACAGTTTTCGTTTAATCCTCACCACAATTCCTTTGAGGAACTCTTGAAGAATGCCCCCAAAAGTGAGCCAATAATTTCAAGTCGGTTGAATCATCTGTTCTGACAATCATGCATGACATTTCCTTATCTCTTGTTGGTCTTCAAAAATGGCTTCAAACTTTGAATAAAACTCTGAATCGGTTATCATGATGAAGGAAAAATATATATATGGAAGAGAGGTTTTGTAAAGAACGGAGCTGAAATTAGGTCACTGGTTGCTAGATTGAATTATAAGAATTTGAGATTGTTTCATGTTGGAAGTTAGTGGGCTTAAGGGAGCTATATTGGATAAGGTTATACGGTTGTTTGGGCTTAAAAATGGGTTAGATTGTGTGGCTTAAATAGGCTAAGTCAGTTAAATTGGATAGAGGCCAAATTGGGTCGTGGGTTTATTATTGGGTCGAGTAAGGGTTATAAAGTTGGTTGGTTGAGGCAACTTTGGTACAAAGACAGCGATGGAGATGGCTCAGAAAGGCAGAAAGGGAACAAGGGTTGATCAATATTACGCTTTGATACCAAATTGATGCAGAATAGAGAGGGAGAAAGGGGAGAGCTGAAAAACACAATGGCCACACACAACCTAATTACACAAGGCCACAACCTTTGAACTCCCAATTTCATTAATCAACTTTGCATGATACCATGCCAAGCATTCTAAGGAGAAACTAGAATCCCTAATAGAATAGGAAACGAAATATTAATAAGATTCCAATTAAACTTTAATTAAAAAATAAATAAAATAAATATAAATACTCAAGACATAATTTTTTAAAATTGTAAATACAGCTTCCATGCCAAAGTTGTTGTGTGTATGCATGGACATTGAACTCTATATGCCTCATCAATATATTTACAGTTTCAAGGTGAACTAACAACACTAACTTGTAGAGAATGCGCCTAATTATCTTACTTGTTTTTCATCCATATATGAGAAAGGTTTATTTACCTTTTATGTTTCAAGGAAAGGAACCAACATAAAGTCTCTTCGAATGGAAAGCAAGTTTAGTCTGTCTATGATGAGATTTATCCTTCATTCATCACAGAAGGACAAACATTCTCTTGATAAAATGATCATTTATCACCACATCTAACCTTAGCTGCATGTGAATCAGGGGAGAGGGAGGGACTGGGGAGCGAGGGTGTAGACACCCCATTTTTGACCGTCCTCAAGATTTGGACGTCATCGTTTGAACACTCGATGATCATTCATGCTCGTGTTCGTTTTGAGTTCCCGAAGGTCTCGGCTGCGCGCCTTGCCTTAGGATCTCTCAACTTGTCTGTTTTGTACTTGGTTGTGGACCAAGAACCTGTGGTTTTGTCTCTGAGAGAATAGGGTGGTTTGTTAGCCATCCCTACAACCCATCGGCCAAGCCTTGTGCTTGTTGGCCTTGTTTCCTTGCCATCGGCCATAAGTGATGGCCGATTGGCACTCTTTTTGGTCGATCGGCCATATTTTCTGGCTGAGACCTTTCTATCTACTTTTTCAGATATTTTCATGCTAGCTGTGACAGCTGGTGAGCACAGTTTTCATCCTCCATACACGTGTATGGAGGGATTGATTCAAGTCCTTAGCTTGCTCAACAAGCTTAAGAATTGAATTTCTATAAGAAGGGAGACCCCTCTCCCTTTCCAGAGGTTCTGAAAAATTGAGATAGAAGTTATATATCTCTCTATATTTCCTCTCTCTCTCTATATTTACCCTTGTTTGTGCTCAAAAGTGTAATTCCTTCACACTTTTGCACTAAAGCACCTACTATACTCTTGTTGCTGAGGTACTTGAGGGTTTTGTGTGAACTCTAAGTTTGGTTTTTGGCTCAGAAAGTTGCTGGAGTTGCCTCTTTGAAGGTGTTCTACAAGGGTAAGTCACTAATCTCCTTTTAAGCTTTGTGTTCATTGCTTACTTAGCCTTATTTGCATGCTTATTTTGGCTTAACTCTTAACTGTGAAAAGCTTCATTTTCATGTGTTTGAAATGATTGTTTAAGGTCTTGTTGGTGTTGGGGGTGATCTACCCCCTTGAATGCCTTGTTTTGCCTTGTTTTGGGCCACCCCTTTAGGCTCTTGTTTTTTATCTTTGCATGACCTTTCTACCACTGAATTCCAGAGGAATTTCAGTGGTGGAAAGTGCATTTTGAGGCCTTAAATAGGAGAGGGTCATCCCCTCTCCTTGTGTCTTGTATGCTTGTATTGAAGGCTCATAAAAGTAACATGTTTGTTAAGCTTGTTTTGGCTCTATCTTAGCATGTATTACACCTTATTTCAGCATGACATACCTCTGTCTAAGGTTGGTTTGATAGCCTCTTGCATGCACCATGCACTTGTAGTGTAATGCTACTTGCTAGCCTAACATGCTCTATACTTTTGATCATCATTCTAGCATGATTTTGACTCAACTCAAAGAAGCTTTTACTCATATTTCAGCATGCTTAAGCTCTGTTTGAAGTTGCTTTGATCATGCATGCCATGCTTTGTATAGCCATAGTGCATTTTTGCTTACTAGCTTTGTGTATTGAGTCCACTAGCATGCATTGCTTGGGCTATTTGCATGATCTAGCATCACTTCTACCATGATTTCAGTGCATGTTCCATGGCCATACACTCATATGTGTCACTCTTTCAATGCCTTTGGGAGGTTGTTCTTTATGTCTTAAATATGAGCCATTATGCATGCCTTATTGCCTAAGCTTGTGGGCTGCCATATCAGTGCATTTTTTATGTTATTTTGGCATGTCATAACTCTGATTTTCGTTGGTATAGTCATCTCGTGCTTGGTTTTGATAGGTGTAGTGCAATCATCCTTATTGGCCTTGTATGCATCATGTTTTGTGCCTTCCATCCTAGCATGAGTTAGCCTTGTTCAAGCATGTTTCTAGCCTTGTTTTGGCCTGCCTTGGGATTGTTTTAAGTCACCTTGGCCCTTTGGGGCTTGGTTGATATGGCCATGGCGTAAGCCCCTTGGCTAGCTTTAAGCTTTGAGTCCATTAGCATGCTATGCTTATCATATGTGCATGATTTGGCATCATTCCTTGCATGATTTCAGAGCCTATTTCATTACCATACTCTCGCATTTTTCACTCCTTCAATGTGCTTGAGAGTTGTTGTCTTCATGCCTTGTTTGTGAACCAATTGGCATGCTTGTTTGTATGTGATTTCGGACTTCATTTTCAGCATGCTTTGGGTCATTGTCTTGGGATGCATAAGGCTTAGTTGGGTTGGTTTGGTCCATTGAATATTGTATTACATGACCCTTGCCATTGCATAGTTGTTTACATGTTGTTGTATGCTCATGTTGTTTGCATGTTGCATGTTCATGATGATTAGCATGTTGTTCGCATGCTTGTTGTTGCATTACATTGAGTTTACATGCTTGTTGCATTGCCTCATGTTGCATGCTTATTGCATTGCATGACATTTGCATGCTTGAGTTACATTGCATTCGGCATGCTTATGTTGAGTTGCATTGCATTTCCATATTGTGTGCTTTGCATTGTGTTTGGATAGGGAGTTAGTCCAAACACGGGAAACAAAGGACGTTTCGTACTTAAAGTGATGAAACGTGCCTCAATTCTCAGTCGCCGACCCTCTTGATCATGCATGATAGAGGTTAAGGCATTTTTGTGTCTTTTGTGCATTCATGTTATATTGATTTGTGCAACTCGGCCTCTTTGGCCATCATGCATCGAAATGCGTGATTAATAGCTCGAGAGCCGAGCACTACACACCTTTGAGCCTTAGACATGATAAGGGGTGTAGTTGCACACACATTTTCTTGCAAATACATTGCTATGCCTCTGTTTGTGCTCTGTTGCAGCAAAAAGGAGAGTTTGCAGGAAGACATGGTCGATCGGCTATCTAGTGTGCCGATCGGCTATCAATAATTGGCCGATAGCCTCAAAATTGGTCGATGACCTTTATCCTTTGGCCGATGGACATACCTCTTGGCCGATGACCTCTCAATATGTCCATGAGGTGGATCAGAAGTGTTTTGGAGATTGGCACAATTTTCAGAAGTCTAAAACAAGTGCAAACAGAGGCAACATGAGGCATAACAACTGATTTCCGAGCGAGGCAATCAAGCATGCATCTTCGAACTCTTAGAACTTCGCTGAGGCTTTGTAATTTGTAATTAGCTTTACTTGATTAGTTAGCTTTTGAATTTGTAATTAAACTAGCTAATTTGTTAATTAGTTAACATGTTGTAATAATTAGCTTAGTGTTAGCTAGTTATTCAATTTGATTATGTAATAATTAGTCTAATTAGCTAATTAGATTAATTGCTTAGCATAGTGTAGCTAGCTTAGTGTACTCATTCGGACCCTTCGTCGAGAGGGCGAATTTGTAATAAGTGTGCGTAAGTATGTGAATATCTTCCAACCCCACGTCCTTCTCCCTTTTATTTAACCGCTTACAATGGTTAATTCTAGGTCATATTTTGATTAGCATACTTATGCTTGCATGTTCGCATTCATCCATCTGTCTTGCATGCACCAGGCTCAGCACATCATACAAACCACATTGTATTTCAATACATTTACTTGAATACGTGTTCAACAGCATGTTATCAAGTTGCATCTCATATGTCATCTTAGAGTAGCCGAGCCTATTTCTAGTTGCATTTTGCATGTGTTGCATTAGGCATCTTAATAGAAACTAGGACCATGTATGATTTCTAACTAATTTTCTGTTTTGACTCGGTGTACACTGTAAGTATTTACGCTTTAGCATCTTGCATGAGTGTAAGTGTTGCCATGATAGCATGCTTGCCATAAGGCTAACTGCTTAAGTGTTTAATTGTATGAATGTCTGTGGATGAAGGTTGGATTACTTGAATTGGAACAATTCATCGAAATGCGAGTTTTAAGCCCACTTTGCGAAGTGGTGTAGACATAAATTTTAAAACATGAAGTGTTTCAACACATTTCAAAATTTATATTACAAATGTCCACTGTTTGGCTTTTGGACTAAACAGTGTTGATTATTTGAATAACATGTTCTTATTTCCGATCTGTATTTCAGATCGTTAATTACACATTTTATACAAATGAAACCTCCGATTAATGAAGAACAAAATAAACAACAAAAGACAATTTAAGAAAAATAAATATTTTATTAAAATTGTTATGGGTTTTGAACCCTCAAATACAAAATACAATTCTTGGGTTTGGAACCCTTTACCTATTCATCGCCATTAGCGTAGGCTCTTGAGTTCTCTAGCTTCTCTTCTTCTTTCTTGTAACGATTTCTTTAGCTCTCAATTTCTTTCTCTCTCTCTCTGATCTTTTCACTTCTGATTTCTTCCCCCGTCTTGTGTGATGGTCCTCATATTTATAGAGCGCCATCAGGTGATAGGAATGCCTCATCTTCAATTTGAATTTCAAATTGAATGATAGCGCCATTTGAATTTTGAATAATAGCGCTATCTGATTAATCGTATATCTGATTAACCGGATTGATCTTTGGGGTTTCATCCTGTGTGATGTCCTTACGGTAGGCTCTACAGGTGTCATCTTTCGTAGGCTCCACGTGTCATTTGAGTATCTTGAATAACGTTGTTGAGATACAACGTCGTTTTATTTATGTACTTCAACGGATCATATTGATCTTTTTTAGGGAGTGATTACTTACAACCTTCCTATTATAGGCTCCATACATGTCATAAATTTAGTTGAAATTTATGTGCCAACAAATGCCCCTCGTGACTTGCACAAGTGAATTTTCTTAACTGTGCGAGTCACGACAATTTGGCACTTTTATCTGGATGATCTTTAGGTCTTGGATGGGATTATTTCTTTGCTTTGGTCCCTGGCCTCTTCTTTTTCTTTTTTTTTGGGTTGACGGCTCTTTTTTCATGGGCCCTTTTTCCTTTGTTGCATGGGTCCTTTTTTATGGACTTTTTTTTTTTTTTTTTATGAGTAAGATCCAAGATTTAATTGGGCATTTTCTTTTGTGGGCATCCAACTTGCCACCATTTTTTTACAATAGATTTTTTTTCTAGGCCATCATGGATTTTTCTAGACCATCATGGATCTTTCCTTTTCTAGGCCACCATTTTTTTTAATTGGGCCTTTTTTTTTTGTGGACCTCCAACTTGCCACCATTTTTTTTTTTTTTTTTACAGTAGATTTTTTTGTAGGCCATCATGGATTTTTCTAGACCATCATGGACCTTTCCTTTTCTAGGCCATTATTTTTTTTAATTGGGCCTTTTCTTTTGTGGGCCTCCAACTTGCCACCATTTTTTACGACAGATTTTTTTTTTCCTAGGCCATCATGGATTTTTCTGGGCCATCATGGACCTTTCCTTTTCTAGGCCACCATTTTTAATTGGGCCTTTTCTTTTGTGGGCCTCCAACTTGCCACCATTTTTTTACAGCAGATTTTTTTTTCTAGGCCATCATGGATTTTTCTAGGCCATCATTTTTTAATTGGGCCTTTTCTTTTGTGGGCCTATAACTTGCCACTTATTATTTTAGGATTTTTTTACAGCATATATATATATTTTAGGAGTTTGTCTAAATGGAATAGGATGGATTGGCATTGGTAGGACTTCTAATCCTACACAAACTCTTACTTCTTTGGAGTGTTTCAAATCCTACCTAAACTCTTGCTTCTTTGAAGTATTTTAGGAGACCACTACCTCCTTTCTTAAGCAAGACTTTTCCTTTATATTATACCTATTCATATATTTTTCCCTGCAGCCTTTTTTCCTGCAGATTTTGTTTCTCCCAGCAGATTTTTTTGTTTCCAGAAAATCTTTATTCTTCCAGCAACTTTCCAGCAGCAACTTTCCAGCTATTATCTTTCTTCTTTTTTCCAACAAAAGTTGTTCTTCTTATACTTTAAAGAAGACACAAAACAATCTCTTCAAACTCCTTTAAATTGGGTATGCTTTCTTCTCCATAAAAGATTTTTTTTTTTAGCATGTATATCACCATGTGACAGCCCTTCCCAAAACTTTTACGAGACCCTAAGTCCAAGTAGTCCCAACAAAGACCCTTCTTGAAAGAATAAATAACCTACTGCCTTCTTTCATAACAAAAGTTGTAGCCTCTTTTCTTTTTATTTTTTTATTACTTGAACAAAAAACCTACTGTCTTTCAAGCAGATTTTTTCCTAGCCCAAAGTCTTTCCTAAACAAAGGCCCTTGTTTTTCTAGTCACAGTTTAATCTGCTCTTTTTTTTTCTTTTTTTTTTTTTGGTCACAGTCAGCAACTTTCCAGCAGATTTTCCAGCCATTATCTTTCTTCTTTTTTTCCAACAAAAGTTGTTCTTCTCATACTTTAAAGAAGACACAAAATAATCTCTTCAAACTCCTTTAAATCAGGTATGCTTTCTTCTCCATAAAATATTTTTTTTAGCATGTAGATCACCATGTGACAGCCCTTCCCATACAAAAAAAAATTACTAGACCCTAAGTCCAAGTAATCCCAACAAAGACCATTCTTGAAAGGATGAGTCAGAACCTGCTTCCTTGCCCTTTTTTTTTACCTGAACTAAAAACCTGCTACCTTTCAAGCAGATTTTTCCTAGCCCAAAGTCCTTCCTGAACAAAGACCCCTTTTTTTTTTTTTTTGGTCACAGTTTAATCTGCTTGCTGCCCTATATATATATATATATATATATATTGTTGTTAGATCATGAACTTAACTTGCCCAAATAAAGTCCTTGCCCTATACAAACAAAAGAGCCCCTTTTTTTTTATAAGCAGTAAGAATTTTTTTCTTTATTTTTTTTTGCTATTCTTTTGATAGAACCAACCAATACAGGTTGCTTTGCCTATCATTTGGAGAACAAACCAGCACAAGATTTACACAGCAGAAATTTTTTTTTTTTTTTTGCAAAGGCAGTCCCCTTTTTTTTACAGCAGCAACTTGTTCGTTGCTGTGTTGTATAGCAGAATTTTTTTTTGTAAACCATGAATCTAGGTGGGCCAAACAAAGTTTCAAATTGTTTACTAAATTTTTTTTTTAAGCTTGCTACCTTTTATTTTTTTTGTATTAGTAGCAGCCCTTTGTACAATTGGCAGCAGCAACTTGTTCGTTGCTGTGTTGTATAGCAGAATTTTTTTTTGTAAACCATGAATCTAGGTGGGCCAAACAAAGTTTCAAATTGTTTACTAAATTTTTTTTTTTTTTTTTAAGCTGGCTACTTTTTTTTTTTTTTTTTTTGTATTAGTAGCAGCCATTTGTACAATTGGCCAAATTTTTTGTTAAAAGTTGAATCAACCTTGCCCCCTCGTGATTCGTGCAAGTGAATTTTAATTGTACGAATAATGATGACTAATTTCCTTTTTTTTTAGTTAACGATTATTTCATGTCTTTTTATCTCTTTTGCAGGCAACACGCAAGGCATCAGCGTTTGTTTGCAGGTATCATTGCCCTTTCCAACCTAATGGCAATGAATGGCTTGAAATCTTGGCAGTGATTGTGTCCTTTCATCCCAATGATTTGAATCCTTGGCAGTGATTGTGTCCTTCACCCCAACGGTTTGAGGCCTTGGCAGTGAATGTGTCTGTCACCCCAACGGCTTGAGTCCTTGGCAGTGATTGTGTCCGTCACCCCAACGGCTTGAGGCCTTGGCAGTGAATGTGTCGTCACCCCAACGGCTTGAGTCCTTGGCAGTGATTGTGTCCGTCACCCCAACGGCTTGAGGCCTTGGCAGTGATGTGTCCGTCAACCCAACGGCTTGAATCCTTGGCAGTGAATGTGTCCTTCACCCCAACGGCTTGAATCCTTGGCAGTGATTGTGTCCTTCACCCCAACGGCTTGAATCCTTGGCAGTGAATGTGTCCGTCACCCCAACGGCTTGAGGCCTTGGCAATGATGTGTTCGTCACCCCAACGGTTTGAGGCCTTGGCAGTGATGTGTCCGTCACCCCAGCGGCTTGAGGCCTTGGCAGTGATGTGTCAGTCACCCCAACGGCTTGAATCCTTGGTAGTGAATGTGTCCTTCACCCCAACGGCTTGAATCCTTGGTAGTGAATGTGTCCTTCACCTCAACGGCTTGAATCCTTGGTAGTGATGTGTCCTTCACCCCAACGGCTTGAGTCCTTGGCAGTGATGTGTCTTTCACCCCAACGGCTTGAGGCCTTGGCAGTGATGTGTCCGTCACCCCAACGGCTTGAATCCTTGGCAGTGATGTGTCCGTCACCCCAACGGCTTGAGGCCTTGGTAGTGAATGTGTCCGTCACCCCAACGGCTTGAATCCTTCGCAGTGAATGTGTCCGTCACCCCAATGGCTTGAGGCCTTGGCAGTGATTGTGTCTGTCACCCCAACGACTTGAGTCCTTGGCAGTGATGTGTCCGTCACCCCAATGGCTTGAGGCCTTGGCAGTGATTGTGTCCGTCACCCCAACGGCTTGAATCCTTGGCAAGGGGCTTTCATCACTTTCTTTATATTAGGACATTTTGCCTCAACTAACCTTTTTTTTTTTTTAGGAAGCATGGAAAAGACACTTGAATAGCTTCGACGTGACGAGAGGGATGTATTGGATAAATCTGGTCCAAAAATAATTCGGCACAAACCTATCACTGCTTTATTGTCACCTACCGAGTTGGACCCCTACATCCCTTTACATACGGCTTCCGAAGACTTGGTCTATACAGGAATTCAAAATTGCTGTGAGATTCTCGAGAAAGGGCACTCCAAATCAATCAGTTCATTCCCTGTCTCAATCCTCCGTCCATTTTCTGAAGACCTTGACTGCTCTAATTTTAATACTCTTCTTAAGAGAATGAAGCATGAAAAATTGAAGTAGGATAATTCTTTTAATGTCCGCGGCATTTCTACCCATTTGCAATCCCCTATATGGATTTTTTGGTTGAATGACGTTCTTTCCACATTTGCCCCTATTTTGAAGAAGTGTGAGATTTATGCTGCAATCTATGTATCCCAATTTGCTTATGCTAGAAATGTCGCCCTGCTCAAAGGATTCTTAGAGCGGTGGTCACCCGACACCAACACTTTCCACACCATTTACGGCGAACTTGGGATCTCTTTATGGGACCTTCATCGCATTAGTGGGCTCCCCATCCGTGGCAAGTTTTATGAAGAGTTCACCCCCTCCAATGACATTTTTTATTCGTCCCAGGCATCCAAGGCATGCCGTGGGCTTTTTAACATTTGTGCCAGCTCTTCTCAATCCAAGAAGTTCAACCACTGGACTTTCAAATTCATTGACGAATCCCCAACTTCGATTAGTGGTTTTCAACGAAAAGACAGAATCCCTGATGATGTGTATCTTTCTGGTTTTTTGGCAAGCTGGCTTAGCGGATTTGTCTTCCCTCACTCTTCCGGGGAAATTCGTCCGACGACCTTTCATGTAGCCACCAAAATGGCAGGTGGAACCTTATTTAGCCTGGCCATCCCCGTCCTTGCATACCTCTATCATTCTCTTGGGAAAATGGCATCATCATCTTCACCTGGGAAGGAAAATATTCAGGGTCCTTTACATTACCTTTTTGGATGGATTTCACTATATTTTGTCAAGACTTACTCTCATGGGGATCCTCAGTCGATTTGTCCGATTCCTGATATTCATTTCATGCCATATCTTGGGCTTATTGGAAACCAATCGGCTGCCCAGTTTTTTACTGATAAATTTCCATTTGTGGACTCTCTCCTAACTTATCGTACGGAGTGTCAGTTTAGGGCTCTTACCCATGAAAGTGAACCTTCAGGCGTTCTGGTCGACTCTGAAAGGATATCACCTTTCCATCTTGGCTATCTTATATCTTTGAGGCAAGGGATTTTAACTTTTAAAATGGGATTTAATTTCATTTCTGAACCGTACTCCCCTAACCGATTCGGTCGTCAATTTGGGTTTGCTCAAGCGTGCCCTACACCGCTTAATGTATCTTGTCGGCAGCCCTCTGAGTGGTCTAAATTTTATTACAACTGGCGCCATATGCTACGCTACGGTACAAAAGTCTCATTGGAGTTACCAGGCTCCCGATCTACTTCTCACGTAACCATGCCTTATGCCAATTGGTGGCTAGGAACTTCCTTTACCGTGCTTCAATATGTTACTCATTCCCAGCCGAAATCTTCACGCAAGAGAAAACTGGATATGTCAATTAAAGACCAAAAGACGAAGAATCCTTCTTACTCAAGAGCTAGGTCATCATCTTCACCTATTGCTCTGGAAGCATCATCACCTCAGAGAATGGATAATAATCGACCACTTATTGCTCCTTCTCGATCTAGTTACTCGGTTTCAAATCTCCTTCATCTTTTCGAGGATATGTGTAACTCTCAATTTAAAATGAGATTTAGCTTTGAGCAAGTAGATTCTGGTCCTCAATTTTCTAGTCTCGCAAAGTTTTTTCCAGAGACTATGTCTATCAGTGATTGTATAGGAACTTCCCAACCCATCGTAGCAACCAAAACCCCAATGGATCAATTTCGCACATACTTGTACTCTTTTCTTGAAGATAAAGATGAGAATATGATTCCAGAACTCTTTGAGGGAGATGGGTATGAATTAACTGCCTTGGGTCGTATTCGCATTAAGAGTGTTGAAATTCCTTCTCCTACCAAATCTTTTGATTGTTCTCTCAATGAAAGTAGCGAGAGTGAAGATGAGTTTTATGACTACACCCCTCTTTTAGATGGCACACTGACTAAGATGAGTAATTTGCTCCCAGCAAGTGTAGGTTTTTCTTCTCCTTCTTCGAACGAGCCATCCAAGCTATTAGAGAAAGGTATAATTCTTCTTCTTCTATCTTTTTTTTTTTTTTAAATAAATTTTGAATACCTTTCCTTTTCTTAGACACTGCGCCTCGAACGACTCGGACTTCCCCAGCTGCCTCACATATGCCATTGGCTACCTTTAAGGGTATTCTTATTCATTCCTTGTACCTCATTTTATTTTATCATGTATACATACTCAAGGAACTCTTTTCTCTTTAGATCATGCCACATTGCAGAATCCGTGGTCCGCTTGTGGGAATCACAACTTGTCTTCTCCCCCACCTAAGTCTCCTCAAGCCGTACACCAAGGTATATACTTCATTCATCTATATATATAAATTGTTTTTACCTTCTACGTTTTCATTGAGTATCTCCTTCTATTTTCACAGAAAATACTTCTGACACATTGGAAGAGACAGACGAAATTACTTCTGATACGTCGGAAGAGGCCCAAATTCTTGCAAACTTACTTGAAGCAAATGGGCTTAACAAATTATTTGACAAACTTGAAGCACCCTTTGCTCCATCTAGCCTTCTTTTGGGAACTTCCTCTAATGAAGCAGCCACCCATATTCAGAAAGGTCTTATTATTTCTCTCCAATCAATGACGGATGTTAATGGCATGATTGCTGTAGCAAACAACGTTTTCATGATTTTGAAGAGTTTGGGTGTAGACTTCATCTCCTTTTTCGAGAATGTGAAGATATTCCTTGGGTGCTTTGCTTTGAAAACCCAACTTGCAGATTCTTCAAACTTGTCTACTGCAGAATTTGAGGCCCAATATTACGAGAAGAAGCTTCATTTTGACAAAGTTTCTGGCAAACATGAACAGTTGTCTGCTTCAATTATCAAGTCGGATGAGCACATTGCGGGTCTTAATCAAAGGATTATTCAAACCAAAGAGTTACTCAAACAACTTGAAGAGGAATTGTCATCCACCCAAGCGGAACATGCATCATTTATGTGTGATTTTGCACAAGCTTCCGAGAGTGTTTCTAAATAAGAAGAAGACGTGCAAACTACTCTGAATGTTTTGAGCCAACACAAGAAGAAGAATGGACAACACAGTGTTGTGGAACGTGCCTTTGAAATGGCTAAGGCTTCTCTTAATGAATGAATGCACTTTTATTTTGTTATTCATCCGAACATAATGTATTTATGAAATTTCGCTCAGTGATAGATTTAGTTGTTATATGAAATTTCTCAATACAATACATTGATTTGTCGTATTTTAGCCGTTCACAGTTTATACTCTTGCGGGCCAAGAGTATCCAATGTTTTATCACCTTAGATTTCGGTGAGGTATTTTAGCAGTTTAACCACATACAATACCGTTGGTGGTTTTTTTGACTTTTGTTTGGCCGTACACAGTTTATACTCTTGCGAGCCAGGAGTATCCAATGTTTTACCACCTTAGATTTCAATGGGATATTTTAGCAGTTTAACCACATACAATACCGTTGATGGTTTTTTGACTTTTTGTTTGGCCATACACAGTTTATACTCTTGCGGGCCAGGAGTATCCAATGTTTTACCACCTTAGATTTCGGTGGGATATTTTAGCAGTTTAACCACATACAATACCATTGGTGGTTTTTGACTTTTGTTTGGCCGTACACAGTTTATACTCTTGCGGGCCAGGAGTATTCAATGTTTTACCACCTTAGATTTTGGTGGGATATTTTAGCAGTTTAACCACATACAATACCGTTGGTCGCTTTTTTTTTTTTTTTTTTTTTTTTTTTGTTCGCCCTAACTTTTGCCTAGGCCGCCCTTTCGGGTTTTCAACCTAGCAGGCTTTCTTAAGCGTAATATCTCTTCAAGAACCTTGCATTGGTTGGGGGAATGATTCTATCACCATCCATCGTTATCAACAAATAGGCCCCATTAGAATAAACCTTCTCAATCACATAAGGTCCTTCCCATTTGGGCTCAAGCTTTCCTTTGGTTCTTCGTGAGACTACTATGGGTGTTCTAACCATTAGTACCAAGTCTCCCTTTTTAAAGGAACGAAGCCTCACTCTTTTATTGAATGCATTTGCCATCCTTTGTTGGTAGATCTCCAAGTTCTGTTGAGCATACAACCTTCTTTCATCCAGGGTCTCTAGCTCAGCCAACCTCACTCTTGCACTTTCATCCTCTATTAAGGACTCTTGTATTGCCACTCGCAATGATGGTATTTGAACCTCAAGTGGTAACACTGCTTCTCCTCCAAAAACCAACGAATAAGGGGTTGCTTGAGTAGGAGTTCTGTGCGAAGTCCGATAAGCCCACAAAGCTTCTTGTAACTTTTCGTGCCAAGGCTTTTTGTTCTTATCTACCATCTTCTTGAGAATTTTGCACAATGTCTTGTTGAAAGCTTCTGCCAAACCATTGGCAGGTGCATGATATCTTGATAAATGGTTGTTTTTGATTTTGTACTTGGCAAATAACTTGTTCAAAGCATCACTCCTGAATGGCTGTCCATTATCCATGATGATACTTTCTGGAATCCCGAACCTGTAAATGATATGGGTTCGGATGAACTCAGAGACAACTGTGCTTTTTATATCCTTTAAAGCCACGGCCTCTGCCCATTTTGAGAAATAGTCAGTTGCAGCTAGGATGTATCGATATCCTGCTGAAGATGGAGGTACAAAAGGACCAAAATGTCCATACCCCATGCTGCAAATGGCCAAGAACAAGTTGTTAAATGTAAAGGCTCTGGGGGTTGGTGGAGAAAGTTCCCATGGAATTGGCAGACTTGGCATCTTCGAGCATAATCTATGCAATCTGCGATTATAGTCGGCCAATAGTATCCCAACCGTTTTAGCTGCATATGTAATTTAGGACCACTTTGGTGTGCCCCACATACACCTGCATGTATTTCTGCCATTACCTCTTGAATACGCTCCTTGGCTATACACCGCATGTACATTCCATCCAAAGACCTTTTGTATAACCCATCCTTCCACGAGACGAATTTGGTAGCCCTACGTCTCACTTCAATTCTTTTTACTTTATCTTCAGGTAACCTACCATGTTGGAGGTAAGCTATGAATGGTTCCCGCCAATCCTCCTCGTTTTCTCCTTTCGTGGTGACAACCAAGATTGGAACCAAGTCAGAAACTTCTTTTAAAGGTTGTAACACCCTTCTTTCACCTACCGTGATAGTAATTGTTTTGCTATCTGGTAGGGTGAGTGATGCAGCCAAACTTGCAAGTGAATCAGCTCGAGTATTTGTTCTTCTTTTCACGTGGAAAATATGTGTTTTCCTGAATTGCGAAAGCAATTGATCAGCCCTTTCATGATATGGGATGAGACTTGTTTTCTTAACAATGTATTCTCCACGGAGTTGCTTTACCACCAGTTCCGAATCTCCATAAATTGAGAGTTCTTCAATAGGAATTTGTAATGCCAATTCTAATCCAGCAATTACAGCTTCATATTCTGCCTCATTATTGGAGCATCCTTCACTTAAGGCGAAAGAATGGGTGATTATGGCATTGTCTAGAGTCACAAACACAATTCCAATTCCAGCTTTATTGTTTTTAGGATTTTCTTGCTTCTTGCCATCTGGACTCCTTGAAGCTCCATCAAAATACATCTCCCATCC
The DNA here is from genome assembly GCA_036172215.1 of Camellia granthamiana. NCBI lineage: Eukaryota > Viridiplantae > Streptophyta > Magnoliopsida > Ericales > Theaceae > Camellia > Camellia granthamiana. The sequence continues at coordinate 129,996,794 of CM069910.1, forward strand.
TTTCTGAATTTTTACTTGCATGACTTCTTCATCTGGTAAATCAGTTACTAGAGGTGAGTCATCAGGTATAGGATGTGCTATCAAAAAATCTGCTAGAGCTTGCCCCTTTACAGCTCTTTGGGGAACATATTCAATTGCGAATTGTTGGAGAATTACAGCCCACTTTGCAATCTTCCCTGAAAGTATGGGCCGTGAAAGTATATATTTCAAGGGGTCTGCTCTTGATATTAACTTGACTTCGTGTTCCAAGACATAGTGCTTTTGTTTTTGCAAGACGAACACCAAGGCAAGACATGTCTTTTCGATAGGAGAGTAATTGACTTCTGCCCCAACCAAAGTATGACTCAAGTAATACAAGGCATTTTCTTTCCCATGCTCATTATGTTGTGCCAACAGTGCCCCTAACGAACCATCCAAGGCTGTTATGTACAACAAAAGTGGTTTCCCTTTTATTGGGCTCATGAGTACTGGAGACTTCAAAAGATACTCCTTAATACTATTAAAAGCATTTTGGCACTGCTGATCCCATTCAAATGGAACACCCTTTTTCATCAATCTTAAGAATGGCAAACATCGACCAGCCAAGTTAGAAATAAATCTTCTGATATAGGCCAATCTCCCTTGTAGCCCCTTCAATTCCCTCAAATTTCGTGGAGGAGGCATTTCAGCAATGGCTTTAATCTTAGTAGGGTCAATTTCAATCCCTTTGTTTCGAACCACAAACCCTAAAAACTTTCCTGAGGAAACTCCAAATGCACATTTTAGTGGGTTCATCTTGAGTTTGTATCTCCTCAAACGTTCGAAGATTCTTCTCAAATCTTCTACATGGTTTTCCTTCTCCTTCGTCTTGACGACAAGATCATCAACATAGCATTCAATGGTGTCATGGAGCATATCACCGAAAATTACTGTCATCGCCCTTTGATACGTGGCCCCAGCATTTTTCAGGCCGAAAGGCATTACCTTATAGCAAAAGACTCCTCTCGGAGTCCTGAATGCAGTCATTTCTTCATCTTCAGGTGCCATTCGGATTTGATTGTATCCTAAGTATCCGTCCATAAAAGACAAGGTTTCATACCCAGTAGTTGCATCTACAAGAAGCTCAGTGATGGGCAAGGAAAAGTCATCTTTAGGACAAGCCTCATTGAGATCACGGAAATCAATGCAGACCCTGATTTGACCATTCTTTTTCTTGACCGGCACTATGTTTGCTAGCCAGGTTGGATATTGGACTTCCCTGATGAATCCTGCATTGATAAGCTTGTCAACTTCGGCTTCAATTTGGCCTGTAAGCTCTGGTCGAGTTCGCCTCTGAGGCTGTTTAACTGGCCATTTCTCAGGGTGAATTGCAAGCTTATGGACTGCAATCTCCGGATTAAGACCAGGCATCTCACTGTAGTTCCATGCAAATATGTCACGATACTCCCTTAAGAAGGAAATATATTGCCGAGCTTCTTCTTCCTTTAAATTTGCACTAATGAAGGTTGGTTTGTTTTCTCCTTCATCACCCAGATTTATTTCACGAAGGTCATCCACGGTGGCTTGGCCTCCTGCTTCAAATTCTGTTGGTGCAGGTTGAGCTTCATCTTGGTCAACATCTTCCAACACATCTTGAGTGATAGTCATGTTCACTGGAAATTTTTTCTCATCCCCCCGATAGCCTAACCCTTCTGTCCTAGCAGTGATAATACCGCCTTGCTGGATAGCCTGCCTCTGCGAAGGTGTTAATGCAAAGTCAAAGGGTGCCATTGTTTCTGGTATTTTTTCAGGATCTAAACCAACTTTCACCAACATCTGTGTAATTTCTGCACTGAAAGTAGGCTTCTCAAAACTCGAGATGTTTTCTTCTGGCACTTGTTCAACTTTCACTTTCTGTTCAACATCTCCAAGTGAGTGGAATATGATGGGTTTCGACCCTTTTCCTTTAGAAGGGACCACAATCTTATTATATTTCTCCACATAGGTGCATTCTGTCCTCCTTAATGGCAATGTGAACTCACTCTTGAGATCCAAAATTGGATTTATTGGGGCTAGAGCCTTTGCCCCCAGTTTCCTTTCGGACTTTGGCACATATCGAAAAGTTCTTTTTGTTGAAACTGGAGTAGACTCTAGAGCTTCTTTGACATTCGGAGTATCTTCAGACTTCTTCACATCTTTTCCTTTTCTTTGTGAAGTTTTCATATAGAAGCGAGCATCAGCATAATAGGCCTCTACTTCTCCAAATGGATCATTGTCAGCCACAATTGTCCCCTCTTTTTTGGGTGAAGGCAATGGGTACTTAATACATTGGTGATAAGTTGATGGCACTGCATGATGATTATGCATCCATGGTCTCCCAAGCAAAGCATTGTAAGAGGTGTCTACATCAATAACCAAGAACTCAGTGCTTTCTTCAATATCCCCAAACTTGGTTCACAATTCAATTTTTCCCATTGGGCGTTGCTCGTTCTGATTAAATCCTTGAATGACCAAACGACTTGGGCGAAGTTGTGAAATTCGAACCGCTAATAAGTTTAAGGCCCTCCGAGGCAGGAGGTTTACCGCAAATTCTCCATCAACCAGAATTCGAGAAATTTTCACATCATGGATAAGCCCAGTGATAAACAAAGGCCGATTATGGTCTGTCATTTCAGCACACATGTCTTTGTCACCAAAGGTTACCATAGCCATGCATGTAGTTGCCTTCTCTCGATTTCTACCCTCGATTTCTTTGTGGAAATCCTCTGGCTTGGACAGGGCATATATTAAAGACTTTTGAAGCTCTGGAGACATTTTTAGTGCATCATATACGCTCAACAATGCTGGAATTTTCTTTAGATGAGCTAGTACATCATATTTCACTTGCTCTTCCTCCAGCAAAACCTGTGGAACTTCTGACGTTTGAAGGTCCTGAGGATTTCGTAATTTCCTCCGGTAGGTCAAGTAAGTCTGGCATACTTCAGCAACCGCCTTTTCATTGACCTCAACTTCTTTTATTCCCTCACTTATTTGGACCATGTTAACTGGTCCAACTGCAGGGTGATCATCATCATCAGTCACTTCTCCATCTTCCTGGAGCTGCACTCTTCTCCCATTTCTTAGGTACCGGGAGTCACGCCTATAAAAACATTGAGATTCTTCAAAACCATTCTTCATGGCCTCCCAACTAGGCACCACGACTCCATCGAGGGAGCAATACCAGTCAAAGGCGATCCCCTCCAAAGAAAGGGGAAATTGTTTTAGGCAAAGGGCTTGATTTTGAGCTGTTTCCCCACACTGTTTCAAAAAACGCCTAATATGTTTTTGAGGATCTCCATACCCTTCATATAGGACAAAATTTGGAAGTTCGTATCCTTCAGGAAATGGTGTTTGCTCTACCCATAAAGGGAACAAATCCCTTGGGCGATAAGTGCCCATCTCTCGAAGGTCAAGGGCAGTTTCAATCTTCTCCTCAATTGTGCCTTCTATGAAATTATATGCTTGAGAAGATGTACCTTCGTCATCCAAATGTTCTGACATCTCAATTTCTATTGGCCATGGTTTATAAAATGTCCTATAGAATCGATCAACCATGGTGTCCCAATCTGGGATTGAATTAGGTGGCAGGCTGAAGTACCAATCTGCTGCCCATCCTTCCAAAGAAAGAACGAACTGCCGTAGAAGTAACGCCTGACTTTTTACTGTGTTTCCACATTGTGCAAGGAAACGAACCAAATGGCGCCTTGGACAACCTGTCCCATTATATAAAGGAAAACGAGGTACTGCATATCCTCGTGGGAACTGAACCCATTCGACCCAATTAGGGAAAGGGTGTCCAAAAATTTGATTTCTTTCAATAATCAAATTTTGATGGGCTTCAAAACCCTCATCTTTCAAAGAGACTGTTACTTTTGCCTGATGTTCCGCTTCCCTTCTAGCTTCAATTTTTGCTTTCTCATCATCACCTGGATTGCGAATGATATGTATTTCTCGCTCTTCAAAATTTACATCCACAGTGATGACATTACAGGGAAAGTCAAAGTGGTCACTTGATACACTTTCTCCATCGTATGTCCTAGCTGGGGATGCGTATGGTGAACCATCAGGAGAAAAGTCAAGTTCCCAGTCTTTGTTAGAATCCTCAACTTGAGATGACTTTGCTTGTTTACTTGAATGCTTCCATACTTCATCATCCGACATACACCTGCCATTTACTCATCATCCTTGAAGTGTAGTCGTTTTTTTGCCTTTTTCACAAGCTCAGAGTCGGACCTACACCCGGTGTCTCCTTGTTCTGTTCTCCTTACATATTCTGGAGTGCTTTGATAGTACACTGGTGGTACTGGCGAATATTCTGGAGAAAAAGCTTCTAGTATGTACTCTGGAGAAGCTGGTGTATATTCAGGAGAGACTGGTGTGTATTCTGGAGAAGCTGGTGTATACTCTGGTGAGTCAAGTATGCAGATAGGAGATGTAATACAATCTCCTTCCCTAACTTTTGAACCAACTTCACCCTCATCTTCCTCATCATCACTTAAAACAATGATGGCTAGGTAAGGGGCCAAAGTAAACTTTTCCTCCATTCTTTTATCAAAGTATGTCTGCAACTCCACTGATTGAAATTTTGAAGGTAGAAATTCCTCCAATGTGACTGGGACAAGAGGACCTTGCTCTAACTACTCATCAGGGATCAATTTCTCCCCTTTTTCCTTCTTTGGGTTCTTCTTTCCTTTTCTCTTACTTACTTTGGCTTTTTTCTGTTTCCTAGAAACTTTTGATTTTTGCTTTTTGGAAACTTTTGGCCTTTGTGTTGTTGAATCAACCACACTTCTAGCTTTTACTGTGGCATTTTGTTTCTTCTTCATGCTTTTTGACTGATAAACAACCCATTCACCTTCATTATCATTGTCGATAGTGATTAGGTTAGCAGATACTTTATCTTGAGGAGGGAGCTCGATAATCTTAGAGTCCAAAAGTTCCTGAATTTTATCTTTCAGAACAAAGCACTCTTTTATCGGATGGCTAATCAAATGATGGTAGGGACAATACTTTGGATCGTTGGTCTTTCCTACCTCATGTGGTCTTTTCACCTCAGGGAGAGCAATCAACTTTTGCTCCAACAGATCTTCAAATAGGTCTTCGACCAGATCATCCATGAAGGAATATTTCTTCTCCAACCTCTCTTTCATAGTCACCTTTTTAAATTCCTTGGGCTTTTTAGCCCCTACTACAACAGGACCCTTCTTTCTGGTTTCGATCGTAGCTGCAGTCGAGGACTCAACCCTTTCAACGGCCCTAGGCCTTCTTCGTTTAGCTAGATGGAGCTCCATATCATGAGCTTTAGTGCATAGATCATTAAATCCTTCAAAAGTTTGGGCCATAAGAGCCGTAAAGAGCTCATGTCGGAAGTTGTTAAGGCACATCCGAATTAACTCTAATTGCGTAAACTTTTGAGGACAAGCAAATGTCAAAGCTCGCCATCTTGCAATGAAATCTGTAACAGACTCATTGTCACGTTGCTTGGTCTCAATCAGTTCTGGTACTCCAACTCGCCTTTGTGTGTTGCAGAACTGTTTAAGGAACTCCTTCACCATGGAATCCCAATTTAGGATTGATCCTCAGGAAGGTTAGCATACCAAGTGAATGCAGAACTTTCAAGTGACTGAACAAATAGCTGCAGACACAGGGCCTCATTATGGGCTATTGGCCCGCATCTTGAAAGGAGATGAGCCACATGTTGTCTTGGATCTCCTGTTCCATCAAACATTTTGAAATATGGTTGGGAAAAACCATAAGGGAATGGAACAGCATCTACCCATGTTGGGTAAGGTTTTGTAATTATTCGAAAATTCTCATTATCTTTTTCTTTGACTTTCTTTATTTGTCTCCTCACCATATCATCAATCATGGCCATGAGCACTGGATTCATACCACCACTGGTTAGATCGGAGTAACAAGGACCATTCCCCCCTGGGGTTAATGTGCTTTGTATGCCTACAGATGTCCCCACAACAGGTTGTGTCATTTGTTTGGGTGCACTTCCTGGTCCTGTCATTTGGGCCTGCAACTATTGCATTTGCTCCAACATAGCAGCCATTTCCCGTTCTCTTCTCTCAAGTTGTTCTTGCAGGGCCACCACTTTTTCCTTGAGACCTTGGTCTTGTTGGACCTGCGAATTTTCACCTTCTTTCTCAACCTCAGTCATCATAACTGCGACTTTGTTGATATCTCTCAATTCATTGTTTCCAGTATCCGTTGAAACAAACAAGATAGAATCATCTTGTTCGTATAAAGGATTATCAACCCCCACAACATTACTCATATTTGAAGCACCTGACTGCGATGCTTTGTTTTGAGCCTGACGGGTTATGGACCTTGTTACAGGCCCTTTTCTTATTCCCTCCATAGATAGTTCAACCAAAGTAGAGGTATTTCCCAAAGGTTGCTTACCCTCATCCACCTTGGATTTTCCAACAAAGACAGGACTTTCAATTTGTTTTTTGCGTTCATCTTTCGAGAGAGCCCTTTCAATAGCTCCTATAACATTTATTGCCACTGTTCTTAGTTCCAGTTTCTTTAAGGTCTTATTTTTTCTTCGCCATTGTCTTTTTGAAACTGGACCGGATGACATATCAAATCGAGCCCCTAGGGGCATAAAAGGAACCGTTTGCGTTTTTGCAAATTCCTCATGAATTTTCAAAACAGTCCCTACATTTTTAGAGTGGACCAATTGATGTTGATTCAAATCCTGTTGGGCCAACAGGTGTTCCGTATTCAAACCTTGTCGGGCCAACGGGTGTTCCTTATTCTGTCGGGCCAACGGGTGTTCCTTATCTGAACCCTGTCGAGCCAACGGGTGTTCCTTTGGCTCCTGAGAGTTGATTAAGATTTGGTTTGACCGATTTTGTGCTCTGAACAAAACTATCGGTTCGTAGGCCGAAACTGTTTTTTCAACAACAGGGGCCTTTTTTTCATCAACAGGAGTTTGGGTCATTACCCTCCTCCCAATGGCCCTAATGATGGCCATGTTTTCAGCAGAGGCTTTCTTCTGGGCAGACTCCACCATTTTAATGGAGTCTTCTACCTTTTCAAGTAGTTGAGCCACAACATTTTTTGTTGCCCCCGTTGAAGCTGCAACAAAAGTCGTAGTTGCAAACTGATTAGCCTCCTTTGCCTAAATTAGAAAGCTCTTCGTTCTGGTTGTGGCCCTTACGATTGCGTACTGCTTTGACGCTTTCACGTAATCTTCAGTAACCTTTCTCAAACTTTCAGCTTTCTGGAGAAGTGTGACTTTCTTCGTCACACCAGTTACCTTCGGGACAGCCAAGAGCCTTCGCTCTGGAGCCCCTTGGGCGATAGGGGAAAGAAGTGCATCTTTCCAGGATTTCGTTGGCTCTACCGTTGGGACAGCCAAGAGCATTCGCTCCGGAGCCCCTTGGGTGATGGGTGATATCTCCACCCTTGGTGATTTCAGAACCACTGGAGTGTAGGTTTGTCTCCTGACAGTTGCTTCAGCATTCCTATAACAAAAGAATACGTCAGTAAGTTTCAACTATATATATATATATTTTGTTCTTCAAAAGATGGGAAGAGAAATAAGTCCCACTGGGCGTGCCAGAATTTGTAGACACAAATTTCAAAACATGAAGTGTTTCAACACATTTCAAAATTTATGTTACAAATGTCCACTGTTTAGTTTTTGGACTAAACAGTGTTGATTATTTGAATAGCATGTTCTTATTTCCGATCTGTATTTTAGATTGTTAATTACACATTTTATACAAATGAAACCTCCGATTAATGAAGAACAAAATAAACAACAAAAGACAATTTAAGAAAAATAAATATTTTATTAAAATTGTTATGGGTTTTGAACCCTCAAATACAAAATACAATTCTTGGGTTTGGAACCCTTTACCTATTCATCGCCATTAGCGTAGGCTCTTGAGTTCTCTAGCTTCTCTTCTTCTTTCTTGTAACGATTTCTTTAGCTCTCAATTTCTTTCTCTCTCTCTCTGATCTTTTCACTTCTGATTTCTTCCCCCATCTTGTGTGATGGTCCTCATATTTATAGAGGGCCATCAGGTGATAGGAATGCCTCATCTTCAATTTGAATTTCAAATTGAATGATAGCGCCATTTGAATTTTGAATAATAGCGCTATCTGATTAATCGTATATCTGATTAACCGGATTGATCTTTGGGGTTTCATCCTACATGGTGTCCTTAAGGTAGGCTCTACAGGTGTCATCTTTCGTAGGCTCCACGTGTCATTTGAGTATCTTGAATAACGTTGTTAAGATACAACGTCGTTTTATTTATGTACTTCAACGGATCATATTGATCTTTTTTAGGGAGTGATTACCTACAACCTTCCTATTATAGGCTCCATACATGTCATAAATTTAGTTGAAATTTATGTGCCAATAAGTGGCAAAATCTTGTTTTCTAAGCCCACTCGAGGGTGGCAAAATCTACGTCTTAGCCTACTTGCGAGTAGCACCTTCAAACCATTTTCAAACAAACATGAGATGTTTTGTTTCAATTTAGGCGACCTAGTCTATACTTGTATGCTGTGCGCATCACGTAGTAGTGATTGATTAATAAACCGGAATAAGAACACATGTACTTTCAAAAACAAAATATCATGTTAGTAAAGGCCGATCTTTAGATCGGGCGAGCGGGGGTGCTCATTGCATGACCTTCCTCTCTCGTACCCAAGTTCCCGAGCCGAGGCAACTTTGGTGATGACGGACACGTGGCCTTAGGCACGAGTCAGGGTTTCCTAAATTCCCCAAAATAAAACATTTAGGTGGCAACTCTGTATCTGGCAAAGCAGTCCATGTTTGGCACTTCTTTATTAAAATCAGTTTTCCAAAACGATTTGCTGGATTTGGACTCTTTGGTGATTTATCGGTCTTGCATTGCACTTCACGAGATTAGATTCAAAACCGTGACATTGAGTCCGAACTATAGTAGCTTAAGAACAAAACGATTTCGCGCCTTCGTGCGGGGAGCCGTGACGTTCGGGCGGTCTACAGTTTCTGGCGACTCTGCTGGGGATTTAGAGAACTTGACTCGAACTCGTGATATCTTGTTTTGACTACACTTATGTGTCTCTTTGCATTGCATTTGCATTGGTGCGCCTAGGACACTGTGTTTGCCATATGCTATTCCTGAACGGTTTGCCGGAGGCCCGCTTTGAGAAGCGTACCATAAGGCTGACCGGTTGCGGGCTCTGCCACGACGGGAACACAAACCCCGGTTTTTTACCAAGGCACCCTTTTTGACCATTCGACCTAGTGCATATCGGAATCCATAGTGACCATTCCTAGCTAAGACAGGTTGCTTACCCGATTATAGGTTGTTTGAAACCGCTGTATGCGTAGTAAAACCCTAGCTCCTAGCAAGATAGGACAGGGAAACCCTACCCCTCCAGAGGGGTGTTTTGGCTCTCACTTGCTTGTTATGTGCTTTTAGAGTGTGTCTCTACAGGAATGCATGTATCAGTTTGCAAGTCTGGGTATCAGGCCTGAGGGCATCAGTATTTTGGAGAATCAGTTTTGCCTGAGGGTATCAGATCTAGGGCAGTGATTTGGGAACAGTGATCAGTGTTTGAGAACAGTTCTTTCAGCTTGTGTTTGCCAACTGTGTGTTGTCTTTATTTAAGCTATTATGCTGTCCGTTTTTCTGGTTATTTGTTTCCTTATTATACTTTATTTATCTTTTTGCAAGGTAGTTTAGCACCATTGCATCCGACCAGGTAGATATTCCCCGAGCACTCTGGGTTAGAGGTCGTAGACTTAATCGATCCGAGGATCCAATTGACGGACAAGCAACGTTCCTTTCTTTACCCCCGGTTACCAGACGGAGGTCAGTAAGGCGTAGTGTATCGGTACAGTGGTTGCCAGATCAGTGGTCCTTGAGTAGTCAGGCTGAGATTTTCGAGTCTATTGCAGAGACAGATATACCGGTTGTTCAGTTAAATCAGCACAATATGGCAAGAATAGAAGAGATGATGCATCAGCTCCAGGAGAGTATGCAAGCCATGCAGCAGGATACTGCCCGCCAAGCAGAATTTGCCGCACGCAAGGCCGAGGTTATGGCCCAACAGGCAGAGCTGATGCTAGACTTCAGCAACAGCAGCAACCACAGCAAGCCGGAGCATCTGCTTCGCACCCACCTCCTCCCCTACTCAGAGTTCCAATACTTGGGGAGACAGCTAACGTCTAGGAAAATATGGACGTTCCAACGGGGCCAGCTCCGCCCTCAATCCTACCCCAGCTATCCAAAGCACAGACCAACCTGGGGGATACACCGTTTGAGTTCGAGGTGGACCCCACAGCGCTAAAAGTGAGCAAGCTAGAAAAGCTGTTCAAGAAGTCTCAAGGCGTGAAATCCATTCCGGATATAGAGGATGGGTACACCGACTCGGCCGTGACTCTGCCAGACCGGTTTAAAATGCCGCACATAGACCGTTTCGACGGGTCTGGAGATCCTATGGTGTATTTGCGGCTGTTCTAGGATATACTAAGGCCAATGGGCCTCTCCAGATTGCAGAAGCTTTCTCTGTTTGGCCGGACCCTGTCGGGTGTAGCGGCTATTTGGTATGCAAAACTGGAGAACTCTGTTAAGAGGAGCTGGGAGGAGATGGCTGAGGCCTTTGTAGCTCAATACTCCTACAATATGCAGATCGAGGTCACAACTCGTAATCTTGAGACAACTAGGCAAGAGCCAAAGGAGAGCTTCTCCGACTTCGTGACCCGTTGGAGGCCAAAGGCCTCGATGATAACCATCAGGCCGGTTGACAAAGACCAAATATGGATGGTTGTGCGCAACCTCCAGCCCAAGCTCATGCAGAAAATGATCGTTCTCCCCCTTCCCACCTTTGCAGATCTACATGAGATCCGGGTGCAGATCGAGGACACCATGAAACAGGGCCTCATTGATCATGAGAGAGAGCAACCCAAGAGGGCATTCAACCGCAGTACGAATGCAGTCACAAGCAGTACTGCAGCTGCCGAAGCTTCAGATGTGGGTATGGTCACCACCACCACCCCAAAAACCCTTACAGCTACGCCATTCACCAGTGCGTCCGAAAGTAGCTCACAAACAACCAAGTTTCCACCCCGAGGCCAGAGAACCTTTACGCCGTTGTATATGTCTTTGTCCAAAACTTTGGGAGTTTTGATCAAGAAAGGGCACTTGAAGCCCCTAGAGCCGCGGCCATTGCCAGAAAAGCTTCGTCCCTCCCACAACCCAACTAAATACTATGCGTTTCACCAACAGCATGGTCACGACACTAACCAGTGCTTCAGATTGCGTCACGAAATCCAGGATCTCGTTGACAATAGGGTGATCGCACCCCCAGAAAAACCAAATGTTACAACAAACCCTCTCCCACCACATAACCAAACTCCACCTCCCAAACGCATCAACCTGATCCAAACTGGGGTTGTGTCATACGACCCTAACATATATATCACCCTTTTCCACCTATCCAAGCTGGAGGTGTTCATTCCTGATAGCACTGACTTGTGCATGCTGGACATCTCCCAAACCCAACCTAAAACAGTGGTGGTGACTATCGAAGATAGAATTGGGTCGACTGTGGACGCAGATGGGAATGATGATACAGAGCCCGAGGGGGTCTGCGAGCTTCATGTACAACCCGAGCGATTACATCACGCCAACGGATCAGCCCAAGCCGAGGGTAGAATTGCCAGTGGGGGCAGAGATTTGTGTGGTTCGAGAGGATGGACCTAATCAAGGGCTGGATGACCTTGCAGAACTGGAGGAGGATATCACGAGTCTGCAATTCTTCAATGAACAGGATCCGGGGGACGTGACTGTCAACTGGTTTGATCTGGAAGGGTCAGCAGAAGCTACTAGGTGGCTCAGCGACGAGCCAGATGTTGTTGAGGCACCTCAGCCAGAGCAGGGGCAACCAGGAGCTGGGATGTCAACAGTGGCCGAAAGGGCCGGGAATCAAGATACACCGCCGGAGAGCACCGGTATTAAGAATTTTGCTCAGAATACGGGCAGTTTGGGTACGGAAGATACTGAACAGCAGGCTGCACTGAAGCAATTTGAACAGGAAAAGATCAAAGATCTGGAAAGGGCTAGAAAGGCCAAAGCCCCTGCGAGGACAGGACGTGCTGTGTGCACAAGAACGGAACGTGCTGCAAGCACAGGAACGGAAGGTGCTGTGGGCACAGGAGTGGTTGTAACGAAACCAGACAGGTGTCTGTCGGTTGCCGATGGTATGTGGTGGGAAGACGACGACTTATGTCTTGCCCACACAGACGAAGACTGGGGGCAAAGCCAACCGGATGATACCTGGTATGTTGGCAAGGTTAGCCATATGACTAGAAGTGGACGGTATTTCAAGCCCCCGCACTTAGATCAACCAGAGGCGTCCGAAAAGGACAAAGAGGCAGAGAAGCAGAAAGAAAAACTGCTTGAAGAGGAGGCTGTGCTGAAACAGCTTAAGAAGATACAAGCAGACATCTCCATCTGGGGACTGCTTATGGCCTCAAGAGTTCATAGACAAGCTGTCCTTTCTGCAATGGACAAGGCCAAACTTTTAATCGACACCACGCCTGAGCATCTAGTAGGATTGGTTTTTCCAGGAGGAGCTTCCCCGACGTTGACCTTCACTGACAAGGAACTGCCGCCTGAGGGCGCAAACCACAACAAACCTCTCTACATCTCTGTCAAGTGTAGAGAAAAATGGATACCAATGGTCCTTGTTGACACAGGATCTGCTATCAATGTGTGCCCGTCGAGAACGGCATATCCAATCGGGTTGAAGCCTGCGGATTTTGTGCCAACTGCCCAGGTGATAAGGGCCTACGACAATACCAGCAAAGAAGTGATGGGGACTGTACAGATTCGGACTCAGGTTAGTCGAGGACAACATGATATTGACTTTCATGTCTTGGACGTTCCCGTAACCTTTAATCTACTCCTAGGGCGGCCGTGGCTGCACCAGGTGAAGGCGGTCTCTTCCACCCTGCATCAAATGCTGAAGTACCCCCACGGGAAGGGGGTGGCAATTGTCTTTGGGAATTCTTTAATCCATCCGCCGCCAGAGGTTACTACACCAGTTCTGGAGATTAAACATGGCACGGAGGATGTGTTCCTGTCAGGATTTAACCGATCGGCCAATTTTGAGGCTATCGGCCAATTATTGATAGCCGATCGGCACACTAGATAGCCGATCGACCATGTCTTCCTGCAAACTCTCCTTTCTGCTGCAACAGAGCACAAACAGAGGCATAGCAATGTATTTGCAAGAAAATGTGTGTGCAACTACACCCCTTATCATGTCTAAGGCTCAAAGGTATGTAGCGCTCGGCTCTCGAGCCATCAATCACGCATTTCGATGCATAATGGCCAAAGAGGCCGAGTTGCACAAATCAATATAACATGAATGCACAAAAGACACAAAAATACCTTAACCTCTATCATGCATGATCAAGAGGGTCGGCGACCGAGAATTGAGGCACGTTTCATCACTTCAAGTACGAAACGTCCTTCGTTTCCCGTGTTTGGACTAACTCCCTATCCAAACACAATGCAAAGCACACAATATGGAAATGCAGTGCAACTCAACATAAGCATGCCGAATGCAATATAACTCAAGCATGCAAATGTCATGCAATGCAACAAGCATGCAACATGAGGCAATGCAACAAGCATGTAAACTCAATGTAATGCAACAACAAGCATGCGAACAACATGCTAATCATCATAAACATGCAACATGCAAACAACATGAGCATGCAACATGTAAACAACTATGCAATGGCAAGGGCCATGTAATACAATATTCAATGGACCAAACCAACCCCAACTAAGCCTCATGCATGCCAAGACAATGACCCAAAGCATGCTGAAAATGAAGTCCGAAATCACATACAAACAAGCATGCCAATTGGTTCACAAACAAGGCATGAAGACAACAACTCTCAAGCACATTGAAGGAGTGAAAAATGCGAGAGTACGGTAATGAAATAGGCTCTGAAATCATGTAAGGAATGATGCCAAATCATGCACATATGATAAGCATAGCATGCTAATGGACTCAAAGCTTAAAGCTAGCCAAGGGGCTTACGCCATGGCCATATCAACCAAGCCCCAAAGGGCCAAGGTGACTTAAAACAGTCCCAAGGCAGGCCAAAACAAGGCTAGAAACATGCTTGAACAAGGCTAACTCATGCTAGGATGGAAGGCACAAAACATGACGCATACAAGGCCAATAAGGATGATTGCACTACACTTATCAAAACCAAACACGAGATGACTATACCAACGAAAATCAGAGTTATGACATGCCAAAATAACATAAAAAATGCACTGATATGGCAGCCCACAAGCTTAGGCAATAAGGCATACATAATGGCTCATATTTAAGACATAAAAAACAACCTCCCAAAGGCATTGAAAGAGTGACACATATGAGTATTGCCATGATAGCATGCTTGCCATGAGGCTAACTGCGTAAGTGTTTAATTGCATGAATGCCTGTGGATGAAGGTTGGATTACTAGAATTAGAACAATTCATCGAAATGCGAGTTTTAAGCCCACTTTGCGAAGTGGCAAAATCTTGTTTTCTAAGCCCACTCGAGGGTGGCAAAATCCACGTCTTAGCCTACTTGCGAGTAGCACCTTCAAACCATTTTCAAACAAACATGTGATGTTTTGTTCCAATTTAGGCAACCTAGTCTATACTTGTATGTTGTGCGCATCACGTAGTAGTGATAGATTAATAAACTGGAATAAGAACACATGTGCTTTCAAAAACAAAATATCATGTTAGTAAAGGCCGATCTTTAGATCGGGCGAGCGGGGGTGCTCATTGCATGACCTTCCCCTCTCGTACCCAAGTTCCCGAGCCGAGGCAACTTTGGTGATGATGGACACGTGGCCTTAGGCACGAGTCAGGGTTTCCTAAATTTCTCAAAATAAAACATTTAGGCGGCGACTCTGTATCTGACAAAGCAGTCCATATTTGGCACTTCTTTATTAAAATCAATATTCCAAAACGATTTGTCAGATTTAGACTCTTTGGTGATTTATCGGTCTTGCATTGCACTTCGCGAAATTAGATTCAGAACCGTGACATTAAGTCCGAACTGTAGTAGCTTAAGAACAAAACGATTTCGCGCCTTTGTGTGCGGAGCGGTGACGTTCGGGCGGTCTACAGAGGGAACATAAACAAATCTAAGGTTGGGAGTGCCTAAGAGGGTGTTTATGTATTTTATATATAAATATATTGTAAGAAATTTTTTTGTTGCTTGGTTGTACATATAGTGTCTACATTACACTATCACTTAAACTACTAAAATATAAGTACAGTAAATTCTCAATAAAGTAACAATTCATCACCAATAGAATACATCTTTAATTGAAAGATCTATCAAAAAATCACAATTCTTTAATTCTACATAGGAGAGTCAAAATCTATGATAAATGTTTGTTATCTAGTAGGAAGCATGATTCTATCTCGACCGAACCCGTTTATAACAAAATTCTTGCACTGGACCGCAATGCGGTTCTGGAACAAAAATGTCACCCCCATTAGCTATTCCTACAACTAGGCACCCAACACAAATCAAGTGAGGCTTTCAAGGAAGGCTCAAATGAGCAAAATATCTTTTGACAAGACTAATTACTCATTTGAATCTTGCAATTTCTTTCTTGTTTTATTATCTCATGCCTATTAGTTAAATTCTGCACATCCTAACTTTCCAGAATTCTCATTATGAGACTCTTATGCTTCCTGCCAAATCCCTCCCACGATAATTCTGTCATTTAACTTAACTCCTAGTTTTAACATCCCAACAAGATCAGCGACAAAAAAAAAAAATTATGTTTCAACTTTTTATCTAAGTTTACCTGTGGATGAGCAATGCCTTTGATGTTTCTGGCAACATGAACTGGAAGATCAAAAGTAGCACAAGCGCGAGAATAAACAATCACATCCTCCAGAGGGGTGAGAAAACCACGATTCCTTGCAGAGAGAGCAGAACAGACAAAATCTACGACGCAGATGTCCGTGCATATCCCTACAACCAATATCTTCAGAAAGAAAATATGGGCCAAATTACAAATGCATTTTCACCATCATGTAAAGCAATAGAACTCAAATTAATTCCCATTGAGAGTCAATTTAACAATGCAACATTAGAAATGAATGGTCACTTTGTGGGAAATAGAAATACTTACAACTTTGATCTGGTTGGTTTTCACCCAATCTACAAACACATTGGAACCATCTTTCTCAATAGAACCGACAAACCCGTCAATGCAATCCTTGCATCTAAGAGTTACATTTGGTTCATGTTCCAACCACTGCAGAGCTAAACATAATAGAAAGAAATCAAGAAAGGAGAACAAATTATACAATACATGCTTCTTAAGTCATTACTAGTAAATTCATTGCCAAATTAATATATAGTAACCAAGTAGAGATCAAGCCAGACCAGATATAGGGGAGATGGAAAATACCAGGAACCAATTTTGATTCATCTGTTCCTGCTATACAGTGAGGAGGATAGGGATGCTCTGGGATATCAGGGTGATGAGAATCTAGAAAAGCAAGAACAGGCCATTTATTATCACAAAACACTGTGGCAAGCCTCAATGTCTCATCGACCATTCCAGAAATTTGTTTGTCGGGCGCTGTTGGAGCCTGCAGAGAAAACAATTCAACACAAATATATCATTTTTTAACATTTTTAATGGAGAGAATCTTAACAAGTCAATGGCCATGTAAAATATAACAATAAGAGGAAAAAAGCAAAAATAATATGTTACTAAAACGATTAACTCAAACCAAAATTAGAATACGCAGCATGCAAATATAATATAGTATAATGTCTATGAAGTAAAGGAGATCATTTAGAGCACAAAATAAGATCTCATTGATTGCTTTTAGATAAATTACACTTTGTCCCGTTTATGTTTGGCCATTTTTCCACTTTGGGTTTCAAGTTTAAATTTTTTCTTAATTTACTCCAAAAGCTAACTTGTGTCCAAAATTAAACAGAAAATGACACTTTACAGTCAAGTGGTGTAAAAATATTTATTATGTATAGTTCATGCATCTTACACAAACCCAAATTCCAATATAATAATAAAATTTTTATGTTATGTGACAAATAATGTGACATTTTTTATCTAATTTTAAATGAAAGTTAACTTTAGATGTAAAGTAGAAAAAACTTGAAACATGAAAGGCCAAATGAGAAGGAAAAAAAAAATTTAAGGGCGAAAGTGAAAAAATGATCAAACATAAAGGAACAAAGTGTAATTGATACTATGATATTTGCTGATTTGATCAGGATCAAAGTACTTGGGAAAAAACAAAACAAAAACAAAAACAAAAACAAAAAACAAAAAACAAACAAACTTGACTCAATCAGCTGTTGGGCTAGTTCAATCGATTTTTCATCATTGGAAACAGAGGCCATGTTTGTTTCGCGGCTTGAATGGCCGGATTGGACTACCATGGCTGTGGGTCCCACCCACAGCATGTTCGGTAGTGAAATGGGAGAGAAGATTGATTGTCCAAGGGCTTCGTAATCCCCCTCAATAGTGGATTAGCTTGGCTAGATTTTAGATGGAATTAGGAAAATAATAAGGGGATTGAGTCTATTTTATACAAAAATTTTATTTTTTTAATTTTATTTTTTTTTACCAATTGCACTTGTTTGTTCTAATATTTGCTTTAATTTTTTTAATATAAAAATAATTTATTTATTTATTTTATATAAAAATAATTTAATAATCTCATCATTATACTATCATCAAAACAAATACTCCATCCGTCCCAAAATATTAGTCCCTTATTCCATTTTTCATTATCCCAAAATATTAGTCTATTTTCAAAAATCAAGTACAAAAATAATATAAATTTTCTATTTTGCCCTTCTTTTAAATTAATAAACAATATAAAAAGTACAATTATGACATTGATATTCCCAAAAACTGTACTATCAAAAAGGTAATTTTGGAAAATCAACTTTTTTTCAAATGCAATAATTGTACTATCAAAAAACAGTTAAATATTTTGGGCCAGAGGGAGTATAATTTTACTTAACCCCTCACTAACCATTCTCACATTAACAATATTTTCACTAACTCTCGCCAATAATCACATCCACCTTAATCCCCCCAAACAAACGTGGCCAGAAAGATAAGAACTAACTACAAGTTTCTTTTATATATCTTCCCTCGTTTTCTCAGCAACCAAACAAATCACGAAAAAAAAAATCACAAAAAACACAAATAAACATAAAAAAGAAATAATAGACACGTTCTAAATAAATGAAAAGAGAAGAGATATATGTATGTATGTATGTATGTATGTATGTATATTGAGATTGAGATTGAGATTGAAAAAGTACCAAATTGCCAGCTCCGACTGTGCAGAAGCCATTGACGACGTCGACGATAACCAGACCGGTTTTAACGTCTCCTGACACAACCAAAGATTCCTGCTCCACCGGAAGCTCTTCCTTCAACAAATCAATCTTCTGCGACCTCACCATTCTTCTTCCTGTTCCTGATTATATAGGCCCCGTTTGGGACTTCAGATTTTTCCCTTTTTTAAAAACATCGCTCTTTATATATATATATATATATTTATAGGGTTCGCGCTCTTTCAAACGGATTTCGTGATTCAAAAGTGTTCATTGTTTTTTAACTAATTGGAACAGACTTTTTAAGTAATTTTTTGGTTTTTTAATTAAAATATGATGTAAAAAAATTAGTATATTTTGGATGATTTTTTAGTTTTTTATGAAAAGATGTGCAAAAAAATAGAGAAAAATAGAAATCTTTGACTTTTTTATATGAGTTGTTGACTTTTTAATTTTTTTAATAATTTTTTAACTTTTTGACTAAAAAAATTATTTGCCAAACGAAGCCTAAGATTATAATATTTATACATAAAAAAAAATTAAGAAGATTGGATATATAATTTTAAAAATAATTATTTATTTTTTAATTTAAATTTATTTAAATATATATAATTTATTAATTTTTTTAATTTTTTTATATAAACATTTTATTTAATGAATTTTAAAATATAAATGGTTTGTATAATGAAAATCAGCCCTAAAATTAACTTACTAAGACCATCTCCAACGCTGTACCAAATCTGATATCAAATTTGAATTTTGATGAAAATGATACTGTTCATGGCTCCAACCGTTCACCAAAGCTGGCACCAAAATGAGATTTCACCAAATCTTTCATCAGATCGACGAGGAAGAAATAAATTCACCAAAACACTGTTACGGACCGTTGGAGGGGGGACCCGGGTCGACCAACCGGTTGCCCACCCGGTTGACCAACCGGTCAACCAGTGAAAGGTTCAAACAGTTCAAGGAAAACAAGTTCAAACCGTAAAAAAAAAAAAAAAAAAAAAAATTTGCCTAACCGGTCGACCGGCCGGTCGACCAACCGGTCGACCACCCGGTCGTCCCGGAAAAAGTTCAAAAAGTTCAAAAAATTCAAAAAAAAAAAAAAAAAAAAAAAATTTTTGGCCTAACCGGTCAACCGGCCGGTCGACCGGCCGGTCGACCACCCGGTTGTCCCGGGACACATTTGGTGAAAGGTGAACCGTTGGAGCATCTGTTAAAAAATTTGGTGAAATGGGTCATTTTTTACTCAAATTTGATGAAAAATTTGAGTCACCGTTGGAGATGCTCTAAACTCAATTAATTTGAAAAAAAAAAAAAAGTCAAAATTTATCCTAAACATTAAAAAAATAAAATAAAAATATAAAGTAGCTTTTCTGTCTAGACTCCTTAGGTTGGGAGGATCTCCAGTCAAAAACTTAGGAAAAAGCCAAAATAAAAGAAAGCAATGTGGATGGATGTCGACGTGAATTAATGAATTTTAATAAATAAATAAAAAAACGAAGTGAATCTCTGGAAGGTTCACAGTCAGAAAGCAGTCGCTAGCTAGTTGTTTGAGACATAAAGCAATTTTTTTTCTTGAAAGCAAGCCTTTGACACCGTTCATGGAAGTTAAAAAATTCGGTTTTATATGATACGATATTTAAATGATTAGCGAAGTTTTTATAAAAATGAAATTAAAATTGATGTAGATTAAAAAAAAATTAAAAAAATTTATGTTACTCTATTAAATTTAGAAAAAATTAGTTTAGGATCTCTCTTCTATTTTTAGTAATGAAAAAGATCTATAATATTATTTTTTAATATCTAAGGTCCCTCAACCCTACACTCATATATCACAGAGAAATTTCACTCTCTCAAATCAAATCTAGTTTCTCTCTCTCTGCCTTTCCTATTTCATCTCTCTTTCTCTAAATCCAAACATCACTTGATCGAATCCTTAAATCTCTCTTCCGAAAACAAATCAAAATCGGAATCCAAACCCAAATTTGAATCCAAATCCAAATTCAGAGTCGAAATCGCATTCAAATTCATCAACATCGCGTAATTCTCTCCCTAAATCTGCAAAATCATCAACCTTTCATTGTAATTCAAGAACTACGACGACGCAATCTGATTGTAGTACCCCAGATTGTTCAGTTCCAGTTGGTTTTGCCAGAGAAGAGGTAACTTTTTCGGCAAGTAATCGATGAATTCAACCTCACTACCACCACCGCCCTGTTTTTGCTTCGGCTTCGGCCTCTAATTCCTTCTCGTGGGCTTCAACACAGCGAGGAAGAAACAATCGATTTCCTTGACAACCGCCGTGAAGTTCATCTTGTCGGTGACAGGTATTTTCTGGCAAACCTCGGTAGATGACTTGGGCTTCTTGTGATCAACAAGGTAAATGGTGATCTGGTTCGGAGATATTCCGATCTTCTAGCTTAGACCCGATTGAAAATTCTTGAAATCTTGCGAGGCTTCAATCCTCACACTACCCATGTTAATTTCTCGCTCACCGTCGTAGAACACCACCGGAAAATTCGCTCCGCCACAAGGCGATGGAAAGAGAGAAAGGTCCAGTGAAGGTAGGCACTTAAGGAAAGTAGGTCTCTGGTTTGTTTAAATTTCTCTGGTTGGTCTCTGGTTGTTCAAATTTCTCTGGTAGGTCTTTAATTTTCTTTGATTTCTAGTTTTTAACTCCAAATTTATTGTTCTTATTGTATTTATGGTTCTGACTTTGGATTTTCTCTGCATCAGCAATTTTTTCAACAAAATCAAAATTTCGCTAGAGAGAAACAGAGAATTTCTCTCGGTTTGATTTTTACTTTTCAACTCCAAATTGATTGTTCTTATTACATTTATAGTTCTGACTTTCGATTTTCTATGCATTAGCCTTTTTTTCAACAAAATTGAAATTTCTCTGGGTTTGAGAGAATTTCTTTGGAAGTCAATTTCTCTGAAGATAATTCTCTAGGAAGTCCAAAAAAATTCTTTAGATCGAATTTTCTCTAGATCAATTTGAAGGACCTTAGACATTATGAAAATATTACATATCCTTTATGCTATAAAATCTTAATACCAGTGACCCTAAAAAAAATCTCCTTAAATTTATGATATTTATTATACTTTTAAATTTAAAATAAGAGAGATTACTATAATTTATTCATAAATAATTGTCATTAATATTATTTTAACAATAAAATAATATATATTGCATTGAAATTGCTCCAACATTACTGATGTGCAATGGGTAGTGTGGAAGGTGAAAATTATCTCCACAGGAAAAGCGAGATGATAAGCATTATCATTTGCAATCTACGAAGGGAAACCACTTATCAGCGATCATGCCTGACCAGGGTTGGTCAAGAGGACCCTCCGACGATCAAATCAACATATTGATTGGCCATAAATAATAAAACAAATATGCCTATTGAATTGATCTTTTTGCGCCACCTCCGTTGTTGTCTGTTTGTCTATTTATAACTATTCTAGTTCAAACCTCTTCCGTTGAATCTTTATTTTGATCGTAGGGTTTTGCATGTTGGTCGAGCAACTTGCCAACTTGCTTTATGTCCTTGATCGTTGGATCTTCGACATTCGGATGGCTTAGATGATGTCAAGTAGGAGCGGCTAACTTGCTTCTCATTGTGTCTGGACGGCTTGGATGATTTCAGGTGGGAACGGCTAACTTGTTTCTCATTGTGTCTGTAGGATTAATTTGATCGGATAGTCCAGCTGCTTCCTAGGTTTAGTTTATACTATAGCCTTGTCAGATTTATGTTCCTACCGTTGGATGGGGCTTAATCCAACACTCCTCGTCCACTTCACAGATTCGTCTTTTAGAAGACTATCTTCTATTTTATCATATGTCTTTTGTTAGATGACAAGTTGTCTCCAGATATCCTTTGTGGGCTTATAGCAATGCATCTAGGCTCTTATCCTTTCTCTTGGTAGTAGTTGGGCTTCGGGCGTGGGTAGGGCTGAGCAAGGAATCCGTAAAATCCGTAATCCAATCCAGTCTAGTCCAGTCCAATCCGGTATGTTTGGATTGATTTTTTGAATCCGTGATTTGGTTCCAGATTGAAAAATTAAAAATCTGTAATCCACGGATCGGTTCCGGATTGAACTCCATAATTTCATATTGGAACCAATCCGAACCGTATACAAATAGCCTATATTTATATCATACACCATTCTGCATAGTATTTTCTCTTATTCCATATAAAACCTAAATCCAAATCTAAACCCGCGTAGTATCTTCTTTTATTACTTTTGTTGGTTGGTTTTTAGTTCTAATTTGTAATGGTCTAAATACTTATGGTGGAACGAGTTTTCTTATGATTGTTTAAATTCTAAAACAGTATGTTGCTATTATAGAAAGACATGTTTCTATTATAAAACTAATATGATGCTATATTTATATTTTTATGAAATTAAAATGTTCTATATATTTTTTTTCTTATTTAATTATGTGAATCCGTGGTCCTAAACCGATCCAATCCGTGTTTAAATGGATTTGTTCGGATTGGTTCCACAATTTAAACGGATTGGATTGGTTCCAATTTTTTAAGAACCGTAGATAATGGATTGGTCTTGATTTTATTCCAATCCGAACCAACCCAGACCATACTCACCCCTAGGCGTGGGCTCATATTTTTTTCCGTCCACAGATAGCTTTGACATTCAGTTTTTAATTTCCATGGAAGCATCATTTTAGTCCGTGGCAATAACGCCAACTACTAAAATAAGAAATATGTTTGACATCTCGATCCTTAATAAAAATTATACTTTTATATATAATGATGTGAAATGATAAGTGTCAATTTTGATTTGTCACATCATCAGGTGTATTTGAGGGTCTCAAATGTAGGTCTCTAGTATTACCAATAAAATAATAAGCATTCACACTCTGCTTGATCGATGAGAAAATAAAAGAAATTATTTGAATTTCTTACCTAGGTGAAAAAACAAAAAGAAATGATTTTGGTTTCTCACCTTATTTAGATAGATTGTGATTAAAAGAGTAATTTTGGCTTCTCACCAAATCTTACCACTTTTGGTGAAGTTTTGCATGATTTGGCTTTCCCACCATTTCTCTTCATTTCTCACTCACCATTACTCACCTCATGAATCATCCGAAGAAGTCCATTTCATTTCTTTTCTTTTCTTACAAAACTCCTCGATCTAAACTAGAGGTGGCAAATGGGTGAGTCAAAACGGGTTATACATCTAAAGTAATTCAACACAAACCTGTTTATTTAATAAATGGACTTAACGGATTGGGTTGAATTGGATACGAGTTGGACGAATGAACTCAACCAACCCATTTACCTTTTTTTCCATTTTTTAAAAAATTATTTTTCATTTTTTTTTTAATTTTAGAAGTAGTGATAGAAGTATACTAATTTATATGGAGTTAAATGGATACCCATGTCCAATCCATTTAAGTCCATTATTAATTTAAACAGATTAATATAAATTTTAAATCGGTATAATTGGACGGGTTCATGGAGTTGAATTAGATTTTTCACATTAGATTTGACCCCCCTAATCTAAACCCGAGTGTTAGTGTTTTATTGAACTAGAGACGGTTGCATCAAGGCGCCTGGACCCTCTGGAGTCAACTTTAGAGAAGTGTTCCTACAGGATATAAACACCTCGTTTTGCTTAAGAAAAAAATATATTTGTTGCAATTTTTGGAGGCATCTCGCTTCCTCTTCGTATTTTACCTTCTTTCCTTTCTCTCGTCATCCACCGCCTCCTTCCTCCTTTTTCTTGCTCCCTCGAACCCTAGATAAGGCCAATAAAATGAAAGTAAATTTTGAGAATCTCAATAAGAAAATGCCTACTTGTTGATCAACCAATCCTATATATTATGTTTTCAAATTAAACCCCCCTACATACACACACAAAATGTACAATTTCATCGAAAAATTGTCCAATACTCTGCAAATAACGTCATAATTCATTCAGAGGTGTTGGTGATAAAACACCAGAAAATACACAAAATAAAAGTTACAACAATTAATATAAGGGCTGAGGTACGGGAAATTCGCTCTCTTTAAGGAGATTCAAGCCCTCTGCAGTTAGGCAAAGCCTCACACCGGTGCAGCAGAAAAACCTTGATTTGTCCCCCCCAGGATACAACAGCCCGACTAAGTCGTATGGTTAACCAATACTGCACAATTGGTTAAACCCAAAGCTTTATCACACACACCCTTTTTATTTGCCTGATAATCTCACTCAAGACATAACAACACAACCAAGACTTCTTCTCTCTTCTTAATCAGATATGACACAAGTTTACTATATATAAAAAAAAAAAACTTGTTAGACGATGCCTTGGAGGATAAGAAAAATGATGATGACTTGGAAGACTTTGAATGGATAAGGCTGCGAAGACTTGGAGAAGACTTGGAGATGAAGACTTGGATGGATAAGTTTTGGTGACAAAGACCAAGACCAAGAAAGCTTACTTTGGAAGGAATGGATAGGAGACTTAGCTAGGAAGTCATGGAGACTAGGAAGACTTAGAGGAAGACAAAAACACATTATAATATTAAAATATCTGCTAACATTCCCCCACCTATTTTAATATTATAGGTAACAAAACTGAGATTATTAGGCAAATAAGGATATTATGCATCATGGTAGATGTGCTCTGCATTGAATCTCCATTAGTGAAACAATAATATCTACTCCAGAGCCAATAGTATGCTCAGCATTGAACTATGACTACTTAAGGGAAATAAATAATTATTGCACACACATAATATTCCAGGTGATCACAAAAGCTTTAAAAGCTAGCACGTTACGGCCTTGTGCGGTCCCAGGATTCATGAGTGTATTTGAGAATTAGCCCGAATCTCATAGGTAGCGGCCCCACTACTACACTCACATAGGTGAATTCTGTCAAGGGTGCTCCTGTAACTATGACACCCCACTCAATAAGAGCTACAGAAATTCATTAAGAGTTTTTTAATAACTCAACCTCTACAACGTTACAGGATAAATACACTTACATCATAGGGATGGGTAAAAATTAATTTAGTGCATTTCTCACGGCCATCATATGATCGTTTTTCTCATTAAACCCAGTTACAAGATCTCTGGTCCCTGGGTTGATTATCCTCATACATGGCTCCTGCTATATTAAATGGGCTTCAACCCCATCCCCCTCGATGTATTCCAGACTCTATCTCTTGCTAAGGCCTTAGTTAATGGATCTGCAAGATTATCACCAGATTTAATATAATCCACATTTATGATGCCATTATTCATATAAGATCTCACAGTACTGTGTTTTCTTCTGATAGGTCTGGATTTACCGTTATAATAACGGTTATTAACTCGACCAATTGCTGCGGTGCTATCACAATGAATCAATATAGGTGGAATCGGTTTTTCCCAACAGGAGATTTCATTTAACAAATCTCTCAACCAATTTGCTTCTTCACTAGCTATAGCTAAAGCAATAAGCTCAGCCTCCATTGTTGAATTAGCAATAATGGTTTGTTTTTTCGATTTCCAACTTATAGCACCACCTCCCAATGTAAATAAGTAACCAGTGGTTGATAATGAATCACCTGACAAGGTATTCCAATCGGCATCACTGTAACCTTCAAGTACTGCAGGAAATTTATTATAAAACAAGCCATATTTTATGGTACCAGATGAATATTTCATAATACGCTCAATGGCTAACCAGTGATCACTGCCAGGCTTGCTAGTAAACTTGCTAAGTACTCCAACTGCATAGGCAATGTCAGGTCTAGTACAGTCAGTCGCATAACGCAAGCTACCAATCATACTAGCATATTCCTTTTGATTAATTACATCCTCATCATTTTCAACAAGAAATAAACGCACATGAGGATCAAAAGGAGTAAGTACATGCTTGCAGTTATAAAAATTATATTTTCTCAAAATTTCTCAACATAATGCGACTGATCAAGAAATATACCATCACAAGTTTTGGTAATTTTCATTCCCAAAATATAATTAGCCTCACCAAGATTTTTCATATCAAAATGACTACTAAGCATATTTTTAGTTTCCACGATGGTATGCAAATTAGAGCCAAATATAAGTAAGTCATCCACATAGAGGCTGATAATCACATGTGAATTCTTTTCAGATTTATAGTAAATGCATTTATCCCATTCATTCGTTTTATAGCCATTCTCAATCATGCAGGAATCAAATTTCTCATGCCACTGTTTAGGGGCCTGTTTTAAGCCATAAAGAGATTTAACTAGCTTGCACACTTTGCTTTCTTGACCAGGTTCTACAAAACCCTCAGGTTGATCCATATAGATTTCTTCACCCAGGTCTCCATTTAAAAAAGGCTATTTTAACATCCATTTGATGAATTTTTAAATCATGAATTGCAGCCACTGCAATTAATAATCTAATGGATGTAACTCTAGTAACCGGAGAAAATGTATCAAAAAAGTCAAGATCTGCTTGTTGTTTAAAACCTTTTGCAACAAGCCTTACTTTATATTTATCAATAGTTCCATCCAGTTTAAGTTTTTTTCTCAAAACCCATTTACAGCCAATAGTTTTACAACCTGGTGGTAAATCTACTAATACCCAAGTTTTATTGGATAATAATGATTCCATCTCATCATTTACAGCCTCGTTCCAAAAAACAGAGTCAGGAGATGCCAAAGCTTCTTGTAAAGTTAATGGAGTTTCCTCCATATTAAAAACATGATAATCAGGGCCAAAATCTTTTTCTATTCTGGCTCTTTTATTCCTTCTAGGTTCAAAAACTATAGGATCTTGGTTTTGTAAAAGAGGAGTAGAGGAACCAGTTTCAGATAAAATATTTTCTTGATAATTTTGACCCCCACCATTTTAGATTTAAAAGGAAATTTTTCTTCATGAAAAATTGTATCTCCTGATTCAAAAATTATTTTGTTTTCAAAATCAAAAAATCTATAGGCTGTACTATTTGTTGCATATCCAAGAAAAGCACAAGTGGCAGCTTTCACACCTAATTTAGGTTTTTTAGGGTCCACAAGTCTAACAAAAGCTAGACAACCCCAAACCCTCAAATATCTCAAATTTGGCTTATGCCCTTTCCACAACTCAAAAGGTGTAATTTTTATTTTTTTATGTGGCACTCTATTTATGACATAACATGCAGTTAAAATTGCTTCTCCCCACAAATTTGAAAGAGCACCTGCTTCAATTAGCATAGCATTTGTTAAATCAGTTAAAATTCTATTTTTCCTTTCTGCTACACCATTAGATGCAGGTGAATATGGTGGAGTAGTTTCATGGATTATTCCCAAAGACTGAGCAAACGAGTTGAATCCAAAAGATTCATACTCCCGGCCTCTATCACTTCTATATGTTTTAATTTTTTTACTGAATTGATTTTCAACTTCAAGAAGGAATTCTTTAAATTTTTCAAAAGCATCACTTTTATTTTTCAACAAGTATACATAAGTGTATTTTGAAAAATCATCAATAAAAGTGATAAAATATCTATTTCCACCACGTGTTAAAATGCCTTCAAAGTCACATAAATCAGTGTGAATTAATTCTAACAATTCAGTATTTCTTACCACACTTTTATGAGGCCTTTTAGTTATTTTTGCTTGACTGCAAACTTCACATTTCTCAAACTTATTTGTTAGTCTGGGAATTAATCCTAAACTACTCATAACTCCCACATATCGGCTATTAATATGACATAGACGAGCATGCCAAGAATTCATAGAAGACAGCATGTAAACAGAAACATGTGCTTTCTTATTCTCAACATTTAATTTAAACATTCCATCACAGGCATACCCTTTTCCCACAAATATGCCTTTTTTAGTAATTATATATTGGTTAGATTCAATAGTCTGTTTGAAACCAGCTTTGTTGAGCAAATAACTTGACATCAAATTTTTTCTCATGGACGGTGTGTACAACACATCTTTTAAAACAAGCACACGTCCAGAGGTAAAATTCAGCTCAACATCCCCACACCCGAGCACCTTGGTTAAACTGGAGTCACCAAGCATAACAGTCCTCTCCTCATTAAAAGGAGTGAAATCTTTGAACCAATCTTTATCATAACAGACATGCCTATTATCACCAGAGTCTGCCCACCACTCTTCCACAGATTGAACCATAAAAATATCTGTGATCATAGCCACAAATAGTTCCTCGGTAACATTAGCCTGTGGTCAAGGCTGTTGTTTCCGAAATTTGCAAGTTCGAGCAATATGCCCACTTTTGCCACACACAAAACATGTCACATTTGTCAAATCTTGTGAATGGGGTTCTTGGTTCCATTTTTTTTGCCTCGGGTAATTTTTATTTTGTGGTCTTCTAGTATTTTTCCAAATTTTCTTAACTGGCTTCAAATGACTATTTTTATGAAATCGACCTTTATGTAAAGTATTTCCAGAAGTTAAATTTACCTTTGCAGTGGAATGCTCTTGTGTCATAAGAGCATCTTGTCCTCGTGCTTCCTCCTCCACCCGAATCCGTGTGATTAGAGTCTCCAAGGACGTCTCTTTTTGCTTGTGGCGCATTGACTTCTGGAACTCCTTCCAAGATGATGGAAGTTTGTCAACAATATCTGCTACAACAAGATTGTCTCCAATTTTGATGCCTTCAGATCTCACTTCAGCCACTAGCATCTGAAAATCTTGAACTTGCTCCACCACTGATTTTCCATCTATCATTTGATAGCGGAAAAAGCGGCTTGCAGCATATTTTTTAGCGCCTGCTTCTTTAGTGTCATATTTATTCTGCAAGGCTTTCCAAATTTTCTTGGCAGTGGTGTAAGTAGTATCATAATAATCATAAAATTGATCTGAAAGACAATTCAAAAGATAGTATCGACAATTATACTCATCTGTGTTGTATTTTTCAATTTTTTCAAGATGAGCAGCATACTCCTCGTCGGTCATCTCTTCAGTGGGGACTTTGCTTGGATTTTTCTCGGTCAGGATATAGGCCACCTTGAGGAGACTGTGGTAGAAAAGCACCTTGCCTTTCCATCTCTTGAAATGGACTCCCTTGAACCGGAAGGGCTTGTTGAGATCGCCGGTATTCTCGTTGGGCTTCTCCAGTACTGGCTCCATGAACTTTTGCTACTTGAATCTCCTTAAAATTGTTGGTGATAAAACACCAGAAAATACACAAAATAAAAGTTACAACAATTAATATAAGGGCTGAGGCGGGAGAAATTTGCTCTCTTTAAGGAGATTCAAGCCCTCTGCGGTTAGGCAAAGCCTCACACCGGTGCAGCAGAAAAACCTTGACTTGTCCCCCCCAAGATACAACAGCCCGACTAAGTCGTATGGTTAACCAATACTGCACAATTGGTTAAACCCAAAGCTTTATCACACATACCCTTTTTATTTGCCTGATAATCTCACTCAAGACATAACAACACAACCAAGACTTCTCTCTTCTTAATCAGATATGACACAAGTTTACTATATATAAAAAAAACTTGTTAGACGATGCCTTGGAGGATAAGAAAAATGATGATGACTTGGAAGACTTTGAATGGATAAGGCTGCGAAGACTTGGAGAAGACTTGGAGACGAAGACTTGGATGGATAAGTTTTGGTGACAAAGACCAAGACCAAGAAAGCTTACTTTGGAAGGAATGGATAGGAGACTTAGCTAGGAAGTCATGGAGACTAGGAAGACTTAGAGGAAGACAAAAACACATTATAATATTAAAATATCTGCTAACAAGAGGCAATTTGGAATCCCATACAAAATCCGCCAATGAAGCGAACCAAAAGGCTTGGTACAGCCTAACAAGTCTACAAATCTCTAGCAGCTGAAGTAACGCAACCCTCTCGCAAGTCGCCGAGACACAACCCCGACAAGGGTGTTTATGAAAATTATAGGGAAGAATTGTCAAATTTATCATGTTTCTAGATCTATAGTTTTGGGAGAGGAAGAAGAAGAGAAAAACAAAGAAGAGGATGAGAGATGGGGTTAGAGGAGGACAGTAGGGAAGGAGAAGGAAGAGAAAGAGGGGTGAGAGCTCCAACAGTCTTCATTTGTTGGCTTCGTTGATAGCGGTCGCAGAGGACATTGGCAGTCATCGACGATGTCAGCAAGGATGGTGTGTCAGCCTCTGTCGTCCTCTCGCTCCCCTCTCCCATTACGTAGAGCTCACTTTTCTTTTCTTTTTTGGTTTCAGTACACACAACACAACGACGTCATTTTGTATACTTCATGAAGAAATCACACTTCAGAGAATCCAAACGCTTTGTCCAGTCCCAATCAAACACACATCACACATACTACCGAAAAAGGGAAGGAAAATTACATTAATAACCTGGAAGATTTCTTCAATTATCAAGACACTTCTTGAGTTTATGACAAACTTCTGACACCTCCTCTCATCTCAAAACACGATCAATCAGTGGTAAGTTGGATAAAAAGGAAGTCTCCGTTAATAGAGAAGAAGAGAGGGAGGAGATGAAGGGAGAGGGGAAACAATATAAAGCATAAAATGGGTTGGGGGCTATATATATGAGGGGAAATTAATAATTTCATTATGGTGCATGTAATTTTACATTATTTGTTAACTCGATTTCCTTTTTTTTATTTTTTAACATATGTATGTTGACTCGGTTAATCTTGTCAATTAACCTTGTCGTTAATGTAAGAGAGATTTGTGTAATTACAATAAAATTATGAGGCTTATTATAATATTAAAAAAAAAAAAAAAAACAACAACAACAACAACAACACTACTCAAGATAAGTCAATGTAATTTACCTATAATTTTATATTACCTAAATCGAACGTGGGGTACCGGAGGAGATCCAATACCCGCACCGTCCCAAAGCGGGTGTGAGTGAGAAAAATGACTCTCTTGAATCTTCATTGGGCCGGGAAAGAAACCCAGCCGTTCAGGGTAGGGCAAGCCAACATTACCAACCCAAGAGACACATCATGTAGCTTGACAAGAGTGAGAAAAATGCCTTCCTTGAATCTTCATTGAGTCAAGAAAAAACCAACCCGTTCAGGGTAGGGCGAGCCAATATTGCCAACCCGAGAGACATCATGTAGCATGACATGATAGAATTACACATGTAGCTTTCTTTTTATTCGGTAGGACAGTTGCCAACTCAACAGCTACTAATGTAACTCAAGGCTTCAATGGGCTGTGTAGTACAGTTTTTATAAGGTGATTATCACTTATTTTAATTTGGAAGTTTGTATTAGACTGTTTGGTATAACTTTTACTTATAACTTATTAGATAGAAATAACTTAAATAAACTGGAAAAAAAAAAACTAAAGTTGCGTTTGGTAGAGTTTTGTAAATATGATTTGAGAATATGAGTTATATTTTAAGTTTGTGAGTTTTGGAATTATGATTTGAGTGTAGAAAATTTGTTTAGTTATGAGTTTTGAAAAGAATTTTAAATTGAGTAGGAAATTTTTGATGTGACATGTGATATTTGATACAAAAACTAACAAATCATAATCAAACACACAACTCAAAATTCTATACAAAACTCATAAAAAAAATTTCAAAAATTCAGAAAATATTTTTTATTTAATATATAAAACATAATATGTGTCAATTCCAAAATAAATAAATAAATTTCACTAGCGGGGACGTCCTGTGGGACATCCGGGGGGTCGACCGGGGAGGACATCCGGATGACAGAGTTTTCAAAGCAAAGCGTAGAATTGATTTTTAAAAACCGTAAACAAACACGCAACTCAAAAACACACCTGGAATCACATTTCCAGAACACAACCAAACAGAGCTAATTATTTGAAAACTGGAGAAAGGGTGTTTTTAGTTTCTACTTTCTGATTATCAATTTTTAACTGAAAAAAAAAAAAAAAACACCTCCACCAAACAAGGTGAATGAATGCTCTTACTAAGGCCATGTTTGGTTCATGAATTCAAAAAATGATTTGAAAAAGAAATGAAAAAAGATTGATGAAATATGAATAAAATATAATTACATTTCACTTACTTTTACACACTTTCCTTTTTCTTTCGAAATCTCCCTCTAAATTCATGAACAAAACACAACCTAAAGGAGCCCATAATGTTACGGCACACAACTGAGGTTATTCTCTCCATTTATTCTTATTGCACTTTATTTATTTAATCTAAATTTTACAGTATTTCTAATTATTACAATATTGTAATAGTTAATCCTAACATTAATGGTTTGCTTCTGTAACAAGATGGATGCTACCACTCCTAAGTACTCAAAAAAAATATCCTAACATTAATAATCTTAACTTATAATGATGGAATGAATATCAGGGTTGACCATAGTTTAAATTGATTCAATTTAAAAATAAACTAAGGACTAATTTATTATTTATGATTCTATGAAATTTAAAACTAACCCAAATAATGAAAATTTTAAAACGAAACCAGACCAAATCACTAAAGCGGTGAAATTAAAATCAGAATCATAGTTTTTAAAAACATAAGAATGGTTTAAATTATTGTTTATAACTAGTTCTACCCTATCTAAGAACAGATTTGCAAAAATAGAAGGTTACAGCTTATTGTATATATTTGAATGTTTGCTGTAAATAACAAATTATATATATATAAGTACATATAAATGGTCTAAAACTAAATCTGTAACCATAAAATCACAAACCATACCATGCATTGAATGACATGCTTTGAAAATGGGACAAAGGAAGAAGACTCAGAAGAAATTACCTCTCTCTTTCACCATGCTTGGTATATTGAAGAACCATCTCTTTCCCTCCATATTCCCCCAGTTGCTTAGTATCCCTCAGTCCTCCCCTTGCTATATAAACAAGAGCACCGTCTTTCTAATAAAAATGATCAAGAAACCTCCACACAAAGATGTGCTTTCCAAAAGCTAACTCACCAATAGTCTAAGAGAACCTTTCTTACTTATGAACAAAGTTACAGCTTCAATGAAATTGTGAAAGGGACTTATTCTTTATATAGAAATTACAGTTAATCAATGCTCAAAACAGTGTAGTTTTGTATCACCAAGCAAGGTATGATATTTCCTGTTTCCTAATAGACGAACCTTGCTTCTTGTTATGCCCAAGCACAGTCTGAACTCACAGTATTTTAGGGTTAAAAGTACAAGATACTCATGGTATTTATGCTTACAGCAACTAACATACATGTGAGTCAATTCCTGATATACAACATAACACCTTATGATTAAAAGGTACCTCGACAAATGTTATACGTTATGTAGACATTAGTGGACAAGCTGGGAAGAAAGAAAGAAAGAAAAAGAGGATATCTCATTTGTCTTTGTTGGGATCTTGTGGGAGATGTAAACCCATTAGCCCCAGCAAATTGGAAGCTGGACCAGGTAGTCCTTGTTGAGAAGAAAAGGAATCCAGAAAACTCTTCACAAGGTTCACATCCACATCCACTGGAGTAAACTCCTCATCCATGCCTTCCGTGGCATTTGATTTTCCATGCACATCTATGGCTTCCTTGGCGTTTGATGTTCCCTACGTTTTCAAGTTTAAGCAATACATACTAAGTAAAAGTAGACAAGCCAAAAAGAAAAGAAAAAAATTCACAAATCTAAAATATGAGGGGGCAATGTAATGAAATTATAAAATTAAATAAAGCAGAAACATATCACAGAATATGACATTTTATTAGAGTTAAAATTTATGATCCCAATCTGTTTGCCTGTCTTGCATATAGAGCAATGAGACGACATTCATTTGGCCAAAGTGGCCAAAACCAAGTGTAGATAAAGCTCAGTTGAGTTGATTTTGGTTCTCCATGAAAATGAATCCAAAGAGAGAACTAACCTCATTTTTATTCACAGACTCTGCACGAACAAAACTTTTGTCAAGTGTAGTAGTCTTCAGTTCCTCATTCAGAGCATCAGAATAGGAACGCATGAATGTATCCCCTTCCTCCTCATTATTCTTGGAAGGCTCCATATCGCTTCCATCTTCAGACTCATCTACAGGTTTTAATATTTATGCAATCATTAGAACAGAATAAATTAAAGAGGAAAACAATTTTTGTAAGTTGAACTTAAGAACAAATAATTATAAACCAAGAACTATGAGACTCACAGACTATGAAGTACCAACACTTAAAAACAAGTGTCGTATCCGTGTCGGACACACGGACACTTCGAGGACACGCAGACACTTCGGGGACACGTATAAGACACACTACATGGCGTGTCCTCTTATTTAATTAATTTATTTTAAGGGGACACTTCAGGAACACATTAGGGACATGTTAAATAGTCTTTTTCCCTATTTTATTTAGTGCTTTTGATGAATGTTGAATGTCTATTTTTTTTTTTTTTTTCTTAGATTTAATTACTTAATAGATCATCCATAAAAAAAGATATAAACTGTAAATATTAATTTAAAAGTGCTTTAAAAAAAATAGAATTAGAGTTAGTTTTGTTAATATTGATTGTTTGTAGATGTAATATTAATCTAGATAGCACCTTTTTAGAGGTTTTTCATGGTGTCAATAACCACACCCGCCAACGTCGACGCTCGAGCCGAACCCCTCGCCAAGCCCAAAGCAAATCTAACACCCCTTTTGGTTGAACCCAATCAACCCCAAAGAGTGAGCAAACGAAACCCCACAAATACAAAGCCACCGATCAATGAAGAAACAAATGGTTCACAGACTCCGCATCAGCATAACACATACAACACTGATTCACTAAAACATGCCCCCGCTGCATCAAATTATCCAACGTAAGATTCCAACCTAAGGCTACCGTCCACATGAAAAAAGCAACCTTAGACGGAACACCCCAGTACCCACACACTTTTCCATGGAAAGATTCTGCCACAGTCCCCCACCAAACCCCAATATAATGATGCTATTGTGAACCAGCCCTTTGCCCCCACCCCATTCCACACCATGACATCTTGTCCCACCCTAATAGTCCCCAAACCATATAAAAAACCTCACAACTCCACCAACTGATAAAGACGAATTCTTGTATGTAAAGGTCACAAATAATTTCGAGCCCTCTGCATTAATGTATTAGCGTAGTAATTTTCACATACAAGTCAAGCAATTATCATCTTGGAGTAAAGAAATTTTACTATGAAAAACACACCCCCCAAAAAAAAGGCAATTGTACTAAGGCCAAGTTTGGCATCTACTATATAATCCATCTTTTTATCTTTTTATCTTTTTTTCCATCACATCACCTCTCTACTTTTTTGCACATCTTTTCGTAAAAAGACAAAAAGTGCACTTTTTTAGGACACCCCAAACCAACCCTAAGACAAAGCTTGTAGCATAGACAAACAACGAAAGCAACTTCTTTACACTCTCCTTTTTATTGTTTCTTTCAAGAAAAAAAAAAATTTGTTTAGCTCATTTGCCTCGCTTAAAAGCTTGCAATGCTTAGACTGTTTTAAGACAAAAAATAAATCCACTAGGAAGAAGTTAAAAGTGGCACCAATTGAAAATAAGATGAGGGAAACCCGTTTGAGATGGTATGGTTTTGTCCATTGTAGGAGTCGTTTAATCTACGCAAAGGTGGTAAACAAATAGAGGAAGACCAAGGAGAACTTGGGTTGAAGTAACAAGAGAGGTCATAACTATCTTAACTGACAAATGGCTATAAATAAAAACCACTAGGAGGGAATGGATATATAGAGCCAGACCCATATAATTGGGACAAAAGCTTGTCGAGTTGAGTAAGGGGTGTTATGGGCCCTAAACAATGGAGAAGGGTTGTTTTGGAATTACCATATTACTAACCAGCACTGGTAGCCTATCAGTTAAGAGGGCAAACTCAGTGGCAAATCATAAATACAGACTTCTAGGGTTCAACTGTCGCAGGAGTCTTCGTAACTTAATCAACACATGCGGCTTGTGGGTGATTAAAGGCATCTGGAGATTACTCTACATGGGTAGATTGAAAGGACCCTTCCTTGGGGAGGTTCCTCATCATCAAAAAATGAAAAATGGAATTTCCATATACTTGTGTTGAGCATTCAAGGGAGAAAAGGTTAGGGCTTCTAAATTAAGACTTTCAAATGAAGAACCAATGTTGTTAATCCTATATGGTTTTGTCTATTGTAGGAGTTGTTTAATCTACGTAAAGGTGGTAAACAAATAGAGGAAGACCAAGGAGAACTTGGGTTGAAGTAACAAGAGAGGTCATAACTATCATAACTGACATATGGTTATAAATAAAAACCACTAGGAGGAAATGGATCCATAGAGCCAGACCCATATAACTGGGACAAAGGCTTGTCGAGTTGAGTAAGGGCAAGGGGTGTTATGGGCCCTAAACAATGGAGAAGGGTTGTTTTGGAATTTCCATATTACTAACCAGCACTGGTAGCCTATCAGTTAAGAGGGCAAACTCAGTGGCAAATCATAAATACAGACTTCTAGGGTTCAACTGTCGCAGGAGTCTTCGTAACTTAATCAACACATGCGGCTTGTGGGTGATTAAAGGCATCTGGAGATTACTCTGCATGGGTAGATTGAAAGGACCCTTCCTTAGGGAGGTTCCTCATCATCAAAAAATGAAAAATGGAATTTCCATATACTTGTGTTGAGCGTTCAAGGGAGAAAAGGTTAGGGCTTCTAAATTAAGACTTTCAAATGAAGAACCAATGTTGTTAATCCTATATCGACTAGTGTATCGATTTTTCCATTGGTATGGTACATACATTTCAATTTTGATCAGTATGAATATTGTATCAAAAACATTTATATTTACTTGGAAAAAAATTTGATGTACATAATATGACATTCAACACCATACATTTTAGCATAACAAAGACTAGCTGTAACGAATAGTTTTAGGGTTGGCCTACGCTTGAAGATCCATCTCTAGAGCAAAGACTAGGCATGTTCTGCTTTAACCATTCAAATAATAAGCTATACATAAATGCATTAACTATACAATAATATCCATATACATATCAACAAATCAAGTGAATTATACAACAATGTTCGGTTTTTAGCATAATATTTCATGCATATAATGTAATCATATAGATTTTGTTTCTTAAGCTCCAAATGCACTTTTAACAAGGTAAAGCCCCAGGTACATCATACATTTTCCGAGTAAAACTAAGGAAAAATAAATTGGAATATAGTTCATATTGCACCGCATTGTATACTTCAAATGCATCCTAGAGCAAGTCTTCAAAGTGATAATAACGACAACTGTACAAATATCGTTATGACAATGCTGCTTAATAAGACACACAACATTTTCTCTAGACTTCTATTAATGTTAGTGTTACCAATCAAACCAAATCTAGAAGAGATCCCTAGAGTCTAATGAACAACAAACATAATACACACTTCTTGAAGAAGCGGAAATGGGAGACCGAACTGTAGGCAATCCTCCACAGTGTGTCGTCGATCTCACAATTTCCATTCCCAACAGGGCCGGCCTGCCTTCCCCAAGACCCAGCCCTTGGGGAAGGCAAGGAGGACGACCACCTCAACCCTTTTGCTTTCTATTGTTTTTTAATAGAAGAAGAAATTAAGAGGTAAAAATTTATTCCCATAGTTCCTCGCATCTCCCAAAGTTATAACTGAATCACAAAATCCTCAAAAAGCAACCATTGCTGAAAATTTTCTCTAAAATTGTTATCGATTGAAATTTTCAGAGTAAATAGAAAGGCTAGAACTCAGGTAGGTTAAACTCAATCAACCTACACCGGACTCGATTTGTTCAAGATAGGGCAAGAATTTTACTTCTGTAAGCCAAACTTAGGCAAAAATTAATTAGCCCAAATTAAATTCGAGTTGGATTGGACATAGTCATTGGGCAGCTCAAGCTAACTCGCACCCAACTTCTCAGGTTATACATATTATGTATTATGTACATACATATACATAACATGTGTCTTGTAGCCACTTGTTAGATTAATAAATAAATAAAAAAGAATTCAAGCCTAGCCACTTGTTAAATCTTTCATCTGGATCAAATTCCCATTTAAAAGAAAGTTTTTTTCTTGTATGTCCGAAGCAACCATTACCAGTGCCAACATCTCACCTCCACACATCCCATTGTCTGACCTCTGGTTCTCCACCCCCACCCCCTATTAGAGATTAGGTTTCCAATAATGTTCTGATTTAGTTTCCTATTTTAAATTAAGGTTTCAATCCAATAAATATTAGGTCTTTACATTGTAATCTTAGCTTTGAGAATAATAATATTGAGTTAGCTAATTAAAAACCTAATTAAACAAAGATGGGTTAGCTCAAGAGTATATAACAGTTAAAAGGTGTACCAAAATCCATATCAGACGAGGACCCTTCTCCAGTATCCACATTGCTTCTGGTGTCTTCTGGAGCTTGGCATCCCATTACTGACTTGATGTCTTCCATAAAACGATCCACATCAAAGCCCACAGCTTCTGGGTTTCTTCAATAAAGATAAGCAAAAAAATTATATATATATATAAATTGTTAAATTTGGCACATATGACATGAAGCTTGAAATCAGAATAGGCATCAATGCTTCAAATTTGATTTGACTACCACACTAACCGCAAGTAACTATGGCATTTTAATCAGTTGCAGCTGAAGATATTATTG
The DNA here is from genome assembly GCA_036172215.1 of Camellia granthamiana. NCBI lineage: Eukaryota > Viridiplantae > Streptophyta > Magnoliopsida > Ericales > Theaceae > Camellia > Camellia granthamiana. The sequence continues at coordinate 130,035,714 of CM069910.1, forward strand.
ACTCTATAGCCCTATAAGGAAGAAGGTACTACTTAAAACAAAAACTGGTTCATCCCACTAATAATACATGCTAATGTTTCTTGTAGCTGCAGGTTGACCAGGTAAGAAAGGCAATTACGCAAATCAACAGAGTTTTCCAATCAAAACAAAAATCAGATTTCATCTTTATCCTGCTCAATGTAGTTATGCATTGGTCGCTACAGCCTGCACAGGCCATGACATCCCACATCAACATACCGTCGGGAGATGAATCCAAAAAGTCCATCTTAGGCCCAATCTGAACCATTTTAAAATTTCCTTTTATCCCCTACATCTTTGAACAACAATTTTCAAACTCAAAAATCTACTAAATTTAACATGAAAAAAAAAAAAAAAAAAAAAAGAAGAAGAAGAAGAAGAAAGTTAACGAAAGTCTTGATAGCTAATCTTGAAATAAATGTTCAGAATGGCATGGAACAAATATATACATGGTAGGAAACATATTTTTTGCCAGTTTATTTCAATTTATTTACTTGATTGGGTTTAGATTTTCATTTCTAAGCTAGTCTATTTACCTCAAGGTTGGAAATTATGTTGTCGGTAGAGTCTGGCATGCATTTTGGAGATTTTTTTGTCCTACCAATGGTGACTTAAAAACCAACATAAGAAATATATCTCATACTGAATTGTAGTTAAACGTTTAATAAAATTCAGTGTCATTAACAGAAAACATTGATTTATTAGACTCAGTGTCAAAAATGCTTCTCTATATTATTCATGGAAATCATCAGAACACTCCTCCCTCGTCAAATTTAAAATAAAAAATAAAAAATCTTGGTTCCAAAATCATGTTCATTAACATCCATTAAACCCCCTCAGCACCGCAACCACACTGGCATGCATTACCACAATTAAAACTTTGCACACAATAGCAAAGGAAGAAATGGTTAAAGAATTTCAGTATAGAATACATGGGAAACACAGACTAACCTGTTTCCAGGAACTTCTGCTCCCTTATAGCTTGACATCTTATGGACAAATGCTTGCATGGATTTTGCTATGTCTCCAAGACCAAAATCATCTGAATTTTTGTCAAATGAGGGACCAGAGTCCTGCTGCTCTTTTGACTTCTGTTTGCCGTTATGTTTTGAATTATACAGTTCCATCTCCTTCTGTCTCTCAAGAAGAGCAGCATTCAGTTCATCCTCCCCATTGTAGAGCCATGAATCGTCGTCTGAAGAAGGAAGCACCTGACCCCTAAAATCATCAGCTGAATAGGGGAGAGCAAGAATCTCATCTATACGTCTCACTGGGGCACTCATCATTTCACTGCAAACATACTCTCATCTCAGTATTAGTAGTATTAGTAACAAAAAGTACTCAAAGTTGCAGTAGTAGCACCTATAGCAGTAGCATTAACAGGTGTACAAGCAGGTAGCAGAAGAATAAATTATAACTGTAAGGCAATAATGAATGTAATAATTGTAGTCTGTGTTACATTTCCATTTGCTTCAGAGGAAACATCCAACAATATATGTTACATTGGGTGTGAGAGTATCTGTCCAAGTGTCAAATAAGATTTATTTAATTTTCATGTCAAATACACTGGAACACAACTAGATTTCAGAAATTTTTAAATACTTTATATTTTTGAAGGTAAAAATCCAAGTAGCATAGACACGGACACGTGACGTGACATGATACGGACACGCCAACATGTCGATTTTCAAAAAATGTAGGACACGATACGCTTGGAACATGTAAAAAATTATATTTTTATAAATTTATTACATGTGAAATATATGAATAGTTTATTCAAAAGTGATGGAGAAAAAAAAAATAACCACAGCAACATAACACTAATTAAAATTAAAAAACCATATTCCATAACTTAAACATCACAATATCATTCACATAACAATTATAATCTACAAAATGCAAAACTATTGTTGAATGTAGAAATATACATGATATATTCATCTTATAAATGTTTCAAAGCATATTTAGAGTGAATAAGTTGTATTCCAAAGAATGTTGAACATTGTTATTATGAAGATACTCATAACATAGGTCGCGTTTAGAAGGTTCAAGAATTGTCTGAGAAGTATCCATTACTATGAATTACATTTTTAATTAAGACACGTTGAAAAAGTGTCGGACACTCGTTTTAAGAGTGTCCGCAAGGTGTTATGTCTAACAGGACGTGCCTCCTCTATAGAAATGTCCATGCTTCTTAAAATGATGTTTACAAACTAAAACGGAGCTCTTTATGTATAAAATAAAAGTCTAATATGTTACATAGTCAACTCAACTAGTTATGCATATTTATTGGGTGTATGTCCAAACAAGCATATCGGATGCATAAAGTGTCATAGGCCCAACCAAGATGTGTATTTTACAAATTTAGAAAAATTCATGTAGCATAACCAATAACTAAGAGAAAATGGATAAGGGAAAGTACTCATGGAGTGAACGGGGCTAGACATCTTCTCAATCATAAGTCTGAACATCTTTAATTTTAAACGAAATTTACTACAGCTGATTTAATAAAAAGGAACAGATATAATAAAAAGGAACACTACCACCTATGATTTCAAGAACTTCTGAATACTTAACAAACAAATGAGATTGGTGTTGACCCAAAAGAAAAGTTAGAGGTTTCCAGTGATATTTACAAAATGTACTTCACTAAACCAAAAAAAAAGAAGCATATACCTGGCTTTAGAATACAGAGAACTGTTTCTGTAATACTCTTGTGCATTCTCCATCAGGCGGCGATATTCCTTAGACCCTGGAAGTAGCCCATCAAAATACCCACTCCTCTCCAAACTCTCCTTAAAAGCCTCCCACGCGGTCCCCTTCCCTTCCAACCCCTCCCGCTGCTGCCGCAACCGATACATCATCTCAAACCCACAGGCAATCTTCATCCCCAATTCCGCCTCCACATAAACACTTGTGTCGCTCCTCGGTGGCATTGGGTAACACTTGGGTGCCTGAAAAGTCTGCTGAACCAATTGCGCGTACATTGCTCTGGACATCCTCACAGACACTTGAACAATCTCTTCCCCACTCCCATTGCTCAAAAACTTGTCCATTTTCGAAGCATACTTCATTGAATCGATGTCGCGGTCATAGAACGCCTCCACCGCCAAGGAAATCAAGCATGGCTCGTGCTTCAACACCTGTGCTACAGATACAGGAACCCTAACCCTAACCATATGCATATTCTGCCTGGCTCTCTGAGGATAGTCTCGAATTCGATTATTGATTGCAGACTGAACAGAATCGGAAGCTCTAGATTGATCTGCAGAATTGATTAGATAGGTTAAGGACTGGGAAAGGGTGGGAGTTGAAGGGAAGCGGGTGGTATCGATGATGTGTAAATGGGCACGACGAATGAAGACGCGGTTGGTGCTGTTGTCGGGGTTGAGCCAGCGGGGGAGGTGGAAGGCGGCCTCAATGAGGAGGAAGTCACCATCGGTGTCCCAGACACGAATTGAAAGGTGAGGGAAGTGGAGGGAGACTTGGAAGAGTAAGAAGACGACGAACCACTCGTCTTCGAGGTTGTCTCCGAATCGTACCTTGCCGTGGAGGTGGGGGAAGAGTTGTTGTTGTTGGTGGTGGTGTTGGGAGGAGCAGATGCAGGTGGAGGTGGCGGTGGAAAGGGAGAGAGTGAAGGGCTCGTGCTGCCATATGTAGTCGGAGGTGTAGGGAGAAAGAGAGTGGAGGATTTGGAGGTGGAGGGATTGGAGTTGGGTGGTGGTGGGGTTTTTTGGGGATTGAGAATTGTTAGAGGAGAAGTCGAGGAAGATAGAGTAGAAGACGGTGTCGTCGGGAAGTCTGGAGTTATTCTGTGAGAATATGGACGTCGAGGGGTCAGTGGCCTCTGCTGTTCCTGTTCCTGTTCCTGTTCCCTCCATAATCGCCTCACTGCTTCTATTGAAACGACCTGTAAATTTATTCGACAAGAGATGGGTTTACACGAGTGATATAATTAATTTATGAGTAATGTTAGAGATGATGAAAAAAATGTTATGAAAATGATTATGAAATTTTTTTTTATTTTTGGATTATATTTATAATAAAATATTATATATTAATTAAATGGTGAAAAATTTTCATAATGTATTTTATGATTTTTTTTTTATGATCCCTACTATTACACATAATTTATTCGACAAGAGATGGGTTTAAAAGAGGGAAAAAGAGTGATAGGTTTTACTAACTTAGGCCCCGTTTGGTAAGTGATTTTTTTAGTTAAAAAGTCACTAAAAAAAATTAAAAAGTCAACAGTCCATATAAAAAAGTTAAAGATTCTTTTTTCTCTCTACTTTTTGCACATCTTTTCGTAAAAAGTCAAAAAACCATCCCAAACATACTAGTTTTTTTTAGCTCATATTTTAGCTAAATAACCAAAAAATTACTAAATTAGCATGTTCCCAAACGATGCCTTACTATATGACAAATCAAAAAGTAAAACTTCCCGTCTCAAAATATTAATTTTTTTTTCAAAAATTAAGAAATAAAATAATATAAATTTATTATTTTGTTCTTTTTTTAAATTCATTAATAACACAAAAAGTATAATTATGATAATTAATATTATTAAAAAAAATACACTATCAAATGATAATTTTAAAAGATTAATATTTTTAAAATATAATAATTGTACTACCAAAAAAAGTTAGATTTTCTAAAAGGGACCATTATTTTAGAACGAAAAGAGTATATATTATGGGGTGATGTACTAATAAATTTTAAAATAAGAACTTATGATCTGCTTTGTTTTGTGCTTTTTTTATAGACCAATAAGTCTTATTATAGTGTATTTTATATATGAAGACAGTATTAAGTAGAGTGTGACTGGAATGTGAAGGGATAAATAAGGTATTTCATCCTATGTGAAATTACAAATTTGAGGTTTCTTTTATATATTGTTTTTTGAATTTCATGTTGCAGAATTTGGAAAGATTCTAAACTCTGGTGTAACATTGGACAACAACACGGTGGTTTCGAGTAAAATGTAAATGGAAATGATACATTCCCAAATGTGACATTGGTACATGACGTTGTAAGCATTGGGGGCAAAAGCGACCAGTGACGGCGAGGAGTGAGTTCATTGACACTGGAATCCGGCATGGAATAAGACCAGCGACCGTGGTGAGAATGCATGACAATGACACATTCAGGTATGTAGTTTCATGATTCCGTTAGGCGAATATGGGGTTAGTGTTCATTCGGGGCTTTCACATTAATGTGTGTTCGATGTTGTGTGTATTTATGTATTTGATGTTTATGGTGTAAATGGGTATGTAGGGTTATAGCGGAGATTACGGTGGGTTTTTATGTGAATGTTAATTTGAGAATGTTAATCTGGAAATTGTACAATGTTAAATGTAGGTTGCATGCGTATTAATGGTAACATGAAGCTAACATTCATGTAAGTGTTCCATTAGTTTGGTGTCCTGTTTGGTAAATCGTTGTACATGCCTTGTGTTTGCCTTTGACATGCAGAAATGATTGCTAGTGTATAGATTAATGTGAGGAAGTATTTTGCAAATGACGCCACGTGGAGAGGTGGCTCCAAGATGTCAACCAAGGTGTCACGTGGACAGGTCATATTGCCAAGCTGGTTGCTGTTGTACCGAGGTTCAGTGCGGTAATGCCGAAATCCCGAAATATTTGGATAAGGAACAAGAGTCCAAAGTAAGCAGAGACACTCAATCTAGATAAGGATAATGCTTTTTGGGGAGTTCATCCCTATTTGGATGAGAGTTCGAGATAAGCATTGAGCTTGAGTCCTGTGAAGTGAGACTTCTAGAAGACTAGGTCACTGCTGGCTATAAGAGTAAAGCACCTCCGTGGGTCTAAGGTAGGCTTTAATTTGTGTATTGAGTACTTGTGCGAGATCCTAAAGAGATTGATTGACTGACTTAATCGTCGGAGTGCCCCTAGGTGGACGAACCACCGTTGTATTCTCATTTTCTTGTTGGTGGGTGGTTGGCCTAATCTATTATGCCGTGTGCTCTCCAGCTAAATTTCCTGTTTGGTTGTGATCGGAAATCAACACCCACAATTTGGTGCCATCTGTGGGAACTTAGCATAGAATAGATGGCCAACAACGTAAGGAGAGAGAATCGAGGATGATCTTTACAGTGAGGAAGAGGAACATATTGGTCCTAATACTGAAGGAGGGAACAATAATGAAAAAGTACAGGGGTCGACCCCGAGGCCAACAATGCCGGCAAAGGCCGAGGCATGAACAAGAATAGTAGTCGAGATGAATACTACCACGAAGGCGATCTCCAGGTATGAGAGGATAAGTGCCTGAAAAGGGATGGGGAACTGAAGGACATGGCAAACAAGTTGACAGACCTATAGACGGTAGTCAACTTCATGATGCAGAACAACGTGATGCAACTGGCGTTTCCTTTACAGGACACACTGACTTTAGTAGCTAAGGACGATGCCTAGAAGGAAGGACAGAAGACAGTACCCACAATCCCGCTGCATGCAAACGGATAGGGAAATTCACATCGACAATCCCGAGATGTCGAACAGACAGAGTTTGTGCGAGAGTCGCAGAGGACACCACGTACCAAGGGGACCTATGTTAGGGGATCTCAGCAGATCCAATAACAAGGCCTCTATTTTGATGATGTAGTGGACATGGAGAAGTCCAAGAGAACGCACCCTTACACTAGAAGCAGTGCGCTAAAAAGGCTGAAGTCGATTGATAGCCAAGCTCCCGGACGAACGAAGGAGGACCTAAGAGATTACCTCCAAAGAAAGAGACACAATGCCAAGATCACATCAAACGTCCAGCCGAAGACGCCATTCTTGGTGGAGTTAGATGTTTTCGAAGCACCGAAGAGCTTCAACATGCCGAGGTTTCAACTTTATGATAGTAAGTCTAACCCGAATTTTCATGTCAACTTATATTTAAATTCAATGGCTTTGTGGAGTGGGAACAAGCAACTATTGTGGAAAGTATTCCCGTCGTCATTCGGGAGAAATAGCATCAGATTGGTTCCACAAACTTCCGAAAGGATGCGTGAAGAGTTGGGAAAGTCTGGCTGAGATGTTTGTGGCTAGGTTTGTTACGAACAAGTTGCAACCACTAAGGGTAGACTCCCTATTGACTTTGAAGATTAGTGATGGCGAAGGTCTTAGGGCCTACACCAAGAGGTACTATGAGGTTTACAACTAGATTCCGGCTTGTAACCAGGAACTCGCAGACGTATCTTTTAAAAATGGCTTGGAAGATGATTGCCCACTCAGGCAGTTGCTTGCAAAGACACTCCATAAGAGCGTGGAAGAGTTAATGGCGCGGATAGAAAAATATGCCAGGGCAGAGGAAAACAAGAAGGGAAAGAAGATACTAAAACAAGAAAGAAGAAATGGCTCACCGAAACGAGGCCGAGGAAATACCGGTGTTGACAAATCAAAGTTGGGATTGAGATCCATACAAGCAGTAAGCACAGTCTTCAAGATTCCCGTCTATAAGGTCTTGGAGAGAATTAGGAACCAGCCATACTACAAGGCACCATAGAGGGTCCTGGAGGAGTTCATAGGCAAGAATCCTGAGAAATGTTGTGCCTACCATGAGGAAAACGGGCACATGACACAGGGGTGCCGGGCTCTGATGTCGCACCTAGAAGATTTGGTTAGACAGGGACACCTAAGAGACCTTATCGATGAAGCAAAAACAAAAAAGGAGCAAGTAAGTTGGCCTAGGCGCCGGCAACACCACCACCTCCACCACTACAATTAAAGGGGCTACGAGAAATCAATGTGATTCACTCGAAGGTCAACGAGAACGAAGTTCGAGAGGATACTCATAGGGTACAGTATCTGCAACATGTCTACCAGGTCCAGCAGAAAAATCCAGGACAAGTGGACATCAGAGGCCAATGATATCTTTCACCGAAGAAGACCTGGACATGGTTTAGTATCTGCACAACGATGCACTGGTGGTGACATTGAAGGTTGAAGATTGCTAAGTGAGGTGCATCCTGATTGATCAAGGCAGCTCTTGTGACATCATGTATGTCAGATATTATAAGGAGCTTGGCTTCTATAAGGATGATCTAAAGCAATCTGACAGCCCTGTGGTCAGATTCAATGGGACGTCGACATGGCCTTTAGGAGCCACGAGCCTAGAGGTGTAGGCAGGGAACAAGAAGGTAATTACAAAATTTACCGTAATAGATACTCTCTCCCCGTACAACATCATTCTGGGACGACCTTGGCTGCGTGTAATGAGGGCTATTCCCCTCAACGCTGCACCAACTGTTACAATTCCCAACTGAACAGGGGATTGAAAAAATAAGGGGAGACCAAGTACAGGCGAACAATTGCTCCATGGCAGCAATGAAGTACACATGTAGTGTAAGGGTTGTAGAGACAACAGAGATTGAAAGTGAAGACCACGAGGTCTTGGATGATGTTGGCAAAGAGCCAGCTAATAAGAGCAAAGAGCCCTTTAAAAATGTTCTTGTACAGGAAGGCGATGAAGAGCGATTCTTCCTCCTCAGCTCTGGTTTAGCCGAGGAAGAAGAAAGGAAACTGGAAGTCTTTCTGAGAGAAAACATAGAAGTATTTTCTTGGACAACCTATGAGATGCTGGGGATTAGTCCTGAGGTTACCTGCCACAAACTTAACGTGGACAGGACGGCTAAGCCGTAGAAGAGGAGGTGGAAAAGCTGCTAGAGGCACAAGCGATCCGGGAAGTAAATTACCCTACCTAGCTATCTAATACGGTGGTGGTAAAAAAGAATAATGGCAAGTGGAGGGTATGTGTAGACTTCACTAGCCTAAACAAAGCATGCCCGAAGGACTGCTTTCCGCTGCCCAAGATTGATCAGCTTGTTAATGCCACATCAGGGCATAGAAGAATGAGCTTTCTGGATGCCTACATGGAGTACCACTAGATAGTAATGTATGCCCCAGATGAAGAGAATATAGCATTCATCACCCCCAAGGGACTTTATTGTTATAGGGTAATGCCCTTTGGGTTGAAGAATACAGGAGCAACATACCAGAGGTTGGTTACCAAGATGTTCAAGCACTTAATTAGGAAAACTGTGGAAGTCTACATTGATGACATGGTTGTCAAGAGTAAAGAGCCAGAAGATCATTTGGCAGAAATAAAGGAAGTCTTTGAAATATTAAAGGCATATCGGCTTCGGCTAAATGCCTCAAAATGTGCATTTAGGGTAGGATCTGGTAAGTTCCTAGGGTACTTGGTAACCAGGAGAGGAATTGAAGCGAGCCTAGATCAAATCAAGGCCATCCTTGATTTGAATAGCCCAACAATAGCGAATGAAGTCCAGATTTTGATTGGCAAGGCAGCGGCCCTGAACAGACTCATCAACCGGGTTCAAATAAATGTAAGCCATTTTTTCAGTTGTTAAATAAGGCCACAGACTTTCTGTGGACAGAGGAGTGCGAAGTCGCCCTAGCTGACTTGAAAAGTTACCTAACAACAGCACCGGTACTGTCGAACTCGGTACTAGGAGAAGAGTTGTTCCTATACTTAGTAGTTTCAAACCACGCTGTTAATGTCGTGGTAATCCAAGAGGAATGAGGAGAACAGAGGGCAGTGCATTATGTCAGTAAGATCCTGGCCAGTGTAGAAACCAGGTACCTGTCCTTGAAAAAATTGACACTTGCTCTAGTAATGGCTTTAAAGAAACTAAACCATTACTTCCAAGCTCACAAAATTATAGTGCTTACGAAGCACCTGCTGAAGTCTTTGTAGCAATAAGGAGATCTGACAGGCAGAGTAGCACGATGGGCTGTAGCTCTAAGTCAGTATGACTTAGAATTCAAGCTAAGAACAACGATAAAGGGTCAAGTTCTGGTCGACTTTGTGGCAGAGTTCACTTTAGGCGCGACTCCGAGGCGAGCACAAGTGAACCTCAGCCTCAGATGCCCAGGAGAGAAAGAAGAAAATCAATTGGGGCCATGAAACCCCACGTCAGGAAAACAGAAAAAGGACGAAGAAAAGTAAAAACCCTGCAATATTTACATCAGTAATTCCTTTTTCTCTTTCTCAATGGCAGTTCAAACCGACAAGGAGTGGGGGCAGAAGTAGTTTTGGTTTTGCCAGATGGGCAAATGATAGAACAGTTTATCCGATTGGGGTTCAAGGCCTCTAACAACGAAGTGGAATATAAAGCGCTAATTGCTCGACTAAAACTAGTAGTAATTATGGAAGTCAAAGAGGTGGTAGTTTTCTGCGACTCCCAATTAATTGTAAATCAAACGACAGACGAATACACAGCCCGAGATGAAAGAATGGTGGCCTACGTGAAGGAGGTCATCAAGTTGCTTACATAATTCCAAAGCTTCTAGCTGCAGCAAGTAAGGCGAGATAACAATAGTCATGCTGATGCCCTAGCAAACTTGGCTAGTGCTATAAAGTCTGGCGAGCCAAGGATAATCATGGTGGATTACCTGTCTAGCCCAAGTACTGAACCTCTGATAATAGAGTATGAAGTAATATGCGTAGAGTTAGGTCCAAGTTGGATGGATGCCATAGTTACGTTCCTAAGAGATGGTAAGATACCAGAAGATAGAAGGGAAGCCCACAAGATCAGATTGAAATCGGCAAGGTTCTGTTTATCAGCAGAAGGCCATCCGTACAGGAAGTCTTTTATTGGACCTCTATTGCGATGTGTACACCCATCCCAAGTAGAGGACTTTTTTGTATGAGATCCACGAGGGAGTATCCAGAAGCCATGCATTCGGCAGATCACTTGCTCACAGGACAGGATATTGGTGGCCTTACATGCAGAAAGATGTTGAAGCCCATGTAAAAAAGTGCGAAAAGTGTCAAAGGTTTGCACCTTTGATACACCAGCCTCCTGGAGATTTAAATCCAATACCCAGTCCTTGGCCATTTCCCTAATGGGGTATGGATCTTGTTGGACAATTGCCCCACGGAACTAGACAGAGGAAGTTCTTGCTTGTGGCAACTGATTATTTTACAAAGTCGGTAGAGGCTGAACCCCTTGCCAAAAATCTGAGATGTGGATGTAAAAAATTTCATTTGGAAGAACATAATCACCAGATTCGGAATCCCAAGAACCATAGTGGCAGATAATGGCACTCAATTCGACAATAAGTTGATCAAGAACTTCTGTGCGAAATACAAGATCAAGAACTATAACTCTACTCCCAGCTTCCCCAGAGCAATGGACAAGCAGAGGCATCGAACAAAACCGTCTTGGATGGAATAAAAAAAGCCTGGAAGTTGTTAAGGGTAAGTGGGTGGAGGAATTGCCCAATGTCCTATGGGCATATCGGACTACGCTGAGAAGATCTACTAGTTAGTCTCTTTTTGCCATGACTTATGGAACAGAGGCTATTATTCCATTGGAGACTGGCATTCCTAGAATCAGAACCGAGGGAGTGGAGAATGGAACAAATGAGGCATTCCTTACCCGAGATCTTGACCTCATTAAAGAGAGAAGAAAAATAACAGCAATTCGGCTAGGGGCATACCGACAACAACTTACTAAAGCATACAACAAAAAGGTCAATCCTAGGCAGTTTTAGATAGGAGACCTCGTTCTAAGGAACGTCGTCGACAACAAGAAGGATCTTAGGGAGGGCAAGCTTGGCCCAAACTGGAAAGGACCATATCGCATCATCTCAGTCGCCGGCAATGGCATTTACCAGCTCGAAGACACTAATGGCAAGGAGTTGCCAAGACCTTGGAATACCAACAACCAGAATTTTTTTAATCATTGGTTTTTGGTTTTCTTTCCCTGTGTAATTTGAACTTTAGCCGAAGTATTAATAAAATACTAGTATCGATTTTGTTTCTTAATGTTGAGATTTCTGATTGCGAGATACGATTGAGAAAGTTTAAAGGCGATGTTCCCATAGTGAACAAGGCGACTAACTTAGACTTGCCATGACGGCAGAGTTGAACTAAATAAAAGGTGATGTTCCCATGGTAAACATGGAAAATAACTTAGACTTGCCATGATGGCAGAGTTGAACTAAGTATAAGGCGATGTTCCCTCAGGTAAATAAGGCGATTAACTTAGGCTTGCCATGATAACAAAGTTGAACTAAGTGTAAGGCGATGTTTCAAAGTGGAACAAGGCGAAACTATCCATGTTTTGGTCGGTTTGTGCTAAAAGCTGAGGTAGCTAAGTATTCTTGGCACACTAAGGCCAAGCCTTAAGTGTTTAGTTTGGGTGAGCCAAACGCGATAACCTCGGTCATGGATATCTTAGGCAAGAACCAGGCGATGCAACCTTAATGTGAACAAAAGTAATATTTAGGTTCATATTAGGGGGGCAGGAAGCATGAGTGAATGTAACACTTGTGAAATTTTTTAGGAATTTTACAAGTTAAAGTTACCTAAGATGATTATGTTCAATTTTTTTACAAGTTGAAGTTATCCGAAATAAATGTCAGAGACACTACCCGAGATGTTTGATACCGACATGTTCTAATCCGAAGTGATTATTGAAGAAAGTTTTACTTAGAAGAACTTCAAAAGATTTGAAGTATGAAAACATACAAGGCATAAAGAAAAAGCAGTGAGCATACAACATGAAGCATTCAAACACTTAGAAGAAAAAGAGAAATTGCATTAAAGGAAAACTAGTTCGATTACAAACAGAAGGCACATCAACTCTGCAAAACAAAAGTTGTTAACGAGAAAAAAGGAAAAAATACAACTACATTAAAATCTAAGTATCAAGTCCTCGGGTTTATCCACCTCGGCGTTTGGCGTTTGGCGTTGTCTTAGCCTCGACGATCAGTTCAGTTTTCTCCGCCGCTACTTTCGCATCAATCTCCAGTAGGGCCTGGTCTCCTCTCGACGACAAGGATTTTGGCGTTAGAGGTAGCCCTCTGGGGAGAGGTGCTTTTGGAAACCTCGTCCTCTTCCTCTCCAGTCAAGTTTGGGACTTGGCCCTAACAGCAACATCTACCTCTTCGTTGGTGTCACTTTTTTCCTCTTTCGACCTTGTCCTCAGATTGGTTTGGCGATGGAGGAAAAGGTATGTCAAGTTGGCTGATATCCCAAAGTGACGAGTCCTCAAGGACAGATAGCTTATTGAGCATAGCCATCCAGCCAAAGTAATAGCCTTTGTTATAAGCTAGATTGACTTGCTTCTTATACTAATCGCGCACGTCAGTCTGCCCCTCCGCATAAGCCTTTTCGTTGGCGACCTTGATTTCGGCCTCCTTGGCCTCAAACGCCTCCTTGAGCTTGGTCTTGGTTTCAATAACCTTCATCTCGGCCGCAGCGTACTTCGTCTCTGCCACCTTGGCCTTGTCTTTGGTTTCCTTCTTAGCAGCCTCGGCCATGTTCTGGGTAGATTTAGCGGCATTAGCCTTGTCTATTAGATGGTGGATGCGAGTCTCAGCCTTGTTTAAAGAAAAGAGGAGACCTCACTATCTCGGCTTTCACTACATGAGAATGAGCATGCTAGATGACTTGCAAGAGAAGAAACAAATTAGCAAAATTTGGCTAAGTATGAAAGATGAATGAAAAGATAAAAGTTAAAGGATTTACCAAGATCGAATGCCGCATCATCATGGCGAAGTTCTTATATTGATTGAAGTTGGCCATATGATTCATGTCGGCCGGCAGAAGCACAATCGTGGATAAAGCAGCACTAACCTCCAGAGACGACGCTATCACTGGCCTTGGGATGCCAGTCTCTAACCAAGACCTCGGGTGTCCATGTGTCGTCAGGGTGAAAATTGGTCGCACCCTCTAGGCCCTCAGATCTCGACTTCTTTGGCGGCAATATGTTGGATGATTCGGCCTCAGCTGGCCTCTTCTCGATGTCGGCCAGTTTGGATATCGACACTGAGTCCTCTGGATCCTTTTTAGAATTGGAGGAAATATAGGTGATAGTGGCCTTTTTTCACCCATTTTGGTTTTGGTTTTGGTTTTGGTTTTGGTTTTGGCTTTGGCTTTGGCTGGGATTGAGAAGAAGGAGTGGACTGAAGAGTCACTATGTCTAGTAGCCCGGCAAACAGATCCTCAGCCACAGTTGGTTGGCGACCTATCTCCTTGGTGGTGGCGGTGGCGGCGGCGACGGTTACTCCGGTGTCGAGTTTAATAGCCAGAAAGGTGATTGGAGGATTAGTGGGATCGTAAGCCGATGCCTCCGAATCTCGACGCCTTCTGTTATGCGTTCTTCCGGCAAGAGCGTTGGAAGGTCAACGACGGCATTGGCTTTGAGATGGTGGAAGATGTTGGGCTAGAGCAAAAGTAGAGGGTTGGTCCATAGGATCAGATATGGAAGCTTGGTCTACCTTCGGTAAAGAAGCGGCAGGTGAAGTTGAGGTAGATAGAGGAGTCTTGCTCCTGCTGGAGATGTTGGAGAGAGAAGAGCGGTATGTCGGCACGTAGTTTAACAAAATTGGGGCCTTATGTTTTTCGATTGGCTGGTCTAAGAGCTATTTGAGATCTCGACTCAAGACATAAGATTACCGAAATGATTTGCTCTGCTGAAGAAGAGTTGCAAAAATAAAAAGAAAACATCAGAACAGATATAAGAGATAAGTGCATAAGTGCAACAAGAATGAGATTTTGACTAAGTTCTTACCCTCATCCTCTCTAAAAACTCATCGGCGTAGAGGGTAGAGATAAAGATCATCATCAGGCGCCAATTCCCAGTTGCCCGAGATGATCAGGTAGTCATCTCCAGCGCATTTGTTGGAGTCTGGGAGGTCGGCTATTAGTTTGTATGTGGTAGATCTGGGTTTGAGGAAATAGATGTAGCCACTGGTGGACTTGAGGCCATACATAGTATAACAAAATTAGATGTCGGCGAGAGTGATCTTAGCATTTTTTCAGCGAGACAACTCAGCTATGCCATTAATGACCCTAAACGTGTTTATGGCTAGCTGCATGGGGTTAAGTTTGTAACAGTGCAACATTTCTCTGAAAAGAATGTTAAGGGGGAATCTGATTCCATCCTCGATAATGAATACTACTGGAAAAGACATGTAATTCTCTCCGGACATGATAGAATCCTCTTTTCCAGCCAACCTGAGTTGAACGTCAATTGGAATATTAAATTCTTGATGGAAAAACTCTAACTTATTGGGTAAGTCTACCATCTACTTAAACATACCCATGACCTCGGCTTAGACGGATTGGTTAGAGTTTATTAGTGGAAAGGTGGACTGTGTAGGTTAAGGGACCTCGACAAAACAGAGTGTGGCTGGAGAAATTGACTTTAGAGTCGAGTTCGCCGAAGTCAAATGTTGATCTTGATTGGAACGAAAAGGTAGAAGGTTCACTGGAGAGGACGAATGGAGTAATTGTAGGGCTTCGAGAGATTTGGAAATGATGGAATGAGAGAAATTTTAGAGAGAGAAAATCTGAGGCAAAAGCTAGGGTTTATGATTGAAAAGTGAAGAGACGATGAGAGAGGAAAGAAGGTTTTGTCAAAAACTGAAAAGGCGGCAAAACATGATGAAACTTTCTTGTGCAACGTGCTTGATCGCATGGATAGGATTGATATGACTTGATGGCACGTGATAGGTACGGACCAATAAGAAGGGGACACGTAGAAGAAATGGCTAGGGCAATGGAGCGTGACAACTCATGAACAATAGAGATTCTTGGAATTCTTGAACTAGTGGGATAATGACCTCGACTAGAGAAGTGATCTCGGTTGAGAAATGTGATCTCGATTGAGATAATGATCTCGGTTGAGATGTTGAAAGAACTTGGTTCTTGATTCTTGATAAGAGGGGCATTTGAGTCGTGGTTACCTAAAGCCGCAAATCATGATCTCGGTTGGAGAAGTACATTTATAAGTTCCATCACCTCAGGTTGCCGAGGTAATAGAACCTAGGGGGCAGTTGTGGATAAGTATTTTGTGAATGACGCCACATGGAGAGGTGGCTCTGAGATGTCGACCAATGTGTCACGTGGATAGGTCATGTTGCCGAGGTGGTTGCGGCAGTGTCGAGGTTTGGTGCGGTAATGCCGGAATCCTGAGATATTTGGATAAGGAACAAGAGTCCTAGGTAAGCGGAGACACTCAGTTTAGATAAGGATAATGCTGTTGAGAAGTTCATCCCTATCTGGATGAGAGTCCAAGATAAGTATTGAGCTTGAGTCCTATGAAGTGAGACTTCTAGAGAACTAGCTCACTGCTGGCTATAAGAGTAAGACACTCTTGTGGGTCTAAGGTAGGCATTAATTTGTGTATTGAGTCCTTGTGCGAGATCTTTGAGAGATTGATTGGCTGACTTGATCGTCGGAGTGCCCCTAGGTGAACGAACCACCACGGTATTCTCATTTTCTTGTTAGCAGGTGGTTGGCTTAATCTATTATGTTGTGTGGTCGGAAATCAACATCCACAGGTATGTAGGGTTATAGTGGAGATTACGGTGGGTTTTTATGTGAATGTTAATTCGAGAATGTTAATTTGGAATTTGTACAATGTTGAATGTAGGTTGTATACGTGTTAATGGTAAGATGAAGCTAGGGGTGTAATTTTGGCCTTGTCGGCTCCCGCCAAAAATCGAGCCGGGCCAGGCTGGTCCATGGGCCAGAAAACTAGGCCCAGGCCCAGGGGTATTCAGGCTTTCGGCGGGCCAGTGGGCCGAGCCTCAGGCAGGGCCGCTGGGCCTGGGCTCAGGCTTTAGGCGGGCTTGGGCGGGCCTAAACAATTTATTTATTTATTTTTTCCACTAAAAAATTATTATTTTCCATTAAAAATAACACTGGGCCTCAGGCGGGCTGGGCCTCAGGCCAGGCTTTTGAGCTGGCCTTGAGCGGGCCCACGGGCCGGACTGGGCTTCAAAATAATGGCCCAGGCCCAAGGCCTCGGGCTAGGCTTGGGTTCGGGCCCACCCCGGGCCGCGGGCGGGCTTCGAACAGACCCCGGGCCGCTGGCGGGCTTCGGACCGCCCACGGGCCACAAGCCATTTTTACATTCCTACATAAAGCTAACATTTGTGTAAGTATTCCATTGGTTTGGTGTCCTGTTTGGTAAATGGTTGTACATGCCTTGTGTTTGCCTTTGACATGCAGAAATGGTTACTAGTGTATAGATTAATGTGATTGCTAGTGTATTGATTAATGTGAACTTACCATGTAAGAAATTATGTCTCACCAAATGTTCCATGTTCTTGTGTAAAAACCATCATATGATATATGTATTTTGTGACAATATGGACTGTGTTGGTGGCGAGCTTTTGATGCATGGCATTGTCACATAACGTCAACATCACACGACAATACATAGGGTTTGGAAAATATACTGATGCAGTTGTGATGTGGGTGAGGGTGTTTGACATTCTGTTTGAATAATTTATGCCTTGTGAACATAACGTTCGTAGTTTGTGACTTAACGTTAGCATCACACCACAAAGAGTATGGGGTTCGGACGGTGTGGTGATGAATTTGTGCAATTTTTTGAGGATGTTCGACAATGACTTTGAATAATTGTTGAAATGTGAACAGAACTTATATGTTTCAGAAGGTGTTATGTGTTTACTTTGCAAATAGAAATCATGGACCCATAATGTTTCTCGCATAAATTGTGAGTATGTTTGGGTGGGTTGATTAGTGTGATATCGCAGTAGCCCTGGTAGTGGCAATTGAACATGCGCATTAATTTGTCTAATAATGATACGCGATTGTTTTATTGTTTGCAAGAGTTTAATTAACGTTAGTGTCTTCGACATTAATAAAAGTACAATTGATGAGTATGGCAATAACCTAACTTGATAAAATATCATATCATGTCCATTGTTGTAGGCAGTTCGCGGAGACAATCACACCGGAAGAGACCCTGCAGAGTAGAATATGGTTCGAGGGTTTCAGATTTCCCACATATAACATCGTCCAACCATGCGTACGTCAACGCATGATGCAACCTAATTATGGCATTTGTTTCTTCGTAAGTGCATAGCAGCAAAATAGCAGTATCCGTACATGTCGCGCAAACAAAAAAAAGGCACAGAATTGAATTTGGTTGACAACGTAACATTGTAATTAAAAAACACCTGCGACAAATTACAAACCACAAAAAAGAAAACTGAAGCTGAAATACCAAACCCATAACAATGCTTACAACATATCCAGATCTTGATTCAAAGTAAAATAACAACACCCATTGTTTGTATGATGTAACGTAACATATAATCTGAAAAAAATTGAACGCACCAATAGTTTGATGTGGTCATTTTATGCATAATGATCGTTTCACAATAACATGATACATTGTCGGTGGCGTGGAAATGCCCATGTGCATTACAACCACACAAAAATAACATCACCACAAGCCACCCAATTACAACAGACACATAACATTCATGCCATAAATGAACTTATACAAAAATCAAACGTTATGAAACATCAACAACACCATACGACACACACTAACATCACGAACAAACCAATAGAAAATGTGAGCAACCAAACAACCTATCACGCACCTATTACAGTTTGATCGGAAAAGAAACACTTCCACACAAATGACCCTGCCAGAAAAAACAAAGCACACCACCCAAACAAAAACTCACCACTCCCTCTGCACCAAATAAAGGCAACGTTAATCAAACAAGAATCTTTGGAAATGTCAACATTCCATACCCATTCCAAAAAGATTCAAACAATAAGGAAAAATAAATCACAAAAGGGATTACAAAAGGATATTCATGTCAACTCGAATTTAACCAAAATCAACCAAATATAACTTTCCAAAAAAATAGGACTAATTGGTCCATAAAAAAACTCTTAGGACTAAATGGATCAATTTTCCCTCATATGGGATTTATAGGTAAATTTTCCTAGATTATGTCACGTTATTGTAAATTAAATTGTGAGAATTTTTTTGTGAGTTTTAAACATTTTCCAAAGTTATTTTCGAATAAGGTCTCCTTCATGTCCATAATTTTTGTTTTATTTATTTATTTATTTTTGGCTGTAATTCGAGTACATATAAATGTTTATTTCGTAAACTTGCAATAAAAATTATTTACGTAAAAAAATTAGTTTTATTAGATAATTATAAATATAAAAATAAGGGGAAATTATTAGAAATCTCTTTTGGGAGAGTTTTGGGCTGAGGGATCCTTCTTTATTTTTAATACTCTTGGAAGTCCTATTTTTTTGGTAATGTTTACAGCAATATCCCGTTTCATTGTTTGGGTGTGGGTTCTGTGACATTTTTACCCTTTTCTTGTATGTAATGTTTTTGGTAAGGATGTAGGGAATCCTAGCGATTATGTTACCAGTTTGGGGAGGATGATTGTGTGTCACTAATCTTCATTGAGTATTTGAATGCATAGTGGTGCGTTGCTTAATTATGGGCTGGAAGGTTGTGAACGTAGGGTTCGATTTTTGTAGTTGTGAACAGGTAACGTATTCGTGTCTTTTGTTATGTGGTTATTTATTTATTTATTTATATTATGGGTTTGGTGGTGTGGGGATCGTGTCTGTGATGTGGCAATATACTTTGAATATTGGGGTGTTTAACGGGTTATGTTGGGTTATATTTTCATCTCAATAATTCCATGTCGCACAGTCGTTTTTGTATTTTTTTTTTCTTCCATTGTAGCAATGGGGGACAACTTGATGTTGTTGTGTTCGTATGGTGGCAATAACATTGTCTTCATTGCTAACGCGGCTTTCACGTTCAACTGACTGGCTAATCACGTTTGTGAAGGCTTCGGGAAGGTGTCTCCAGGTTCGATTTTTATGTTCTTCGAGATCATTGGGTACAATAAATTAATGAGATTAGTCAGATGTGGGTGAATGGGCGAGAGCTACGTACAAATGGAGAGATTAAGGAAAGGGTTGTGGGTTTCTATCAGTATCTTTTTCAGCCTCAAGAAGGGGCATGGTGGCCAGGTTTAGAAGGGGTTCATTTTGATAGGATATCGAGAAAGGACAGTGTGATATTGGAACGAGCTATTACAACGGAGGAGGTGGTTAGGGTTTTGCAAGCTATGAGTGGTGATAAAGCCCCAGGCCCATATGGTTTCACTGTGGCTTTCTTCTAGCAATGCTGAAGTGTGGTTAAAAGGGATGTAATGGCAACTTTGGAGGGATTTTTTTCTTCTATCTGGGCAATTCGAGAAAAGTTTTAATGCAACTTTTCTGGCTTTGATCCCTAAGAAAGGGAGGGCAGAGGATATTCGTGATTTTAGATCTATTAGTTTGTAGGGGAAGTACAAATTATTGGCTAAAGTGTTGGCGACTAGACTCTGAGGAGTTTTGTAGGCTATTGTGTCTGAGTCTCTGTAGACACCCCATTATTGACCGCTCTTAAGACTTGGGCGCTACTGATGGTTTACTTGATGATAAAAATATGCAGTGCAAAGATTCGTTTTCTTCAACAAGAGGAGTGTCAAATCCAAACCTTACACCCCATTTTTGGACTAAAACTATTTTGAATGGTTTTTAGGCCTTAAAACCCTCTCTTTCAAAATGTTTTTGAAAAGAAGTTTCTACGATGTTCTGAGGCTCGCATTTTGTTAAATGTTGCGCTTTTCGATAAACCGAGCAAGGATGAAGTGGAAATGAATGAAAGAGAGGTGAACTCTTTGAAAAATCTTCAAAACATCTTATTTGGGGGTTTGGAGTTGAAGAAAAGAAGAGGAGAGGGAAGAAACCAAGTTGGGGAAGAAGATGGGCATGAACCATTAAGAGAGAGTCGAGCAGCCCTCTTTAAATCAGACCTATCCATTTGTACACTTGGATTTTAGCTATGAGGCCACAACCATTAGAAAGAAGACTTCCGAGGCTTCATTTTGCAGTCAAGAATCTTCTCAAGCCGAGGCCAGATGAGAGAGATATGGCTGGTTGAAGTTAGGCATCAATCCGGTTAGATCGAAACTAAGCAGTCTTCACTAAAAGAGGGATATCTCTTTGCACAATTGAAATTTTGATGCAAGGCTTCCACCATTGGAAAGCTTACTTCTGGGGCTTCAATTTGCACACAAGAATGACCTGAAAAGGCATCCAGATGAAGGAGTTAGGCTTGCTTCAAGTCAGGGACCAGGACTGATTTTTGCTGCCGGCCCCTATGGGAGTGTGTCGGCCACTTATGGAGCGTGCCGGCCACATGTCGTCCAAAACTGATCCTTGTTGGCCACAAAAAGTGGCCGGTCAGTCAGAAATTTCCAGAAAGCCTAGAATCTGCAGATATTTTGCTCCAGCTGTTCCAGACTATCTTAGATATTTCAAAATTCAGATATTTCGACCAAATGCTCATATATTGCTATATATTGAGCCATATCTCATATATTGAAGGGTTAGAAAATTTGGGAGCTTCTCACTCTAGAATCCTCTCTCTCTAGAAGATTTGTGAGCAAATTCTCCCCTCTCTCTAGAATTCTCTATTTCTCTTCTTGTTTTAGGCTTAGAAGTGAGAATTTCCTACACTTTTGCAAAGAGACCCTTAACCAAAGTTGATCATCTTTGGGCTGAGGTAGCTTGGGACTTTGTTTGAGCTCCAAAAGGCTGATTTTGGCTGGTTTTGTTGCTGTGCTTCAAGGTGCTTCAAGGGTAAGCTTTTTCCTCTTTCAAGCTTGTTTTTGCACATTTGCTTTACCCTCCTTTTTTCATTGTTTTGGACTATTTTGGGGCTGGTTTTGAACTATAAAAAACTCTGATTTTGAGGTTCTAGAATGATGGTTTAAGCCTTGTTTGGCTAGGGGGTGTTTCCTCCCTTTTGCTCCTTAGCTTGTAAGGCCTTTCGAGCTATCTTTCAAGCTTTTCAAACAAATTCTTTTTGGCCTTAAAACCACTGAATTCCAGAGGAATTTCAGTGGTAGAAAACTTGTTTTGAGGTCCCAAATAAGAGAGGGTGGTCCCCTCTCCTCTTGTCTTGCTTGCTTATCTTGTTGGCCTAATTATTGAACATGTTTTTCTAGCATGTGTTGGCTTGTTCTCAGTTTATTTTTGGCCTTATTTTAGCATGACATAACTCTATTTTGGCTTGATTGAGTCACCTCATGCATGCTTCTTACACTTGTAGTGTAATCTTGCTATTTAGCCTTGCATGCTTGCTACTTTGGCTCATCATTCTAGCTTATTTTGGCTATGCTCTCACAGGCTTTTACTCTAGTTTTGGCATGCTTTAGCTCTGATTTTGGTTGGTGAGGTTACCTCTTGCTTGGTTTTTGCACTTGTAGTGCATTCTTGCTCAATAGCCTAGCATACTTGATGTTTTGGCCTATTGTTCTAGCATGTATTAGCTTGATTCCAGCACATTTTTGATAATGTTTTGACATGATTTAGGACTATTTTGAATAGTCTTGGCCTCTTGGGGCTTGCTTTGTATAGCTATGGCATAGATGGCTTCACTAGTCTTGAGTTTTGAGACCGCTAGCATGCTATATTTATGATATGTGCATGATATGGCTTCATTTGATATGTGATTTCAGAGCATATACTTCCATCATACACTCATATATATTGCTCTTTAGTTGTGTTTAAGAGTTGAGCCTTATGCCTCGTTTATGAGCCAATGCATGAACATCATTTTCTTGCTTTTCATGCTATCTTCTCGGTTCATTTTAGCCACCGTTGTAGCTCTGTTTTGGGCTGGTTTAGTTGTTTAAGCTTGATATTGCATGCCCCTTGTGTTATGCTCTTTGCTAGCTTCAATGCTATTGGACCTTAACATGCATTCCATGGTTTGTTTGCATGATTTCAAGGTCTTTAGCATCTCATTTCAGTGCTGAAATATATGCCATTGCACTCCATTGTTTACTCCTTCATTTGTTTTGAAAGAGGTCTTGAGCCCCTTGTTGGCTTGAGCATGGAATTGAGGCTCTCATGCCTAATGGTTTTAGCCTTCTCTTGAGGGCTTCTACTAACCAAAAGCATGAGGCTTCTTCCATGCTTAAGGTACTTGTGGTTTAGACCATCTTTCTCATTAGAGGACAATCACATTTGGACAAATCAATTAAAGGATTAATTGGTAAGCTTAAAAAGTGTAAACAAAATTGGACCAAGTAAAACATGTTAAGCTAAGCATACAGTGTTTGCATTGCATTGCGTTTGGATCGGACGTTAATCCAAATGCGAGAAATGAGAGACGTTTCATACTTGAAGTGATGAAACGTGCCTCATTTCTTGGTCGCCGTCCCCCTTGATTGTGCATGATAGGATAGAGGCCTCTTGAGTCTTACGTGTTATTTGTGCATTCATAAACTTGTACAAACTTGGCTTCTCGGCCATCATGCATTGCGATGCTCGGTTGGTGGCCCGAGAGTCGAGTACCGCACTCCTTTGAGCTTGAGAAATGATAAGGAGGGTGGTTATACACACATACCCTGCAAATGCCTTGCTTTGCCCTTGTTGAACTCTGTTTACAGCAAAACTAGAATGTGCAGCAACAACTAGCTGACCGGCCAGAGGAAGTGGCCGATCGGCCACTTTCTCCTTAAGTGGCCGACAAGTGGCCTACAGCCTCCCCTGGTGGCTTGTCGTCCACCAGCTTGAAGATGGTTCAAAGTGATTTTGGTTCTGGAGCAGAGGCAGTCTGGGAATTGGTTCAGTATTCAAGAATCAAAGCAAATGCAAACAGAGGCAATCGGTGGCAAGGCGACGGGATTTCAGGAGGAAGCAACTGAGCATGCATACATTCCTCGCCCTGAGGCTCCTTTTAACTGCTTTGCTTAGCTAGTTAATTCTTTGGTTCTGTACTTAATTAGTTAACGTGCTTAGCTAATCAACTTGTGTTGTAATAACTAATTAATTAACTAGGATAGTTAGTTAGCTTTCATTTCATTCGGACCCTCCGTCGAGAGGGCACATTGTTGTAATAAGCGTGCGTGCGTGCTTGCGTGTGTGCATGTCTTCTAACCCCCATTTCTTTCTCCCTTTTACTTACCGCTTTCGATGGTTAGTTTAGGCCATATTTCAATTAGCATACCTTATGCTTTGCATGCGTGCATCATTCATCTGTCTTGCATGCACCGGGCTCGGCGCATCATTCAAACTGCATCGTATTTTCAATACACTTACTTGAATACATGTTTAACAGCATGTTATCAAAGTGTAACATTCATATGCCATCTTAGGTAGCCGAGCCTATCTTATTGCATTTTGCATGTGTTGCATTAGGCATTTTCACATAGCTAGGATCATGCATTGATTACTAACTAGCTTCTATTTTGGCTTGAAGTACACTATAAGTGTTTATGCTTTAGCATACTTGCATGTGTGTAAGTGATTACCATGATAGCATGCTTGCCATGAGGCTATGTGCTTAAGTGATTAAACTGCATGAATGCCTGTGGATGAAGGCTTCATTGCTTGAATTGGAATAATGCATCAAAATGTGCGTTTTAAGCCCACTTGTTTATGGCAAATCATGTTTTAAGCCCACTTAAGGGTGGCAAATCCGCACTTTAGCCTACTTAAGGGTAGCAACTTCAAACCACTTTTCGAAAAACAAACATGAGATGTTTTGTTCCAACTTGAGTGATTGAATCTATACTTGTATGCTACGCGCATCACATAGTAAGGTAGCTAATAAACCAGAATAAGGATACATGTGTTTATAAAACAACATATCATGTTAGTAGAGGCCGATCTTTGATTGGGCGAGCGTGGGTGCTCATTTCAGGACCTTCCCCTCTCGTACCCAAGTTCCCGAGCCGAGGCAACTTTGGTGATGACGGACACGTGGCCTTTGGCACGAGTCAGGGTTTCCTAAATTTTCCAAAAACAAAATATTTAGGTGGCGACTCTGAAATCTGGCAAAGCAGTCCATGTTTGGCGCTTTTTGATTAAAATCAGTTTTCCAAAATGATTTGTCGGATTTGGACTCTTTGGTGATTTATCAGTGTTGCATTGCACTTTGTGATATTAGATTCAGAACCATGATAGGAGTCCGAACTGTAGTAGCTAGAACCCCAAATTCGCGTCCTCTCCGAAAATGGGGGCGCGCGGAGCGAGTTCGGGCGGTAT
Organism: Camellia granthamiana; assembly: GCA_036172215.1. NCBI lineage: Eukaryota > Viridiplantae > Streptophyta > Magnoliopsida > Ericales > Theaceae > Camellia > Camellia granthamiana. The sequence goes on from CM069910.1 coordinate 130,060,633, forward strand.
ACAGTTTCTGGCGACTCTGCTGGGGATTTAGAGAACTTGACTCGAACATCATGATATGTTGTTTTGTTTACACTTATGTGTTTCTTTGCATTGCATTTGCATTGGTGCGCTTAAGTCACAGTGTTTGCCATCTGCTATTCTTAAACGGTTTGCCAGAGGCTTGCTTGGAAAAGCGTGCCATAAGGCTGATCGGTTACGGGCTCTGCCACGATGGGAACACAAACCTTGGTTTTTACCGAGGCACCCTTTTTGACCATTCGACCTAGTTGCATATCGGAAGCCATAGAGACCATTCCAAACTAGGATAGGTTGCTTACCCGAATATAGGTTGTTTGAAACCGCATGCGTGCGTAGTGAAACCCTAGCTCCTGACAAAATAGGACAGGGAAACCTGACCCCCTCATAGAGGTGTTTTGGCTCTCATTAATTGGTATGTGCTTTACAGTGAAACTGTACAGGGATGTGCATATCAGTTGCCAAGTTGGTATTTGTTTTGGGGCAGAATTCAGTAGAGAGCACAGTCATTCAGCTATGCTCATATCTATTCTGGTGAAATTAGGCTGAGATGCTGTCTGTTTTCTTTTTTGCAAGGTAGTCTTGGAACCATAGCTTCAGAATGCTCCGATACCCCCCGGGTACATTGGACTTGTGTTGATAGACTTTGTCAGGTCAGAATTGGTTCAGAAGCAACCTGTGTTTACCTCACCCCCATCGGTTTCAAAACGAATAAGGTTCAGGCAGAATTCACCAGTGCAGTTTCTACAGTAGTCACACCTCAATTCACCCGGATCTAGTCTGGTTTGGGAATAGTTGTCTGCACTCAGCTCAGCACGAGATCAATCATCCATTCCCATGGCTCAGTATCCCCCAGCCAACGTGGAAGAACAGATGCAGCACCTGCAACAGACAATTGAGGCACTGCAACATGACGCAGTCCGTCAGGCTGAACTCATGGCTTGTCAGGCCAAAGTGATAACCCGGCTGCAACAACAACAGCCATAGTCGGCTGCGGCTACTACATCTTATGCACCTCCCACGGATAACCCAACACCCGGAGCCACTGCCCATACTGCTAATGTCCAAGAGACTCAGGGCAATCCGGCAGAGCCAATCCCAGAATAGGCCTCTAAAGTTCCTGTCTATCAAACCAAAGCTCCATTTGAATTTGAGGTAGACCCAACTGCACTCAAGGTCGATAAACTGGAAAAGTTATTCAAACGAGCACAATGAGTGAACTCCATTCTAGATTTAGAGGACGGATATACTGAATCTGCAGTTACCTTACCGGAGCGGTTCAAAATGTCATATATTGACCGCTTCGATGGCTCTAGAGACCCAATGGTTCGCCTCCACCTGTTTTTTGATATTCTAAGGCCAATGGGTTTGACCCCAGCCCAGAAGATGTCTCTTTTCGGCCGAACCATGTCTGGGATAGCCACAATTTGGTATGCGAAATTAGAGAACTCTGTGAAACAGAACTGGGAAGAGCTGGCTGAGGCCTTCATTGCTCAATACTCCTACAACACACAGATCGAGGTCACAACTCGTGATCTCGAAGTCACCCGCCAAGAGCCAAAGGAGGGTTTCTCGGAGTTTGTGACGAGATGGAGAGCAAAGGCCTCAATGATGACTACAAGGCCTTCCGACAAAGATTAGATCAGGATGATTGTTTGGAATCTGCATGTCAAGTTGCTGCAAAAGATGGTCGCTCTACCTCTGTTTACCTTTCCAGCCCTTCATGAAATAGGGGTTCAAATCGAGGATACCATCAGACAAGGGATCTTTGTGGAAGATAATGAGCCTTTGAAGAAGAATGTTGCTCGCAGTTCCAATGCTACTACTGATGGTAGCACAGCTGGGAAATGCTCAGAAGTAGACACTATCAGCACTTCCCTCAATGGCCAAAAACCAACCACTTCAACTCGACCCCAAGCCCGACATTTCCATCCCCTTTACATGAGTCTCTCTCAAACTTTGAAAAAGCTCCGAGATGAAGGGTACCTAGAGCTCCTAGGTAGTGTCGGGCCTCTGGGTCAATTTGCTCGCAGTTCCAATGCTACTACTGATGTGTTTTGCTTTGCTTTGAGGCAGTGTCGGGCCTCTGGGTCAATTTGCAAAAGTCAGAGTTAATTCCAATTAGGGAGGTTCAGAGATTACCAGTCTTAGCGGCAGTTTTGGGCTACAAGGTGTCAGTCTTGCCGGTGTCATATTTGGGTATGCCTTTAGAAGCTTCCTTTAAGGCGAATGGAGCGTGGGATAGTGTGGTGGAACGTGTTCAGCGTCGATTAACGGGATGGAAGAGGCAATATCTCTGGAAAGAAGGGAGGATAACGTTGATTAAAAGTGTGTTGAGCAGCATTCCGACCTACTTTATATCTGTGTATGTTATTCTAGTGTCGGTGGCGCAGTGGCTAGAGAAGCTTTAGAGGGATTTTTTGTGGGGTAGTAAAGGAGATGAGTTTTGGTATCATTTGGTGGATTGAGGATGGATCTGTCAATCTAAACAAGTAGGGGGTTTGGGGGTTAGAAGGCTAGTGACTTTTAATAAAGCCTTATTAGGAAAATGGTTATGGCGTTTTTCTGGAAGTAGGATAGATTTTGACGAAAGGTGGTGGCGTTGAAGTATGGGGTAGGAAGAGAATAGTGGGTTTCGGTGGGTGTGACTAGTTCTCATGGTTGTGGGTTATGGAAAAGGATTTGGCTGGAGAGGTGGGATTTTTGGAAGTGGGTAGGGATTAGGGTGGGGGATGGAGTGAGAGTGAGGTTCTGGAAAGATAGATGGTGTGGTGAGGTTTTATTGGAGGCCCGGTTCCCATTGATCTTCGATATTATGGTTGATTGGGAGGCTACGGTGACATCTTATTTGGGGAGTGGGGGTGCAGTGGTTTGGGATATTCAGTTGCGGTGGCAGGTGCAGGATTGAGAGGTTGCTCAGTTGGTGGAGCTATGGGGTTTCTTATATGGTTTGGGGATTACTGGAGTGGGTCTAGATGTTATGGTGTAGAATGTGGTGGGGGCAAAAGGGTGGTTCTCAGATTCATCATTATATTGGGGCTTGGTGGGGAACTGTTGTAGGGTTTTTCCATAGAAAAGTGTTTGGGTTTCGGGGGTTCCATCAAAGGTAGCTTTCTTTATGTGGACAACAGCTTTGGGGCGGAACCTCGCATTGGATAACTCGGCATGACGTGAGCATGTTTTAGTGAATCGGTGTTATATATGTTGTGTTGATGCAAAGTCTGTGGATAATCTATTCCTTCATTGTTCAGTGGCTTCACAGTTATGGGGTTTCATTTGCTCACTTTTTGGGATTGCTTAGGTTTAACCGAAAAGGGTGTTAGATATGTTTTGGGCTTGGTGGGGTGCTTGGATTGGGCGACGGTGTCGGCATTGGCAGGCGTGGTTGTTGGCGTCGTTATGTTTGATGTGGCTTGTTTGGTTGGAACGGAATAGACAGACCTTTCAAGAGGTGTTTCATGGTGTCTTTTGGTTAGAAAATTGTTTTCTTGTAGTTATGTATAGTTGGTTGGAAAGGAAGGTAGATCCAGATATGTTTGCCTTTTTGGATTTTTTAGATGATGTGTTGTGATTGGTTAAGGTCTTACTTCTGGTTTTGTCCCTCTTTGGGAATGTCGCTTTTGTATTCATTGCATCCTCTTGATGCTTTCTAATAATATTTGTTTATTTGTCCAAAAAAAAAAAATGCAAAACACATGTTAGGACACACAAATTATATGATTTTATATATTTAGGAAAAATAATATAATCACCATAAATGAAAATGTTGAGGGGGGGCGGGTAGAAGACTTAAGCAATGTAGTAGTAAAAAAATGTCTTTATTTTAATTAGCTATGCATATATTCCATGACAGAATGAAATGACACAAATGGATGCATGGAAATGACCCCACTTGGGACATAAGACTTAGATTTGTTTTGTTACATGTCATGACCCAAACACGCTCTAATAGGTTTAACATCATGACCGGCTAGTAATCTTGAGATTACCTACGGCCTCAATAAACAAAATAAATCTCAATATAATTTACGGGGCTTAGCGGAAGCAATATGAAACATAAAGTTGAACCATTGAGCTATGCATAAATGAAAAACCTCATATAATAGTTGTGCAGCCACTCTTACCTATGTACATTCATCCAATATGGTAAATCTTTAGCACTTAGTACATAATTCAAACATCCATAGATACATCCATAGATTTAAGTTCAAAATAACCCCTAAACAACATAACAAAATACAAAATAAAAAGTGTATCACAATAGGGGTTTTGTCTTGCTTGGCTTCACTCAAGCCCAGGCTTACTCCAACCAAAGAGCTTTCAAAACGGCTGACACAGGGGTAAACTCCGAGGCTTCTCTATCCTTGATGCTTAGTTTGCTCACCTACATATACATATAAATAGTGAATTAGGGACCAGTGGGTAATAACATAATAAAGGAGTTAAATGAATGAAATTTGATAATGCTTCAATACAATTTTTATTTCAATTCAATTCACAATGATCCAATAATAGCATAATAGCAATAGTCTTTTCAAATGAGACGTCCAATAGAGTAACAATATTTTGATATCAATGGGACCACAAAGGTCGAACGATAGGACCACAAGGGTCGATCAATGTTCCATAGTCAATGTGACCACTATAGCTGGTTTTTCGTGCTCCTCGGAGGGGTTTAGTCTTCTCGAATATGATAGTCATATAGTTCGGACTCTCGTAGTTCTGAATCTGGTTCCACAAGTGCAATGTGAAACAGAGAAAACATAAATGAGAGTCCAAATCCTGCAAATCTTTAGAAAATCCATTTATCATCAAAGATGCCAGAAATGGACTGTATTGCCAAATTTCAGAGTCGCCACCTAAATATTTTTGAAAAATTAGGAAACCCGTGACTCGTGCCAAACTTGTCTGTCATAACCAAAGTGTCTTGGCTTGGGAACTTAGGTATGAGAGGGGAAGGTCATAAATTGAGCACCCTACTCACCTGATCAAAGATCAGCCTCTACTAATCATGATGTGATTTTTATGTACATTACATGCTCTTGTTCTGATTATTAATGCTAACTTACTATGTGAGGCATACAAGTATAGACTATGTCACCTATTTTTGAATGCTTTGATTTTATGTTTGTTTGAAAAGAGTTTTGAATATATACTACTTAAAAAGCTAGCTCATATGTACATTTATCAAAGTTGTGTCAACTTAAGCGAAATAGCCTTCATCGACAGGCATTCAAACAGTTATTTCAAATAAGCACTTAGCCTCATGGTAGTATGCTTGATATGGCAACACGGATACACATGCAATATGCTAAAGCAAAAATTCGCACCTAGTACTTAATCGAGGCAAGCCAAAGAAAAGAAAACAATTAAAAAAAAAATACATGCTCCTAATATGCAAAGTGACTAATGCAACACATACAAAATGCAACTATTAGGTTTGGTTTATTTATCATGTCATATGGATTAACTCAAAGCACGCGTAACGCTCAAGTAATTAGGAAATGACAATGACAATGATATTAGAATGATGGACCGAACCCAATGGATGCAAAAATGGATGCAATGGGTGGCAATGATATGAAACCAAAACATGATACTACCACGGTAAGCATGTAAATAAAAGGGAGAATTAATGTCCTATTCAAACTAATTATTATAAACCAAATGAATTAACTAAACTAATTAATTATTACAAGTCCTAATGAAAGTAAAACAACTAATTAATTACAACATATGAATATGAAAGCTATTAAACTAATGGATTCAAACGGGAGGTTAAGAACCACATGCACACGACTGAGAACATTCTTTGGAAACCTCTCTATTTGCTGCTAGAATCTGTTCTATTTGCAGTCAAAAATTATTCTGTTTTGGCCTCAGATTCTGTTATGTTCTGTTGTAACAATGCCATTGGCTGTACAAAATAGGTGGCTAACCAGCCTTGAGAAGTGGTCGGCTATACAGAATGGTGGCCGGCCAACCATTGTTTCTGAAAAATACCCTGCTGCAATAGAGCAAAAACATAGTGTTTCCAGGAGATGTTTATCCTCTCTGCCCTTCCCTATCATGAAGATGATCAAAGGAAGAGTAGATTCGATTCTCAAATCATCAATTATTGCAAATTTGTTGCGTGATGATTTTGGAAATGATAGGATAAGAGCTCAATAAAATGGAGCAAAAGGCAAATAACACCTCCTCCCTATCATAGAATTACCTCAAGGGAAGGGGTAGACTTGCTTCATGAATCATCAAACATCACTTAAATAGTATGTGATGATTCAAGACGTAATAGGTTCAGTATAACGTCCGACGGAACCCAACCAAATTTTATTATTTTTTTACCCTTTTTTAGTCCAATTTTGTTAGCTTTTTTTTACTTTACCTTTCCATTTGTTATCTTTTCTTTTCTTTTCTTTTTTTTGTCCAAAGATAATGATTAAGTCCACTATGTCCAAAAGCAATAAAGAGCAACAAGCATGACTTGACCTGAAAAATAAGCTTTTCAAGCCCTTTTCTGTGGGGAGAAATTGCAAAGGAATGATCAAACTCATTTACAAGCGATAATGAATTCGGAGTCGAACCCAAAACGAGCGATAATGACTCCAAATCCAAACTTGATAATAAGCTATAATGAACCTTTCCTTTATGATATCCAAGGGTCTAATTAGAAAATTAGTCCCTTAGAAATAATGCACCGGTGATAAAGGAAAATGTCAAACAAGAGATTATTCTTAACATAAGAGAGATGTAATATCCTGGTAATGAACCTCCGAAGAGATTAAACCATTTAGCATGAGGGGTCTCTTTCTTATGCCTTGAGCAACAATCTTTTGTTTGATATAACTCTTGATCAAAGAAATAAAGAAAAGAGGGAGGTTGCAGATTATGAATGAAAAGGTGGATGATTACAATGGTGTAAATATATGCATGAAAGCTATAAAGAGTGGAAAAAAAAAAAGGACTATCAACTCAAATGGATTGGAAACTATGGCCTATACACCAAATCCATGAGGACTTACAACAACATAACTATAATATTCAAAGCATAAACTAAATAAATACTTAAAACAACCCCAAATATAGTACAAAACAGTGCTAAAAATCAGTTTAAAAAAGGTAAAAGATATGAACAAAAAAAGAAGAGGACAAGCCTAATAAGCAAGCCTAAGGAAGGGTGGCTAACCCCTCCACTTTTTACAAATTTAAATCACATTTTTAAGCTTAAAAAAAAAAAAAAAAAAAAAAAAAAAAAAAGCTCTGAAATCAGTATGAAAAGGTAAAGAAAAAAGAGAGAAAATATTGTAAAAGAGCTCAAGATATACCTCTTGAAAAAGAGGAAAAGCTCCTTAGTTACCAAACCACAAACCAAACACTCTCAAAGAACTGAAGTTAGATTCAAGAACCTTAGCAAAAACTTCAAGTTTAAGCTTAGAAGGTGTATGTATAGTGTATGCATATTGCAAGAGATGAGGGAAGTGTGCTGGACAAGTTTTGGTTCTTGGAGAAATTTTCTAATCCCAAACCATGAAGAGGGGCTTGTATTTATAGAAAAACAGGTTCTCACTTTGGAAACATCTGTAAAGAGACAACTGGTGCAAGGCATACACATAGGGACAACTGGCTGTTACAAAATATCTACCTGCGCTAAACATGGCTGGCCCGCTAATCCAAAATACTTGTTGGCCAGCTCATCTCTGAATGGTTAGGCTAGAAAAAATAAGGTTTTGGTTCAAAGGGGGTGTAAGGTTTAGGTTTTAAAGCTTGAAACCGAAGCCTTTTGCTGAAGAACTTGAACGATTGCACAACATAGTATTTCATCATCGAGTATTCAGCGTAAGATGCCTAAGTCTTAAGAATGGTCAAAATGGGATGTCTACAACCACGAAGGTCTAACATCAGAGATCTCTGCATTTCAATCATCTAATGAGCCACGATATTGTTCCTCCTGGGCAAAGGCCAATGGGCCATGGAATTGTTTCCCCCAAGCAAAGGCCAATTAATTAATGGGCCATGATATTGTTTCCCCCCAGGCAAAGGCCTCACTATTGGATGCCACAAACACAATTCAAAGAAGAACTTCATTCATTAAAAGAAAGCAATTCCAATAGACCAATCATATAACAATTTCGAAAGTAAATATAGTTTGAACATATCTTTATAAAGTTACCACTCACAGTGGGTTAAATCGACACTAAGCCTCGGACGTCCACCTATACAAAATATATAGCAAAAACACATTGAGGTTCCATTTCAATTTAACGTTTAATCTCAATTCAATTCGCTTCTTGTATGTTTTTACATCAATTCCTTATTATTGATGTCTTAATTAATGTCTAAGAATGCTCTAATAAGCATGAGGATGCAATGATGCACTTATGAAAGCTTTTCAAAAGTTGCTGAAAACAGGGTGTTCACTTGAGCGCACACTTTGTCGCTCGAGCGGTCCATCCATATGCAAACGGTTCATTCGAGCGCACACTTGGTAGCTCGAGCTGTCTGTAAAGACTGCAAAAGTACTGGTTGCTCGATTTTCACGCTCGATGGTTACTCGATAGTCGCTCGAGCCAAGTACTGAGTAAAAAGTGGGCTCACTCAAGCGCACACTAGGTCGCTCGAGCCATTGTGTAATTGTCTGCAAAACTACTGGGAGCTTAAAATGTACGCTCGAGCAACACTTCCATCGCTCGAATTCTGGAATTTCTAGAATTATGTTTGAAGTTCAAACTTGCACCTTAATGGTTCAAACTTTGCATGGTTGGTACAAAAACATGGTAAATCATTTTAGAACATGAAAACATAGTTAATTTGACACCAATTACTCAAATCGGTTCTCCAAATTCCAAATTCAAGCTTAAACTATAAAGTTGAAACCATGCATGATATGAACTGCACTCTTTTCTTTTCAAAACTCCCATGTATGAGATGAGAAGTGCTAGAACTATGGAAGATCTTCAAAAATGTCAAACATAACTTCACGCATGTGGAAAATTTCATGGAATTCAAACTCAAATTGGTGATTCATGCATGCATGTATACAATCATGCTCAATTCTTCCAAATTCATGGTAATTCTAGCTTCCTCTACACAATTACATGCAAATGAACTTAGGAACTTGATGAATTCAACTTTTGGATGTTTCATTTTCAAAGTTTAAGGATGAATTTCATACCTAGAGTTGAATTCAAGTGCAATCCTAGCTCAATTATTCAAGCCTTCTACAAATCTCCACAATTCTCACCTTTCTCTCTCTAAACATGTTGAATTCTCAAGTCTCTATTTCTAGTTTCAGCTCAAGAGTTGAAGAAATGAGCTCCTAAGCTCAATTAACACATATATATACAAGTTGATTAAGCCTCACTAATTACATGTGATTAAGATTAAACAATGGGGCTTAAATCTAATCAATTAAGATTATTTTATTCTAATTATTTTGATCAAAATCAAAACTTAGTTAAAGTTGTCATAAAATTCAAAATATTCTAATTAGCCTATTGGGCTAGCCAATTTTGATTTCTGAAGCCGTTAAGGCTCTCAATTTTTGTCTCTAAGTCGGCAATTCTAACAGGTATTCAATAAACAAACAGATATTCACACTTAAACATATAATTAAGTAATTAAACTCACACCAATAATATAAAACAATAATGTATGCGTTGAGGTCATCACATTACACATGAATAATTTATTCAAATATAATAAAAAATACAACATACCACTCATTTTTAATGTTTAAAGAATAAGAGATTAATGTATAAATCTATACTCTTTTTTTTCATTGGATCCAAAGGTATTTTTTTTCAAACATATAATGTGTTTTATGAGGAAGGATCCTCTAGAGTTTTTTTTTCCTAAAATTTCCTAGAGTGGTGCATTGTGTGGTTGAGATTTAATGACAAGTCACATCAATTTTTTAGCATTAAATCTTAACCACACAATACACCACTTTAGGAAACTTTAGGAAAAAAACACTCTAGAGGATCCTTGGTGGTGTTTTATGTGTTTTAAGTGATAACACGAATTTCCAAAGTGTGTCCAGGTATAAAAAATAAAAATAATAATAAAAATATATGTTTGAATGTGTGTTCAACTCATATCGAGGAGTGTTGGAAAAGTGTCATGTCCAAGATGGCCACAGCACCTTCTTAGAAATGTTTGTACTTCTTAGTTCCCTCTTTAAAAAATGAAAAATCCTAATTTGTGTAATAAGAAGTTGAAGATGAAGAAGATAAAAAAAAACATCGATAGTCAAGAAGTCATTTTGGAGAGCCCATTGTTGAGAAACTCGGACACTTCTAACAAGGCGTTGTGTCCATGTCAGATAGCAACACTAGTCAAAGACTCCTCGACACGTTTCAAACACATATCCAAACATGTCTCATTAATAAAAATAAAAAATTAGAACAGGACAAGTTTCGGACACTTGGGGGACAAATGAACCCATCACTTAGACACGTATAAACACGTTGCAAGTTTGAAAAAAATAACTTAGTATCCAATGATAAAATTGAAACATCCTATCATGGCGTGTCTTGACTATTTTGAAAATTGTTATATCAACAAGGCTATATCGTGTTGTATCTGTGTCATGCACATATTTGTGCTTCATAGTCCCATTGTAATAATCTTCAGAAAATGACAAACAATACATTATCTAAAGTTTCTTAGTTTAATTTGGCTACACTCGTGTAGTTGATCTCAAATGATTGGGACAAGGCTTTGTTGAGTTGAGTGAGTTTGATTTGTATGTGTGTTAACCCCTACAAGCTTGAACAGTGGAACTTCTGTTTGAAGATAAACATTATATTGTCCCAATCATTTGAGGTGGTGCCTGTCTACTACTTAAGATGAACATTATATTGTCCCAAACATTCCAGCGTGACAAGGTTTTGTTGAATCGGCGCCTCATCTACTTTGTTTTTTTCTTGGCAACACCCCTTTTAATGTGTGCCTCAACATGTGGGACATTGTGATTTTTCTAGCATTTTGTTTGCAACAATTTGTTCATTGCTTGGTGTTTCGCTTCTCTCTCTCTCTCTCTCATGTTTAAACTGATCATTGTTCTGCTGTTTTACTTGTGGAATATTAATATTTGAAGATGTTTTTATGAGTCATAACATTAGATAAAGCACTAAGATGGATGTGTTGTTTTTTGTTAGGCTACAAAGATTCTTTTAGCAATCTAGTGTCCGTAACTTGGCTAGAAGGCCTCTCAGGGTCTGAATTTTCTGTTTTACCTGTCTCTCGCGCACACACACACACACACAAGATCTCTTAAGTAGTGGATGTTAGATATTTGATGAATCTGTTATAATTAAGTGACAATAGAATGATTGCCTTGCATCAGGATGGCAAACTTTGTCCCTCGTTCTTGTATTGAGGTCATTCGTTAATGAATTTAGTATTTGTATGCTGACTATAACTATGCCGGACAAGCACGACATAATGGCTATTATTAGTTGCCTTCGATTATTCCCTTTGGAACTATGTTTGGTGGCTAAATACAATTTTTTCCTCTATTGCTTTGCAACCCAATTCTATTACAACCAAGCTTGAGTAGAGATGAATTCTGTGCATGGGGATGTGTAGTGGGTTTCTTGACTAGTGTAATTATGCATAAATTTGCATCCCTGTCCAGCTAATCCAATCCCATATGTCTGTGTCTTATTTGACAACTGCCTAACTTTGATCTCATTGGACAATGTGTAGCAAGGATATGATGTTAAACCTTGATTCTCCTACATATTTCGTGTCTAATTAGGTTTTGCATAGTTTTCTCCTTTTTTTTTTTTTCTTTTTTTTTGGGGGGGGGGGGGAATAACTGCATAGTGTACCCCTAGAAAAAAAGAAATTACAAATCAATAATAAAGTTTATAAACTTTAATAATTAAAATGTTTGTCTATAACATATATTAAAAGCAGGTAAGAGGGTGTAACATGGTGTCACAATTGAATCTAACGCATATAAATTCCAAACATAACCTTGTGCTGCAAATAGAATAGCAGATAAACTAAGTCACCGCTTGAAGAACAACTGAGATGTATACGTGTGCTATGTTTGGGTAGGATTCTTTAGGTGTGCCAGGTGCAGCTAACCCTAGATTACACATGTGCTTCACAACCGACTTTCCAGCCAATAGGAAGCCACCATTTGTTATGTTACTATCCTCCTTGATTGGTGCTCCCTACTCCTCAATTCATGGTTTAGGTGACATGCATGTATATGTTCGTATGCATATATATATATATAAATATATATTTGTGTGTATGTTTTGGAGGGAGGCAGTTTTATACCTTGTAGTTTTCAATTTTTTAGGTTTGCCAATGTTCATATCTTGGTGTTTGTTAGTATAGAAAAACTTTGTACACCATGTGTTTGATGATATGCCCATAAGAAAACTTATTATGTTTTAAGTGGTGGTGTGTTTTTATCTTTCTCCTCCTGGCCTCTTATTCCTTTTGTCGATTTGAACAGGTTGGTTGGATTTTGTTGGAGTTGAGGCCAAAAGGTATGGAATCAAACCTTGTGTTGAGTTTAGTGAGCAACTATGACAGCTTTGGAGCATGGAAACAGTATGTGAAGTAAACTACAAATAAAGGGCAATACTTAACACCTGCTGTTTAAGGATATTACAACAATGTTAAGGTAATTAATAAAAAAAAGTCAAATCCTCTGTTTTTACTCTATTCCATGTGATTGTAAGAGAAGAGGCAAAGTTCATCTCTAATTTAAATAAGTATACCATGTACAGGTCTAAATTTTTGTTGTAGTAAGGTGTTTCAAAACTTGAAGTGAGGTGGAATTTTTGTTGGGTGCTTGTCCACATGTTTAAATTTTGGGTACAATTTTGAGTAGTTTTTCTTGAGTATGTAGCACAATTGGCCATGCCTTTGAGGTGTATGATATTTGGCCCGAAACAACTTTGCTTTAATTCTTTGCCTATGAAAATCATGCCGACTCTATAGTTCTTGCAAATTTTATGCAGGGTCTATGAATAATAAAGAAAAAAAGGAAGGAACAAGGCAAGGTAAGCTAGATTTCATCAAGTTGTCATGGTTTTCTCTTCAAAGTCCTATTTAAAGAGTTAAAGCTTCCACAACATATCTAATTTTTTCCTGCCTTTGTTGCTCATTATATACTGTTAAAATTTGTTGTCAATTAACAATATATAACCAATAAATATGGTAACTAAAACACATGATATGTATGGGAGATTCACTAATCGATGTGGGACCGTTTAATATTGTGTTTAATTGATAAATGTAATTAAACCTTAAAAAAAAAAAAAGAGTTTTTCCACTAATCATTCTCAAATAAGAGTTTGCCGAATTAAAGTCTCAATCTCCGACTCAGTCCAAGTAAAGATCCAATGATGTATATGTAGAGACAACAAAAGTTACATATTTTTATTCCTTGTATCTATCAATAGTTGCCCACTTATCATACACTCCATTCATGTTTGCATATGTAATGATTTGATTCCCAATTATTAAGAAAGCTCCAATTATTAACAAAGCTACACTCCACTCATTGTGATCTTGAACATCATCTCGCAGTCCTAATATTTGTTGCCATACAAATCATTGCCACAATCATGTCCATTTTCATCAATTACCCATCAATCACCACATCTGCTCTTTGGTTTGGATTGCTCCACCCTTAATTTTTCTGTCTTCTTTTTCTCATTAGTTGGTTATATATTATGTGCCATATTATTTTCTTTTTCTATTCTTTGCTGACCCAGCTTTGTTAGGATATGAGGAGGATGGGTTAATTTGGTGGGCCTTTGGTTATCGTTGCCTGGGGAGGGGTCAGGAAGAGAGTGTCTGGTTTTGTTTTGAAGGGTCCTTCGTCCTTTAGCTTTTTAGAGGAGAGAGTAGAAAACCAGAGTCCAGAGTTTCTTCAATAATTAATTACACAATGGTCCTTTTTGAAGTGAGACGTGTAGGGCATTTTTGGTTCAGTAAGTTGAGATTATCTGTTGTTCCACTGACTGTGTAGTTGTTCCATTTTCCTGTTGGTTGTTGTCATTTTAGGAAACCTTAATTTGCATTGTGAATCATGATGATTTTATGTTATTCTTTCTGTAGTTTTCCCATTTTGCATGGGTCCAAACAGATAGAAAATCTGGGGGTTTGGTGATCTAAAGTATCCATTGATTTCTGATTTTACCAAATCAATTTCAAAATCCTATGGTTTGTTGATTCCGGATCAGATATGCTCTTTCTAATTTTTTTGCAATTGTTTGATCTTTCTTTCGTAACTTTGCCCTCACTTCATCCTACAAAATATATATTTTTTTCCATCTTTATCATAAGTCATTAGAAATAAGCTAAACTCTTTCAAGGGTTAGTAAAGATAGAGGGGAGTTGAGGATTCATGAGTTTGGATGAGCTTTGGACAGATTTGGCAGACTATATTGTGGTTATGAGTTTGGATTAGCTTAGGACAGATTTGACAGACTTTTTCTAGAGTTCGATGGTTTTCTTTTCTGTGGTCTTATGAGTTTGGTTTGTATATATTGTTGGGACCATAAAACTAATGGAGCTCCTTATAACGAGACTGATGATTGGGCGAAGTGGTACATATTTTGTGCGCACAAGAGTGGTGGCTAAAAATCATGCTGATAGCAATTATAAGCTAGCCAAGGATTGCCTTCTATTAGACGTCTTTTTAGTCTCAATATATCCTCATTAGCTCAATTTATTCTTCTTTGACTGAATGAGCAATCTTAAGGCTTTTTTTTTTTTTTTTTTTTTTTTTTCATTTTAATTTTAAAGGTAGACTTGGGCTGGGTTTAAGGAGCAATCTTTGTTTCACTACTGCCGCTTTGTCTTGCATATCCATGCTCATGAAATTGTGCATGTTCACTGGCAGTTGGTTCAGATCAAACAGCATCAGAAAGTAGTATTCCTTGTTCTCCCCAGTGACTTTATACTAAACCGAGTGAGACTAAGATGGCGAGTTCTATGATTTGATAATTGTAGCTCTGTTTTTGACTTAACAATAACCTATGATGTTTCTGTTTTGTGTACCATTTTATATATCTGCAAAGGTGCTAGATATACTAATTTGATGATGGGTTATTTACATAGAGACCCCCTAAACTATCACTTTGTGCCCTCAATTAGGGACAAATAATGTACATCAAAATTTAGAACATTGAGAAACAATTTTCGCTGTAATGGAGTTCAAATGCTCAAAAATCTGACTCCAGTGCAGATAACTAGCATATTAGCATATATAATTAAGATGGCCAACGAATTCGCTTTATTTTTGCCTATGAATGATCCACAATTCTTAAATCATGTTCTCTGGTTCAATATTTGACAATTTCGCTTGCCATTTTCGCTTTATTTTTGCCTATGAACGATCCACAATTCTTAAATCATGTTCTCTGGTTCAATATTTGACAATTTCGCTTGCCATTTCAATTTATAAAATAAAGTTTATAGAATTTAATGACAATGTGTCGTGTCTTTGTCTCGTTCTATTATTCTTAACCAACGATAGCACAATCACCATAACTTTATTCCTAGCCAATAATGGCGCGACTCCCACGCGCAAAGCGCGTGGGGGTCCAACTAGTATATATATATATTTGTAGTACTTGTTGCTGGTGCTGCCTCTTTCCACACACAAAAAAGATGAGGTTGTTTGGACTAAGCAATATCTCATTAGTGGAAGTCAAGAGGACAGGACCCCATATTCGTGCAAAATTTAGCTGATGAGGCAGTTGCTCAAAATGGTAGACCAAAAACAAAGGGTTTAATGGGTAAACTTGATTAAATTCATTCCATGTTTTTTAATATTAGAAGTTAAACGCATTACCAAATGATTTCTTTACAGTTTTCCAGCCTTTTATAAGGGTTACGAATTGTTTGAACTTTTTCATGAACGATTTAAACTCAGCTTATTTGCTAATTTAACGAATTCAAACCAATAGATGAGCCCATGTATGATATGATTATTGCAAATGTGGTAGATATCTCACGGGAACCTCTCTTCTATCTCTCTGTAGTGTACATGCACACTTGGGCTCAAACTGTTACGAGCAAATTGTACAATTTTGATGCTACAGGCACGTACACCACTTCGCTTAACATGACCACAAGCCCTTTGATTTGACAAACAGTCATGTTATAGATCTAGATATACAAATTTAGAAATGACTTAAAATTTTACATTAATGATTTAAATTCATTTCATATATAGACCTTACACTATACTAATTCAATTTTCACCCTGCATTACTCTACTAAATAAAATTTGAGTAGATATGTCATAGTCTATAACATTTTTGATTTGACAAAGGCTTCCCTCTAATTTCTTATGGTTATATTATTTAAAAATAATAATAATAAATTTGTGGTTATTATGGAAAGCTTTCCAGATTTTTTTTTCTTCTCTTTGAGCCACGTTGAACTTCAGCATAGCTAGTGGTTCTATTTTTAGGTTTCTAGAGGGAGGGTTAAAGTTCGAATTTATGTAGTGTCAAATGTTTGATTATGTTAACTTAAAATCAAAAACAGATCAACAACCACAAATATAGAGGTCCAGAGAGAGAGCATAGCCTCTCTTTCTAAACATTTTAAGCGCTAAAAAATCAAAAACAGATCAACAACTACAAATATAGAGGTCCAGAGAGAGAGCATAGCCTCTCTTTCTAAGTGATTTTTGGTGGTGCTCTGGCTACATTCTGACAATTCATTTTACTATCTATACTCTTAGAGTATAGATCTACAATTTGAGTGTAGATCTAGACTTTTTATATCTGAAATAGGAGTTTGGAGAGTTTTCTACTTTGATTTTAGCATAAATTTTTGATTTTTTGACACTCACAGTGATTCCCTTCTCTCTCAAGCCTTCTTTTATACCATTGTGGCTGTATTTCCATCTCCAACAGCGACAGCGACAGCGGCGGAGTTAGAAGCAACGACGGGGACGACGGGCTTTCAAGCAAATTTTGCTTTTCAAACCACATCTTTGAGCAAATTAGTGATTTTCCTTAGACGTAACTGTTTTTTAAGCGGATTTGTTTTTTTGTTTTGTTATTTGGTTAGAATGGCTCTTTAGGATTTTGTTTATATACTGTTATTGTTTTATTAATATAATATTTTCCATCTCAAAAAAATTTGAGCCAAGTTTTTATTTTAGTTTATTTTATTTTATTTAAACTTGGGCTTGATCCAAGAGTTAGGATATGATTGGATTTGTCCACGGATTACATTTGGACTGGATTTATAGTGGTCTAGAGGTTTATATTTTTTATTTTTATAAATATGTAAAGTTGTTTAATTGATCCATCAAGGAGAGAAGAGAATAAATCAAATTCATATTAAATTTGATTCATTAACAGGCTTGGATAAGAGAGCACGAGTATTTTTATTTGTTGGTTTATCTTTGTTATTTTCATAATAATCCTGTCGTATTGATATATATTTTTATTTTATTTTTTATAATTTAATTAGGTGTGCTAGACTATTTTCCACAAGCAAAAATCTTATCCCCTGCCAGTAATTAATCCTAACTTTGCACTTCCCATTATTATCCACCTCACATTAGAAACACCCAAAGCAACGTCAGAAGATAGTATCCAGTCCAATGTTTTAAACATCAAATCGCTGAGTGAATCGAAAAAAATTCGGGTGAACGGATCATCGATTTAACTGTCGGGTGGAATTGGAATCGAATTGTGACGTAATAAATATATTTAAATAAAAATATAAGTAATAAAATTATAAATTATTAAATTATCTTAAATATTTTTCCTAATTTTTTTTTATTAAAAAATATAATAATATATTTTAAAATATTATTAATTTTAATTTCAAAAGAGGAAATCAAATATTTAATATTCCCTTTATATGGTTTTAATTCAAATAATTTGATTGAAAGAAGAGCAAAAATTTTGGAGGGATGTCAAAATTTTAAATCTCCTGCCAATAAATTTGATTGAATCCTACATACATTTCTTGAGTTTTTTTGAAAGAATTTTATTGATAGAAATTTTCACAATAATTTCAAACTCTTAATGGGATTCCTCACACAAAGAGATCCTTGAAAGAGAGTTTTCAATTAAAATATTCTTATATATATATATATAAGAAAGAAATTCTCAACTAAAAATTCATCCACAAAATGGCAAGTGTCGTTTCTGCTTCTCTTGCCATCCCATCCTTAACCGGCATAAAGACTATCGGAGCAACCACTTCAAGAGTCATGGCCACCACCGTGGCCAAGGCCGCTCCAACTGTCCAAAGGCTCGTTGTCAGGGTTACCGTGAAAGAAGTTGGTGTCGCGGTGGTTGCCACTGTGGACAATGCACTGGCCATTGAGATCTTGCTTGGAAGCTCTGATGGCAGTGTGGTTTTTGAACCAAACAATTTCTCAATAGCTTCCGGTGAAAAAATTGTCTTCAAGAACAATGCCGAGTTCCCCCACAATATGGTATTCGACGAGGATGAGGTTCCAGCGGGTGTAGATGTGTCAAAGATCTCAATGAGTGAGGAAGATCTCCTAAATAGCGCTGGAGAGACATACTCTGTAACCTTGACTGTGAATTCGTTTGGGAAGTGGGGTGACTTTTTAGTTTTTTGGTTTTTTTTGACTATTTTAGCTTGGGTTAAAAAGTCTCGTTTGGAATGGACTTTTTTGACTTTTTAAACTTTTGTGAGAAAAAATATAATGATTATGAGTTAAATGTGATGGTTTGTTTTATTGAACAAAAGGACTATCTTATTTTTTTGGGATGGTCTTTTTACTGTGCCCTTCACCAGGGAGCTAGGATGGTTGGCAAGGTGACCTTTAACTAGAAAATACTTTTTGCGATGACAACTTTGAATCTATGATTGAATTTTTTTTATTTTTTTATTTATTGTTCTTTGTTTTAGGCATCCAATTTTTTAAATTGAACATAGTTGATTGAAGTTGAGCACTTTAATTTATCTGGTTTTCTTTGTAATGTTCAGGGAACAAAAATGTAATAACATTGTTTTGAAGCATTACCAATCACAGTATTCTTAGTTTCAATGATGAGTATTTTGAGGGGAATGACAATATAATCATGTGTCTTTGTTTCAACCAAATTAAAATGGGAAAGTGATTGTTGTGTAGTTACACCATCTCCAACGTTGCATCAGATTTAAATTTGATGAAAAAAGTCACTTTTTTTCTCTCCAATAGTTTCACCAAACTGATATCAAATTGAGAACGGAACAAATTTTTCACCAAACTGAGAAGCTGGAGCAAATTTCACCAAAACACTGTGCGTTTACGTTGGAGGTGGCCCCACCGGACAACCGGCCGGACGTCTGGCCAGTTGTCCCACTGGTCGTCCCAAAGGTCATCCCACCGGTTGTCCCTACATACAAAAAAAAATTACATAACTGTTCTGCAGTGTTTCAGTGAAGCTTTTCATTTTCTCAAACTTGGCTCCATTTCTTAACACAAAGAAATCAAACAACACCTTCACACAACGGGTAGTTGGGGTCCACCATTCTTGCCTTTTCCCCCCTCAATCTCTGCCAATCATGTCCTTTCTTCCCTTCACTTTTCCCAGGGAAATGGCACACCATTGGACCAAACACTTTTACATTGTTAAAGAAGAGTACCCTTTTTCTGAAAGAGTTTTCTTTTCTATTCTTTTCTTTTGTCTTTTCCATTTTCTTTGCAAAGAAAACCCCATTCTGTTCTACATTTGAGGGTTTTCTGTGGCGATGGAGAAGCAGCTCTGTTGCTTTCAGTGGATTGCTCCCTTCTTTAGTCTATTGCTTGCATTGCAGCTGTTGTTTCTTCAAAGCAACATGGTAAACATGTAAGAATTCGAGGTACTCATTAAAATGGAAAATATTTAATGGAGGGAAAAAGAAATAGGAAATGAAATGGGAAACAGAAAGGGAGGAAAAAAAAAAAATCAGTAGCCTAACCGGTCGACCGGTAGGTCGTCCCACCGAACATCCCCATTGTTTTGATACACGCTACAGTGCAATGGTTGGAACTACTCGTATCAGATTGAGAAAATTACTTTTTTATTTTTACTCAAATTTGCTGAAAAATTTGTTGAACCATTAGAGATGCTCTTAATTGAAGCTGAAATAATAATTATTTGAGGCTAAGCAGTATAGGAATATAATCCTACATACTTTCAGGCTAATTTTTTTTTTTTTTAAAATAAAAAATAAAAAGTAAATGAAGATGAGATAATCCTTTTTTCTCTCTAATTCATATCATCCCAAACATAATCTTTTGCCGTCCCAAACATAATCTTTTACGGCAATGTTAAAAGTGATCAAATTTGAATATTATCTAATTGTCGCCAACATATTGATTTAAGGGCGGTGCTTCAGACCCCCAGTGACGTGGCGCACTGGGGTTGGCCGAAAATCAAAAAAAAAAAAAAAACAGTTTTTTGTTTTGGGCCAATGGGAGGGCTACACACACGACCCCCAGTGACCCCCACTGGGGGTCTGAGGCATTTTTCTTGATTTAAAAGAACTTACCTGTCATGTTTTTATCAATGCATTAACACTTTTGGCACATAAGATATGATATCCAATTTTTGATAATTTGAAATTTAGATATTATAACATTACTGATAATCTTATCTGGTATCAGACTTCTTGTATAGCTGATGAACAATTCATCCTTTAGAACTAATTTTTGAATTTTGAATTTTGAATTTTGAATTTATCAAGTCAAAAGAATATGAAAGAAAATAAATTTAATTTCTTTCACTTCATTTTTTTAATCATCTGCATATCCATGCTCTAAACATAAAATAAAAGAAAAAAGGAAAAAAGAAGATAGAAAGAAAGAAAGAAAAAAGCTAAATATTGAAAAGAAGTATGTTGTGAAATTACATAGCTAAATACTTTTCCATTCACACAATTACATTTGTAAGTGATTTTCCACCACCTTCTAGAACACCCTATTATGATCTTCTCATCGGGGTATCCAATTACACCACACACACACACACACACTCACCCACTCCCTCTCTTGAGTTTCAAACACTCTGTACAACATAGCATTCCATTTTACAAAATTACTTTACAAATTGAGAAGAATGCCGTCTTAAAGATCCGTTATCCATCACTTGGCTCATGCAATATTCTACACAGTTACAGTAAACAGCAGGCATGAAAACTGGCAGAGCCTATGTAGTTAAAGCATCGGGGAGGGTGGTTGTACGAGCACCAAGCACCTTACCCCCGATATCCGGGAAGTTCTCTTGTCCAGGCAAGGGGCCCACCTTACCATTGGTGTCTATTTCCACCGGGTATTTTAGAAGATGGCCCTGCAATGGGGTGAATTCCTCGGTGGTGAATTTCTTCCAGTTCTCTTCAGCAATTTTGTTCACGCTCTCCACACAAACCAAACTCTCAGGCTCCTTGAAGCACTCGTCTAGCTTTCCTAGGTGCTCTGCCCATAGTGACATTCTGTATCCATATACCTGCAATTGAATATCAATTAATATTTTATTTTGTCTTTTGAACATGAACATCAATACCCACCTACACCCCCCCCCCCCCCCCCAACAAAAAAAAAATAAATAAAAAAAATGAACATCAATCAATTTAATCCACTTGATTATTAGTTACTTAATAAGAACTAACTCTCTGCCGCAATATATTTCTCAATGGAAGTTTAACAATTGTGTTATTATCGTGAGTGAATTCCAAACATCTTCAAGTATGTAAGCAAGCACATGTGTGTGCACAAGCACCAAGAAGGTTGATGGCAGATTAAATGATAGCATTCAATGGATTAGCAACCTAAGTCATTCAAGAAAGCAGGTTATAAACATTATATTCTGATAGTAGACACCCGATGCATTTCCTTTCCTCATTGTAATATTCTTCCTCATCTTTGTTATTTAATTATTCCTTTGACAATCTGAATGTGCTAGTAACCTCCGAAGTACACAATTTTTCAAGTGGCAGTAGGCACACACAAGGAAGATCAGGCACAAAAAATTAGATCTTCTTTTAATATAATAGCATATTGTATGCATATGACAAACAATGAAAAATTATTATGAAACATATCAAACACTATGAACTAGGATACCAACCTGGCCACGTGGATTTTCCTTACAAGCCCGAGTGTGATGTGGTTGATATGCACCCATAGCTATCTCAGTGTCCCTTGAACCAGCCATAGATCGTTGGTTAATATTGGCAGACCCCAAAATCACATACTGGTCATCTACTATCATCCCCTTTGAATGTACATAAATCATAAACCGTCCGAATTTTTGTGAAGCTGAAACCTGAAAGATTTGTTTGAAAAAATTTAACTCCAGGTTTGTTTCACATCATAACAAATTTTATGTTTCAAATTCACATACAGAACTCTACTAAAAAGAGAAGAATTCAATGGATTGTTACAAAATCAAACCTACAAATTCTTTCAGAGCATTAGTTTGAAAGATATATATAGTTTGAATCCTAGAGAATTGGTCAGGATTCCAGAACATGCAGCTTCCAACTTACTGGACAATGAAATAAGTACTAATATTTATGTAATACATATACATACGTTTTAAACTGATTTTCAGAAGGGCTAAACATCAACAAAGCCAATTTAATTTAACACCACGAGAGAAAGATAAAGAGCAAATGCAATGCCAAATTCAAGAGGAGTTAGTGGGCACAGTAATGTTCATAGTCAGGTAGTCAACCAGAAAATCAATGGGTTTCTTATTAATCCATGCAAGCACTTATAACCTTGAATAACCTTAAATAATTAGAAGATGTAAAAATAACCCAATTACAACAAGGGCTTGAGGGGAAGAAAAATGAAAAAGCCCACGGACATTGGCAGTAGAATTTTTGCACTATGTTTCATGATATATATATATATATATATGAAAACAATAAAAGAATCATAGAAGCTGGACACCTAATGCTCTTCAAACCTACATTTTTGAACTGAATCTGACATCCCGAGCATTGTTTTTCAAATAATGAAAATAAGATCTGTGACTATCAAATGCAAGGAAACTACATTTGTATCTTAAGGCCAGAATATTCCCAAATAGCGGATGCCCTATAGCTAAGCCTTGTATAAAATTCGGATCATATGCATCCAGTTCAATTTTAAACCATTCTATAATTCGGATATTTTACATTTTGAGAACAGTTACTTAGATATGTGGATCATTAGTTGCAGAAAAATCAAGTTACAAATCTCGAGTAGTAATTAGGACCCCACTGTACATCAATTAGTGAAGATATTGAACTACTAAAAATAAGTTGGGTTTGCATGATTACCGTATCACCATTAGAGGAAGGCTGACTGCTTAAATTTGGATCTTCTTGTGGGCATTCTTCACGATTACCAAGACAATAGAAATTAAGGTAGTCTTTTGGAGAATTGTCAAGTTGCATGGATTTCAACTCTTGTGCAATAATTTCATACATCATTTGCATAGTTTGTCCCTGCAAAATCAAAGAGCCAAATTAAACTAATAGTCCGCCTGTCACATAGATAAAAGTATGTTTGGTATATGATATATGCAATGTCAAATTTCTCCCAAGCTAATAGAGTGCTTATGGCCAAAACTAATTTCCGGTTGTCAATGTACCGTGCCAAATTAAGATGAATTACTGCAAGCAAAACTAAAGATCTCCACATAGTACTTAAAGAATGGCACTAAATATCAAGAAGTACATTCACAATGCAAGAATACATATACCATGGCTGTCCTTCATGTTAACTATGTTTACCAACAACATAACCCTAATTATTTTGAAAACATAGAAATGAATTTTGAAGTAAATTTTCCCCAAATCTCTTCACTTTGACAATGTCCATTTGTTTTTTTGCCTACCTTCCAGTGCCCTAAAATTGAGCTCAACTTTTATTTGAGCTGCTATCAATCTCCTACACATGTCAAATAAATTATAGTTTTGCATATCACATTACCTGCCAGAATAAGATTTCTTGTACAGAGGCAGATGATGGAACACCCTCAGGCCACATTGGAATGACAACATAAACTGCAAACCTCTCCTTTGCTCTTATCTTGCTAACAATCTTTAGTGCCAATTCCATTGGGATCAGATTATCAGCACCTAGTCAAAATTAACTGAATTTCAACTATCTTCACAAGAAACAAAAGAAACTGAAAAGAATTTATGGATGTTTTTGTAATCACAACATTAACAACATACCTAAATGTGTTTATAAAAAAATAATATGGATGTAAGATGGACTCTGTAAATGGAAACATGATTCTGACAAATACTGTATTTCCAATAGGATTAGGCTGTTTATTATTGTTGAAACTATTAATTCAGCAACTATCAAGCTAGTTATATTTGTATAAAAAGAAGATTCAAATGCGGAGGCCACTAATGCTACACAACAATGTGTTTATAACGAAGGAACTTTAGTTGAACCTGCTTCTTTGTAAGATGGCCATGCATATGAGGACCCAAGGAAATATTGATTCTCAATATATATAAAGTGCTGGGCAGATCTTATTGCTTGAACATATGCTGTTTGAATGCTCATGTCGATCACTAGATTTTTTGCACAGACTAGGTTCTGCAATAAAGAACGTTACAAACACAAACAATTATCAAAACTGAAAAGAACTAACAAATTCAGTAGAACTTTCCAATGTGCTAACTTAACACCAAAAAGAAACGGAATTAAGAAAACCTGAGTCTCAGCTGAATGAACATCTTTCGGAAATCCTCTCACAGAACCTGAATCTATGGATCGGAAAACCTGTTGACAATGGCACAACTAACTAAGATTAGTTTACTGACATTCGAATCAGATAATAGAAGCTTTGTTTAGGCAAGATGTGCATACTAATTAACCTGAACATGCCAGTTTTCAGGATCGTCTTCCTTGGAAACCCACAATGCAGGATCGTCATTCGGAATGGAAGAGTTGGGACTAAGTATCCATGAAATGCGTTCTAACTTTATTAACGCATCATCATGCCAATGAGATATTCTTTTGAAACGTTGTCCAAACTCCGACCATTTGGTGGCTTTTTTCCACCTCTGCTCAAAGTTTGTGAGCACATCATATGCAGCAGGCCCGTCAATTCTACAATGCAAATCGTGCCATGGTTGTCTCGGACCCTGAGTTCCTGCCTATTACAAGAGATAAAATCATACACCATATTGAAAAAACCACTTAGCATCACCATAACATAATGACTGGCATTATACTAGTTCGGTAAAAATATATGCATAAATTATTCATACTTCAATGTGTCATTGGCAAGCATAGAAGTCCAGCTTAATTATAGCTTCGTCCAGCTAAATTATATTATAGCCAGTGAAGAAAATTATAGCTTTCATATCAAACATTATGTTCATTTGCCAAAGAAACTGTCTTCATCTACTGTGGTCTATATTAGTTGTTCAAACATTCATGATGAACAAAATAGCAGGATATAAGTCCTGGGCTTGAAGACACTCAGGGAGCTCATGAGTAAATAATAATAGTACTTTTTTCCGCCTTTCATGTGGTTCCTCTAAATTGTTACCCAATAATCAATCGCAATTGGGATTTCAATTTAATTTAACCTGTACAATATCGGTATACTAAAGAAACCTGAAGACAGAGAATTTCAGAAGAAAGGAACGCTTACAGAAAATGTTGGATTATGATAATCATCCTGAAATACAGTGTCAAGATCACGAAATAGTCGATGCTCAGGCGTATCATAGCGACCATCACAGAGGTCCAGACCTCCCATAAAAGCAGTTACCTTCCGGTTATTTCCATATGCTTGGGAATCTACAAGCACACATTTCTGATGGTGTGTATAGAGAGTTCCGACAACCTGATGTCAGATGCAAGAAGAAAAGATAATCAGCTTCTTATCTATTTTAGATGAAATGAGTGTCTTTTAAGACATTTTTACATGTAAATTTAAGGTTTCTTTACGTTTCTATACATGAACAGTTTTTGCTGATAAAATATTTCTGTTGTGTATGCAGGGTTTCTTTAGCCTGAAGATTTCACATTGAGATTGACAGGATAAAGAAGCCGCAGAACAAAACTTTATGCCACAAACTCAGCGTGAAATGGTAGCAAAAACTAATTGAACAAATGGTAGCAGATGAAGATGTTTTCAAGCTCCACAAGAGTTCGATGCATATAACCATAAAACTTAACCACTGCGACCAAAGTTATCTTCCAAAATGCTTATATTATATCATTATCAGTGAGCATTTTCCTATGATCGTTTTATTTGATACACAAGAAAAGAAAGCAATTAGTTGACCACAGTATAAAGCATGCCTGTTGCTTGAAAATGCTGAGCTTACTGCTTGCATATCGAGGTGCGAGCACACAACTGACAGAAGAGTGCTTGAAAAACTTCCGAGTTTCTTCATCATGAGTTTGCATCACTCCTTGCTGCACAAAACCGCAACTAACATCAGAAATAATCTTTAAAATGAACTAATGTCAACAAAGGATGATGTTAGTTGAACATAAGAATTGTGCACAAAGTGGAAGTAGGCATCTAGCATCTTTGCCCTGCAAACTTGTATCTAAACAAAGGAGGCCAGTAGCACAAACTATCAACCACATCCCACTAAAGAATGGTATAATACCAGCTCAATCCAATAGAATTCATGAATACTAAATTAAGGTGATCATCCTTATAATCTGGAAATTCCATCACAGCATTTTTAAAAATAAAATGCAGAGTGGTATTGCAGCTGCACATCATGAGTATTTAATGTCAGACATCAATGTAGAAAATGCAGGACTACTCCTGGAAAAGCTTGTTGATGGCTCATCATAACATCTTACTTAACAAAAGTAGTACAAACAGATGTAATTGCAATACTGAATGTCACCTAAAGCTCCCTCACTGGTTTCTACTGTTCCAAAGGCCCTGTTATTATGGGAGTAGGATCCTCTGCAACAATCCACCCTTACAATAATCTTGCAATGGTGGTTTACGAATAAAAAACACAATCATTGGCTGGTTTAACCTTGCAATGATTGTGTTTTGGACTCTTAACCCACCATTGCAAGAGTATTGCGAGTGTGTATTATTGCAGAAGATCCTAGTATGTTATTATGAGGTAGGTATTAAGATTTCTATTTTTATTTTGTGACAATCCTTACCCTAAAAAGGTTAAAGTCCCTGATCAACTTTTGGCAGAGTTGTTAATCTTAACCAACACAATTTTTTGTTTTCACAAAGTTTATTTTCCCTCTTTATAATTTCAGCTTAGAGTCTTACAAAAATGCACGGAACATTGCTAATTGTACAAGTCAACTATAAATTAACCCAAATTTCTTCTGATTATATTAATCATCAAAACCTCAATTGAATATATCAACATCAATGAAAAATGCCTTAAATGGGTAATTACTCAGGGGAGCACACACTAGACAAATCTTTCCTTTAACAAATACTATCAATAAATTAACATAACTCAGCATTTATGAACTAAAATGAAAAAAAGAAAAAAAAAAATCAAAAGATTCATACCGTATTGATGAAAAACTTGCTATGAGAGGTCTTGTCATCCCAAACCAACAATAGAACTCGAACCCCTTCTTGCGACTTATACTTGAGCAAATCTCCGAGAGTCAAATTCCCACCGCTCGGCAACGGCTTGCTCGGCTCTCTAACCAGCCTCACCTTATGAAAAATTGACCATCCAACAACATACACCATATGATGAGCCTCTAGAATCGCATGACATATGTCTTCCCAACACTTGTCATGCCTAAACACCATTTTCTCATCCAATTCAATCTCAGGAAGCATACCATCAGGCACATGAGCGTCCTGATACAGAGTCACCGAACCTCCATGCTTCACCGGAAAATAGCTCTGTTTGACATCGAAACAGTCTGGATCAGCTACAATTCCGTGATTGAAAACAGGATTGTGATCGCATTGTTTGAATCTGATCACGAGACGAACAGCGCAATCAGGCTTCGGAGGCTTACCGTTGGATCCAATGATCGGAAACCAATCGTCGATGAGATCGCCAGACTTGATTTTCTCCGCCGGAACAGTGGCGATTCCGATCAGATCTGCGCCGAACATATCATTGTCCTTGACTTGAAACTCGACCTGAGAGATTGGATGAGCGAGAGGGATTTTGAAGTTCTCGTTCCAGACAGGGTCTTGGTTGTTGGAGATAACGCGAGTTCGAGCCACGGTGGCGCTGGCGAGGCAGACGGTGACGTAAGGGTCGCTGGTGATGATTTTGTGGGAGCGGTGGCGGCGGAGCTTGCGTGCGGCGCCGGAGAAAGGGTTCCGGCAGGAATCGAAGGCACTGAAACAGCGACGGAAGCGCTCGGACATCAAATCCATGTTAGGTAAAAATCGAGCTTCGAGAATCTGGAGATCGAGATCGCCGTGAAGATAGATGACTGAATTTGAATCTGAATCTGAATTTGAATTTGAATTTTGGTCCGCCATTGAAGGAGATCGAATCGAATCGAATTGAGATGACAACGGTTTGGGAAAATGTGGCGGGGTGCGTTTGTTTCTCCGCCGTACGAAACGGCCGAGAACGAAGATGAAGAAGATGAAGAAGAAGGCGGCAATGAAAGACAAAATTAAAAATATTTTGGTGGTCACGTGTGTGGCGACACGTTGGATTTTTTTCAATTTTTACCTTAAAATTCGTCGACACGTGGATGGTGGGTAGATTTTGTTCAAAACGGTCAACGTCAATGCCCAGACTAACTTGAATAAAATAATCTTAGGATAAATTAGGATGGTTTAGGCTAATTCTAAATAAGTGGTATTTTAAGAAGTTGACAAAAAGTTAGGCTCCAGTTTGGTAAGTTTTTTAAATTATAGTTTTACTTACTCATTGATTTGAGTGTGTTATTTGTTTTGAACTTTTAAATTATAATTCTATACTTATTTCTCAAAATTCAATTCAAAACATAATCATTATTTTTCAAAACTCATAACCAAACACATAATTCAAAACTCAATTTAAATTAATATTTTAATTTTTTAAATATTTTAAATATTTAAATATTTTAATTTTGTTAAGATTTTAAATATTTTAATATTTAAATATGTTACGATTTTTTTAATTTTTAAATTTTTTAATTTCAAAATATTACGATTTTAATTTTAAAATATTTTATAAAAATAAATTCAAACTCTATTTTATAAAAATATTTTTAAATATTTTAATTTTTTGTTATGTATTTGGTTACGATTTGAGTGCAAAATTGTGAAAAGAGTATGGAGTTTCGAGTTATGTATTTGGTTATGAGTTTTAAAAATAACTTCTTAATTGAGTTTTGTTTTATATGTTTGGTTACAATTTGAGTGTAGAGTTGTTTTTAAATTTAAAATATTAACATTTTAAATTATTTAAATTTTTACGATTTAAATTTTTTGAATATTTATTTTAATTTTTTACTTATTAAATTTTTTAGATTATTTAAATATTTGTGATTTAAATTTTTTGAATATTTATTTTAATTTTTTACTTATTAAATTTTTTAGATTATTTAAATATTTGTGATTTAAATTTTTTGAATATTTATTTTGAAAAAAAATTATTTCCTTTGTAGTATTTTCAATTAAAAAATTGATTAATGTTATTTTCTGTTAATAATAAATTTGTTTAATTGAATTTTAAAAAGAGTTTGATTATGAGTGTTTATCAGAATTTTCAATAGTGTGAAAGTAGTGTGTTTTGTTATGAGTTATAACAATTTGAATTAAGTTTTGAAAACTCTTTTCAAAACTCATAACCAAACAAATTTTCTTACTTCACATGTCAAATCAAACTTTCAAAACTCAATTCAACACTCTATTCAAAAACTATAACCAAATAAATTTTCTACACTTAAATCATAATTCCACAACTCACAAACTCAAAATACAACTCATACTCTCAAATCATATTTACAAAACTCTACCAAACGCAACCTTAATTTTTTGGTTTTTTTAATTTTTTTGGTGACTTTTTGTGTAAAAAACTGACTTTTTGTATAAAAAAGTTAAAAAGTCAAAAAAATTAGTTTTCTTTAGCAAGTTTCTAAATTGTCTCTAAGTACACTTTTTAACTTTTTATAATAAAAATGTATAGAAAAATAGAGAAAGTGGATAGAAAAGTAGAGAGTAGATGTTGATAGATATTGATTGATATGTATGTAAAAAAAATATTTTTTTTTAGTGCATACCAAATACCTACTTATATTCCAAGAGAAAGTATCACATCAGTGATATTTTTTAAAAATATTATATATTAATAATTAAAAACTTGATTTTTTTAATAGCTTTGTAATTTTATTTTTTTTTAAAGTACTATTTAGTGTATTTGGTTTCAGTTTTCTGAATTCAACTTTTTCATAATTGAATTTTTTGTTTTTTGTGTTTTTTTACTTTTAGTAAATATTTTAAAAAATTTAAGCATTTTTTTTTACTTTTTTAGATACACTTTATTTAGATGTATCTAAAAAGTAAATATTTGTGAAAAAATATTTTAAAAAATTAATAAATACACAAAAATACGAAAATATACTGAATTTTTTTTTTTTTGGTATTTAGTGAATCTTTTAAAGATTGTTTTCACGAAAATTATATTTTTTAAAATTATTTATGTTAGATGTGTCTAAAAATTAAAACAATTGCTTAAAATATTAAAAAAAATTCAGTAAAAACAAAAAAAAATACATAAAACAAGAAAGTAGAATTTTCTAAAAAGTGTTTTTAGAAAACCCAAACCAAGCAAAATGATTGATATGTATTTTTCTCAATTATAAATACATATATTTATTTAAAATTTCTAATTATTCTTTTATATAATAATAAAATTATCAGAATTATTAATTAAAATATATTTATAACATAATTAAATTTTTAATTGATTTAATGATTTGTCTAGTCGTTAATTTTAAGGTTTCAGATTTAGTCAAGATATGAGTAAATTGGTTCAGATACACCGTTATAAAAAAATAATAATAATAATAAAATGGATCAATTGTTTTACGATTAGAAATTTGAAGGAGTAGGATATAATTTTTAAAATAAAATGAGGAATTCATATGTAGACACCCCATTTTGACCGGCCCTAAGACTTGGGCACTTTATTTTGACCATCCTCACCAGAAAAATCAAATTGAGATTTGAAATCCCGAAGTTCACCCATTTTGGTCAAATTAAAATGTTTTTTATGTGAATTTATCATTTTGTATAAGTTTATATGAT
The DNA here is from genome assembly GCA_036172215.1 of Camellia granthamiana. Taxonomy (NCBI): domain Eukaryota; kingdom Viridiplantae; phylum Streptophyta; class Magnoliopsida; order Ericales; family Theaceae; genus Camellia; species Camellia granthamiana. The sequence goes on from CM069910.1 coordinate 130,091,844, forward strand.
TTTGTGTGTTTTTATAAATTTTTAGGTGTGTTTATATAAAATGGCATGTGATATTATATATATATAAAAAAAATGATGATGATCAAAACAAAACAAAAATAGAAAAAATAGAAAACAAAATAAAATTACAAAAAAAAAAGAGAATTTCGGTGAGTTTTTGTTTTAGGCAAAGAACAAAAAGAAAAGCAAAAAATATTTGATTATGTTTGTTGGTTGGCCTCATGGGTGCCTCGTGGTGAATAAAAAAAAAACAATAAGAGAAAAGACACATTCTCCTCTGGGCAGACCACCACCGCCAACTTCACCATACACAGGAGACACATGCATGTGGAGGGGGGACACGGGCTTGGGGAGAAGGAGAGGAAACCGACCTCTCTCACAGCACACACCTAGGAAATGCATACACAGTCGGAGCAGACACAGGTTGAAGGGTGGGGGGACATCATTCACACATTTCGATGCTCATACACAGTTCCACACACAACACACGGGTAAAGAGAGGAAGGCACTCATACACATATGCATATACATCCCTTTTGAGAGGGATGATACAGTTTTTGGATTCACTCACAGCAGCATCCATACACCATTGACATACACACACATCACCACCTTGATCTTCATGCATACCACATCACCACCTTCATCTTCATGCATACCACATCACCACCTTCATCTTCATGCATACCACATCACCACCTTCATCTTCATGCATACTACATCACCACTTTCATCTTCATGCACATGACACACCCACTGCCGAGCAAGCCATCCAGCAAAAACCCACCTCTCACCATGCATGAAAACCCAACTCTCTTTCTCTCCTCGCTCGCCAAACACACCCACTGATTCTCTTGGCAGCAGACCCACCGACTTCACCGAGCACACACACGGTTAGAGACCCATTTCACCACCGATCTCTCTTCTCTCTCTAACACACCCATGCATGAGACCATACACTCACCACCAACCTTTCTCTCTCTAGAGACCCATGACCACTCACCTCTCTCTCCCTCTCGGCAGACCGACTCGCCACACCATACATCCATTCACCACCCATTTCTCTCCTCTCCCATTCACCACCGATCCAGCACTCACACACCATCATCCTCACCTTCTCCTCACACACTGCACCTCCTCTTTTCACTCTAAAAAAAAAACAAAGACCCATACAGACACACAACTGACTCTCCATGACATTCACAACTCACTCTCCATGACATTCACAACTCACTCTCCATCACATTCACAACTCACTCTCCTCTCAACACCGAGCCACCACCGTATCCATCACACACATAGCATACACTCTCCACACCTAACACTCACGGCAGCAACACACACCCATCACCTCTCTCTACCCTTCCACTGCACTCACACACCACACGGCTCTCTTCTCACTTCATAGCTACACACCCATGAACACACCTCTCAACAACCCACACTTTTGCATACCATAGTTTCACACACCCAGCAGCTCACACACACCCATCACCACACACTACACATCTCTCTCTCTCTCACTGCCATCTCACTCTCTCCCTCTCGGCAGTCCCATACCCACGGCAACCCAGCTACACACCCACGGGTCTCTCTCTCTCACCCTCATCAACTTGCTACACACCACACCAAACCCATACCCACGGCAGCCACCTCTCTCACATAGCAGCCCGCTACCGAGCTACCACCAGCAGCACCACCACCACTGCTCCATTTCAGCAACAAAGGGAGCTTCTTCAAGGCCTAAGGATCAGCAAATTGAGGCTATAAGGCAGCGAAAGAGTTGTCTTCAAGGGTAAGCATTCAAATCCCTTTTTCTGGCCTAATCTTGAGTCAAATATTTACTTTATTTCCTTTTAGTTTTTGGCTTTGACACCTACTGTTTTTGTGCTCATTTTGAGCCCCTCTACAACATTGTAGAAGGGCTCAACTTCATTTGGTGTCTCCATGATAGACCTCTTTCAATATCCCTCTTTAGGCCATTAAAATTGCATGCTTTATTAAGCTTACTTAGCTTCTGTTTTGAGCCTCCATCAGGCTTAGAGAGTGTCTTGTTTTGGTCTATTTTACACTTTTTGTCAAGGGTCTTAAGTGGTTTGGTCATTGCTCATGATACCTCTCTTTATAGCCCCTTTTTGCATGCTATGTTTAGCATATATACATACTGATTTAGAGGTTGTCATCTCTTGCATTTGTACATATTTTTGTTCCATCTTAAATGTTGTAGAACTGTTTTTTTTGGGTTCGAGCATTGTACATATCACTTGCTTTGTAATTCCCCTCTTTTACCGTGTTTTCGCAAGCTTTTGTTTCCATACTTGTGAGCATTATTTGGCCTTGCTTTATGCTGATAAAATGCTAATTTAGGGGCTGCCTTGCCACTATTTTTCATTCCATG